>OZ020122.1:9144419-9765603 GCA_963971155.1 Anthrax anthrax | reverse complement strand
CATATGTATATTGAAAGATTACACAAATGTGAATAGAATTGTGCTGTTTTTTTTCTATTCTTCAATGACTTTCTTTTGATTCGATCTGGGATACCAATCTGTAATTGATACTTTGTGACTGATGGTTCACATATTTTCTTCTATAAATTTTTTTTTCTATATTTTACTTCTTTTTTTTTATTGTATTCAGATGTGTGTGTGTGTGTGGACATACGACGGGTATATTGTAAAAAAAAATTAAAGAAACAAACGCATATCTATAGCTAGGCCCAAAATAAGACGTAACGCAACGCGACGCTAGGTTCGAATACATTGAAACCCATAAGGCAAACTTAAATAGACGTTAACTTACGTTCGTCAAGTTTCGTTCGCTTCAAAATGTCAAATGTACGTATGTACGTATAAGTTCGGTAAGAATCGAATAATACGTGCGTAAGTTCACGTACATATACGTCTATTTAAGTTTGAAGCATTAAAAATAAGGTATGCGTACATTTGAAGTTACGCACGTTTAAGGTAACGCACGTTTTAATTTACGCACGTGTAATGTTAAACATTTAAAAATTTTTTAAAATCATTTGAGAAATGTTAAATAAAAAGAAAAATGAAATATTTTTTCTGAATTTAATTTTAAATTTTGTGGTTAAAGTAATAAGAAATTACCAAGAAAAATTTTTTTTTAATTCATCAACTATATGCACATTCATTCCTTGTTTACATTCATTATTGTTTATAACAAGATATTTAGGTTGTCAATGTAATTTGTAACAGCTGTTTACAGGTGTATACGTATGTATGTGGGAATGAGAAAAAATAGTAATACTTAGGAAATATATCAGAGGAAAGTAATCCAGTTGGATGGCTTAGTGGGTAAAGCGGGTGGCTTAGTAATTCAGAAGACGTAGGTTCGAATCTCACGGGTCGCCACACTTCCAACAAAACTTTTATTTCTGATATATTTCACATTGTTGTTAGTTTTTCAGAAAACATTACAAATGTTTTCTACAATTAATTTCCTACAAATTAATTTCCGATCTTACATGTATACGTTTCTATTTTGGTTCACATGTCAAAAATACGTAACGTTAGGTAAAATTCAACGAACCAGCGCGTTACGTTGCGTTTCTATTTTGGATAAAGCTTATGTCTGACAAATGACTTCATGCTCAATGTGAGACCACAGAATCCCCAAGAAAAAAAATGTATAATAAAAATAGAATCGTTTTTCCACAGAAAAAAAATATTGAATTATTAACAAAGTATGTGTATGAGGTATAGTTTATCTATGGTATGAGTGACTGAAAAAACAAAATACATTCGAAAATAGTCTTTTTATATATTCTAATATATGAAATATTGAAAATATCTTTCACATTCACATACAATAAGATAAATTTGATACGACAACGACAAATAATGGTAATCAGTCATTAACAGAATCATAAACTAAAAATATATTTTTACTACTTCGATTTCTTTCAAGATCTACATTGCTAATCAAAAATAAAGTGAACAACATTAATTTCGTATAGAGAGAAATGAAGTAACATGAAGTAATCTATACTTTGTGTTTAAAAAAAAAGGTCTATAGAAGAAAATCAAAGAATTTCTTATGATCTTATTTTTCTATTTTTCCTATAATAAAATCAAGCCTGTGTTCAAATCTGAAAATAATACGAATTATAATTACTTGATAATCCTTCAAAATTTTGTACAAATAATTCTGTTGAATTAACTTTAGAATACAAGCACGAAAAATCGATTTTAACTGTTTGACTTTGAATTTAATTTACAAGCATTCATCGCTTCATTTTTACATTTTCTTTCTCTTTTCGCTTCAGTTATTTTATTCTCATTGAAAAAATGCATAAAAATTAAATAAATCGAAAATTTTTATAACGAATAAATGTGTTAAAACACCAAAATAATAGTATCCTGAAAATTAGCAAAATCCTTGACTAAATTTATCTTAAAATAGCTGGGTATATTTTGCTGTCATCATATGTGCTTGTATATTTTGTTTTTTTTTGGTTTTAATTTCCAAAATGCGTTTTAAGTAGGCAGTTTTATATGTCTTTGAAATTTTGAAATTTTATATACACAATTTGCAGTACTGTGATGCCGTGTGGTACTGTGCAAGATCTATAAAATATACAAGGTCTGTGCTTTACATATAAAAAAATTTTTTAAAAATAATTTCACACTCTTGACAGTTTGACGTCACTATTGCAAGATTTTAAATTTTTACGGATTTTATTTTATAGATCTTGGTATTGTGTATCACAGATATTGGTAAAAGTGCGTTTAGACTACTTGATTTATCAAATATGATTTGATTTGATTTTTATCGAAAATGCTGTCAGGTACTGCGAAGTCATGCGGATATGTCCTATCTTACATATCAAGCCGTGTCGAATTTGACAATTTTGAATTAGAACGTGTTCTATTTCAGTTTGATTTGTCTTTGATCTAACGTGAAATAAACCTCAATGTTTTGTTTGACAAATCAAGTAGTGTGAATACATACGAACAAATGGAAATGACGCTTGTCGTGGCAAGTCATATATAACAATCATTCTTTTATCAAATCGTAAATCATATTTGACAAATCAAACAGTGTAAACTCACTTTAAGCATCGTAGAATGCGGCGGTGCTTTTGAAAAAACAAAGTCATGAAATTTAGTCTTGATTAAAGTCATGGTATAAAAAGCTCTTTATAGTAACTTCCCACGGTATAAAAACTCTAAAGGTAAACTTAATTTTTTCTCATAGTCGCCATTGAAAGCTTTTTACGTATGCATTTGATAGCTTTTATTGTTTGTAAATAAATTTATATGGGAAAAACGGTTTTTTTTTTTTTCGTTAATTTAGATAATTTTAAAAATAAATAAATAATTTTTATTGAAAAAAATTAATTGTTAAAGCAATAATTACAAGATTAAAAACAAATAAAAAATATAATAATATAAAATAACATAATAAAAAAATAATTGTCAGTGTAGTGCATAGTGTAGTGTACATTGCAGTGTAGTGTGTGTAGTGTTAATATAATAAAATAATACATAAAAACAGTAAAACAGTAATTTTTAAATGGTTAAGTGTAGTGTAAGAAGTTATAAAAATGAAAAAACTACATTAAGAAAATAAAAAAATTCATAATATGAAAAAATTGTTTTTAAAATACAATTTAATTTAACATAGTAACCACATAGTATAGAAAGCTCTTGATAGTAATTTCCATGCAAATGCGCAAACTCGTCATATGCTGACGTCAAAAAAGCTCAAATTAAATCTACCTTATTAAAAGCTTTTTATTCCATGGTAACGTCCATACAACTGCGCAAACTCGTCAAATGCTTACGTCATAAAGCTCCTAATTAAATCTACCTTATAGAGATTTTTATACCATGATTAAAGCGAATTTTTATAATTAGAATCAGAAGGCGCATTATGGGTCTTTTTCGTGTTTGATAATGCCCATGAAGTACCTGAATTCTGAAACAGACTACTGATGGAGTTCTCTATAGAGCGTCAGAATTGCAGATCTTATTACGATCATTGGATCTATTGTTGGTCTTACAACCTTGTTGGTTCACTCTTTCGCTATCGTCAAGAAAAACAAGACAGTTGCAATTTTATTTTACATACACATGACATGTCTCACATGAGTTTTATGCAATGCATTAAATTAATCCGAAATTTTTGTGAAACACGACTTTCACGTAATACGAGCATGACCCGTATAAATACATGAGCATCTCTTATTCCTTCCATATGTACTTATGTACATATACACACTTACATACATGACATTTATTTCATATCCTTTTTTTTGTCGTTTTTACTTATCAAAGTGTATTTTGTCTACTTTAAGTATGGCAGCATACTTGCGTACTTTAAATTAAACAAAAACCAAAAAAAAAAAAAATGTTTTAAAATTATTTTCCATTTATATTTTTCTCGCTGGTTTTAAAGTTTTATTTGTGTCTTTATTTTTTTATTCCTTTTTTTGTTTTTTTTTTGCCTTTTTAAATATTTAAAGGATATAAAACACAAGAGAATAAAGGAAATATATTCGCCTTTAAGGGTTAAAAGAGATTTTTTTTTTATATAGAATAGTCGCATTTTAATGAAAGTTATTTAATGTCCTTTTATTTTTATTTTTTAGATATTTTATTTTTTCATGTCTGTCAGGATAATTTGTCTGCATGCAAAACACTACAATTATGTCAGTTAAAATTATGACTTGAAAAAATAAAAAAAATTTTTTTCGACGTACGTAATTATCTGTGAATCAGTTTAAAGAGATTCTTTTAAGTGAAAATTTGGTTTAATTTTTTTTTTTTTAAAGATCAAAATCATGGATCAATCGATTTTTTTTAATGAAATGAGAAACAGTTTAATTATCTATTTAACCGTTTACATTACAGATACAAACGCCATCATTTTATAAACTTTTCCTATGTATATGTACATAAAATTACATACATATGTATGTACATGTGTGCTTTATTTAGATAATTAGATGATTGTGTGGGTGTATGTACATGATATCATTATCTTTTCAGGATATATATATATTATAATTACCTGTTATTAAGTATCTATTATACCATTATACGTAATAAGTATATGACACATGTGTATCACTCGACTTTATACAATGATGTACATGGGGACGTATTTGCATAAATGTTTAGTGGATGTTTGGTTTAAATGCGTGTACATTTATATTATATCATTTGATTATATTCAAAATTAAAATGTAAACATCATAATAGAGAAAAGGATCATTTATATATCGTACATGCAAACAGTACATTGTTCGAATGGTGCTTTGTTGGCATATACGCACGTACTCGTACATAGTCAATAAGTATAGAAATAGTAGCACCTAATATTCGTATGTATACTTATCTACGTACATTGAAGGGATTCTGTTGGCATTTACGGATTGGGACGATATGATGTTTTTCAAAAGTATTCAATTAAAATTTTTTTTTTAAAGTATCGTTTGATTGATAAAACAAACAAGTGGAAATTTCATTTAAACATAAAATTTGCTTTTATCTTTAGGCCCAATTTCTTCGTACCTTTACTTAGCTATCTTGAGGATAACGTTAACCCCGGCAGATACATATCTCATATTCTTCGTTTTTTTAATGTAGACACGTGTTGTTGTTATTGGTGCTTCTCTTTATTCTTTTGCGTTCAATTTGTATAAATTCGTCTTTTCCTCTTTTTACGCCAGTTTTACCAGATTTCTAGTTTACTGCGTTTTATAAACGAAAACAGTGAAAACAACCACACACGTTGCAACATAAATCATAAACATAAATTTTTATATTGTATGATTTACCCGTGCCTATCCTTTAAAAACACACTGTGCTGTAATTGACCAAACAAAACTATCATTTTATCGTTTAAAAGTGGCTTTACATTGCTATCGCCATGCATTTACTTTCGTATTTGTGTTTGTTTTTGTGTCATCACACAAGCAGCTTATAAAGGAATAAAAATTACGATATTGCCTTCGCAATTGTCAATTGCAACAAGTGCGAAAGCAAATGCGTGGCGATAGCAGTGTAAAGCCACTTTTAAGAGTTTCTCAAATTATCATTCTACTTAAATTCTCTCAATCGCAATAAAGAGAATTAAGTAAAATTTTTCTAATGTATTTATCATTGGTATCCATCCATTGATGGTTATAAAGATCAAAATGATATTGTTACTTGTACGAATCTTTTACTCAATTTGACATTTAAATTTAATTCAATTTAGAGCATTCATTAATTAAATACATGCCCACATACGTACATATGTACATATTTTGTTTTTTTTTAAATTAACGATCGGTATTACATGAGTCTGTTTTAATTTTGAAAAATTTTTCCCCTTTTTATTTTTTTATAGAAACAAAGCAAAAAAAACACTGAACAATGTCACATCAATTACGTAAATCGGCATCATTTCGATCAAGAATACCAGTTAGACGCACTAGACAAAGAAGATTTTGTAGTCCACCACCACAATTACCATTACGACATCAATTTGCATCATCGTCATCAACAACAACAAGAATATCAGATGGTATCGGTATTGGTACATCATCATCATCATCGGTAAGAACAAGATTAGATAAAAGAATAGCAAAAATTCAACGTAATTCACGTTAATCTATTTATAATTCATTGGATTCAAGAAAACGTTGCTCATCATCATCATCATCGAGTTTCTCAAGTAGTGATGAAAGCTGTTATGAATCAGAAGCACCACATACGGTGAGTTTTAAATAAATCAACTCATTTTCAAAAGATATTTAAATTTATAACGTTGAATCAACAATTTCAACTGATTGATTGATGAATCAACCATGAGAAATTCAAATAAATTGCCAAATTTCCAATGTATCTAAATAAAATTGTCAAAATTAAATTTATAATCTGTGGCCTGGTATATATCCTTTGATGCGTGAATTGAAATTGGATTTCTGAAATTTTGGAGTTTATTCAATTCCATGCTGTATAACGACATAGTGTGTACATGAATAGAATACGTAATAAGAGGACTACATAATATTTTCCATTCCCTCGCCCTTGTGGTCACATTATTTGAAATGATGCAGAATTTTGTAAAATATGAATTAATCTGGTGTGCCTGATATTTCATATAAATGTAAACCAATCTTGTCAAAAAATCTTGTTAATAGAGAAAATCTTGTAATTTCATAAATTTTCATAAGGGAATTTTGTTATCCTTTCGTGTACACACACAAATATTCGGTCATATATCAATCGAATTGTACATGTATGATGGATATAAATTTTAGTAAATCTGTCTGAAATTGTTATTTAACAACCAAAAAAGGACAATGACATTGCAAGGATTTGTAGTGGCAGTAAATTATCTTTACGTACATGTACATCAATGCATTATGCGTACATCGATGCATACGTTATCATAACGAGTATTTTGTTGGGTTCTTGTAAATCCCAATTTCAAATGTGATTTGATTGATTTTCCACCACCATCACCACCCAGTACACCCACTCCTCATTCTAATACACTGTACAACATGCAGAGTATATTTTACACCCGGGACAGTAGTGGTGTTGTTTATTTTAAAACACACACAAACACACGTATCAGAGTTGAACGAATTCAAATTTCGATTTCTGACCAAGTCAATAATACAGATGACCAAATAAACAGAAATTGTGTACCGAAATTAACGGAGAAAAAGTTTAACTTGGAAAAAAGAACAAGAAGATATGTCAAGTAAATTAAAAACGACAAAAACATTAAATGTGTGTGGGGGGGGGGGGGGGGTGACAACAACAACAACAAGAACAAAAAAGAATGAAAGAACTGATGATGAAGAAAAATGGCACCAGAAAGCTTTTTCTTGAAGTTTTATTGGTTTTTTTGTTGTGTTCATTAGTGAAGGAATACTATCGATAGTCACTACTATCGATAGTCGTTGTGTTACGCAGCAAAATTTAAATATGAATTTGCTTCTTTTTTTTTTTTTTTAAATTTATTTAATACCGAATGTTAGCGTTTAATGTGTTTATCTTGACACGGTTTACCGGCTGCGCCAAATTTTAATGTTATGTATTAACATTTAAAAAGGTCTTTTAAATATAGGGAAGAAATTAAGGTTTTTTTTCAATTGAAAAGATTGTGGTTTAGTTTTTAAAACTTTATTTTCACTAAAAATATGTTCACCATAACTAAGTTCACAATATTTACTTAAAGTTAACTGAAATATTAATTGTTTATTTTACAACAATAATTTGTACCGAACCGAAATACTGTAATCAACGTCTAGTAGAATATCTTTTACTTGTAACTCTACGGTTTATTCAAAATATTTTTACGGGCGAATTTCTACTATGATAAATTAAATTGAATTGAATTTTTCCTAAGTTTAAATTTAATAATTAGTTTCAAAAAATATTTTAAGTTAAATAATTTATTTTAATCAAAGACGATTTGTGATTCGCGGTAATTTACTTTTTTAACTTTACTGTTTCAAATCCAAATTATAACTTCGATAATCGTAACTATTTTATCAATAATTACAATTATCAATTTTCCCTACTTAAATTTTGTTTTTGCTAATTAAATCCAAAGTTCGTTATTTTAATATTAATATAATTTACCATAAATGACTGTACCAATCGTAGGGGAAATGGGCGGTACATTTCAATTCTTTATTTGCATATTCTTTATTTGGTATTGTTGTTCGTTTTTCTTTTAAGCTTTTCTTAATGTACGCAAGTTTATTGCACTTATTAGCTGGTATACAATTGTGTGCAATATGAACTTTGTATGCCAGTGCAGTGCACTTATCAATATATACAATTGTTACTATGAGCTTAATGTAAATGAATTTGCATATGTAAATATATTTGTTGTTTTTTATATTTCCGTCCTAATTATGATTTACCCATGTACTTTGGTTAAAATCGTTAATTTGCTAGTTCTTGTTTTTGTATTTCATATGAATTTTTTTCATGTTATTTTGCAATATGGAAAATTACTGATAAAAAGGGTTAAATATAATTTTGAACTATGTTGCTAAGGAATTTATATTGAAACATATTGGCATATATACTTTTGCGTACTTTATTTTTTTGAAACGAATTATGAACTTTAATAATGAATGAAATGATTGCCCAATTGGCGAGTCATCGAAATATATATTTTTTGTTAATTATTTCTCTTTGTTAATACAATTAACGGATATGAGTTGAATGCCCGAATTTCCTTTTAAATTAAATGTTTCAAAGAATTAATCCATATATGAAATAATCTTGAATTTTCTTTATGAATTATTTAAATAATTTAAAAATGTATGAAATTATTGAATTTATCTAGTGTTTTATCAAATTGTGTTACAATTTGATATTTTTTATATAACAGTTGTTCTTCAAAAAGTTCATGTATTTTGTTTTGCATATAATGAAACAATAGAGCAAAAATGTAAACAGCAAAAGGCAATCTTTTATATTTATGTAAATCATGTGTTTTATTTGTCCAATTCAATGTCAAGTATCGTAAACAAAAATACAATTTCATCGTATACATAAATTTCAATTGTTCAATTTCATCTTATACAAAAATATATATTCATGAATATGATTTTACATTTTATTATATACATACGAGTATTACTTTATATTATTTCATATGATTCGAAAATCCATTTGTTTTTATTCATGAAAACAAGCATATCAACATGCTTATCCTTGAGAAGAGAACGTCTATCCCTAATTATTTGACCCGCTGCACTAAAAGTCCTCTCTGATTCTACCGACGTAGCCGGAATACATAAATACTGCAATGGTGTTGTTATCAGAGAATATATGATGCATCATATGAAGATTTTGTAGCAGTAAGAAATAGGATCGCTTAGATATTAATTATATTAAAGATGCAACTCAAAATACGAAATGTATATTGTATAAATTGTAATACAAATATATATTATATGTACTTACGATCAGCTAAATTCTTCTTTCTTATTAAAAATGAATCCATTCTAATAGAATGATTCTGTTAAAACGTGGTTTCTACTTTTTAAAAGCACGATATAATATTCATTATACTGATTCTTTTTATTTATTTTCTCTTTACTTTGTTCTTGTTGTATTTAATTTAAATTCAAATTATTTTTATCGAAATTTTTCCTTTTACATAAAATTCACAAAAAATATTTAAGTTATCTTGAAAATGAAAAAAAAATATTTATATATATGGGGAGAAAATCTTGAGAAAGGTCTGTATACGGAAAATATAAAAGAAAATCTAAATAAAAAAAAAAATAAAAATAAAATTAGAACAGATGTTGCGTTTAATAATAAATTTATTTATTTAAATTATGTGAAAATACTTGTTTTTTGTTTTCTTTTTATTTCCAATTGTGTAATTTCTAAAAAAAAATAAACTAAAAAATAAAATAAACAAACAAATAAAAATGGAAATTTAAATTGGAATGAGGAAATAAGGGAATGGAAAAAAAATACATTAAATATCTCAATTTCAAGAAAACAATAAGGTCAATAAAGGAAATAAAATTCACGAAAAAAAAATAAGAAGAGAATTGAAACAGAAAATTATGAAAATCGATTTCATATTCTTGTGATTTTCTGGGAAGGTCTTACTACTTTGTATACTAAATAACTACTTTGTAATACTAAATACGTCAGTGCCTAAGTGTCTGATGTCGTTTAAATACGGTTTAACCGTATTGTCTTTTGATTTATTTTGGTCACTAATGTAGCTTTTAGCTAAAACATCACTTTAGAAACAAAAATAACCTAATTGTTTGCAAAATGTCATGAAAATTGAATGGACACAGTTATAAAACATCTAAAAATTGTATGATACGGAAAACTTTAAGTTTTCTGACAACACCATAGTCCGTCGTGGCTACACAATTCCACGTTCAACAAGAAACTAGAGCTTATATGTGAGAGACACATCCAAATATGTGTAATTTTACCCGTTCAGAAATCATCCAGCCTTGTTATCCTTTTTTTTCTTTTGTTTACTTTTAATGTAATAACAATCACAATTTTTGCAATATAGATCTCACGCAGAGCCTTGAAGAGAGTATAGGAGATCGCTCGCAATTCATTGCGGAATTAATAATGCCAAAATTTTGATAATTTTAATTTAAATTTTACAATTTCATGTTACGTCTGATGTCCGAAAGTCTCAACAATCTGTCTAACTTCTTCCTGTCTAACTTCTTGCTTTTCTGGTTAAAAGGATTAGCGCTTTTATGTAGACAAATAAAGGATGAGGAACACAATAAGCTTCCTAAGCTGCAATGTTGAGGCAACCTAAACTTATCTCATCCTTTGGGTTATAACCATACGTCTGATGTGTTCATATGCCGATGGGTGCTTATTTAATAAAATTCAAAGAAAAAAAAAATTTCACAGCTGAATGACAATGAAAAATTTTTTTGTTTTTTAATTCTCAAACTAAAATTTACGATAATTTTTCTTAATTTACCAATTGATCTTGTACTCCCCTGAAAATTGAATTTCATTTCAAGTGTATTTCACTTAATAAAAATGGCAAATAAATCAAAATAAATTTGTTTACTATTTTTTTTATGTTCGAATTTTCTCTTTTTATTCATTTATCATTGATTTTATATGGTAGTAATGAGTGTAATTCGAAATTAAAACCAACATAAATTTCAATTGAATTTTTTTTTTTTTTTTTTTGTTAATTTTCCTTGGCCTCTATGGGAGTAAAAGTTCGTTTCAATTTGAAACGTGTATACATGTAAATATTGCAAATTCCTTTAATACGATAAAATCCACATAATTTATATCTTTTTATTTTTTTTTTCTATTTTAGACTTTTATATAAGGAAGAAGAAGAAAAAAAAAAGTTGTCTATTTTTATTATCTTGTCAAAAATAAAAATTGAAAAACTTTAAAATAAAATATGATGATGATAGTAATAAATATATTCTCTATATAGTATTTATCTCTCTTACAAGGCAACAACCACCCACCACCACCCCCGTTTTATACCGCACCAATCTAACATGTGTGCAAGTGAATTTTAAAGCTTTCTTCTGTTATTGTGTTGCCTATACATGATACTAACAATTTCCTTCAAAACAAAGAAAAAATAAAAAGGACCAATACAGGAAAATACTGAAGATGTATAACATATGTACATATAAAAATTTCAAAAAGTTTATTTGTACATCATACAACTGTAAGTAAAGTACCATATAAGATAAAAAAAAATAAATTTTTTATTTATTTTGATTTAAAAACTTTGTCCTTACGAATTTTCCGAAAAATAAAATATCTGTCATATTATTTTTTTTTAAACTTTTTATTTACTTGTCACATAAGAATTAATTCAGATTTCTTGATGTTATCTGCTGGTCTAATTTTAAGGGTGTACCATAATCAGTGGATGAATTACAATATGTAAACCTAAAAAATAAATTAATATTACATTGGCGTCAATTATGAGAGTCTATTCGACAAACAATTGAATCGACTTTTAAAATTCGATCAAAACAAGTCGCGGTATTATGTGAAATCAATCGACTTACATGTACTAAAAAATTATTATACTCAATTAGATAAATTTAGTGTTTATTTCTTAAATTCAAGTGAAAATTTTTTATTTGTGTTGTCATTTTTTTTTTAAAGTCTATCACAAGAATATCAGCGACTTTTCAAGTCTATAGAATAGAAAAAGTAGATTTACATAACATCAAAAGTCTACATATTTCAACATAAAGTCGATTAGCAATAGACTCTCATAACTGATTCCATTGCCTTTATTCTTAGAAATTATCATACACCATCATACAATTGTTATTGTCAGTTGAATTACCGGCATATTTTCATCTACTTCATTGCATGGCATTATATTGTACTGTACTTGTACGTTAATTTGTTTCTCCTTTAAACCATTTTATTTTCTAAAAACATATCTTAAAAATACAATAATTTGTGACAATACAGCACTAGCTGTACCCATTGATATGGGTCACCCTATGTTAAAAAAAAAATGATTGCGTACATTTTAAATTATTGTTGTTTCTTCTTCATTTTCTTCGTTTTGTAGCGTTTAGTAGCACAAATTGAGAATAATCGTCAAAGGCAATTGCAAAATCATCATCAACAACTACAGTATCATCAGTGTGTGGATCAAAAGGATTTAAAACATTCACAACAACAACAACAACAACAACATCAACGTCAAAATAATGAACAATGTCAACAACAGTTTCAACAACAACAGTATCAGCAAAGAAAATGTATTAGAACCAAGAATTCCAGTTTATACGGCAGAATTTACCCTATTTTTAAAACCTCTGATCAAGAAACACAACCTCCCATCTAAAAATATTTTTCGTAAAGAGAATTACTCTCATGTAGATTAAAAAACAAAAAAAATCAAAAAAAATCGTGTACATGTACGAAATAAATACCAATTTTCATGAATGTATGTGTAAAAATATTACCACCACCCAAAACTAATTACTTGTTTAGGATTTTTTCTTTTTTCTTAAGAGTATACAGCAACAGCTGATTGATATCGAAATCGGTTCGTGTCGCTACTTCAAAAAAATAAAAAATAAAAAAATCTTAAAAAGAGTCTAGAATAAAGCCATTTTCTTTTTTTTTTCAATATTTACTTGCTATATGTATGTACGCGCATATATATGTACATATGTTTGTATATTATTTCCATCATTATTATCCATATGCGTTTATGGAAGTTTGTAAATCTGAAAAATAACATACATGTGCACATACGAGTATGGACAATTGTACATACAATATGTAAAAATATACGCTGTGACAATAATTTGCATATAGTATATTTACTATACAAAAGTATTTACTTTACAGTTTACATATCGCACATACTCAACGGTGTCTTACTCATACATACATATATAGGACAGTAATTCTCCTCGATATCAAATAATATCGTAAGGTTTATACATACACGCAATATATTTATGTGCATTATACATGTACATACATATGTATATGTTGTGGCTGTTATATTATCAAGCAGTGTACTTTTTATTTTTGAATTACGTGCTACTGCTACCTACATAAGTATATATATATATAACATATATAACATGGCAGACAGCACATACACATACATACATACATACATATATATGTATGGACATACATCATATAATTGTTTGGTGATATAATTATTTTATAGTGAAAATTGGAATACCTACATATGTACATATTATTGCGTAATTGCCATATTATCGTCAGTTTTATGTATTTTCTATTGTTTTTCTAAATATGTACAGAAAACTGGCAAGAATATGGACAACATACATACATACATATGTAAGTACTTGACATGAGAGTAATTTGATATCGATGCGTTCGATAACATGATCTGCAGCGCATACTGAGTTCGATAATGTCATCAAATGTATTGCATTTGATAATCGTCAATCGTTCGATTTTGCAGTTCGGTAATGTAATAAGTGCCAAGCTTTTGACTAAATAAAATGCTAACTACAAACGTTGCTCTTGTGCAATCTGAACTATAATTGCTATTATACACAACCCACAAATTACACTACTATTAAAAAATAAAAAACACAAAGATATTTCTAGGATCTAGAAGTCTACGATAGAAAGGGTGAATATATGTATGTACATCAGTACATACATACTTATATTTTTTTTTTGTATAAAGAACTCAGAATTTTTTTGTACAAATCAAATGCAAAATTTAGAAAAAATTGCTCATATAGTACGAATTCATCATAGTATTTTATACATGTTAGTAGGACATAAAATATATGTTTTACATGCACATGCGAAATACACCTATTATATTAGTTCTTATACATAAAACATGTAATATACCACACATAAAAAACATAAAAACATGCAATGTAACATAAAAGTCATAAATAAAAAAAGCTAAAATAATAATAAAATTATTATAAAAAGCTAAATAAATAAAAAAAGCTAATGAAATTATCAGAAATCTACAAAACAGAGCAAAACAAAGAACACTAACATTTCTGCAAGAAAAAATAATATTTTGCGTAAAGAATTTAGATATTTTTGTCAAAACGTAAGCAAAGTTTTTAAAAAAACTGCTTATAAAATACAAAAACAACTTTATCCTTTATATTTGTTAGTCACAATCTACATAATATTATATACATACATACATAAATATGGATATATATCTACGGGAGTATTGTATTCGGTTCACGAATGTGCATATTACGCGGATAACGCGGATCTATAATTTCGGGCAACAGACAATCGTAATAAAATTTTTTAATTTTCGGTAAAATTTCGGTCCAAAACGAATGGTCACGATAAACTTTTTCAACGAACAATGGTTTTTCAGTTGACGTCCAGACGGCAAAATAACAAAAATCACGATTACTAATATTCAACTGCCCTTGAACTTGATAATAATAATCGTGTTTTTTGTTAATAATTATTTGATTCGTCAACTTATCTTTTTTTAAAAAAAAGTATTTTTTTTTCTTTAACCGCGTCTTCAATATCCATACCGGCAGAAGAATATGGACATTTGATTTCAATCAAACCCGAGTTACCGATCGCGCCGTCAGGAGTTGCGCCTAAAAATGCGTACGTAGAATCGATAAACAAACCACAATTTTGAATATCGATATTTAATTGAACCGATAATTGTCTTACGGCAGTTTCTTCGTTTATTTTCCCGTACTGTACGGAGCGAACGGACGACAAGTTGGTGTATAAAATAGCCTTGACCAAGTTTGAAAATGTTTTGACACGACGTTTACATACTTTTCCAAAAAATGAAGCGGTCAATAAATATCGACGTTTCGAAAACCAGATTTGGGAATTTGATTGAAGACGAGTTAATTTTTCAATTTCAACGCGATTTTTCTGGTTTTCTTGTAGCTCCGTAAATATGTCATTCCGAATGGCAGCCTGATTTTCCGACGACAAATCAGGTTTTTCACACGAATCTGTGCCGTAGTTCTTATCTTGACCTGTCGCACTCGTTTTTCGAAACAGACGCCTTTTACAATTTATATTTTTTAAATTTCTAATTTTTCTCCGCAAGTACATCGCTTTTACTTTACCGTTAGGACTCTTGACAAACACCGTTTTGCTAAGGAAAGAATACGCTTCTTGAGTATTGTGCTGAACTAACGCGCCGTTGCATCTTGACGTGTACGAATTGGACAAAGAGAGATTTATCCGTTTACCGCCGACAAATTTATTAACGAGCGCGTGAAAATGTTCGACCACGTTCGAATCAACATCATGAATCAAACTATTCGCGTGTAAACTAAATAATTTGCAAATATTTTCTATTTCCGCAAAAATACCGTCTTGTTTCATTTTGTGAACCTGATTATCCGAATCAGGTTGCTTTAATTTATTACAAAAATAACTCGCGCAATTTTCGTGACAACCAAAAACATGATACGGCGAATTTTTGACGTCTTTAGATAGAAACACGGACTTTTCATTGATATTTAGACCGTCAACGGATTTCCAATACGATACAGCTTTTTTTATACCGAGTACTATACGTAATAAATTTTTATCAACTAAATTACGAAAAGTTTTGGAAAAGTTTTTATTTTTTGATAAATCTCGAAGTTTATTACGTAAATTTCTATAGAGATGATTCCGACATTCAATTTTTTCTACACGCGTATTCGCATATGGTCTTGCGTCTAAAATTCGTTTATAAACCGCACTGTCGCCATCTGCAATGAACTTGTTATATCGTAATCCGTACGTTTTTTCACTCGTTTTAAATCCTTCGACTATTGCTGCAGCCTCCATTCCCGTTGAAGGACCCGAGTAATTAGCTGTACAAACATGTTCGCGAACATCGACATTTTTCGATTTAGCTAATTGACATACGAAACAGAATTTATTTTTTACGCTAAGGAATATTATTTTTTTTGTATGAAAACCGACTATTGCTGCAGCACCCGAAAGAGCAGAATAATTACTACGATACGATCTTTTGGACCAACATCCGTCAGTTACCACAGTAATTAAAGGTACACCGTCGATATCTACATCATTTCTTTCAATAGCTGCCTTCTTTTCTTCTTCAGCTGCAGCTAGCATATTTTCTTTGGCTGTAGATATCCAGTGTTCACTTACTTGCTTCCTGACAGTATTGTATGTATGAGAGCTCATACATGGTATGTCCAGGACGCTTGTAAGTTCCTCTAACGCATTGTAGTTTCCTCCCGTAGATGTGATCCCCAAAACCGCACCGTAATTAACATCTGAAATCGAATTTTCGTCCTCAGTAGTTTGAATGCAACATTCGTTCAAGCACATGTTACATTTAAACCATATTTTGGATCGAAGTCCGTAACGCGTTTCATTTACTATTTCGACATTTTTTAAAGTACAAGCGAACAATTCTAAATGTTTAAAATTTGTAATCCACGGAAAAATAAATTTATATCTACAATACGACGACCTTTTATTTCAAATTTTTCAAAACTAGACGCGGATTCGTTTTCTATGACTAAACATGTATCTTCTAAATCTTGATTTTCCGACACGTTAGTTTCATTTTTCTTACAAAAAAACCGTTTACTGCGTTTTTTTGAGCCAAATTTCAAACCCTTCGTTTTCCGGATTTTTCCCATGTTAATAAGTTAGTAGACAAATTGCACACAAACTAAGATAAAAAGGAAACTAAAAGAATTGATTATATACAGAAAAATATAAAAGAACAACACAGATTATATTAGTTATTTTAGTTAGTTAGTAAGTAAGTTATTTAATTTGTTAGTCTAAATGAGTCACAGTAATTACTATTTTTATTTTATTAAATACAAAAAATACTCAAACCCCAGGTTATAACAAAAAATCAATATTATCTAATCAATTTTATCAAATCCTAATAATTAAATCAAAGAAAACCAAATCTAAACCCACTATCAAACAAAGTTGTTAGCGAAATTATGATTTTTGGCGCTAATATTTCTAAAAAAATAATTTTTTCAATACTGTACAGCTAACGCAATTATAAATTGTCGTTATTTTTTGTTCAGTACAGTAATATAGTATAGTCAATAGTGTATAACAGTGTATAATGTTCGTAGTACGATCACTTGGGTGTTGGTGTTATTGGCTTATTGTACCAATCTCAGTGTATTCACTATACACAATATATTGTTATATGCACTTATGTAATTTTAATTACAATACACATGATACTGACTTGGTTATAGTACGCATCCGTTCTATTTTCTAAACAACACATGCTACTTACCTTAGTAGTTTTTACATTGAGTCCATTATTTGATTAAAAAAAAAAGAATTCTGTTAGTAAAATAATGGTTTGAATGTGAAAAACCTTTATAAAGTTATAGAATGGACGAAAAGAGTGCGTATTATATACAAGATTTTGTAATATATACAATTCTAACGTATAATGTATATTGTACGGAAATATAAGTCATACACCCGTGCGAATATGTATGTCCACAGGTATATACCTACATATACTCCATTTATTTGGTATGAAAAATATAATACGCAGAAATTATATACGTACATAATGTATATATATAAGTATATATTCACGTGTTCCACGTATTCTAATTATACATAATTATAGTTATAGTATATGCATGTACATATATCATAAACATCAAACACTTGTGCTAGATCAGTGATGATCGGAAATTTCAATACAATTATATACATATGTGCATGGATGTATGTATACATATTTTATTGCAATGCATTATATACGATACGATGTAATACATTTTTTTGTTTTAATTTTTATTTTTTCGTGCATACATATACATATATACATACATATATGTATATATAATACCTTGCGTATATAATATTATGTATATCATTTGGTTAAAATTAATCCTGTACATACACACTCGCATGTATATGGAAAATTTTTATTGGAGATATACAGTAATACTGAAAACATTTGTAGCAATAAAATATATATAATTGTAAATTTCAAACATATGTATCAAAAAATGAATTTATAAATAAACAACAACCGAGATATAAATATGAATGTGATATTTGATTATTTTGTTAGCAAAAATGTAATTAGTAATATAATCAAATATTACGTATTGTATATTATTATTTATAATGAAAATTATGAACGAATACATTAGTTGATTTTGCGGAGTTCACATGCATTTTATTCGTCACTGTATACGCATTGTCTTACATTCCATGATACAATGTCATGCCACCTACAGATTTTTGGTCGAACTTTCTCAATTACTTGGTTCTATTATGAAATTAAAATGAAGGAAAAATTGAAAATGTCATACAAAAAAGTGCAATTTTCATTTATTAATAAAATGTAAACTACATTACATTTTCACGTTTTTTTTTTTGCAAACAGTCAGGAAAAGTTCAAATTTTATGTCTATATCACAAAAATTACAGAAATCATACGTTTAATAGCAGATAAATTGTACCAAAGTCAAAGTACTTTTTCAGGAAACATGCTTTCACTCTTTTTCAATTTTCTACTGAACGGAGTCCTTTATCAAAAATCTGTCCGCTTATAGACCACAATTCCCTTCAACCTATGTGTGTTCAAAATTTCGTTGAAATCGGTTGGATAGTTTTTGAGCTAGAAGGTCACTTTGAACACCGATTTACCAATTTCCACACTTAAAGACTATTAGATTTTTTACGCATTTGACCGATTTTAAGCATTTTAATTTTACATATACTTCCATTTAAAATACACGTATTTGTATCGCAGTATATCAATTACCACATGTTCGTACATGTATTCATTTATCTCAATATGAAATGCATGCTTTCTAATAGAAAAAAAAGGTTCTTTACTTTTCGTATATGTATGTATACACATCATATACAAACATTCATATGATCATAAAAAGTTTGAAAAAAAAAACAATGTATGAAGATCATTTTTTTTTTATTGTACCGAAGTATTAAGGATAAGTAAATCTATATACAAACAAACATGTACTATTATTATGATGATCGTTTATTTTGTAATACACATGGGGTGGAGTTGATTTCTTTGTGATATCATGAACTTCAAATGTTTTTGCGCATTTGACCGATTTTAAACATTTTAATTTTACATATACTTCCATTTAAAATACACATGTTTGTATCGCAGTATATCATTTAGCTGTAATACGTATTTATATGTACTTCATACAAATAGTACATGTTTGTTTGTATATATGTATGTATATTTATTCTTAATACTTCGGTACAATAAAAAAAATGATCTTCATACATTGTTTTTTTTTCACACTTTTTATGATCATATGAATGTTTGTATATGATGTGTATACATACATATACGAAAAGTAAAGAACCTTTTTTTTCTATTAGAAAGCATGCATTTCATATTGAGATAAATGGATACATGTACGAACATGTGGTAATTGATATACTGCGATACAAACGCGTGTATTTTAAATGTAAGTACATGTAAAATTAAAATGTTTAAAATCGGTCAAATGCGTAAAAACATTTGAAGTTCATGATATCACAAAGAAATTAAACTCCACCCCATGTGAATTACAAAATCAATGCAATACAATAGTACAGTCGGCGATTAACAAAAAACCCTTAATTGTATGAAAATATTTCTATGAAATTTGAAATTTTTTCACAATTAAAAAGAATGATGTAATGATAAATATTGGAAAAGGTAGCACATTTTCTGAGACTCCACTGTACTTTTAGGTATTTTCCTTATGTGTAAATAGAATTCACACATACATTCAAAGAATGAAAAATTGAAATTTAGTGATTCTCAATGAAGAGAAATACATTTTACCCCTATCTATTCTGCCCGCACAGCACCTGTTTCGATCAAAATTTTTGGGGTAAAATTAAAGCCTTTAAATGTACATCTCTCTAATACATATTCTTTGGTATCAGTATAATCAAAATGATTATTTTAATACATCTACAGATGCAATAAGTTTAGATGGCTTATTAGATTCAGTTAGTAGTTGCGGAAGTTTTTCAAGTCCTCGAAGATCTTTAACACCACCACCACTACAACCACCACAGCCACCACTACCATCATCAGATAAATATCAAAGTAAGTTTTCTGTTTCATTTTTATTTATTTTTTTTATTCGTTTACTTGTCTTTAGAACTTTTTCTACTATTTTTGTTTGTTTATTGTTCGGTTTTACTTTATTTTCACCTGTACGATTTGTACATATATAAAATTCATATGATGAAAGAGACATTACTTTTATTTAAAATTGTATTTTTATTTGTATATTTTATTGCAATTGGAATTTAATATGCATTTCAGTAAGAAGCTTTAAAGGAGGCTTTAAAGTAAGAAAGATCTTTCACTTTAAATGTACAATAGACTTTGCAAATGACAGCATTTAAGTCTCTGTGCTTTTCATGGCCGAAGGATAATATCTGACATGACATTTTTTTTTTTTTTTTTTAGCAAATTATGTAGAACCACTTTTGTGTTGTACGTAGGAAAACAGCAGGATATATTTAAATTTTACATTTATCCTTTTGCACACCTCATTCAAATAGTTAGTTTGTATATACAATTTGAAAAATATCAAGAAATTGTATTGAAATTCAAGATAGAATATACAATTTGTGCCTTATTCATGTGGTATTTCATTATTTGTATCAAAATGTACACACATTTTATGTATATACACGTATACTCGTCTATTTTCGTTTTCAGAAATGGATTTCTCAGTATTACATGAGATGATAAGAAAATCTATATAAAATATAGAGAAAATCCTTAAATAAATTGTATGACAATATAACAAATTTTATGTGTGTACATTTTTTTTTTTGGTTTATTTTTATTTTTTAAATGAAAATTTATCGTATGGTAAGAACATTTTTAATTTATTTTACGTGTTAAAAGAGAAGAAGAAGAATAAAACGTTGATTTAATTTCTCTATACTTTGTACTTTAATTATTTTCACTACAGGCCTTATAGAAACTACGAAAAGTACATTTGAAGACCAATCACTTTACATCTTTGTATACATATAGTGAAATTTTGATTTGTTAAGTATTTAAATTACAATTTTGACCGCCCAAATTAACTGTATTTCTGTTCAATCCTTTCAAATCTAAACTATACATAAAGTACATTATTTTCCTTGCCAAAAGGATAAATACTTTTATGTATATATAGTAAACAAAGGGTAACGGATTCAATAAGCTTTCTTAAGCTGCAGTGTCAAGGCCAAACCAAATAACCATTTCACCCTTGTGAACTAAATTAAACTAATATCATATATAAACTATTACAATATATTTAAACTTAAATGCTTGAATTTTGGTCACAAAATTTTGATCGAAACAGATGCTGTGCGGGCAGAGTAGATAGGGGTAAAATGTATTTCTCTCCATTGAGAATCACTAAATTTCAATTTATCATTCTTTAAATGTATGTGTGAATTCTATTTACACATAAGGAAAATACCTAAAAGTACAGTGGAGTCTCAGAAAATGTGCTACCTTTTTCAATATTTATCATTACATCATTCTTTTTAATTGTGAAAAAATTTCAAATTTCATAGAAATATTTTCATACAATTAAGGTTTTTTTGTTAATCGCCGACTGTACTATTATATTGCATTGATTTTGTAATTCACATGGGGTGGAGTTTAATTTCTTTGTGATATCATGAACTTCAAATGTTTTTACGCATTTGACCGATTTTAAACATTTTAATTTTACATGTACTTACATTTAAAATACACGTGTTTGTATCGCAGTATATCAATTACCACATGTTCGTACATGTATTCATTTATCTCAATATGAAATGCATGTTTTCTAATAAAAATAAAAGGTTTTTTACTTTTCATATATGTATGGATACACATCATATACAAACTTTCATATAATCATAAAAAGTGTGAAAAAAAAACAATGTGTGGAGATCATTTTTTTTATTGTACCGAAGTATTAAGGATAAATATATATATATACAAACAAATATATGCAAGTCTGGGATATAGGGTCGACACTTACCCGGTAAGCTATCGCAAAGCTTACATGAAGAAGTAATTTTGAAGGCATATTAAACCAGGCTTATTGTTGTATTAAATCCGTACAAATGTATAAGACATTAACACATTTTATATGAAGCATATTTTGCGAGTAACATTTTATCTCGCTTGTAATTCGTGGCCAAGGTAAAAATTGGAATAATGTTTATTTCTCTGAAAATTTACCTAGGCAGTCTAGTGACTTATTTGAGTAACCATAATACTTATACGCTTCATAAGTAGTTATTCAAACATAATAAGTTCTGACTCGTTTATTGCACTAATACAGTGTCATTACCTGTATATTGCAGTGCCAAACCTGTAATACAGTGCCAATACCCGTATAACACAGTGCCAACAACTTGAATAGTACAGTGTCATACCTGCGACACAGTGCCAAGACCTGTGCAAGTAGTGCCAAGACCTGTGAAATACAGTGCCAAGACCTGTACAATACAGTGCCAAGACCTGTGAAATACAGTGCCAAGACCTGTACAATACAGTGCCAAGACCTGTACAATACAGTGCCAAGACCTGTGAAATACAGTGCCAAGACCTGTACAATACAGTACCAAGACTTGTACAATACAGTGCCAAGACCTGTACAATACAGTGCCAAGACCTGTACAATACAGTGCCAAGACCTATGAAATACAGTGCCAAAACCTGTACGATACAGTGCCAAAACCTGTACAGCGATATTAGGGAACTTAGGCCCTCACGGTCCTGCAACGTTGTTATTTATTAGGGAACCTATGCCCTCACGGTCCTGCAACGTTGTTATTTATTAGGGAACTTAGGCCTTCACGGTCCTGCAACGTTGTTATTTATTAGGGAACTTAGGCCCTCACGGTCCTGCAACGTTGTTATTTATTAGGGAACTTAGGCCCTCACGGTCCTGCAACGTTGTCATTTATTAGGGAACTTAGGCCCTCACGGTCCTGCAACGTTGTCATTTATTAGGGAACTTAGGCCCTCACGGTCCTGCAACGTTGTTATTTATTAGGGAACTTAGGCCCTCACGGTCCTGCAACGTTGTCAATTAGTATAAAGACCTATTGGAGGTCTTATACTGTTATTAGAGTTCTTATTTACAGGTTGCAATTGTGCACAGCATTACAAAGAAGTCATCGTTGGTAAAGTGAGTATTGGAGCTCACTGGGTATTTTGATTGTTCACGAGGGAGTGTATTTGAAAGATTTGAAAGGTTAATTGTGAGTGTTATTGGAACCTCACTGATTGTCCATACATTGGTCTATAGGACAGATAACGCTTGTATAAAGATCTATTAGAGATCTGATATTAGGTATTCCCCTGTTTATTGGAGGTCACCTATTGAACATTAGAGTTCGGTGTAGGTTGTTACATAGATTTGTAAGAAGTATTAGAGACTTCCATCGTAGGTGTATCTTGTTAGATGTAACAATTCGGAGGCAAAGTGAAAACGGTTATAGGAAATAAAATATCGTACGATTGTCTAAGAATATTGTAAACATAGGATTAAGCCTTAGAGTAGGGAAAATATTGTAAGCTTAGGCTTTTGGGAAAAATAATCAGTATTTAAGTGTATAATATAAACAAAGGAGTTCTCATTTACATGCAGTAAGGCGACGTGGGATTTAATATTGGCCCTGGACAGACTGACCTATCCGCACATATTGCACCACCCGTCTACACATACAAACTGCATTATAAAATTTTGGCGCCCGAACAGGGACTTTAAGTTGAACATCACCAGTACTCAGAAAGAGTAGTGATTCAACAGTCCAGATTGAAAGATAACGTGAAGTTGAGGATCACCAGTACTATCAGATAAAGTAGTGACTCAACAGATTTAAAAAAGCGAAAGAAAATGTCAACGGAGAACTCCACTAGTAGCACAATAGCTAGTACAACAAGTAGTACCACGAGTTGGATATATGTATGTACTTAGAAAAGAAGACCTCGTTGAAGAAGTACAGAAAAGAGGGTTATCTACTACAGGGACTGTAGAAGAGTTGAGAAAAAGATTAATCGAATACCTAAGAAAGCAACATACCGCTGTAGAACAATACTTGTCGAGATCAAGTAGTGTACCGATCAGAACTGACCCGAGTGCCATGAACCCAAGTAGAAATGAAAACGCAACCATAAGTACTGTCGCACAAGAAATCCCCACCATCGCGAATACAATTGTTGCCCCTATCTTGTCAAACACACATAGTATCATCTATACGAATGTCGAAACGCTTAGTGTATATACTTCAGCACCCCAATATAGTATAATAAGTAACATATGTACGCCGATAACCACCAGTGCCCCTCACTACAGCTTGCCACATATTTACCCAGTCAATACGTTAACAACACCACCGTATTATATTCCGTCATCACCATCCTGGACAACGTGTACACCACCAGTGAACCATCAGACAGCGTTTAAACCAGAAAATGGAGGTTTAACAGATGCAGATGTGATGGACAAAGTCAGGAAGTGGAACCTTAAGTTTGACCAAGGTCAGGAACCACTAATTTTTTTAGAACGAGTGGAAGAAATGGCAGAATGTTACACCATACCGACGTCACGGTTACTAAAAGCCTTACCAGAGTTGCTTACCAAAACAGCACTCATATGGTATCGGAATAATAAACATAATTGGTCCAACTGGGAAGAATTTGTTGAAGACTTCAAGAGCTTCTATTTACCATCACGATATCACGTGAAGTTGGATGATGACATTAGAAATCGAACGCAAAAGGCGAATGAAAGAATTAAAGACTACGTAACTTCAATACAAGCATTACAACTGTTATGTATTAACATTTAAAAGGTTCTTTTAAATATAGGGAAGAAATTAAGGTTTTTTTTCAATTGAAAAGATTGTGGTTTAGTTTTTAAAACTTTATTCTCACTAAAAATATGTTCACTATAACTAAGTTCACAATATTTACTTAAAGTTAACTGAAATATTAATTGTTTATTTCACAACAATAATTTGTACCGAACCGAAATACTGTAATCAACGTCTAGTAGAATATCTTTTACTTGTAACTCTACGGTTTATTCAAAATATTTTACGGGCGAATTTCTACTATGATAAATTTAATTGAATTGCATTTTTCCTAAGTTTAAATTTAATAATTAGTTTCAAAAAATATTTTAAGTTAAATAATTTATTTTAATCAAAGACGATTTGTAATTCGCGGTAATTTACTTTTTTAACTTTACTGTTTCAAATCCAAATTATAACTTCGATAATCGTAACTATTTTATCAATAATTACAATTATCAATTTTCCCTACTTAAATTTTGTTTTTGCTAATTAAATCCAAAGTTCGTTATTTTAATATTAATATAATTTACCATAAATGACTGTACCAATCGTAGGGGAAATGGGCGGTACATTTCAATTCTTTATTTGCATATTCTTTATTTGGTATTGTTGTTCGTTTTTCTTTTAAGCTTTTCTTAATGTACGCAAGTTTATTGCACTTATTAGCTGGTATACAATTATGTGCAATATGAACTTTGTATGCCAGTGCAGTGCACTTATCAATATATACAATTGTTACTATGAGCTTAATGTAAATGAATTTGCATATATTAATATATTTGTTGTTTTTTATATTTCCGTCCTAATTATGATTTACCCATGTACTTTGGTTAAAATCGTTAATTTGCTAGTTCTTGTTTTTGTATTTCATATGAATTTTTTTCATGTTATTTTGCAATATGGAAAATTACTGATAAAAAGGGTTAAATATAATTTTGAACTATGTTGCTAAGGAATTTATATTGAAACATATTGGCATATATACTTTTGCGTACTTTATTTTTTTGAAACGAATTATGAACTTTAATAATGAATGAAATGATTGCCCAATTGGCGAGTCATCGAAATATATATTTTTTGTTAATTATTTCTCTTTGTTAATACAATTAACGGATATGAGTTGAATGCCCGAATTTCCTTTTAAATTAAATGTTTCAAGAATTAATCCATATATGAAATAATCTTGAATTTTCTTTACGAATTATTTAAATAATTTAGAAATGTATGAAATTATTGAATTTATCTAATGTTTTATCAAATTGTGTTACAATTTGATATTTTTTACATAACATTTCCTCCCCCCTCGGAAAAATGGGTGGTAGGGTGTGTAGGGCTGATTTCAGTTTCGGTTGGTTTACATTTTTGGTTTTTCATTTTTTATTTTTATTTTTTAACTTTACTTATTTTATACGTATATTTTTATTTCCCAGTATACCTAAAAAAAAATTCATTTATTTAATATTCGTTTATTTTTGTTTTTAGTCCTTATTCGTACATATATATACTTATATTTTTATTTTTTTTTTTTTTTTTACATCTTATGTTTCTGACCTAGCTTAATAATTGACCTATATTTCATATATGCATTTAATTGTTATACAACCTTGACAATGAAATTGAATTACTGTTTATGTTTACTTTATCTTTATTATTATACATACTACATTAATGCAATTTGTTTTAATTGTCTTTGTTAATTTCGAATTCATTATATGGTTGACAATACAAGTTACCTATGATATCTAAGTATTAGTGTTCTTTTCGTATGTTTACTGTTTAATTATTTTCATTCATTACTTATATTACTGTATTATACTTTTCTTCCTTTTTTTTTTTTATTGCATTTGCTTAATTTATTTAATAACATATGGAGAATTTCGAAATTATGAATATAATGTTATTTCTTTTATACATTAATGATTTATGCAACTGTGTTCTAAGTATATTAAATTTTATTCTTTCTCTACAATTATGATTTGTTAAAAAAAAAAAAATTTGTTTACATGTACAAAAAAAAATTTATTTGCTATACTTTTTACTTATGTATATGTATGTAACTTAATGTATTATACTGTTCCCTAATAATAATGACTCTATATATACGCTAAAGATACAGGTGCAATATGATCTATACTTCGTTTTCACATCATTGTTTATTTTTTGTTTACTTTTTGCAATGTTATTTTTGTTGTTATTCTTTTGATATGTTAATTTTATGTGTAAAGTGTATGTAATTGTAATTTATTTTAATTGAATGATACTGATTGTTCTGCTAATGTGTTTTTTGTGTATGTATGTGTGTGTGTGTACCTATAGTAATTCTTAATATTTTTAATTTTAATGGCCGTGATTTGTTTTGAAACTTGACCTGATTCTGGGTGTTAACAATTTATATGAATAATTCAACTATTTGTTTGTATGCACGTATATTATTTTATTAGTAAAAATTTTTCTTGATTTTGCCGTCGGTAAAATGAATTTTTTTGAAAATTTTTCAGGTTTGATAAAAATTATTAATTATTTTTTAGTATTATTTTATAATTAAGTTATTTTATAATTTTATTGATTATTGCTTTTCTTTGCGTACCCTTTATTTTAATTTAAAAAAAAAATTTTGTTGTTTGGTCAATTTTATTCTTTAGTGCATGTTAAAGAGCAATATTCGTTCTATCCCCTATTGGAGTCATAAGCGACGAGGTGGTTGGTGTTGGGTTAGTTCTTTGTTGGTTTTTTTCATTTATTACTCGTAATTGTACTGCTTCAGTTTGTGATGGCACTATGGGTTTTATATTTCTTTCGGTCGTTTTGGCGATCTTACAGCAGGTGACCTTGATTTTCTTACCTATTTTTGTTATTATTATGCAACAGATTATTAATGCTATGATGGTCAATACTCCACTATTTACATTGGTTTGAAGCGTCATTCTGTCAGCGATTCTTTTTTGTTCTGCTATTATTATTTCATTTTGGAGTTCTTCAATATCTTTCCCTTGTTCTAGTAATGGTTCATTATCATTTGTGAGGTGTTGTATCAATTTGGTGTCTAGCTCCTTGGTCGCCTCCTGGGCCAACTCGATTTTGAATGAACTTAGGTTTAATTTTGGTTCCTGCTCCGTATCTATCTGCTGGAAGGCTACTGTAGTCTCTTTGTTACCGTCGTAGGGTAGGTCTTTTCCGTCGATTGTAAATTTACAGGGTTCAGTTAGTGACACGACCCCGGTACCCACCATCTGCTGTGTGAATTGTGTAGATGTGCACTGTATTCTCAATACATGTTTGTTTTGAAATAGGAATAGCCAAGAATCTTTTTCGTATAATTTTACTAGGGAATCTGTGAATTTAGTTAAAATTTTTTGTTGGCAGTTTGATTTAATTTTTTCAACTTTTCTTGTTATTATAGCTGTTAAACATGTTTCGTCGTTTTCACCGTTTACCCTTATTTGATCCTGTTTGCATATCGTTACTGTTGAGTGGATCCCTGTATTGCATTTTTTACAACTTTGTTTGAACTTGTTGTTGTTGTACTCAATGTAGTTGTTATTTGTGGTGCTTAATATGAAATTGGCATTTACATTTAATATTGTGGGTGGTTGTTTGTTTATAAATTGTGGTAACGGATGGATTTTGTTTAATTCGTAGTATTCCTTAAAAATTAAGGGAATTTCAATCTTTACTATTATTCCATCGGTGTCTTCTACTGATTGTACCCTTACCACTTGTTTAATTAATGGAAACTTAGCTGTCGTCATGTATTTGTTGTTGTTGGATGTTATTTCGTTGTACGTTTTGTTCAGTAGTTCGGCTGAGATTAATAATGGATGTAACTCATGTTCGTGTAACGCGTTTATTACAATAAATTGTTCGCTTAAGTGGTTATAAATCATTTGCAACTTTGTCCATATGAATAGTAAAATTTGGTTTACGTCAATTTGTGATTGCAAATGCGTTACCTTTGTTTTCACTTCCATGATGTTATCTGTTATTTTTCGAGTGAAATTTCTGACTACTTCAGCGAGATGATTTTGATGTATTGTCAGGTTTCGTATGTAAGCCGTTGTCTTATCGAAACTGGATTTTAATATTGTCACCTGTTTTTTCATTAGGTGCATGTTTTCATCATCGTGTTTTTCTAGGTTCTGTATTCTATTGTAGATGTTTTCTGCATCTCTGGCATCCATTGTTCCAAATAAGTATTTGCTAAGCTTGCCTACGCCATCGAATAATTCTCTTTTTTGTCGGTTATTTTGTTTTCCCAAGTAAAATTCAACTTCTTCTGTTTGTGTTGTTATTCGATTGATCATTGATGTTATCTCATTATGCCAGGAATCACAATTTTCCCGATGTTTTCCTAAGTGTTTACATGTATTATACGCTATTTCTTCACAACTTTTTACAAATTCTAACGTTTTTTCTGGGTGTATGGAGGTGAGTTTCGTATATATTGTCCAGCTACTTTGATATATATAGGCCTTCCCTAGGGATTCCAGCATTACCCCGTTTGAATTGAACTCGTTTATTCTAACCTGTCCTTGTACCACGGTGGTAAGGACCATTGCAATTAATATCACGGTAGTCATTCTTCCTACAAGAAAATAGGTAGCTGATTAATTTTCTTTATCAGTGTACTTTTAATATAGGTGTGTTGGTGGTTAATTTTTGTTCTATTGTATTTAATTTTCTCCTTAACTCATTCTTTAGTATTTGTTTACATGCTATTATTAATTTTTATATTTTCTATTTCAGTCGGGGTTACCAGTGGTACGATTTTTAATTTTTTTTTATATTTATGTTTTCTTATCATGCTTATGTATTATGCTTTGTTGTTATTAGAACTGACAATGGTTGGTTTTCGAGTATTTGAATTTAGTTAATTTTAGTTGAGTGGTTGATCGGTGTAAAGTTTAAGATTTTAATTTGTGTCGTTTTTTTTTTGTGTTAAATAATCTATTAAAGAAAAAATATTTTCAATATGGTAAGTAAAAAAAAAATTTATTATATTTTTTTTTTTTTTATTTTCATATTTTTTTTTTTATTTTTTTTTTTTTTTAAATTATTATTACTATATTTATTTTTATTATTTTTATTATTTTTTTATTTTATTTTATTTATTTTTTTTTATTTGTTTCTTTAGGAGTTCGCAATTTTATGTGAGGTTGTAGAGGAAATTTTACGGGCTCCTCGACGTGTCCCTGCGGGGGTAACTTGGCCCACAATTGAGGAGGATTTGGAGTGGTTAATTTCTACCACTCCCAACATTTATATTGAATTTTGGCCTGATGGCCTGGATTTTGTGTCCCAGTTTGGCTCAAAGCCAAAAGATTTCACGGTAAGTTCAAGTAGTTTTATTTTTGTTGTAATTTTAATTTTTCTTTTTTTTTTTTGTTTTATATTCGTATTTTTAATTTATTATTTTTTTATCTTATTATTAAAATTTATTATTTTTTATTTATTATTTTTTTTTATATATATATTTATTTTTTTTTTATTTTATTTTATTTTTTTTTTTTCAGGTGACCCATCAGATTACGGCTAACGGCCATGTAGTCATTCTATATTGGAGGGACGCCTTTGCCTCTTTCCTGGGGGCACTACAGTGCCGGGGTTATTTGCCCCCGCGGTTTAATTTTTAATTTCCAATAACATTTGTTAGTTATAAAATATAAAAATAAAAAAGAAATAAAATCATTGTAAATTTGTTGTTTTCTTTACTTTCCTTTTATTACATTTTTTTTTTTTTGTTTTTCATGTTCCTTTCTTTGTTTTGTTGGGGCTTGGTTTTTTCTCTTTTTTTTTTTATTTTACCCATTTTTTTTTTCTTGTTTGTGACGTGGGGCTTTTTCCCTTGGTGCATTTCATTTTCTTTTTCTTTGGTTTGGACGCATATTAAATGCATATATATGAATAAATAATTTTGATGGAGATTATATTTCATTTTTCTGCATGTATTAAGATATCAACTTAATACATTGATTTTGCTTCTTTTTTCTTTTGCTTTTGTTGTTGTTTTATTTTGTATTCATTTTTATTATCTAGCTTAATGCGACATTGTATATTTAACATGTTTATGTATATGTTTATGTATAACATATAACGTAAAGTTTTCTTCTTTTTTTCTTTATATGAATTTTATTTGAACGGAAAATGGTTTTGGGTTACAAGTTTTCTTCTTTTATTAATGTGCGTGTGCATTTTTGTAGAAAATAAAATTTTACTTTGGAATTTCTTCAAAATGTACCAACAAAACAAAGTACGTATACTATACCTATATTTTTCCTATACTATATTAATATGATAATACTTTGCATATTTTTCGGTATTTATGAGGCCTATTTATCTCTATTTTTTCACTACTGTTATGATTTCCAAATTTAACGTTTTTTGAGATGTACTATATTTATTACCAAAAAAATTTTTAAATTTCGTCCATATAAAAAAAAATTTTCAACGGATATTATGTAGCATGTAGTTTTTCAATATATGTATATGTAAAAAAAAATTCTGTAATTTTTGTTACTGTCTAACAATAATTGCATGTTTTTATAGTACTATACTCGTATATCCTTAAACCTAAGATCCCAGTTATTATTTCCCCAATTATTTTTCTATTAATTAATTTAATTTTGTAGATGTTATGAAACTCTAGAATTTTTTCAGACGGTTATTATGGACAACTTTTAATTTTCTACCCATTTTAATAGTTGTATTAACATCAGAGTTTACCCTAATGACTTGATATGGACCCTTCCACACAGGTGATAATTTATGTTTTCTTGCATTATTTCGTATTAAAACTTGATCACCGATATGAAATTTTTCTATTCTCGTACTTTTGTCGTAATAATTTTTCGATTTTTGTTTTTGAAAAATCAAATTTTGTTTTACAATCTCGCGGATTTTCTGCATTTTATATTTTACTTGATTACAATATTTATCAAAATTATAAATCGGTTCTGGAGATTTATTTAATGCTGTTGGTAATGGCCTATCAATTCCGTATAATGCATTTATGGGTGTAAATTTGCTACCTGTGTGTGGTGAATGGTTATGTACCAACATTGCTTCCGCTAACCATTCATCCCATTCTGTCGGATTATTATCAACTATTGTTCTTAAATATTCAACTAATGGTCCATGTGTTCTCTCTAATGAACCGTTCGATTGGGGGTGGTATGCACTTGTTTGTAATTTTTTAATTTTTAACAATTTACATAATTCTTTCATGGTTTCACTTAAAAAATTTGAACCCTGATCTGTTATTAATTTCTTAGGAATAACTGAATACTTTAAAATTAAATTTTTGTAAAATTTTTCTGCTACCGTTGTAGCTTCACAATCTTGTAAGGGAACGCAATCTAAAAATGTTGTTAAATCATCTTGAAAAGTTAATATGTATTTATTTCGATTATATGTTTCTGGTAAAGGTCCTACAATATCTAAATAAACTTTTTCGAAAGGTTGATCTGGAGTATCTGTGATTATCATTGGCATTTTATTCTGTTTACCGGATTTGTTTTTCTGACATTTTTCACATTTTTTAATGTATTTCTGTATATCCCTCAACATGTTTTTCCATTTATAAAAAGGTCTTATTCTTTTATATGTTTTTAAAACGCCTTGATGTCCACCTAACGGAGTGTCATGATATTCATGTAATATTGTTTTAATTTCTTTCTCATCTGTTAATATTTTTGCATTATCTTTTATATAACTGTTTAAATTTTCTGAATTTACATTTTCAATTTCTTCTTGATTAACATTGTTATCTTGTTCGGGTGATTTTTCTACCTCATTTTCTTTATTTATACGATGCCTAGCTCTAGTGATTATATTACAATTATTATTATTGTCTAAATTTTTTTTATTATTCTCTATCTTATTTTCAGGTATTCTACTTAACGCATCTGCATTTTGGTTACATTTTCCTGCTTTATATTCAATTTTTAAATCATAATCTGCTAATTTAATTTGGAATCTGGCTAATCTAGTGGTTGTATCTTTTAATTTTAAAATACCTACTAATGGTTTATGGTCTGTGTATACTGTGAAATTTCTGCCGTATAAATAACATCTAAAATTTTTTGTTGCCCAAACTATTGCTAACATTTCGCGTTCTATTGTTGAATACCTTCTTTCTGCATCATTTATTGTCCTACTCGCATAAGCTATCGGTTTTTCATTCCCTAGTTCACCCTGTGATAAAATGGCACCTAATGCTTCTCCGCTAGCATCAGTTGTTAAATAAAATGGTTTTTCATAATCTGGATATACTAATAAGGGTGGATTGGTTAATGCAATTTTTAATTCTTCAAATGATTTTTCACATTTATCATTCCACTGAAATTTAAAATCTTTTCTTAATAATTTAGTGATTGGTTCTGCAATTTTCGAAAAATTCGGGATAAATTTCCTATAATAATTAGCTAGACCTAAGAATGACTGTACTTGTTTAACTGTTTTTGGCCTAGGAAAATTTACTACACATTTTACTTTTTCGGGATCTGGTTGTATTCCTTTTTCTGAACATTTATGACCTAAATACACTACTTCTTTTCTCAGAAAGTTACATTTTTCAGGTTGTAATTTCAAATTATTTTCTCTCAGTCTTTGAAAAACTTCAATTAATTTTTTATTATGATCTTCTAAATTTCGACCGTAAATAACTACATCGTCTAAATATACTAATACTTTTAATCCATTTTGACCTATTAAAATATTATTCATCAATCGTTGAAAAGTTGCTGGTGCCCCTGTAAGTCCGAATGGCATCCTTTTGAACTCATAATGCCCTTGATATGTACTGAAAGCCGTTTTTTCTCTATCTTTTTTATCAACTAGAACCTGATGATAACCGCTAGCTAAATTTAATGTTGTAAAGTATCTAGAATGACCTAACTGGTCTAAAATTTCGTCAATTCTAGGTAATGGGTACATATCTTTTACAGTAATTTCATTTAACTTTCTAAAATCTACAACTACTCTCCAACGTTTTTCTCCTGAAGGACCTGGCTTTTTTGGTACTACTAATAAAGGAGAATTAAATGGACTTTTACTGGACGTAATTATGTCATTTTCTAACATTTCCTTAACCTGTTCTTCTACAATTTCTTTCTGAACCTGTGGTAGTCTATACATCTGATTAATGGCTGTTGTGTAACTTAATTTATCCCCTGGTAAATGAAAAATATCATTAAAGATTCACAGATTGATTTGATACTCTCAGATTCTTCATAATTTAAATATTCTGGTATTGACAGGTTTTCATTTAACAATTTTAATCTATTTTTATCTGAATTTGTATTTTCATCTAAGGAAAGGTTGTGTATTTGTTTAATATTAAAATTGTTAAAATTTTTATTATTTGTTATCTTATTTTTTACCGACTTTTCATTCGCGTAAAACCTATGTAATTTATTAAATTCATAATTATTATTTTTAAATTTATAAACATCAAAATCTTTTAAATAATAAAAAATTAATTCAAAATTTTTAATACACACATCTTTTTCATTACTATTTAAAATTGCTACGGTTATTTCATTATTATAAGGTTTTGTTATTGAACTCGCCAGGAACACTCCTGACCTAATTTCTTGTGATTCATTAATTATTTCCTCTTTAAAGTTTACTTTTATTTTTACCAATTTTTCTGTTCGTGCAGGTATTTTAATTATTTCATTTATTTTTAACATATTTTTATTAGACTGATTATTCGTATAATTGTTAACATATTTTTTATTTTTGTCAATAAATTTCTCTAACTTATCATCATTATTATGTTTTAAAGATTCAAAATTTGTAATTACTGATTTTTTATTTTTGTATTTCCTGTCTGTCTTTTTATATTTTATATTAATTTTTTTAATTTTCAATTTTTCTAATTCTCTACCCATTTCTTTAATTTTTTTAATTTCTTTTTTTAATCTATTATTATATTTTATTACACTTTCTTTATCTGTATTGAATTTTTCTTTATTTATTGCTATATTATTTTTCTCTTCTCTTATATTTTCTTTAATTTCATTTAATCTCTTTCTAATTCTTTCAAATTTTACTTTTATTTCTTCTATATTTAATTTTTTAACTATTTCTTTCTTTTTAATTTTTTCGTCATGTACTTGTACTTTTACTTTTATTTTTGACCCTATTTTTTTGCTTTCTGTATATTTTTGTTTATTAGTTTCTGTACTTAGCGTTTTGATTTTATTTTCTGCATTATGACCCTCTCCCTGTACATATTTTTTATATAAAGAAGCTAAGACAGGTATTTTATTTTTTACCCGTACTTCCCTACATTTATTCATATGAGGAGGAATCTGAAAATTTGTGTTATTTTTTGTACCAATTTTGTTGTTAGTGAACTTAACAGAATATTTTGGAGATAGCATTTGATCGTTAACAAAACTATTATCATAATCCTGATTTGAAAAAGCAAAGACAGTCGAATCCCTTTTTGACTGTACTTTTTCAACATCATTTTCATGATCAGAACCTTGTGCTTCAGAAAAATGTACTTTGTTCATATCAGCAACCCCCGAAAAATCAGTGTTTGCGAGACACTGTGTCGATTGTTGTGTACCAATGATATGAGATTTGTTTTCTTTCACATTCGATTTCTTAATTTTATCAACTTTCAGTGCTACTGTCTCTTTTTTATCTAGTTTTTTCACCAACTTTTTTCGTTCAGAAGGATCTTGTAATTCGATTACTAAATCCTCTTCTCCCGTTTCCTTGCGAGGGAAACGTAATTGTTTATTTGGTCCATCAATAACACAATTTTGAGACAAAAAATCAAAACCTAGTATACCGTCTTCTTCTACATTTTTCATATCTTTTATTATATGAAATTCGCATTTTTTAGGTTTTTTAAATTGAATTTTTGCCGAACAAGTACCTAACGTTTCTCCTTGTCCGCATGCCGTATTAATTTTTAATTTATTTTTTGTATTTATTTTTACATTATCTTTCAATATTTTCTCTTTTAATAAACTAATTTCTGCACCTGTGTCTATTAATAATTCTGTTTTATTTTTCGTACTAATATCTATGGGTAATTTTACTATGAATTTATCTAAACTTTTGCATATGTCTTGGGGCTGGCACTCGTCATGTTCATTTTCTCTGGCTGGGTGACAGCCCTTTTCTAGTTTCCCTTATTTTTATTCTGATTGTCCCACAATCTCTTTGCGTTACAATCTTTCATTATATGCCCTATTCTTTGACAAAAATTGCATTTTATTTCAAAAATTTTATTTTTACTTTCATTTCTGTTACCATTATTGTTACCATTATTGTTGTTATTGAACCCGTTTCTTTGTACATACGTAACTGATCTTGAATTAATATTTTTTTCTTTACAATTTTGTGTTACATGCCCATACATTTTACAGTTTATACAGAAGGGTGTAGATTTTCTAATTCGACATTCTTCAAACGTATGATTGTTCTTAACGCAGAAATTACAAATCTTGAACTCTTGTCTTTGATTATTTGGATGTTTTAAGTTAGAGAAATTTCTATTCTCGTAACGGAAGTTATAATTGTTGTTGTTATTAAATCGTGGATTTGAATTAGGGAAATTTCGGTTATTGTTAAAATTAAAATATCTTTGTTCTTTATTTTGGTAATTAACCTGTGGCACTTGCGCCATCTGTGTTCTAAATTTTGCATTATTATTGTTATAATTATTTCTGTTAATATTGTTAAATGGTATTTCATTAATAACATTTTTACGTGCTGAATCAATATATTATGTACTTAATGTTTGTGTGTGTGGTGTATTGAATGTATTATTATTTGATAAATTTTGAAATTCATTAACTGTATTTGCCGATTGTATATCTGTTAACTCTATATTTTCTAATTTTGTAATTATGTCCTTTAAACTACTTTTATCCTCATTTGCAGCTAACAATCTATATGTAGGATTAATTAAACCTGTTCTGAATGAAAATGCGGCAATTTCTTGTAAATCTGTTTTTACAGCATCATTATCGTCTGTATGTCTTTCTTCAGCTTTCTTTTCACAAGATTTTAAAATTTTTTGAACTCTACTGCCAAATGTTTTAACAGATTCACCAGGAAATTGTCGTACCATTCTTAATTCATTTAATAATGTGAGATATGATTTATTATTTACTAACGTATTATGTAAAATTGTTTTTAATTGTTCGAGTTTTGAACAAGTAATACCGTCTAATAACCTAGCAGCTCTACCCCTAAATTTAACCGGTAACATTGCAAAAAATAAATCTTTATCTTCATTTTTCACTAAACATTTATACATATTTTCATAGCATTTTATAAACGTATTAACTTCTATGCTGACGTCATCTGTATCTTCAGCGCTTAATACAGGTACATTATTTAACAATTGATTAACTAATTCGATATTTGCCATTCTGAATATTTTATCTAATTCTTTCGTAAATTCTTCTGAAAAACTAAAACTATTTTCTTCAACCTGATTTTCTTCACTTTCTGTTGTTCCTAACGATGTTCTTGGTTTGTAAACCCGTGTACCTGACCTTAGCTGAATATAGTGTAATACGTGTTTTTCCTCTTCTCTTGTAAATGTTATACTCGGGTGAATAATTCTTCGTGACTTACCCGTTGGTGTGGATGCTGCTGGTGAAGTAACCCTGTTGCTGTTGTTCTCCAGTGCGATATCTTCACTTGTTGATTGTTGTTGTTGTTGTATTGGCACCAAATCGTTGCTTTCTTCTGATGTACTGAACACTGGACTTAAATTTTCAAATGTAAAGGAATCAACTTTTTCTTCAAATCTCACTTTCCTTTTCTGATCCTTGAATGGTGTTGAACTTGTTTGTCCACTCGACATATAATATGAATTATTTCAAATTTTCTTTTTCAAAGAATGTTTTCAATTGTACCACATTAAAATATATATTATTATTTTTTTTTTATTCATACACATATATTTTTATCTTTTTCAAAAACCACTTTTTATTAAGCTTTACTAATAATTTCTTCCCTATTAATAAATGTTACTTGTATTTATTTAAATTTTTATTATATTAACTATTATTTCAAAAATTTCACTATTTACATAGAAAAATGCACAATTGTTTTTAATTTATTTATTTTTTAACAGAAAAATTTTTATAGTTTTCCACACTTTTTATTTTATTTAATTTTAAAGTTATTACTTCATTTAGCGAGATAAATATTTTTGCTGAATTTAATTTTTATTCTAAATTTATTTCTGAAACTGTGCTAAATGATTTTATCTTTAAGATTTAATTAAAAATTTTTTGCTGAATTTATTAATTTATTATTTTTCTGAATTTATTTTTTAATTTTCTGAATTTAATTTGCTGAATTTATTTTTAATATTCTTCTGAAATTAATGTAGTATTTTTACTTATGTTACGCAGTAAAATTTTATTATAAAAAATTTATTTAACTAAATATGAAAATTTTTTTTTTTTGTTTTAAGCCAAATTTCAATTGTATGTAGCACAAATTGTTAGATTAAAACGGAAGCGTTTATAGTGTTTTTATAAAAACGTTTACCGGCTGCGCCAAAATTATAATGTTATGTATTAACATTTAAAAGGTTCTTTTAAATATAGGGAAGAAATTAAGGTTTTTTTTCAATTGAAAAGATTGTGGTTTAGTTTTTAAAACTTTATTCTCACTAAAAATATGTTCACTATAACTAAGTTCACAATATTTACTTAAAGTTAACTGAAATATTAATTGTTTATTTTACAACAATAATTTGTACCGAACCGAAATACTGTAATCAACGTCTAGTAGAATATCTTTTACTTGTAACTCTACGGTTTATTCAAAATATTTTACGGGCGAATTTCTACTATGATAAATTTAATTGAATTGAATTTTTCCTAAGTTTAAATTTAATAATTAGTTTCAAAAAATATTTTAAGTTAAATAATTTATTTTAATCAAAGACGATTTGTAATTCGCGGTAATTTACTTTTTTAACTTTACTGTTTCAAATCCAAATTATAACTTCGATAATCGTAACTATTTTATCAATAATTACAATTATCAATTTTCCCTACTTAAATTTTGTTTTTGCTAATTAAATCCAAAGTTCGTTATTTTAATATTAATATAATTTACCATAAATGACTGTACCAATCGTAGGGGAAATGGGCGGTACATTTCAATTCTTTATTTGCATATTCTTTATTTGGTATTGTTGTTCGTTTTTCTTTTAAGCTTTTCTTAATGTACGCAAGTTTATTGCACTTATTAGCTGGTATACAATTATGTGCAATATGAACTTTGTATGCCAGTGCAGTGCACTTATCAATATATACAATTGTTACTATGAGCTTAATGTAAATGAATTTGCATATATTAATATATTTGTTGTTTTTTATATTTCCGTCCTAATTATGATTTACCCATGTACTTTGGTTAAAATCGTTAATTTGCTAGTTCTTGTTTTTGTATTTCATATGAATTTTTTTCATGTTATTTTGCAATATGGAAAATTACTGATAAAAAGGGTTAAATATAATTTTGAACTATGTTGCTAAGGAATTTATATTGAAACATATTGGCATATATACTTTTGCGTACTTTATTTTTTTGAAACGAATTATGAACTTTAATAATGAATGAAATGATTGCCCAATTGGCGAGTCATCGAAATATATATTTTTTGTTAATTATTTCTCTTTGTTAATACAATTAACGGATATGAGTTGAATGCCCGAATTTCCTTTTAAATTAAATGTTTCAAGAATTAATCCATATATGAAATAATCTTGAATTTTCTTTATGAATTATTTAAATAATTTAGAAATGTATGAAATTATTGAATTTATCTAATGTTTTATCAAATTGTGTTACAATTTGATATTTTTTACATAACACAACGTTGGTAAGCAAAAACCACCAAAGACGAAAAGCTGGAAAGAATTTATGAAAATCTTCTGCCAGAGTATAAATTGTATATTCGGCCAAGAGATTTCAGTAACCTAAATGAATTAATAAAATTAGGCGAAGAATATGAACGAGTGCGAGCAGAAAACAACAAAATCTCGAAGAGCAGGACACCTACAGAAAATAAGATGAAGCCAAGAACAAAGAATATCTTTCCAATCAATAATAAGAAATGTTGGAATTGTGGTGAGCCAGGACACATCCAGATAAACTGTAAGAAGAAGAGAAACCGATGTGTTCAATGTAAAGAGCAATCATGTAAATGCCGGTCGGGAAAAGTCAGAGGGATGTCGGCACAATGAGGCAGACCTAAATCCCGGCAGAACACGCCTCAATAAGAAAAGCGAAACGAAGGTACATGCTAAATGTGAACATCTTTGGTACAGATTATATTGCGCTCGTAGACACAGGCGCCGGTTTGACGTTTATCGGTGACAAAGTACGTCGTTTGTTGAAAGACAGAAGACAGCCAGTAAAACGCTGCCAACTAGAGACTTATATGGCTGATGGTGAAAAAGTTCTAGTCAACGAATGCTATGAATTTGAAATAACATGGGAAGATAAAACAACAGAGCATACGTTATACTATCTTCCAAAACTAACTGAAGAGGTTCTCCTGGGGATTGATTTCCTCTGTGCAATGGAAGCAAAATTAATCATTAGTGGAAAAGAGATAAGACTACAAGAAGTCAATGAAGACTTCACGGATATCCACTATTTAACATCTGAACAAGACAGAATTAAGGGTTTCCTTAGTAAACAGTTGACAAGATTTAATGCATTGAAAGGAATCACTCAAGTAACTGAACATAGCATACGGATGAAGAATGACAAACCGTTTAAGCAACGTTATTACCCTCGTAATCCAGCGATGCAGGAGATCATCAATAATGAAATAGATGAATTATTGAACCAAGATCGCATCGAACCGTCAAATAGTCCATATAGTTCGCCAATTGTTTTGGTACGAAAGAAACAAGGAGGATGGCGACTATGTATAGATTACCGAGTCTTGAATGAACAATCCATCAAAGACGCATATCCATTACCGCAGATCAACCATATCCTAGATAAACTACAAGGCGCACAATACATTTCGACGATCGATTTGAAAAATGGATACTGGCAGATTCCTCTAGAAACATCTAGTCGGGCATATATAGTCGGGGTCTAGCTTTTACTGTCCCCGGTAGAGGATTGTTCCAATGGAAAGTAATGCCATTTGGTCACCATTCTGCTCCAGCCACTTTTCAACGGGTACTAGATCAAGTGATCGGTCCTGAGATGGACCCACATGCCTTCGCTTATCTAGATGACATTATAGTAGTCAGCAAGAGTTTCAATCAACATATTCAACACCTTCAGCAAGTCTTTGATCGCCTGATAGCAGCAAATCTAAAAATAAATCCAGAAAAATGTGAATTTTTCAAGACCGAGATTAAATACTTAGGACATGTAGTCACACGTGATGGTATCAGCACTGATCCGGATAAGGTACGAGCCATTCAAGAATTGAAGGCACCAACCAATGTAAGAGAATTGAGAAGGTTCTTAGGGATTGTATCGTGGTATCGACGATTCGTTCCGTCGTTTTCCACTCTAGCTGCACCTCTAAACAAACTACTACGTAAGAATAAAAACTGGCAATGGGAAGAAAGTCAACAACAGACTTTTGAAGAAATCAAAAGACAACTGACTGCAGCACCAGTCTTATCGTGCCCAGATTTCACACAAATGTTCATCTTGCAAACTGATGCAAGTCATGATGGGTTGGGAGTTGTGTTATATCAACTCCTGGAAAACCAAGAAAGAGTTATCGCATATGCGAGTAGAACTCTTAATGACACCGAAAGGAAGTACAGCGTAACTGAAAAGGAATGTTTAGCTGTCGTATGGGGAATAAGGAAAATGAGACCTTATTTGGAAGGTTATCATTTTATGGTGATAACAGATCACCAATCGTTGAAATGGTTACATTCGATGGAGAATCCATCGGGAAGACTAGCACGATGGGCACTTGAATTACAGCAATATGATTTTGAAATCAAATACCGGAAAGGTAAATACAACGTAGTAGCTGATGCTTTATCAAGACAGCCGTTACCAGAAATAAATGAAGCTGACTTATGCAATATCAACAGTAAAGATCCTAAAACATGGTATAGTCGTAAGATGAAAGCCGTTGAAGAGCGACCAAAAGATCATCCAGACTATGTGATACGGGATGGAATATTATATAGGCACTTTCATGGATCCAGTATAAATGATACAGGTCCTGAATGGAAGAGATGCATTGATAAATATGACATGAAAAAGGTTCTTTATGAAAATCATGATAATGTTACTTCTGGACATCTAGGCATTAGAAAAACCACAGCTCGTATAGCTAGACTTTATTATTGGCCTGGTATGTTTCGCGATATAGCAAAATATGTACAATCTTGTAAATCTTGTGCACAGTACAAACCAAGTCAGAAAGCCCCTGCGGGAAAAATGTATAGTACGGTTGCAAATAAACCTTGGCAAGTCATAAGTTCTGATTTTATAGGTCCACTGCCCAGATCGAAGAAAGGGAATACTATGATACTAGTATTTCACGACAAGTTCACTAAGTGGACAGAATTCGTAGCTGTAAGAGATGCAACTACCCCTGTACTTATGAAACAATTCAGAGAAAGAATAATCGCACGAAATGGGTTCCCCGAAATATTCATAAGTGATAATGGTCATCAGTATACCAGTCACCAATTTAAGAAGATGCTGGAAGAATACCACATACAACATAAGCTGACCCCACCATATACTCCTCAGGCAAATCCTACAGAACGAATGAACAGAGTCATAAAGACCATGATATCACAATATATTCAGAAAGACCAGAAAGAATGGGACGAACATTTACCAGAGCTGATGTTAGCACTAAATACAAGTCAGAACGAGACAACAGGTTATACTCCTGCTTACCTGAATTACGGCAGGGAAATTGTATTACCGACCGCGTTGTATGAAGAAAATGCATCAAGCAGGACAGAATATAATGCTGAACAAGTTAGTCAGCGACTTCAAGAAGTCTTTCAACTTGTCAGAATCAATATGAATAAGGCGCTGACAACACAAAGTCATCATTATAATCTTAGAAGACGAAGCTGGACTCCGAAACATGGAGATTTGGTTATGAAAAGGGAGCGGGTACTTTCCTCCAAAATAAAAAGCTTCAACGCCAAGCTGAGTAACAAATACAGCGGCCCTTACAAGATCATGAAGATGACGTCACCAGTAATAGCTGAAATCAGTAATACAAATAATAACAAAACAGAAAAGGCGCATGTAAAAGATCTGAAGGAGTACCACACACGAGAAAAGTGGAGTGATGTCGCAAAAATTTCCTATAAAAAGCGGCAGCAAAAATCAAAATCATCAATTGTTAAAATGAGTTCTTCAAAGAAAGACATCAAGGAGATAACGAAGAAAATAAGAAAGTTAGCTACAACCCAGCAGCAACAACGAAGGTATATCAAGGAGACACCAACACCCAGGCAAGATCCTTGTATTCGAAGGGCAACACGTCCAAACAAACCTGGGAAACAGCCAACGAAATTACAACGTATTGAGGAAGAAGTCATTAATATTTCAGACGACGAAATGAACAAACCTCCACCAACACCAGCACCAACATTCAGCAAGAAACCAAACATCATCGTAATCGACATGAAAACTATCAAGGCAGCAATCAGTCGGAGATTGCCCTCCATAGTTATAAAATCGCCCCCATCAGCAGCAACATCAACATCATCAACAACATCAACATCATCAACAACATCAACAGCACCAACAACATCAACAGCATCAACAACATCAACAGCATCAACAACATCAACAGCATCAACAACATCAACAGCATCAACAACATCAACAGCATCAACAACATCAACAGCATCAACAGCGTCAACAACATCGACCGCATCAATAACACCAGTAGCATCAACATCAATAGCCGAAACCAGATGCACTACAACCTCATCTGTACCAACAACAGGTGCTATGACAAACCCAAGAAGATCCAATCAAAAACGGAAGACAACCAACTCCAAGCCCAGTCCAGAAGAAGATACCAACAGCCAGGCCGCGGCAAAAAGACCAAAAACCATGACGACGTCCACACAGACGGAAGTATTGCCAGTCGAAACCAGTAAATCAACACCGCAGTACACGTCGACCACCTCGATGTCAGCCGATCAAATAGCCATATTAACCAGTATATGGCACAAGTTCAAAGACCTACCATTTGGGAGCGCTAGGGTAATCAAGAAGGAAGGACGCCCGATCCATATAAAGCGAAGAACAGATGGACTAATGATTGTGCGAGGCCAAGGATGGACCGCAAAGATACCAAGCGAATAGGAGGGTAAGAAATCTACAATAGATTTAAGAAAGAAAAATGTAAATAGATTTAAGAAAATGTATAATGAATTTAATATCAAAAAAAAAAAAATCATGAACTAGGGTCAAAAAGAAATGTAACTATATAGAAGTAAAATGAAGTACAAAATATACAAGAATAAGATATATAAAAAAAATATATATATAATGAAATACATCAAACTTAGGATATAAGAAATTATACATCATGAATTAAGAAAATAGAAATATAAAATTAAATAAAAGACATAATAAGAATAAATGAAAAAAAAGATAATAAAATAAATATATTAAGTGAATTTAAACTGAAAACAAAAATGAATAAAAATTGAAATTAGAAAAGCAAATGATGAAATCAAAAGTAGAATTAAGAAAAGGAAAAATATGTAAAATATAATGAAATAAGCTGAAATAACGAAAAATTTGAATAAATAAATAAATATGAATTTGCCCTAAAAACTAAGGAATTGTTATTTGCCTCATAGGAAAAGAGTAGGAAGAATAGAGAATTTCCACTTTTGTTCGTTTTATTTTTGCGAAGAAAGAGGGGGATGTAACGAAGTTACATTGTCCCATATGAAATTTGTTATAAAATAATAATAATAAAAATAAAAAAGAAGAAGAAATAAATATAAGAAAAAAAAATAAAACAAACAAAAGTAAATTTGCAGGTTCGAACCTGCAAGTCTGGGATATAGGGTCGACACTTACCTGGTAAGCTATCGCAAAGCTTACATGAAGAAGTAATTTTGAAGGCATATTACACCAGGCTTATTGTTGTATTAAATCCGTACAAATGTATAAGACATTAACACATTTTATATGAAGCATATTTTGCGAGTAACATTTTATCTCGCTTGTAATTCGTGGTCAAGGTAAAAATTGGAATAATGTTTATTTCTCTGAAAATTTACCTAGGCAGTCTAGTGACTTATTTGAGTAACCATAATACTTATACGCTTCACAAGTAGTTTTTCAAACATAATAAGTTCTGACTCGTTTATTGCACAAATACAATGTCATTACCTGTATATTGCAGTGCTAAACCTGTAATACAGTGCCACTACCTGTAAGGTACAGTGCCAATACCCGTATAACACAGTGCCAACAACCTGAATAGTACAGTGCCATACCTGCGACACAGTGCCAAGACCTGTGCAAGTAGTGCCAAGACCTGTACAATACAGTGCCAAGACCTGTGAAATACAGTGCCAAGACCTGTACAATACAGTGCCAAGACCTGTACAATACAGTGCCAAGACCTGTGAAATACAGTGCCAAGACCTGTACAATACAGTACCAAGACCTGTACAATACAGTGCCAAGACCTGTACAATACAGTACCAAGACCTGTACAATACAGTGCCAAGACCTATGAAATACAGTGCCAAAACCTGTACGATACAGTGCCAAAACCTGTACAGCGATATTAGGGAACTTGGGCCCTCACGGTCCTGCAACGTTGTTATTTATTAGGGAACCTATGCCCTCACGGTCCTGCAACGTTGTTATTTATTAGGGAACTTAGGCCCTCACGGTCCTGCAACGTTGTTATTTATTAGGGAACCTATGCCCTCACGGTCCTGCAACGTTGTTATTTATTAGGGAACTTAGGCCCTCACGGTCCTGCAACGTTGTTATTTATTAGGGAACTTAGGCCCTCACGGTCCTGCAACGTTGTTATTTATTAGGGAACTTAGGCCCTCACGGTCCTGCAACGTTGTCAATTAGTATAAAGACCTATTGGAGGTCTTATACTGTTATTAGAGTTCTTATTTACAGGTTGCAATTGTGCACAGCATTACAAAGAAGTCATCGTTGGTAAAGTGAGTATTGGAGCTCACTGGGTATTTTGATTGTTCACGAGGGAGTGTATTTGAAAGATTTGAAAGGTTAATTGTGAGTGTTATTGGAACCTCACTGATTGTCCATATATTGGTCTATAGGACAGATAACGCTTGTATAAAGATCTATTAGAGATCTGATATTAGATATTGCCCTGTTTATTGGAGGTCACCTATTGAACATTAGAGTTGTGTGTAGGTTGTTACATAGATTTGTAAAAAGTATTAGAGACTTCCATCGTAGGTGTATCTTGTTAGATGTAACAATTCGGAGGCAAATTGAAAACGGTTATAGGAAATAAAATATCGTACGATAGTCTAAGAATATTGTAATCATAGGATTAAGCCTTAGAGTAGGGAAAATATTGTAAGCTTAGGCTTTTGGGAAAAATAAATAGTATTTAAGTGTAAAATATAAACAAAGGAGTTCTCATTTACATGCAGTAAGGCGACGTGGGATTTAATATTGGCCCTGGACAGACTGACCTATCCGCACATATTGCACCACCCGTCTACACATACAAACTGCAATATAAGTAAAAAGCCTTTTATTTTTATTAGAAAACATGCATTTCATATTGAGATAAATGAATACATGTACAAACATGTGGTAATTGATATACTGCGATACAAACACGTGTATTTTAAATGTAAGTACATGTAAAATTAAAATGTTTAAAATCGGTCAAATGCGTAAAAACATTTGAAGTTCGTGATATCACAAAGAAATTAAACTCCACCCCATGTGTATTACAAAATATACGATCAGTGCAATATGCGTATGGTCAAATGCGTAAAAAATCTGGTAGTCTTTAAGAAAAAAGAAAAAATCCTTAACAAATAACTAGTTTTTGGTGGTGGTACGATTTTTACACATACATTCATGAAAATGAGTATTTCTTTCGTACATGTACACGATTTTTTTTGATTTTTGTTTGTTTTTAACCTACGTGAGAATAATTCTCTTTACGAAAAATATTTTTAGCGTGGAGGTAAAATTTTTTTCGTGGAGTTTTTCAAACGATGACAATTTCTCCCATAAGAAGTTGAATTCTTTTTGATACATATTCTTTGCCAGTGCAGTGCACTTATCAATATATGCAATTGTTATTATGAGCTTAATGTAATAAATTTGCATATGTTAATATTTTTGTTGTATGTACTTTGGTTAAAATCGTTAATTTGCTAATTCTTGTTTTTGTATTTCATATGAATTTTTTCATGTTATTTTGCAATATGGAAAATTACTAGTAAAAAGGGTTAAATATAATTTTGAACTATGTTGCTAAGGAATTTATATTGAAACATATTGGCATATACATATACTTTTGCGTACTGTATTTTTTTGAAACGAATTATGAACTTTAATATTGAATGAAATGATTGCCCAATTGGAAAGTCATTGCAATATTTATTTATTTTTTGTTGACTACATATTTTATTTGTTAATAGGGAGATTGGGCAAACGACGTATGTCCACTACGTAAACCGTAAACGTAAAGCTCTACGTTGCTAACGTAAGTCATCGTACGTACATGCGTAAGTTTATGAAAGCTCTTTTAACGTTTACGTTTACGTGTAGCTCAGTTTGGGCAGTAAGTAACTAAACACAATGTGTTATTTCGAACTGTCAAAAACACGTTATACTTAAGGGAAAAGCATTAAAATTCACGTAAACCGACTGTTTTTACGGTTCCATATGCGTAATAACTTCCAATCAGTTTTTGGTTATGACAAAACAAACTGAACAGGCCGTGGTTTGCAAATATGTATGTATGTACATATGTATGTACATATATACACAATCTACATACATAATATATGTACATATTATATATGTAGATCTTGTGTGTATACTATTTTTTTTCAACAGATTTTGTTTACATTTTTTTACAATTAATCATATGGCATGAAATGGCTATTAAATATAAGTATGTGTGTTACGTATAAAGTTGGAACAGTTTGGGCAAAGTCAAACGTAGAATGAAGAATACGTAAATAATTTGCTACGTAAGCTTATGCCCAAACTGAAGGACGTTAAACGTAGAATTTTTCGTACTTTTGACAACTCTACGTTAACGTTTACGTGTTTGCCCAATCTCCCAAATACAATTAACGGATATGAGTTGAATGCCCGAATTTCCTTTTAATGAAATGTCGCAAGGAATTAATTAATATATGAAATAATTTTCTTTATAAATTATTTAAATAATTTTAAAATGTATGAAATTATTGAATTTATCTAATATTTTATCAAATTGTGTTACAATTTGATATTTTTTATATAACACATAGAAATACATATAGAAATCGAATAGCGAGCTTTTATGTATGTGTCATGTATATAAGCCCTACATGTATTACAATCGTTTTTATTTATTATTTTATTTTATTTTTTTTTTGTATATAAGTTACATGGATTTCCTTTGTTATCCTTTATTTTTAATTTTATTAGAGAAAACAAAAAGAAAATAATCTGTATCTATACTGTGTCTGTATTTGTATCTATACATTTTCATTTGATCCATACCAGCTATAACTTTTCAGTTATTCTCTTTTCCAATATAAATAATTCTATTGTTTTATTCTACCAGCCGTACATATGTATACATACATTTACATTTCAGTTATTTACATTCGTTCGTGTATCATCCACATAGGACTTCAATGTATACATTTACGATGTGTATATGATTGTGTATATGCATGCGTATAAAATAAAAATATAACATATTTTACATTACACAAAAAAAAAAAATTTTTTTATAAAAACGTTCACAAACAGTATATATACAAGTGTATATGTATATGTTCATTCATAAAATTTATTTTAATTCAATATCACATTTAAAATTTAAATAACCCAAGGGATAATAATAAGTTTGTTTAAATCTTGCGTATTTTATTGCAGATATACATATAAGTTTTTTTTATTTTTATTTTTATTAAAGGAAGTGGCAAACAGTGAACTGTCACCCTTCCGCCCCCACCACGACCCGCCAGGGCCTTTTGGCGATATACATATTATAACGTATTTTGTATGTATCTACTTATACATATATGTAGATACATACATACAAGTATCTACATATATAAGTATATTTACATATGAATACATATACACATACAAAATACGTTATAATATGTATGTGTGTGTGTGTGTATCCTCTCGTTTAAAGTTCATTTTCTTATTGTTCACATTAATATCTTTTAGCTTATATACGCAAATAGGGTAATTCAGCATTTCTCTGTAAATGATCCAAATTCATCATCATCATAATCTGACCTTTTCTTATTCCTCGCGGCGATCGCGGCAAACGCGGTTCTGTGCTATTGGTTTATGATTTCTACTCATTATGATATGTTTGGCGTACCGCACTCATTATTCAACGTTCGATGCCAGATGTTCTTCGGTCTGCCTCTAGGTCTATTTCCTTGAGAATTCCAATCTAGCGAGCTATTCTCGCCAAATTTTCAGGTATTTTCCGAAGCATATGGCAAATCAAATTCCACTTTTTTTTTCTTTTAATTATATTTTTAACACCAATAGAAAAATGATCCTAATTAAATAAACAAAATATCCGACAAAATGGAGAAAATACGAGCTGTTCTCATTTTAATATCAAAAATCTTGAGTAGCATTCGCACATTGCATCAGATTTGTCATCATTTTGTAGCATCATTACAACAAATTTTGACAGATTCTATACAAATGGAATCTGTTGTATATCTCAATTTATTGCACAAGTTCTGATAACAAAAGACTACACGAAAATTGATATAATGTGAGAGAGAAGCTTTATTTCTGAACCGTTTAGTTTTTGGGACATTTCTCAAATACCAAAAATAAACGAACATTTTATTTCTTATCTTATCCTTTGTTAGTTCACGTGAAATATGAATATTTTTCTTCATAGGATGTTAAAATCATTGATGGTACTCGTTGAAAATTTTACCAAAATTTGGTTAACTTGCACTTGAAGTTAACCATGAAGTTGTTTAAGTTTTTGACTCATTTTATAGGTATATTTATAAAATCATCCTGTACATACAATATATTGTGTGTAATATTGTATAGAGAAATTTTACATCAACTTTCAAAGATTATTGTGTAAGGATTGTGTAAGGGTAAGAAAGGCAAAAAAAAAAGCAAATTCTCTATTTTGGCATTTTTTTGTGTTTTTCGGTTTTCTTTTAATAATGAAACAAACAAAAAAAAAATGGGGTCAGTTATCAAAAGCCATCATCATCATCATATTTGTTATGTATCGTATACTTCATAGCACATTATCTATATCATGTATTTTTGTAACATTATGAAAATCCTGAACAGTAAAAAAAAAACAAAAAAACAGAAAAAGAAAAAGAAAACAAGGAATAAAGACGTGAGTATAGAATGTACCATGTACCATTTTTTTGTTTTTTTTTTTCCACTTTTTCATATCAAGTGAAACTATCATAGGATTTTTAATACCATACAACATATACCCCCTACATATACGGATATCCTTTTTCATATATTTTGTTTTTTTTTCCTATTTTATTTTTCTTTAGTTTTACTTCCTGATGTGTTGTAAAAAGAAAATAACAAAAAGAAAACAAAAAAAAAAAAACGAAAAACAAAAATTGAACATTCCCATATTGTCCCACAGATTTTTATGTATTTTTTGTATATTTCTTTTTTTTAGTGCCATTTCTTTTTCTTCTTCTTTCTTTTTTTTTTTAAATGTTTAATCAGCCTAATATTAAAACTTGGTCACTTTTATTGTAATTTAGAAGCCTTTGAAATTGTGTTTATTTGTTTTTTTGTTTTTTGGTTTCTTTTTTTTTCTATTTTATTCTTGAAAATGAAGTTTATACGTGACCTTCATTTTATTTATTTTTATTGTCCTGGTATATTAATGCTCTGCTATTATTATTATTCTTCTGTAAAATTTCAAAAAAAATACACACACGTATACCGAGATACATACATACAAATAGAGAAGTTAAATTTGGCTTTTCTCAAATTTTATTTGTGCATTGTGAATTGGGAATTTTTAATAAAATACTCATCCTTTACCGAAAAATAATGAAAACAAAAAATTTTTCTTTTACTTCTTTCAATGTTTTTTTTTTTCTGTTTCTTTTGTTTTTTCTTTTCCTATTTCGTTTTCTGTGTTAGCCATAAATTTAAAAAGGAAAAACTACTAACTTTTACTATTACGGAAATAAAAATCTGAAAATATTTGATTTGCAGTCATTTTATGATATTAAAGAGAAAAGATAGGATTTGGAAGATTCGATATAATATTAGTACGAAATTTTGAAGGCAAGTTGCATTTGAAAACAAAAATACGTGTTTGCGGATTGTTGTTTGAGTATCTGCACAACTGCGACAGAATTGCGCCCAATTAGCATCTGAAGACGACATTTTGATGCTACATTTAATATAGTAACGCAAAGTGGTACTACTGTATGTCATTTCCATAAGACCTTCACTGCATCGAACTAGTAGACAGAGTATAGTGCAGTAATGCCAGATACAGAATATACTATGTCACCCAATTTCCAATAATTTAGAGCCCAATGAAGCCCAAAACAAGTGTAAACCAAAACAAACTCAAAAATTTTGTACGCAAAATAAGAGAGAAGTAAGAAATTATAAAAAAGACGATAAAAATTCTCAAAATTTCTTTTTTTTTTTACTAGTACAAATATAACACAAACAAAACATAATTCATGTAAACAACAAAACCTTTCAATTAATTAAATGATTTATGATTTTCAATACATTTTTCATATCCAAAAATTGTCAATTTTTCTACTTTCTAATTCTCTCATATGAAAACGATGACACAAATCGAATTAACACCATTATACTGTGGGCATAAGAAAATGTATTCATGTGTTGTCATTACACATCTTTTTCCTTTCAGAGTAGTTAATTAGTGCATGATAATATCAAAAAGCTAATATGTGTGTGGTCACACAAAAATGTTTTGCTGTTGTTGTTGTTGTTGTATTTATTTCGTTGTATTTGGAATGGGTACTACAAGTAATTTACATATAATATGTATAGGTATATATGTACAATCGAATTGCAAATACGATATGTTCATATAACATATTTTTGTATATGTTCTCTCGAAAACCCACTTTCCTTTTTCCTTCAAATTCAATGACGAAACATCTGTAGGTGAACAGTGTGAAAACTTCAAATCCATTCGTAATTTCTAATTATGTGTACCTTTGGCAATTTAAGGAAATTACATACCATTTATTTACAATTTAAGGCAATAAACAGTTATGCTAATAAAAACGAAATTAGTAGCTCGATTCTCGTAGTCACGCCATTTGTTTGTCACCGTGACAGTAGAAGATAGGTATTCTGCAAGTCACTTTCGTGACAAACGTCACTTTGTTTTTTATAGTACAGAGTGTCATTTCTTAGTAATTTAAAAAAAGAAAATAAAAATTAGACGTTAGTAAAGGATTAATATGCACTAAAATCATTTTTATTTTTTTAAAGAATATAAAAAAATATTAATAAAAAATGAATATTACAAAGCCTTCCGCAAAGAATCTAAAGACTCCAGTTTCATCAGAATGCACAAATTTTAAAATTTTGAAGGAAGAGTTATGGAAGCTAAACACTTTTTAATACTTTTTACCTATTTTCGTCACGTCACTTTTCGTGACTACAAGGATAGCTTCAAAAACGTGACATGACAATAACAGTGAGAGTTATCACTTCGTGACGTGACTATGAGAATCGAGGCCTAAGCACAAACAAGAATAAGGTCTGAACTATGGTCAGTACTGAAGCGTTGATTGCAATTAACTTCGAATAATGGATGAAGACCTTAAATGTGATGACTGATGTGTCTGCTACAGAAAGTGGTGGGATTGCAAACAGAATTTTGGATTTGGGTAATTTGTCCTTACTCTCATAACGCAGAACTCAATTTCTCAAGTTTTTATTTCGCGATATATTAAATCCAAAAAGCGGATTAAATTGTGCTGTCAATTAAAATTTATTTCATCTCTTTTGCAATTAGAAATCCAATAAATTCAACAAAAAATTGAAATTTTAAAATTCAAAAATGTGCAAAATATTTTCAGATGCGTTCCAAAACTCAACATTTACCAATTATTATACCCAAATGAAAGCGATTGCTATACGTGCACGAAAAATATCAATTTTTTTGTTTGTTCTTCTTCTTAGCATGGAAATACTCCATGAAGAAAACAATGGAACTGCTTATGAGTCCGATCGCTAATATGCACCAAGCAAGTTTAAAATGATTCATTTCCAAGACTTTGGGACCATCGTCGTCATCATCACGCATATCTTTTAGAATTTTCAGGTGTCGAAGTTCATCATACGTCACTTTCTCCCAATGATTGAAAATTCCAGATTGAATTATTCTCATTATGAATAAATCTAATGATTCTCGAAATACTACATCTGGAGATACAAGGTGTACAATGTGATATTCACCAAAACAAATATCTCATATATGTAAATATTTTCGCCTCAAATCACGTCGTTGCTTGACAATCACATTCATGAAGAATGTCATGTTAATAACAGCGTAGGTAAAACTGAAATTATATCTGAACTCAGTTGTCACGATTTTTATATCTACAAGATGCTTTTCAAAACCTTGAGGTATTTTGTGATACATTGAGATGAATGCAAACGAACTATGATTTTTGTCAAAAGCATTATCCACTATTTTAATATCCTGATCCATCAATTCTTGAAGCGAATTTGCTTGTTTACGATAAACGATCTTTGATAGGAAACTTATCGAGAATGCCAAATAAATGTTAATTATGATGAAACCAAAAAGTGTAATCGCACTTAACATGAGATAAATTACGACACTTTTCCTGTTAAAATTTCTGGGTGGTGAAATGAACAAAATTGAGCATATTATCTGGAGATCCCATTTTAGTATATTCTGATCTTCTAAGTGCTATTTTGTATGATACATGTAACATCAACGCCAAATATACAACCAGCATACATAGAACAATCCATGTTTCTGTATCAAATGCGATCAAAAGATACATGTAGGGTGGTATCTCTTTACTATAAGGATTAATCAAACACATTTTTGTTACCATGTATGGGTAACTATATTCTACAGACTTTTTTAATCCATGTGGTATTACATCTGGTACAAAGGCAATTGCAATGTTTTATGGTCGAGTAAATCAATTGGAATAAATCCTTTTTTTCAGTCGGCGTTAGTGTTCAATTTTCAAGTTGTAACGATACATGAACTCTTTTATAACTCGGAATGTTAACCCAGATGCAGTATCAAACGGTGACGAATTGTAATTATTTGACATGGAATATAAAGTTGGAACTAATTCTTCATAGAAACTTTTTATGACCATTCCATCGAAATTATCAACATTTTTCTTCAAGAATAAATCGTTCACATCCAGTTCTTTGAAATTCGCCTTCACAACTTTTGAAAATTGTACATTGTAATAAATTCCGTCAACAAAACGTCCATTTCCATATTTTACTGTGGTCAACAACACAGAATTATAAATAGAGTATCTTTTCCTGCACTGATGTAGAAAATTGAAATTTTGTTCCGTCTTCCATGGCAGAGGACTAGTGTAAATAAAAATTGTTTTAGTTTTCCTTACTTTTGCAGTCATGTATAAATAGATGAACAAAGTCTCCGATTGGAGTGTATCGAAATAAACCATGATAATCGTATCATTTAAATTCAAATAGTCTTTAAGTCTAGTTCTGGATTTCATTCGAAACGGCTTCGTCACCATTATTTTAGCAAAATTTTCATTTTTGAGCAGTTGGGCATTTTCTTGTTCGAATTCGAACAGTTTCTTGTCCCTCATTGATATCATGAACACGTTTTTGATGTTATAAGATTCCACAATTCGTTGAATAATTTTTTCCATTTCTATCACGCCATTTGATGTATTTGGACGTAACACCAATAACACATTTTACAAAATAATGAAAGACTACAAAAACATCTTTGATAATCCAGAGAAGAATCAAATTCTATTCACTGTGTTATAGTCCAAAAATTTCTAATACATGAAGCTTGAGTCGAAACGAACTACTACTTACAAATTCGATTTTCAACCTTGTGAACACTCGAATTAAGCAACGAAAATTACAAAGCATTATACACAAAATTTGTCATTCTCTGGTAATTGAATACTGTAGGTTTGATTTTCAAGGACAACTTCAAGCAAGATCTAAACCAATGAGAAAACTTTTCGTCACACAAAGAAAATAATTACCTCATGTGTCACCATGGTAATTAATCACAGAAAAACAAAAGTTCGACCAGAAAGCTTTCTAAAACTAAAATTGCTTGTAATAGTCAACTGAATTTATTTTGAAGGAAAATTAACACAAAACATTTTTCTCAGCACGATACAGGCTATCTTCAAAAACGCATCGTTGCTTTGTTGATGGGGCATCGCCTCCGTCGTAAACTACTCAAAAATGCATCATAACTTCATAAGTTGCATTACGAAATGAGTCAAAAATTCAATAATGTATCATTATGTCATATGATGCGTCAAAGTAAAGCAAACATGGCATCATTTATTTTCATGATGATAGTGATATTTTTCTCTGTAACTTGTTTTTAATACTAGGGGGGTACGCCCTGTCCATCTAGCGGCGGACCAACTCCCATTTAACAAATATTCATTTAATAGAATACTCGTTGTTCAAAAATACTGTATTGATGCGGTATCACTACTTTTCTGTTATAATTGTGATATAAGGCCTATTCACAAAGTAAACACTGCACTAACACTGCACTTTTAAGCGTTCAAAAAGTAATCATGACTAAAGCAACCTGTTCATTTTTGCATCATATTTGCAACACTGTCTTAATATTAAGTTAAAATTTGCAACATAAAATTCTATGTTGCAATATGTGTTGCAATGAGTCAAAGACTACTTACTATCAAAATTTTTGACATTTGCAATGCAATGACAAATAATTTTCATAGAAAGCAACACAATCGTTAAAACATCGTAAGATGCAACACTTATGTCAGAGGATCGCAACACAAAATATTCAATATTGCGCTAACACTGCAGCACCATCACTGCAGCACTACATCGTCATGATTACTTTTTGAACACACCTATAATTTATTGATACATTGCACCCAATCCTTATATTTTGACTTTTTAAAACTATATTTCACTAAAAACATAGCATCATAGGTAAAAACATGTAATAAGGTACGTGGACACGGTAGAGAAATTCATGTAGAGCTCTACCTCAAATGTCAAAAAAATATCGTAGAGACGTGTAAACACCCTTGTAGAGCTCTACGTAGAGCTCTACGTACGTCTCTACGACAGAGTTTTTGGTAGAGAAAGCTTTATCGTGTAAACACTTCCTCGTAGAGAACTCTACGTTTTTTTTACAGCTCTAACAGCTCTACCAGCTCTACCAGCTCTATTTAACTAGTTAAATAGAGTTGGTAGAGTTTTCATATTATGATATTGATTTTTTGTTTGACCTATCATAAATATTTTTGAATATGATAATATTAATATAGTAAAATACATACATACATATGTACATGAATATTTTAATATAATAAAATATTGTAATAAAATTATATTATAATAAAATTTATATTATATTATATTATATTATAATAAAATTATAATATTATAATAATATTTTATTATTTTATAATATTATTTATAATATAATTCTCTAGAATAAAATGTCTACCATGTAAACACTACGTAGAGTTTCTGATAGAGCTCTACTAAAAGTTTCTCTACTAAAAAGCTTCGTAGAGAAACTTTCAGTAGATTTTTGTTTCAATGTAAACAGTCTGCGACTCTGCGTGGAACTTTACAATGGATGACGTATTTTTTTGTAGAGCTCTACATGAATTTCTCTATCGTGTCCACGTACCTATAGAAAGACAACATTTCCTAAATATATGCATGTACAAAATATAACATAGCATGAGGATCACTAAGCTTTTTATACAAATATAATAGAAGGACGGAATTTATTTTTGAATTGCCTTAATAAATACATACATAGATGTATGCAAATATGAAATAAAATATTGGACGATCACCGAAAAAATTTTTATATAATAGAGAGACTAATAGAGACAACATTTTACGTAATTCAGATAATAACGATAATTTTTGTTTAATAAACATTCTTTAGCATTTCTGTAGTTTATTGATTTTTGTTAGCGAATATATTTGTGTGAATCTTTAATTTATTAGATTCTTTTCCATTCTCTCTTATCGTAAAATATATTCGAATATGAGCATAAATTAACATTTTATCTTTTTTTTTGTTTGTTTGTTTTTTTATTATCAGCAAAATAGCTCTCACACCGTATGTACAAGCACAAATTGTAGTTATTGCGAGTACACAAAATAAAATACAAATTTACACAAGTAAGCTTATATCTATTAATAAAAAAGGGTGTCATCATAAAGTTGCAATGCTGATATTCCCTCATCATTTTTGAATATTTTGACAAATCGATATGATCAAACTTCATTCAAGTTAACTACTGATGCTTGATACATAGATTGTTCTCCCTCCGTTTCGAATGTTGGCCTCCAATAATATTTGTAAGCTTTATTCCGGAATAACATGAACCACCCTTAATACGAGCAAAATTTTGTACATATATTCAAGTGTAATAATTATTTAAGAACATATCACATGTACATACATATGTACATATGTACATACGTATGCATGCATAAAATAAAATGTCACAGAAGTATTTCATGACATTTTCTTACTTTTAATAAAAAATTTTTATTTCTTTTTGTATTCTTATTGTACTTTTATATGCTCTTTAAATTGAGGTACATTCTGAAATAATTTTCACATATTATGAAACAATTTGAATTTCTAGAATGTGAATAGTATAAGAATTCATATTTTAACAGTTATTTTTATATTAGACGTCAATTATGAGAGTCTATTGCTAATCGACTTTATATTGAAATAGACTTTTGGTATTATGAAAATCTACTTTTTCTATTCTATAAACTTGAAAAGTCGCTCATAGTTTTGTGATAGACTTTTTTAAAAAAACAAAAAATGACAACACGAATAAAATATTTCCACTTCAATTTAAGAAATAAACAATAAATTTATCTAATTTAGTATAATAATTAGTACTATGCATGTAAGTCGATTGATTTTATATAATACCACGACTAGTTTTGATTGACTTTTAAAAGTCGACTCTATTGTTTGTCGAATAGACTCTCATAATAAACGCCTTAGTATATAAAAATTTTAAATATTTGTACAATATTAATTCTATGATCTCGTAAAATAAAACCTTCTTATGAATGACAGGATACGTCCAAATACGTTTAGTTTTGTATGCACATAAGAGAAGTGTTTTCCTTAAAAAAAAAAAAAAAAAAAAAAACTGATGTACTGATCTAATCCTAGGTCTTTGTTGAACTGACCTGAAAGGAAAATCTTACATTTACGGTAACAGGCAAAATCATAAATTAAAAATAGATAAATAAAGAAAAATTACCATAAACATAATAAAATACAGTTATTTTGTCCTTATACATATATATATACAAGCAGATGACATAAAATTATATATTATGACATTTTTTACACGTATACGTATGTACATATATGTACAGATGTTTTATGTGTTCAATAATGTACACGTACGCTAAATCTAATGTGTAATTTATGCTCTGTGCTGTATATGTACATAAATTTAAAAGAGAAAAGAAAAAAAATGAAATAACATAAATTATGAAAATTACACATTTTGATGGTGTACACAGAGCTTTATATGTATACTATAGACAATAAAAAAAATAAATTAAAACGCCCCTTGACTGCTTTATATGTACATACAAATTTTTCTTTGACGTACGTGTGTAAGTAACTAAAGCATTAGTAAAATAAAATAATTTCTTTTACATTATATCATACATTTGGGAATAATTTCCTTAAAAGGTAATGACAGTATACACGGTACAGTGATGATGTTAAGATGATGATGTACCAAAATGAACTAAAAGGCAATAAATTTCCATGTAATAATAAATTGCTTCTGTTTTATTTCAATAAAATGTCACACAGTTTTTAATTAATTAAATAGTCTCATGATAAAATGCCCCCAAACACTGATATTTTATTTCTATAATTTAAGAACAATTACACGAAACAGTTTACAAGAAATTTTTTGTTCTGGTTTTTTGTTTTTTTTTTTAATTTTACGTACCATTAAATTAACAAGAATTTTGACCATCCGGTGATGACAATTTTCATATGTTTTTTTTAATCATTTTCATTCCGCTGGGGAGCATAAGTTATATTGCTGAGGCATTATAACTTAGATTAGTTTTATTGGAGATAAAAAAGGAAAAGAGCTAGACTGCTTTTACCGTTATATAACCGTTAAAAATAATCAAAAAAAATATTTAAAAATTTTTACATTGGTAAAAAAGTAACAATTATATTTTAAGGGCAGCCAGCAACAGCTGATTGAAATCGAAATCAGCTCAGTCAAAAATGTAAAAATTAAAAATCCGTTGAATCCGTTAATAATTAAAAAAACGACAAATAAATATGTATATATGTCACGTATGAATTCAAATGTGTATCATTTCATGCGTAAGTACTTATGTACATACATACATATGTACATAAATATACGAACATTGAACACACAATTTGCGTGCAGGTGCACTTCCTATACATACCCATCAAAATTGATATAGAAGTATGTACATATGTACATCTCTATTGTTCATATTCATCATACTCATACATACATATGTATGTATATGTATGTATTGTATATTACGTAATACAAAACAAATGATTTATGGCTTGATCTGTAATTTGCAAAAAAATAAAAAAAAAAGTTGATAAAAAAAAATGAAAATTCTAATTTGCTAGAAGAACAAAATATATGGGCAAATTAACGACCCTTCGCCGCACCTCCACCCGAAATGTCTAAATTTCATGCAAAATTTTTCAGCTCACTGACGACAGTAAGTGTCTTAGTTCACCAGTTCACTGACAATATTCGTACACAATTTTTACACGTTTTATGGCTCACTGACGAGTACCTTAGTATGTGTGGTACCACGTGCTTTCATGCACAAACAATACTATTTTAATGAGATTATTTCTAATTATTTTCACGATTTAATTATGATTTTGTATAATCATTTGCAAAGTAGAACACTTAATTTATATAAAAAATTAAAAAATATTAATATTTATGAAACACATTCCTTTTTAATTACAAATTAAAATGGGACATAATTTCTTCATTGCTTGTAGACCGAATTACATTTTATTTCACAATTAGAAAACAAATACTAACATAAAACACATTCTCACAATTTAAAAAACGTATGTTTTTACCGAATTTAATAAATTTTTAATAAATCAGATAAAAATATTTAGAAAATAATTAATTTTCACTACATAAACTATAAAAACGCGGAAATGTTTACATATTTTCAATTATTTTGTTTGAAATGTTTTCCATATGTTCGTTGTTCGAGGCTACAAAACAAAGAAAGAAGAAAAACTGAATTCACCTCGGCTACGAAATAATTTACTGTTTTTTTGCAAATTTAATCATCTGATATTACAGAAAATAATTATAAAATGTTCTAAACAAGGAATAATTTGAAAAATTATTAACGCAATGTAAATCAGATTATGTTTTGCTAATACATTTAAAAATTATTATCGAATGCATTTGACATGTTCCTTTTTTTTCAGAATTTATGATTGTGAATATGTATGTGGTAAATTGATAGCGTCATTTCTTTTTACCACTGTCATTTATCATAATAAGTTATAACAACTTTGTTGCACAAAAGAAGAAAATCACAATATTTTAATATTTTACTGAATGCAGTTTTTTATTATTTTAACTTGACCACTGGTAGCTTACTACTGACTAAAACTTAATTACTAATTACATTAAGTAGTATAGTAATGAGTGGTAGCGGTACTCATTGCATTAGTCAAGAGTATTTCTAATCTCTTGTTATATACAAGAGAGATTGAGATGATGTTGATTGTATGTATATGTACATGCATTATGTAAAGTAGTACCTACACAAGGTTATCTTGTAGGTAGACTTGTAGTGGGTGATAGTAAATGCAATGAGTGTCGCTACAAACTTAAATTTTTTGGTATTCAAAAAAAATTTATTTCAGCACTCCGAGTACCTTTTAAACAGGACATCTTACTCCAATATATTTTTAGAGCATGCTTTTAATAAAATTGGATCGGAGGAAGCGTTATGTTATTATGCAATATTATAGCATGACTACATACGTATGTATATTATGAATTTAAAAAAAGACTAATTTTGAATTTATAATACATTTCGTCTGTTTTTTTTTTTTTTTCTATTCTAAAGGTCGTTTTAATTTATACGTAAATAATTTTTTTTTTACCTGCCATCACTAATATAATGCTGATCCTAATGAACTTAGGTTCAATGTACATTTTACAATCTGCTATAAGATTATGAAAAGGTTCGGTGTAATATAATATTAAAATATCGTTATTTTCAGGTAGGAAAGACAATTTTTTAAAATAATGTTTACTTAAAAATCGTAAAATATTTGAATTACATGCTTTCCTAAAATATTTCTTTTCAATTTATTAAAATAAAATTAATTGATAATGCTGACATGTATAATTTATTTACAAATTAAATATCAAATTAACACGTGTAAATTTTTTTTCCTTTTTCGTTTAATGTAAATGATAATGCTATCTATTTTTAGTAATGCTTTGTTATTAGCAATGTATTAGTAAAGAAAGTTCGAATGTATTATACAGTTATTTTTTCAAGGATTTTACTCGAAGCGTATTTTTTCCTTAACACTAATATTACTTGTTTACGATAGTAAATCTATGTACAATGATAACAACTCCACAAAAGCCTTATGTACATCTGATTCTGTTTGTTTTTTGCCAACAGTTTAATCTCATTCCATGATTTTCTCGTAGCTTTCGCTTGCGCCAGAACACTGCGTCATCCACGACATCATTGAGTTTGCCCTTCTTCCGTGCTCCCTGTGGGTTCCATTCGAGAACAGCACGAGAGATACTGCAAGGTGGTCTGCGTAGCACATGACCCAACCAGCTCTATTTCTTCTTTTTGATCTCGAGCTCTATAGGCACTTGGTTAGCTTCCACAGCTATAATATTTTTCACAGTAATGTAGTGAAAAATTCTTGACCAAAATTTTTTAGATCTAATTTCTACAATTACCCTTTTCTTCTGTGGCATAATTTTATCATAAATTAAAAAAAAATTAAATAGAGGCAACATTGATATCAGTACAGCTGAATAGAATATGGATCTAAATAATTCACTTTGCCTTGTCTCAGATTTAAAGCGCAGAGGTTGAGATGCAATTTTTAATTGATTTTCTTAAAATCTGATTAATTTTTCATGAATCTGACTAAACTGTGAAGCATATAATGAGTTTCAAAAAAATTAAATTCTTATATTTAGGGCCGTATTCACTAACTAAATTTTATTATTATTTTTTTTTGTTTTTACAGATTTAAATGTACAAAAATTACAACATCATAATTCTTCTAGTTATGATTCATTGAATAAAAATTATCGAATCGATTATTCAACATCAATCAAAATAATTATTATAATCGTTCAAAATTATCGAATAATATTTTAATTAATGAATATCAAAAACAACAACATACCACAAGATCACCATGTTTATCACGTAAAACTGAAATATCTTATAGACAACAACAACAACAATAACAACAACATCATCATCAGCCGAAACATCATCAAAATCATTTGATCATGAATAATGTGAATAATGAAATTATGAAAAAAAAATTCAACAAGAAAATTTTTAAATACAGTAGTTAGCTCATATAGTGATGAAGATAATTCAAAAATTAATTATTCAAATAATAATAATTACAGATATAACAAATAGAATAAGAAATTTTGATAATGATGATGATGATGATGATAATGATAATTTAAACAGAAATTATAGTAGCAATATTGATTTATTGACACCATTACGTTCACCATCTAATAATCGTTATTATCCGCATTGTCATCATTATTCGCAACAATACAATAATAATTATCATAATCAACAGCAACAGCATCACTATCATCAACAGCATCGTATGAATCAAAGGAAATCATCAATAATACGAAAAGATAATAATAATGAAAATTTTAAATTGAAACAACAAAAACAACAGCAGCAACAACAACGACAAGTAATAGAGAATTTAATTTCAAATAAAAAATATCAGCAGCAATATCAGCGGCAGGAACAGCAGCAACATCATGAACAAAAACAAAATAAAAATGTTAATAGCATATCAAGAGATAATTCTCCTAGGATATGTAGATCTATAAAAAATGCACCAATCTCATCAGCATCAATTTCAACAAAGGTTACAACAACAACAAATAATCATAATTCACAATCATCTTCTCAACATCATCATCATCATCAGCATCATAATAATCGTAATAAATTTAATCGTGATTAAATTGAACGTTTTTCATTTAATAAAAATTCCGATGTATCTTTACAACAACAAAATACAAACAATGAAAATTATTATATTAATGATAGTAGTAATAAAAAATTAAATGATAAACAAAAAATTTTGATACAAAAACGTGATAAAAATTTAAATGATAAAAATAAAATAGAAATAAAACTATCATCATTATCAGGGCGAAAATTTGAAAATATCTCATCACAACATAATCAGGGATGTATAAGAAATAAAATCGATATAAAACAAAATTCAATGGAAACAATTGAAAATGATAACAGAAATCATGTAAATGATGATAATGATGATAGCATTATGAATGTAATAACAACACAAGAACGATATAATGATGCTAATGAGAATAATACAAAAAATATTAAAATAACTAAAACAACAACATCAGCTAATGAATATGATAATGAATCGATTCATTCATCAAGAGGTTCATTCAGTTTAAATGATTATAATCCTTTAATTACAACAACAAATAAACATGAATTATTACAACATAGACAACAACAAGTTAAGCAATATCAGCAACAAAATCAGCAGCAGCAATGTATAATAGCAAAAGAAAATTCTATAAATAGCTCAAGGTTATCATCAATGAATCGATTAATACAGCAACAGCATCATCATCATGATGATGATAGGAATTCAATAAATGAAGAAAATCAAAATAAATATGAAATGAATTTAAATTGGTTAAATAATCATACAAACAGTTTAAATGAAAATCATAATAATTATCATGTGAGTAATGTTAAATTACAGATACAATCATTAAATAATAATAACAATAATAATCATAGCAATAATAGTTGGTCTTTACAAAAACGACAAAAATCGATAATAACACAACAACAACAACGGCAAAAACAAAAACAACAAAATGATCATCATCCTCATTTTGGTGGTGATATGAGCTCAAGTAGCTTTGAACATATAAATTTACAGGACAACATTAGTTATAGCAGTGATCAAAATTTTGATGATTTTACAAAATTTTGAGAATTTTGATGATCTTACAACAAGACAAGAGGAATCAAAACGACAATCAACACTTCAATCTAAGGTAAGTGAATGAATTTCTAGAATCGATTTTAATCAATTTTTTTTTAAACTTATTCTCAACGAGCATTATCTTAGCCTTATAATTGGCTCTTCTGGTTTTTTTTACCCTTGCAATTTCGCATTTATTGGCCTACTTAGTTCGCATCTTATCTCGTAATTCATTCGATGTTTTAACAATATGGGTACTTTCATGAATGCGTCGTCAACATGGTTGACGATCCAAATGCGCTAGAATTGTAATCTGAACTGTACATGCACGTATTGCAGTTGTTTGAAAGCTAGATTGAGTAATTTTTGTAAACATTGCAGATTGCTTGAATTATTGAACCTATGTATCAGGTATGTATCAGGAAAGATATTTATCAACTTGATTTTTTTGCCGTCAGCATCGACGATTCATTTATGAAAGTACCCTTTCTCTGCAATTTCCTTTTATTATTTCAAATTTTTGTGTCAGCACAATTCAATGTTAACGCATCCAAAAAATTGATTAAAAAAAAATCCTTTTAATTAATTGTTGATCATAAAATTGATAAGTGGTGATGGTGGGTGGAACAATCTCAATTCGATGATGATACTTTGTAGAAGAGTAATAAACTCTGTTAGAAAATGAAAAATAAGCAATAAAACAAAAAGGACAATCGCCTTACAAGGCTACATACATACATTTAAAATAAAAAAATAAAAAAAAAAACTAAAAACTAAAACAAAAAAATCCTCACAAAAAAGGAGAGGTGTAATTAATTGCAAAGAGGTCGGCAAACTTGTAGATCATTTTGCAATGGGTGGATGGATGGGTGGTTTTTATGTCAGAATGTTAAACAGAAAAATTGTGGTGATGAAAAATCTCGTCAAAAAAAAGAAAAGGGAGGAAATTAAGAAAATATGTCCTTCCTCAAAAACAAATTAATATGTTGGATTGAATTTTAAGGGAATTTTTTTTGTTTCGAATTGTTTGTCTGTTGCATGCGTCTATGAAAATTAATTATTTTTTCCTATGTATCTTGACCACGAGTAAACAAACATATGCAATAGAACCGGTCATTTCTATTTTTTAATCAGCAACGGGTAATAAAATAAAATGTCCTTTTGGCAAAATTAAGTTCTATTTAACATTCAGGTATATGAAAAGTAAACAATTCAATTTATAGGATATTTTTTTCTTTTTTAGTTACGTGGTCTTCCATGTCCACATCTCATTTATGTATCTCTTAATCCTTATCATTAAGGCATCATTTACACTACAATCAAATATTTCGATTTATTTAAAAACATTTTCATCATCATCAATGGCGCAATAGATCGATGTGAGCCAGAGCCTCATCATCATTACAATGATTTTTCGAGAACATTTTACTAACCTAAAATTTTTTACCATTCGTAGACTGCATCCCGGTCTATTTAAAATGATTGCTATTTTTCTTCCTTAGTTTCTATACAAATTATTTAAAAATTCAGTAAATTATGCTGTTTGAACATAATGTATGCATACTCTGTGATTTTACTAATAATAAATTTAAAATCTAACATTATCTCAATTATATGCTCAAATATAGTATGCTTAAAATAAGCATACATCCATTTATAGAATAAGGACATTTTATATTTTGAATTACATGCATTAAAGCACAGCGATAAAGTGCATTACATTTAGAACCAGACAAGTACTAAATTATGTACCAGTAAGTCTCTGTACATGTGTATAGGTGGGTATGTATATATGTCTCATCCATATATGCAACATGTGTATGTTTGCCCATATACCTATACATATGCATTTGTGTACACATACAACGCCTCTAACATAATCAATGGGTGATACATTTTCATGTGTGATACAAAGGTAAAATATACATATGTATGTATAATAATGTAGTACTATAGCAGCAACAGGCTGATTTTGTAATCTACATACATGTACATGTACAGTAGCAGGACATTGGTTAATAAAAAATGTATTGTGAAACTTTTGCAGATTGTTTTGAAATTTTTTTTTTTTTTGTGGCATTAAGCTCATATTGAGAGAACTTTCGAATTTTTGGAACCTTATGTTACAGTTTCTCTGTTCCCTTTTAAAATTCAACATCAACAGATACAGAGAGAAAATTCTGATAATTCAAAGTGTATCTTCTTGCGTAAGAGTTAAGAATTCAAAATAGATATTCTATATTTACGTTGACAAGGATTTACTTCTCTTTCTATGATATCCTTTGAAATTTGCATTTTTAACTCAGGCAAATTTTCTTTCCTACAAGAAATGTAAACAATTTTCTTTTCATTTTTTTAAATTTTCACAAGGATCCGAATATGGAAAAGGACCACATATAACAAAGTAAAAATAAAAATCTAAAATTAATTATTAAAAATTCTCAAAAGGATACTAATAAAAGGAAAAATAAAAACATTTATCTTTTGGCCTGGCAATACCTAATACAGCATGCGCAATTAATAATTCATACAATAAATCTGTATGTATACAAAAAATTAAAGAAAATCTTGTAATAATCTGTATACTCTCAATTTGTTATATAGAAAAAGCATCAGCCAGAATTCTTTTTTCAGTGTTGTTTTTTTTTTTTTTTTGAAATTCGCTTCTTGGAAACCGGCATCTAAGTTTGCCTTTTTTATGCTGTATGTACAGAAGAAACAGAATTTTCCACAGTGAATACACACACACACTGTGTATATACACACATTTACTGGTATATCTGGAGATACACATTTTTTTAAAATCATTTTTTATCATTTTTTATCATTACAAGTGAAAAGCATCCTGAAAACTTTTACAACATTCAGTATATTTTCGGTCTTCGTATTTGTAACAACAAAAAAAAAAACAAACAAAAAACAGAACAGAAAGAAAAAGAATCCTAGAAAAATAAAACTGAGAAAAACATACGTTCACATATAAGAAAACAGAAAAAAATTTTTAAGATTTTTATCTTTGCATTAAAAGTGCAAAAAAAAACTTCAAAAACAAAACAAAAAATGTTTTTTTCTTTTATTATTTGCTAGTGTTTTTCTTTTTTTTTCCTTGTCACAAAGAATACGCCAATAACACAAGAAAACATAAGGCAAGAAGGCTCGAAAAAATTTTTTTTACGCGTTCATCCAAACATCTGTTTTGTTAAAGACAAAATTTTGTTAAAAATTTAATTTTCTCTTTAAAAATCAAAATTCAATTAAATATAAGGATAACTAGGATACAGTAGAAAAAAAAAAAAACAAAACAAAAAATGTCCTGTGTTCAATTCTACATTTCTTATGTGATTTAATTGTTGTTATGATAGTGTTAGCGGACCATTTGTCCATTTCGGAAATGGGTGTATTAATTTTACGCATGCATCCTTTTTAGTAATTTTCAAATTATCCTTCTGAACAAAAAGAAAATTTTATACAAATCAAAAAAAATCTTATACAAAAAATCTACAAGCATACAAATGTGATTCAAAAAACAAATAAATAAATAAAAAACAGGATGTAATCCTGATGAAGTTTAGCGTAACAAGAAAAACAAGTTAATGTAAAAAATTTTCTGTGTAGGTGACACTCCTATTTTTCTTGTTTAAAAAAAAAATGAAGCGAAAGTAGATATTTTGAAAAACAAGAAAAAGCTTTTCTTCATTATTATTTCGTTGATGTGTATTTATGTGTAGTCTATGCTTATAATTAATTGTGAATAAAATGATAAAAATTCACGATATCATCAGTATATCCTTAAAAAGTGTTTTTACCGTTTTAAAATTTTAAAAGAAAATATTTTTAACAAAATTACCAATCAAATCATTTTTGGAAAATGTGAATGTGCATGAGTTAAGTTCAAATTTGTGTTTATTTTGAATCTACATATTGTGAACGAATGGATATATTTAATAAAAGAAATAAATTAATTTTTTCTATCAATGAAAGAGTAATCATTGCAATATGCCAAGCAGTTATAAAGTGGATAAAAAATGAATAATTTTTTTTGTTTTTGAATTTCACATTTTGGTAATTAAAAAATAAATTTTATTGTGAATATCTCCTCTAAAATATCTTCGTCTAAATGAATAAATTGAATGAAAACGGTTTTAGGCCTAATAATCATAGAAAATTATTTAAATGCTATAAAAATGTATCTCAAAATCATACATGAATTTTAACTGATTATTCACAATCGTTAGATATCATCACAAAGTCTATTGTGATTCATGATCTCAAAATGGTTACGAAGATTTAATCAAAATTTCAATTGTGATGAATATCAAATTATCAATCAATATTGATCAATTTAACAAATTTTTCATGATCACTGTTTAAAACCAAAAAAAAATTTGAATTCAAAATGATTGAGTTGAGGGAACATCTGCAATAAAACATTGACAAAAAAGGAAAAAAAAAATTTCATGCAATTTTTTTCTTTCCAATGTACTTGTTTGTAATACGATTATTTTGTTTTTTGCATTTTTATCACATTTTAAAAAATAACGATTTAATGTAGGTTTTAAACTACGAGACACTGTGTTATGAGACACTTTTCAGTACTTCCAGCTTAACGGATGAAGGAATTGAAGCGTGTATCGGGTAGCCCATTGGTACCGTGCAACCTCATACACGTCTTATTTCCTTCATCCTGTGTCTCATAAGACAATTTTTCATAAAGTCTCATCATCCAATATATATAACATTTTTGGCGCAGCTGGTAGGATGTGTCAAGATAAACACGTTTAACGCTTACATTCGGTACAGTTAAATTTTTGCTGCGTAATAATTTGGCGCAGCCGGTAAACGTTTTTAATAAAAACATTTGTAAACGCTTCCGTTATAGTCGTGTGAAACTATATGTTAATATGTTAATATTAATAAAAATTTGTGAAAAAATTATAATAAATTCAAAAAAAAAAAAAAAAAAGAGATATTATTATAGTAAAATTAATTCAGCAAATTAAGTTCAGTAATAATAAATTAAATTCAGAAAAAAAAGAAGTAAATTCAGCAAAATAAACTCAGAAAATTAATCAGTTAAAATTAATAAAAATCAGTAACATTTTAAATAAATTCAGAATTAAAAATAAAATCAGTTTTTAAAATAAAATTTAATTTGATACAAGTAATATTTATTGGATGTGAAAAAATTATTATTTAAAATAGTTTTTGCGATTAATGAAAAATAAATACGTATATGAATAAATTTTAATGTGATAATTTAAAATTTTTTGAAAATAAAAATTTTAGAAATAATTAAAGTATATGTCGACTAGTCAAACGAGTTCAACACCTTTTAAAGATCAAAAAAGGAAAGTGAGATCTGAGAAAAAAGTAAATTCATTCACTTTTGAAAATCTCAGTCCAGTATTTAGTGCAAGTGAAACACCTGAAGGGAGCAGCGATCCAGCACCATTAAATCATCAATCAGCAAGTGAAGACAACACACTGGATACCAGCAATACAAATACACCTCCTCAAGCAGCATCAACATCAGCAGCGGGTAAGTCACGAAAAATTATTCACCCAAGTATAGCCTTAACAAGAGAAGAGGAAAAGCAACTGTTGCATTTTATTCAGCTAAGATCAGGCACACGAGTTTATAAGCCTAGGACATCATTAGGTACAACAGAAGGTTCAGCAAAAGAAAGTGAAGGAAATAATTTTAGTTGTTCTGAAGAATTTACTACGGAGTTAGATAAAATTTTAAAAATGTCAGGCATAGAATTAGTAAATCAATTGTTAAATAATGTTCCTATGTTATATGCAGAAGATACAGAAGACGTCGGTGCAGAAGTAAATACTTTTGTAAAATGTTATGAAAGTATGTATAGATGTTTAGATAAAGAAGAAGATAAAGAATTATTTTTTCAAATGCTCCCAATAAAATTTAGAGGTAGAGCAGCTAGACTCTTAGACGGTAAATGTTGTGAAACGTTTGACTCAATAACATCTATTCTACATAACACATTAGTTAATGACAAATTATACCTAACACTATTAAATGAATTGAGAATGATTAGGCAGCTTCCATGTGAATCTGTAAGAAATTTTGGTAGTCGGGTACAAAAACTATTAAATACATGTGAACAGAAAGCGGAAGAACGTCACACAAATGACAACGCCGCAGTAAAAGCAGATTTACTGGAAATTGCTGCATTTTCGTTTAGAACGGGATTAATAAATCCTACATACAGACTACTAGCGGCTAACGAAGACAGGACAGACTTAAAAGAAATTATAAATAAATTAGAAAGAATTGAATTAACAGATATTCAATCCACAAACACATTTAATGAATACCAAAATATACAAAGATCACAGAATACACAAAATACGAGAACATTTAATTTATCACAAACACACAATAGCGAACAAATACATACTAATTATCATAATGACAATTTTAATTATAACAATAACAATTTGAGATTTAACGTACAAAGGGGGCAATCTACACCCAATAAACATTATCAAAATCAAAAATCTTTTAATAATAATAACCGAAATTTTTCAAATTCAAATCCACAGTTTAATAACAACAACAACAATTATAACTCCAGTTATGGAAATAAAAATTTCTCTAACCTTAAACATCAAAATAATAATCAAAGATACGAAATAAAAGTTTGTAATTTTTGCGGTAAAAATAATCACACATTTGATGAATGTAGAGTTGCAAAATGTATGGACATGCAGTACAGCAGTGTCAAGACAATAAAAATGATTCGAGATCGGTAAAATACGTGGAAAAAAATAATAGTAAAAATGAGAATAGAATTAAAACCGTTGAAATAAAATGTAATTTCTGTCAAAGGCAAGGGCATAACCCCCGGATCAAAAATAATTCGGACTTGGTCAATAAAACACAAAGTACAAGTCTATTCATTAATATTTATTTTTTCCCCTTCAAAGTATTCTCCGTCTGATGCAATGCACTTGTGCCACCGTTTAATCCAATCCTGGAAACATTTTTCGTACTCACTTTTTGGGATCGCCATAAGTTCCTTCTTCGATTTGTCTTTAATTGCTTCTATGCTGTCAAAGCGGGTTCCCCGAAGTGGTTTTTTTAAGCGACTGAACAAAAAAAAGTCGCACGGTGCGAGATCCGGTGAATATGGTGGTTGATGAATAGTGTTTGTTGAGTTTTTAGTCAAAAACTCACGAATAACCACGGCTGTGTGAGAAGGTGCGTTATCGTGGTGTAAAATCCACGAATTATTTTGCCACAAATCGGGTCTTTTTAGACGAACTGCTTCTCGTAAACGCTTCATTACGCTTAAATAATAATCCTTATTAACTGTTTGACCTGTTGGTAAAAATTCATGATGCACAACACCACGATAATCGATGAAAACGGTAAGCAAAATCTTTTTCTTTGATTGAGTACGACGAATTTTTCTGGGTCTTGGTTCTTCTGAAGCGCGCCATTCACTTGATTGTTGCTTTGTTAACGCATCAAACTCGTACACCCACGTCTCATCACCAGTAATGATCCGTTGAATGAATGCAGGATCAGCATTTACTCTGGAAAGCATCTCTTCAGCAACAATAACACGTTCTTGTTTTTGTAAAAAATTCAATGATTTAGGAACCAATTTCGCTGCAAGTCGTGTCAAGCCCAAATCATCACTTAAAATGCTTTGAATTGTACCAAATGAAATTCCTGTTTCAGTAACCATCTCTCTGATCGTTAATCTTCTATTTTCCAAAACCGTTGATTTAATCAGATCAACATTTTCTTTGGTTTTTGATGTTGAAGGACGCCCAGGATGAATGTCATCCTTCACTGATTCACGACCATTTTTAAAACGACTATGCCATTCAAATGTTGTTGTTTTCGATAGAGAACTATCACCATAACATTTTTGCAACATTTTTAGCGTTTCAGTAGCATTAATTTCATTTTTTACGCAAAATTTAATACAAATTCTTTGTTCAATTATTTTTTCCATCGCAAAATCGAAAGTAAGCAAAAACTTGACCTAAACAAAGTGCTGTCAAAAAACAACTGATTGACATATATAGCTCGAATTTGGAGGAAATGTAAAAAACAGGTATACAAACATAAATACTAAAAGAAATGCATCTTAAAATATTGGCGGGGGTTGTACATGAACGAGTCCGGGTTATTTTTGATCAGAGTAGTATTATGAAAGATTGTAACGCAAAGAGATTGTGGGACAATCAAAACAGAAATCAAGGAAACTAAAAAAGGGCTATCACCCAGCCAAAGAAAATGAAAAAAGGTAGTGTCAGCCCGAAAATTTGAATAAAAAATTAGAAAAATTTGTAGTAAAATTACCAGTACATATAAGTAAACAAGATAAAACCGAATTGTTAACAGATACAGGCGCAGAGATAAGTTTATTAAAGAAAAATATATTAAAAGACAATATAAAAATAAAAACAAAAAATAAATTGAAAATAAATACGGTTTGCGGGCAAGGTGAAACAATAGGTACTTGTACTGCTAAACTTGAACTTGAAAATCCAAAGAGATGCGATTTTCCAATTATAAAAGATATGAACAATATCGAAGAAGATGGGATATTAGGTTTTGATTTTTTATCACAAAATTGTGTAATTGATGGGCCAAATAAGCAGTTACGTTTCCCTCGCAAGGAAACTAGTGAAGAAGAATTTGTAATAGAATTACAAGATTTATCTGAACGAAAAAATGTAACGACGTCACAGATTAAAAAAGAGTAATCGAAAATTAACAAATTTAAGAAGTTGAATATGAAAGAAAGCCATATTAATAAGTTACCACAACCCTCACAGAATCTCGCAAATACTGTGCAAACAGGGGTTGCTGGTTTAAAACAAAATATATGCTCTTCTGAAATTCAAAATTTTGAAAATAAGAATGATGTGGATAAAGTACAGTCGAAAATTAATTCAACTGTCTTTGCTTTATCAAATCAGGATTATAATAAAAAAATTGTTAATAATCGAATGTTATCTCGAAAAAGTTCTGTTGACAGCAAAATTGGTTCAAACGCACATTTTTAAGATTTCGTCTCATATGAGAAATAAGTACAGGTAATTGATGAAATACCTGTCTTAGCTTCACTATATGAAACATATGTTAATGGACAAAATCAAAGTAATCAAAAAATCAAAACGCTAAAACCAAATGTAAAGAAAAATAAGCGCGAAAAGAATAATCGAATACAAGAATCCGTTCATGTGAACAATAATAAAATAAGTAAAGAAAATAAAATGACAAATATTAAGAAAATAAGTGAAATGTATGAAAAAATTAAAAAGAATTTAAATAAAATTAAGGAAGATATAGAATATTAAAAAAAAATAATATAAAAATAAATAAAGAAATGTTAAACAATGATAAAGCAATTGAAAAAGAATTAAATAAAAATTAAATAAAGAAAGCAAAAATATAAGACAAATAGGTGAAGAATTAAAAATATTGAAAAGAAATGAATTACAAAAAAAATATAAAAAGAATTTTTTTAAGAAGCGAAATAAAACAGAAATTCAATCATGCGAACAAATTTAAAATAAAAAATTGGAGAAATTTGATAAAATAAATAAGGTAGAGGTTAATAATGTTAAAAACAAGATAAAAGTTAATGATTTTAAAAACATAACAAAAAAATGTAAACATTGTTAAAATTCACACAATATTTAAAATATCCGAGCTAAATTTATATAAAAAATAATAAAAATGAAAGATGTATATAATAAAAATTTTAAAATAATATTTTATCCATTAACCGAATTCGGAGTTTATGAATTTGAAAATAACAGTTATGAATTTAAGCTTCATTTAAATGGTAACATTTAAAAAAAATGAAAAAGAAGATTAAAAACAGATACCGTACGTTCAGACAAAAGACAGCACAAAGAAATTAAACTGCAGAAAAATTCATTTGATTTTTTTTTTTCTTAAGAAAAGAAAAGCATAATGAATTATTACAAGAAAAAATATAACAATTAATAGGTAATCTCTTTTATTTTCTTCAAGAAAATATCACTAGAGAAAATTTTGTAAATCTGAGTGGTATCACTCAAGTGATAAATTATATCACTATATTATCCATACATAAAAAAGACAAAATTAATAATGGACAAGCGACAGACCTAACGCTATAGTTACAAATGAAAAAAAAAACATTCGGAAAATGGTATTAAAAAACAAACTATGTAAACAAATAATAATAATAACAATAAGAAGAAAAATATACATAATATATTTACATACACCTATATATTATACTATTAACAATAAAGAATATACATTTTAAAAAATATATACATACATATATAAAAATAAACATATCATATATATAAACATAAAATTGTCTAATTTAACAACTTAATGTAGTATAGATATATAATGAATATTTAGAGCCATACATGTATAAGTAAAAAATAAAAAGAAGAAGATAAGATAAAAATTGAAAAAAAGAAGATAAAAATGCATACGAAGCAAAATAAATTTATTTTACAGAAGTTTAGTGTCAATTTTCACTATCAATATGGTAATAAAAAAAAAATAAATAATAAAAAATATTATGCAAGAAAATAAAAAATGTACAACACGCAAATATGAAATTAATGAACACACAAAATAAATAGGTCAGTAGTATTGTAAAAAAAATGTAATAAATAAATAATAATAACAAACAAAATTATAGTAAATAAAAGTATAAGCATACATTTATATAAAAAATAAATTAAATCGAAATTAAATTAAAAAAAAAAAAAATACCGTACCGAACCAAACATTTTAAAAGAAAATTATGTATAAATAAAATATAAAAATTATAACCCCGCCACCCATTTTTTCGAGGGGGAAGGAAATGTTGTATTAAAAATATCAAATTGTAACACAATTTGATAATAAATAAGATGAATCAATAAAATGTAAAATCAAAATTTACGCAAAAATATCCGTAGAAATTTCAAATAAATTAATAAACAAAATTAAATTGGCTTGCCAATTGGTAAATAATTTCCTATTCTAATTAAAAATCATGTTGCCGAAATTATTGAAAAATAATCCAGATGTTTAAAATAATATAAATTGCTATACGGAAAACAAAAAAATATATCACAGTAATCATGTTACACATAAATATGTATGTTAAATAAATCAGAACAAGGTGATATTTGATTTGATAATTCATTCATAAGTCGGTCAGTCAAATATTACATATTATATTAAGACAATTGTGTCAAAAACAAAAATAACAACTGTGTAACAATAACATATGGTAAATGCATGTATGAAAAATGCATAGTGTCAAGCAATTAAACTCTAAGCATTTAAATCATGGTTGGGCGCGAAAACTATTTACAGCGTTTACAACCACAATTTACACGTAAAAACAACGTACGTCAAGAGTTTTTCTGTTTACCGTAAAGACGTAAAGAGTGTAAACGTAAACAAATTTATTAAAAATTAAATTTTATTCATAAAAATAAAAAAAAACAAAATATTTTGTTTAACATTAACTTCAATATTTATTTTGTGAATAAAAATTATAAAAACTGTACATAAGTTTGGTATTTTCAAAGATCAAAATCACCCGACTTATGTTTTTTTAATCTGTTAATTTTTAAAAGTGACAGACAATTTCACACAGCTGTTTTATGTTTATGTATTTACGTCTATTTACGCTATTTACGCAGTCTTTACGGTATTTACACTCTTTACTCTCTTTACCAAGTAAACGTAAACTCCGGCTGTTTACGCGTAAATGCCCAACCCTGATTTAAATACAATATAGAGCAATATGCACTTTTGAAGACAAGAAATAAAAGAAAAACAATTACTGTCTTCATAATATGAAGTAAGACAATAAGAATAGAAAATGATTACGCCAATCTTCCCTACTATTGGCAAGGCCGAAATATTAAATTAACGTAACGTAAAAATTGACTTTTGAAATAAGGAACTGTTTTTTATCAGTTAAACTAAATGGAGTAGGGAAAATTGATAATTGTATTTATTGAAGAATAATTACGATTATCAGTGAGTTATAATTTGGATTTAGAATAGTAAAGTCATTTAGTAAATTACCGCGTATCTTTGATTGTATAATTAATTTCAACGTAGAATCTTTTTAAATAAAGCTTAACAAAATTGCATAAAGTATTTTCAAATAAATATTCTACATTCTCAAATTCTATGTTTGGTTTCGGTCGGACATTGAAAGTAGATTTAAAATAATTTAAAGTTAAATAACTTCGTTATATTGTATTGTATAGTTAAAAAGTGTTTGTGAAATAAAGTTTTAAAAATAAAAGAACAGTCTTGTTAATTAATAAACCTGAATAAAATACACAGACTTGGAAGACGTATTCCTCCAACCCATGTTATATATGTATATAAGGAGAGAAAATAGAGAGAGAAAATAAAACCCATTCACAAGAGAATTTACAAAAAAACTCTTTTATATATAAGAGTTAAATAAAAGCCATCTCATAGAGTATGTCCACCTGTATCAAATACATACATATATAGTATACTATATACATAAACATACATATTTCACATATACGCGAGTTTATCATTAATGTGTAGCATTGTGTTGATGAATGATTTATATAGTCAGAATGAAAAACGTCGAAAACGATCCTAATGATCGATTAACGATTTCATTTTCTAAATCTGTACATACATATGTATGTATAAATGCAAATGTATAAATTCTATAAAGATAAAAAACAACAAATGTGAAAGTTCTTAAGTTATTTGTTTTGTTGTTGTATTAATTTTTTGAAAAGCTCGCATAAAAAAGTTTGTGCAATATGTGGTCTGTGACTTAACTAAAGCTAAAGTTGAAATACAAACATAAAAATTATTTGTTCTTCTTCTTTAATATCACTGAATAACATTTCAGTCCATCTGTTTTGTTATTTTATTTGTGCCTTAAGTGTATAACATTAATGAACAGATTATAGTTCATAAATTTTACAATTCCATTAATACGAAGGTTCCCTGTATTTCATTTTCATCTGATGAGCGTAAACAAAAAAAAAAACAAAAAACAATTTATCTTAATTAATTTCTAATTGAATATAGAAAACAAGGAATAAACAAGGATAAATATAATAAGAAAATATAGAAGAGTTAATACTCTATAGATATAGAAAACAATAAGAAATAACAGCAAACAATTTTTTAATTAATTTTATCTATAAATTATATAAAAATACAAATTCTCTATGGTATGATCCTTTCTTATCCATTTTGTTTATATATTGTGTTGTACTATTTAACCCTAAATGTCCAGTTCAAGATAAAGTAAATAAAGGACATGAAAGCATTAAAGGCAATCTAAATGACATATCTCTAAAGATTTGAAATTTCTGTTCATTTAATTTTTTTTTTTTTTTTTATAAAATTGCAATAAAATTACAATTTACCAGATATGTACTCATATTTTAAATTTCGAATTGAATAGACAGGTACTTTGGGTTTCAAGAATTGAACCAATGAAGCTTGTTAAATTGAAATTGTGTATCTGAATTCATCACTAATAAATATGGGAAATTTATGAAATCATAAAAATTTATGTAACGCACTTACTCTCTCTCTCTCTCTCTCTCTCTCTCTCTCCCTAGCACTACAATCCTTTGTGGACTTTGGCCTTCTAAACAATTTGGTCGAGTTCATGTTTGCAGTTCTAAGTTGTGTGCAAGTTTGACAGCATTTAGCTGCTGAAATACAGACAGTAAAGTAAGCGATAATCACGGAGAGTGATAGTGTAGACATTTCTTTCTTTTTGCAGCTCAAAGTTAGAATTCTGCTAAGTTAATACTAGCTTAGTTTTAATAAATTAAGTACTACAATCAATTTTCTGCAAACATGAACTTTACCTTCGCCTCCATTCTTGCCTGTCAAATGCTTTCTCTTTCCACTTTTAATGAACGTATATCTTTTAATACATCATCAGTTACATACTTACATTGAAAAAGAAAAAAACAACAAATCTTCGATTTCAGTGTTCGAAATAATCTCACTTTTAACCTTTTTATCCTTTACTAGAGGGATTTTATCCTTTTCTTACCGCAATTAGGTAGATACAAAAGAAAACATTCAAAGACAAGGCCGTATGCTATTATCACAATCGCACCATTTTCAGTCGTTTTACTTTAGATCCTTAACCTAATTAAATTCATTTAAATACATCTCCTTTAAAGGATTTTTCCGTTCACAATGTTAAATGGTGTTTTTCAAAGTATAAATGAATTTTTTTTTTTTTTTTTTACTGAAACTTGATTTAATCACATTGTGGATTTTATGATGAATACGTAAATTAAAATAATTATTTAATAAGAAGGATATAAAATGTGTTATTATCATAATATTATGAAGGATGATGATAATGATGAAAATTAAAGTACAGACGGATTAAAAGAGATTTAAAGCAAAAGTTTTTGATTAAAAAGAAAAAAATAAATAAATATATAAATTTAGAAAACAACAGAAATTTAAGAACCAAAAAAAACCAACAAAAATACATGAAAATATGAAAATGAATTTGTAATTCATTTTAAACGAAGGATTTTAGTTTCGTTAATAAAAGGTCAAAGGATTATGTTTTTTTTTTCCTTTTCTTTATTACATTCTTTTTAATTATATTAATTTTTCAATGATTGCCTAGTAATAAAAATTTTATTCTCTTTGCTATAAGGATACTTAAGTGTTGCTAATCGAGTAATTTTGAAAGGATAAAGAGTTCAAAGTATCTGGATGAACCCTCATCTTCTTAGTTTCTAACTGAAGTGCTATTTAGTTTTATTTTTTTCTTTCATCTTTTTTTCAAATTAATTTCGATTGTAAAATGTTGAAATGGAATTTAAATATTTTATTTCAATTCGATGTGAGTGACCTTCAAAAAACCAAAAAAGAAAAAGGAAAAAACGCAATATTGGCAGTCTTGCCTTTACGTAGGCAAACAAAGAGCGAGGGATACAATAATAAGCTTTCCTAAGTTGCAGTGTCGAGGCCAAACCAAATCTTAAACCTTACAGTGTGTCTCCAGAGTCAATATTGCCCTAGAAAGCAATATTTATTTGACAGTTCATATTGCTTTGTTGTGGGCAAAGTATTGCGGCAATATTTCTAAAATTTATAAGAAACAGAAAGAAGAAGAATTCTCAAATATACTAAAATGTCAAAAATATTGCCGCAATATTTCAAGAAGCAATATTGCTTTCTGAGGCAATGGCATTATTGCCGGCAATATATGTAGGGTCTCCAATGGGAATATTTCTATTGCCGGCAAGACAGGTTTAAAAGGTTTAAAGACAGTCTTAGGCAATTCATAGATTTGGTACCTGTTGTTGTCTCCCTTTTAATAGAATAAAAAAAAAAAAAAACAAAAAATAAAAGAAAAAACTCCTTGAGACTTAACAACAGCCTAAGTATCAGCATTTTGTAATTTTTTTTTCTTTTCCTTTTGTTAATTTTGAAACCAGCTCCCGATTTTCCCATAAAATAGCGCCATCCCTGGCACAAATAAACATTTCATGATTTATACTCGATGTCGGTATATTTAAACAAAAATAAAATGTTCTACAAATAATAATTATTATTCAATTATTATGGTCATTTGCAGTAAAGTTCAAATAGTTAAACAAATATTAGATTTGATACGCACACTTTACATTTAGAAATGTCAATTAATTGTATGTTTCGTAAATTGAAAATGAAGTATATGTCGTATGAGCATAATAATTACATTAACACATCAAAACTGTAATATTCAAAACCTTCTATACAAAAGCCATGAACTAGTGTTTTGTATGTATTAAATAGAATTGTGGCTGTTTTGTTTACATTCTCGTTTATCTGTCAAAATAGTAGTGCTAGTACTAATAATAGAAGAGTAAAACGTTAGAAAACGTTTAAAACCAGGGAAAAAAGATTAAAATTAACTGATGTAAGTAAATTGATTTATTTTATTAAATCGGTTACTAAATTTATAATTAATATTTACACATAATATTTGATAATAACACACTTTTCCTTTATTTTCAGTAAATAGATTATTATGTATGTAAAATTAAACCATGTACATATGAATAATTTAGTTTAGGCAAGTACATTAAAAAATTAATTATTTTGATCGAATTGAATGATTTAAATTCATAATTTATTTTTTATTTCCATATACATAGTTTTAATTGCGAGCCACTTCATCAAAGGAATTCAAAATGCTGATTTATACAGATAAACAAATACACGGCACAGTACAACTTATATATGTACACTTTGGTTGGTGTTATAATGATTAATAATATTTTCTTTACACAAATTATTTTTGTTTTAATCATTTCATAATAATTTTATAAAAAATTAATTGTAATTTATTTTATAATTTTCAATATTTATTTTTACCCTATATTACAAATGAAATTATTACTTGAATTTTATGAGACTATGTATGCATTTTAAGGACTGAATTTATATATAAATAAATTATTTTTGCAAATCGATTTTACTGTTTTAATTATTATTGTTTTTCATTTTCATTCTTATTATTATTGTATAATAAGTCATTACTTCATTCACATAAAATCAAACAACACTTCAAACTCCATATAAAATACACTACTGACAGCAGTAGTGACAATTTGCAGTTTGACTGACAAACAACACTTCTATTTGCTTTGATAGTGTTAGTGTTGACAACCATAGCACGGCTTGATAATAAAGAAGGTTTTGGTAATATTTATCATGTACATATCATAATAGTTGAATTTAAAGTAATCATAAATGATAGAATAAAAAGCAATTCAAAATTATATTTTCAAATAAACATGTATAACTGACAATGACAGTATTAATTATTGCATTTAATAAATTTTCATATGTTGTTAAAGGTCATGGCCATGGGTCATATACATACATGATCTAACAATGAGGGATTTTACATTATATAGATAAAGACGAAAAGACACTTTCCAATACTTCAATAGTATATCGGGTGAAGAAAAGTGAGATGTGTATCAGGTAGTATTACCGAGTACCCGATATACTGCAAGTATTGAGGTCGCAATTTAAAAGACGTTGTTATGAAGAACAAAAAATTTGTTAGGCTTAAGGTATGTTTCTACTGTACGTTATGATCGCATTCTTGAATCTTTGCTGATGTTGCTTCACATAATGAAGAATTTGAATTTACTTTCTAAAGAGAATGAAATAAAAATTTAACCACAAAATACAAATTGAAAATTATTTAAGTTTACACACATCAAAGTACCACCTTACCTAGGAAAATGTATCCTTAGATTTTTGATTCTGTTAGAAATTTTTAATTTGTTATAAAAAGTTTTTCGCCCATCATTGTGTAATAATCTCTTACAATTCGATTATTATCCACATAAAAGACAAATTGGGTTGGTATAGATGGCCAAGTCATGTTAGTTAAATCAAAAATGCGAAACCTTACAAGAAAGCGTATTGAAGTTGAAGGACTAAATTTAAAGCATCAAACTTAGACGTAGACTGGAAAGCAGGTGTTGAAATTAAGTATGACTGAATTCAAAAAAAAAATTGAGTGTGTGCGAAATCATTGAAAAAATCGGCTAAATTCCAAGTGGCTAAATTACTTCAAATAAAATTTTAATTTAGTATTTAGAGCCACACTTTGCTGTGCGGGATGGCTAAATTGTTGACAGTTTTAGTTTTCACTTTTTGCATTAATTTTTTACGTTACAGATTTCCATTTTGATTTTGAAAATTCAAAAATTCAAATTTAATTTTTTTTTCAATAATTGTTAAAAATTCGAGAAATTATCTTCAAAAAAATCACAAAAAATCTGTAAAAATCAAATTACAGACAAAAATTATACAATTACACTTTCATATTTCATTATTTCATACAAAAAACAATGAATTTACGAATTTAGCCGCATTTAGAATACTCGTCGAGTATGGCTACCTTCAAAAACGCATCACTGTCTATTTGATGCGATACTCAGCGTACTATGATCTTGAGCTGAATATAGCATCAAACAGGCAGTGATGCGTATAGAACTGATTCAAAAGTCTTTTAATATTTTATATTTTGATACTATTTTATTAACCGGCTAGCGACTGTACAATATGAAATGACTCTTAAGACTAACTCTTATGATTAGTAAAAGAATGACATTAGGTAAAGTAATTGAAATGATAGCGGCACTGATTATATATTGTTATCATTAATATTTCTCCTCTCTTGTAACTGCAAGAGAAGTTGAGAAGGTATAATGTGTATGTATGTATGTATAATAGCCACTGGAGACTATCTTGCAGGTAGTCTTACAGTGGGTGCTAAACAAATGTATATAATGAGTGTCGCTACAATGCGTTTTTGAAGATGGGGTATGCTAAAACCTATTTTACCGATTTTTTCCAACAATTTAGCCATTTAGACATTTAGCCAAATTTAGCCACATTCCGCTCGATAATTCAAAAGAAATTCATGAATGAGAAGAAGAAAAAATATTGTACATAAATTAATGTCATACATTATTTCCGAAAAACAAAAGAAAAATGTAGGTACGGACTTTCCATCATATCGTGTCCAAAAGACATCTACTGTAAACATGTAGGCATGAATACATCACATACATGCTTGCCCAGGCCCACACAAACGCACAATAATTTTACCCATCCAGTGAAAAGAATTTCTTTTCACTCTAGAAATTTAATTAATACATTTTCATTTTCTCTCATACAAACATTCTTGATATTTGTTTTTTGTGTTTTTGAACCTTTATAAAACATGAAAATGTATAACAAATATTTTTGTTACTTTGTTTTTATATTTTTCTTAATTTATTTTTCTTTGTACACATACACCGTGTACGTGCAGAATGGAAAATAAAAACATGTAACAAAAATTAAAGATATCGTGTGTATGTGTGTGTAGGTAAACGTTTGCAAAAATATTTACGTATATTTATAGCTGCTACATACATGATACGTGGTACATACACACGTCATTCAACGGACCATTTCCGTAGGAACGAATCGACATACAAATGTACATACATAACGTCATGAACCATTTTACATGTTATTACATCGATCATTTATGAAATTCTAAATTTTTTATGTACATACATACGTAAACATACGTAACGTATGTATTTCTCTATTAAATTACAAAAGAAAATGTATGCACAGATCACACACAGATGAGTCCATATTGCTTGTCACTAAAATTAATAACTCGAGAAAAATTTCAAAAAAAAAAACAAAAAAAAGATTCTCTGGTCTGTAGCCAAAATATCTACATTGGCAAGTTAGCTGTTGCGGATGGAACCCAGCCCATATTTAAAATTTAGTAATTTGTTTTCCTGAAAATTAAAAAAAACAAAAAAAACACTTTTTCGATTGCCATTCCGAAAATTAATTTTCTTGTTCTGTGTTTAGGTACATATATAGTCTGTTCACTAGTACTAAAGGTCTTCTAGAGATTACTTAAAGTGGTACCATTTTACATCACTATGACGTATTGATATTCAAAAAATCCATCTGATATTCGTGATAAAAGATTTGTGGATTGTTGTAATACTGCTCGTGTAATCTAATTAGAAATGATGAGAAAAGAAAAGGGATATTTGTATGTACTCCCATAAGACCTTCATTCTTGGCTCGACAGTCCGTACAAAACCTTGGTTGGCCTCTCTGAGATTGCCTCTCCGTATTTCTCTACCCTTCGTTCTTGTTTTCTAATTCCTATAGGACCCTAAGTTCATAATATTAGTGAACAGAGTAAACTTTACGTAATTTCCATAGAACCTTGATTGGTATACAAGTACAGAGTATAGAGACAGAATTGAGAAGAAACAAAGACACAGAGTTGTACAGAGTGTATGTATAGGTAAAGTTTTAGGTGTAAAGTATTAAAATTTTGAAATTTAAGGCAAATGAAAATTTTTGGATTTTTTTGTGTTTAAAAAACAAAAAAAATTAAAAAAAAAAAAAAAAATTTAGACTTGTTATCGTCATTAAATTGCCAAAAAAATAACAAAATTGTTTTAAATATCAAATGTTTGTACAAATATTTTATTTTTCAAAACAAACATTTTATTGCCATCATAGATGACATGAATGAAAATGTTTTAATAATTGATAAAAGCATAACGAAAAAACAAAATTCAAAAAAAAAAAAAAATCCAAATGATAACAAAATGATGATAATAATTGCAATATCTATTTCTAAAGTAATTTACTGAAAATTAGGTTAAATTTTCATTATTGTAATGAAACTGCATTGCAGCAGCAGCAATATGTAGCAATTTTTGTGTTACTGCTAAAATTACATTCAAAAATATAAAAATCAGTTTATAAACAAAAAAAAAATTTTTTGTATTTGTACATAATTGCATTACATCATATCCAAGTATAAAAACGAAAAATATTTTGATTGTAAAAATAACATGCGAAAAAGAGTAAAATTTTTCTTACTTTTATTTTTTGGTTGTTTTTTTTTTTTTTTTTTTTTTTTTTTTTTTTGTAAATAAAACTTTTAATATGTAAATAGCAAATACACATATTATGACAAAGTATTACAAAAAAAGAAACAAAATGAAAACTTTAAATGCAAAGGACATATGTGAAACTGTTTATTTTTATGAATGTACATAGTAATATGCTCGCATGTACAATAATATTAATATATTTCGCATTACAGTGTCAGTAAAAAAAAAACCCTCCAACATCAGCGAACAGAGAAACATGAATTAGACTACCAAAAAGGTACAAAATGAATTTTCTACTTTTAAAGCGCTAGACAGATCAAATTGAAATCGCATTCAAACTTGATTTCGTTGCCAAAATCGCGAAATTTCAGCGCTGAACAGACCATAATGAAATCGCGTTCAAATTTAATTTTGCAGCCAAAATCTCGAATTTTCATCGATTTTAACATGATTTCGCTTAATAAAATCGTCAAAAAAATATTCGATTTTAATTGAAATCGTCATCTTTTATAAAATGTAAAAACTAAAAATGAAAGAATAAAGAATAATAGAAATTAAAGGATTAATAGGAATCCATTAATAGGAATCCTTTATTAGGAATATTCCTTTAATTTAGATTAAAAAACTCATATCCTTTCTTACATATAAAATATTTTAAATGGAAATTTTCCATTTTCCAGCGTCATATTCATCTACTTATATTGATATGAAGTTATGTTTACTAATAACTGAAATTTTTAAATTTAAATTTGAAATTTGAAATAAACTGGATGCCTATTGATAATAATAATGCAATAACAATAACTATATAATCGAAATCGTAAAAGCCTTATGTGTCACTAAATGATTTCGTTTACAGCGATTTCACGAAATAAAACTTTTGCGATTCTTGGTGTGCTAAGCGTTTAAAAATCTATGAATTGAATACAAAATACGATATTTAGATTAAAACAGGGAAAAATAAAATTAGGAGATTAGTAACCTGTATATTCTTTTTAATAAATCGTCATTTTTATTTTGATTAGCTGTGTAATTCCTCCATATACATACATATTAGTAGTACATATTGAGTAGATGGGTGCAATTTGTATAACGAATGAAAAGAAAATTTACTCGGATACTGGAAAATTATTACATTTCATACACATGATATGCTCATATATATTATATTCATTTATAAATAAGTCTGTGCCATATTTTTATTTTGTGTCCCTTTTTTTTCAAAAAGAAAAAACAAAAACAAAAATTCAGTTTGTTTGTTTTTTTCTTCTGGTCTTTGATATAAACACCCGCTAGTATGGATGTATGTATTTAGCATTCATAATTCATAATCTTTATTTTCATATAAATGTGCTCATGTGTACATACACATACTCTACTACATGACATACATACGTGTATTGTATATACAAAATTACATTTTCACACTACACGCACTCAATGAATAAGAAAAACAAAAAACAAATAAAAAAAAAATGTAAAAGAAAATTACATATATGACAGCTTGTAAAATGAGAACTTACTTTACTTTAACGACGAGTATATATATACATATATTGCTGTTTATGGAAAACACATGTGTATATGACATACAAAATGTAATACTGATATACACGCGTTTAGAAAATAAAATAAATTGCTCTACTTTGCATTTTGTGTTTTTGTTTTTTTTTGTTTTCTTTCGTTATTTTTCTTTTTTTTTTTTGTTCATGTATTCTCAAATTTGCAAAATAACAAATCATCTTTTTTTTGGAACCTAATACATACATATATGCAAATTTTCTAAAAACAAAAAAACACAAAACACAGAAAATAAAAGCAGCTTTGAAACAGATTTTCTTTTCTTCCGTCATCATCTCTTTTTCAAGAAGAATCAAAAAAAAAAAATAGACAAGTAAAACAGTTTTCATTTTTCCTTCAAAAAAAAAACCCTTTTACTAAATATACCATCCATCGCAAAAATAATAATAAGTAGATCAAAATTAATGGGCACAAGAAGGTGAATACTAAAACATCATACATACATTATGCTTATATTTAATGGTACTCGTAGATGTTCTGCTGTCAGTTAAATGTAATATTCAACAATGAATTGAAGTTTTCTCAGGATATTTAAGAATCTACTACAAAAGGACTTTCACGCTGCCAATCTAGACTAAGAGATAATGTTTGATGAGTTTTACATTAACTTCATTGTATTTTTATAATTTTCAATCGTTTTCACACTTTTAAAAATGAATGAGCAACTTCCAAGAAAAAACTTATTGGATGACAGGACGAAATAGTCAACAGTATTTCTTTCCATATATCATCAATAGTAAATAACCAACAGTATTTCTTTGGAGATTTCATGTATTTTTATCACCTGTAACATTTTGATTATCCTTCGTTTTATATTACACACTGTGTATTTTATGAGCCAAATATTTAGTTCATTTTAAAATTGTATAAAATGGAAAAGGCAAAATGAAACACACAGCCAACAACTGAAAATAACATTTTAATGATAAAATTTTTTGATTTAATTTAACAAATTCATAGATTTTAGTTAAAAGTTAATTTACGAAAATTTCATTGTACATAAATTAATTTTTCATCAATTTAATGTACTATTTTTCTGCATATTAGACGAATTATTTACTATACATATATTTTGTTCTCGTGAAAGTTTATTACAGGGTGTATTTCTTTATTTTTTCCGTACTCGGAATAGAATATACAGAATACTGTCCGGAAAATTTGGAATAGTATTAATAAAGAAACAAAATAGAATAAATGGTATATTAAAATGGCTGGAGAAAAAATAATTAATTTTTTTTAGTTATAAAAAAGTACGATTTTTTCAGGTTGGAAATTTTTGTATTTAAAAAATAATAAAAAATGAAAAATAAAATAAAATAATGTAATTTATTTATTTTATTAAATTATTTTTTTATGACATAACCCTATTTTTCCTTTCACTATCATATATTTGACAGATTACAAATTAAAAATAGGGTTTATTCCATTTGTACCATCATCAGTCTAGGACTAAAAAGAATACGTTCTGTATATTCCGAATAAATAAAGAAACACGGAAAATAACGTTCGGAATATACTTTTGGAATAAAGAAATGCATATGGAATATACCGAACGTACGGTACGAATAAAGAAATACACTCACATATAAGTATTTTTGTGTTCTCTATTTTCACATTGAATGTCATTACTCATTTTCCACTATCACTTGTATTGTTGTGTTGCTTCAAATTAATAAGGCGAAATTCTCCATCGATACGATCGATAACAAATGGTACCCGAGGTATGTATGACAAAATGTTCGAGTATGTAAAAATACCGAGTTCCTTCTCGTATATATACTCTGTCCACTAATATTATGCACTTAAGGTCTTGAAGTGATACCATTTTACATCACTATGACGTATTGACATTCAAAAAATTTCATCTGATATAATATAAAAGCTCTATGGATTGTGGTAATACTGGGTCGTGAAACAGTCTAATTAAGAAATTATGAGAGAAAAAAAAGACATATGTATGTATATACTCCCATAAGACCTTCATCTTTGACTCGACAGTCCTTATAGAACCTTGGCCTCTCTAAGATCGCCTCTCCAAATCTCATTGTCTTTCGCTCTTGTTTTCTGATTTCCATAGGACCTTAAGTGTATAATATTAGTGGACAGAGTATAATTAATATAATTTTTGCCTTACTATCTATGTCGAGACTATCGTCAAAATGCTGGCTATTAAAATATCTGACAAATGATTATACAAAAATGCATTTGACTAACAATTTATAATAATTATTACCTACATAACTGGAAATCAATGTCATTTTCATACATTATAAAGTATTAAGGTATGAAATATTTGGGCTTTTCCACAGATGATGTCCAAAATAATCTTAGAAACAATGTCAGAATTTTCTTCTGATCAGTTGAAATTTAATATAAGAAAATTTAAGCCAGAATACACATACGAGTACGTAACTAACATGTATGTCTGTATGTGCTTAGGTTACGTGTTCAGTAATTTTAGGAGAATTTCAAAAGAACTTTTTATTAATTAAAATTTTAGTATGTATGTGTGCATGTGTTCCCTAGCTCATGCGTTGAACATACACATTTTAATATATTTGACTGAAATTGAAATTATATTGCAGATATTGAAAATTTACATGGGTACACATGCATTTCTAATGTGCAAAATCAGAAAGATGGAAAATATGAAAAGTCATAGAATATACGTACGTACACATGTGTATACGATATATTTTTCTTTCAATGTGCAGTTTGCATTGTACATTTTATATTATTAAGAACGTATGCGTATGTACCTATAGGCGGGTCATACAAAAATGTTTAAAGTGTTACTGGACACTTTAGCATGAATACAAACATATTAAAACTTTATATATATCCTTTTTATTTATTTCTATTGTTACATTTTTAAAATGATTTTCTACTTTAAATTACATTTTTAAATGATTTTCAACAGTTATTCAAATAAATTTTACATTTTAAATGTGGATATGGATGAGTATAAACAAACATTTTACAAACGAATATACATATGTATGTAGTCGTTTATAAACTTAGGCTGAAACCACATTGAATTTGTTAAGACGAAACGAAACAAAAAATAATGCATGGTATAGATTAAGGCCCTATACTAAATGAACTCAAGACTCAGGATTCATGAAGTTGATTTCAAGACTCATCATACCAAGTAATGCCAAATACTTGCTTCAACTTCACAGTACTACGAACACAATAGTTATCTGTTAGAAATATCGCTTTAAAAAATCAAAAGAGATTCTATATCGCTTTAAAAAATTTTGTTCGCTCTGGGGGTCCTTTTACGAACCGCGAGTTTTTTATGAGAATGGAGAATGAGATTTTTCTAATTTTTAACGTCATTCATAAATCTCATCAAAAAAAGCGTTTCTTGTACTTAAAATGAGAAATTTCCAAAATGTGGAATAAAAATTGGAATTCATACCATTTCTTATTGGAAAAACTTGGTAAAATTCACTTTGAAAACAGTCAAATTTAAAAAACGTAAAATTTAACTCACGTAAAAAAGCTCACGGAGATAAATTTTTCTCACTGAGAAATTTTTGAAACTTTTTTTTTCATTTTTTTTATGGTACGTGAAACTCATTTTTAAAATTTCGAGTTACGTGAAACGGTCTCTGGTTTTGGCTCTGGATTATTTTTGACCTTGTTTGACGGTGCTATGTAGCTCTATTTTCGCATTAGGACATAAGGATTAAGTACGCATCAGACACTCATTTAAATAAAACAATAAAAATTGTATTCGACAATATAATGAAAGATTAGTTTCTTAAATATTAGGAACATTAAAAAAATGTTTGTTACAAAAATAAAAAAGACCGACATATCCAAATGAGACAATTGGCATTGTATATTGTTGTTTTTTGTCAAGCGAATCCTTGACATAAATTTTCATTATTTTAATAATATCATCAGTTAAAAGCAACTGACGTGTATAACTGTTGAAACTGTTATTTATAGCTTATGTGGTACATACGTCTATGCATATATGTACATACTTGTAGCACTAAAATATGGATTTTAGCCAAATAAACGAAATAGAAAAATACTCTCATAGATATTAAAAAAAACCAAATCCTTGCAGGTAAAAATATTTTATAGGAAATATGAAAAGACAGAATAAACAAACAGAACAGCAAAAAAAAACCAAAAATGAATGAACATACTATGAGCTACGAGTGAATGAAAATCATAAATTTCTGTTATGAGATGACATACACAATACACACGAAACGGTACGTGCATATGCACATGTACATACATATTTAAAGCGTTATTTCATTTTTTCGTTTTTATTAAAAATAAAAATGAAATTTAAAATAGGAGACAATCCCATTTTTATAAAAAAAAAGCAAAAAAATAAAATAAATAAATAAATATATTTAAATTATTTTAAAGTTATCTTTATTTGATTTTCCTTTCAAATGTACATATTATCTTTGTCTCTCTTGTAAATGTATGTACGTTCTATAGAGTACACAAAAATATTTAAAATAAGTTGTATATGTACAATAAAATGTACACATGTACATATTAAATTCGTTAGCTTAATAAATAGTATACTTTGTTAATAAAGTTTTTTTTTAAATGAGTTTTTAAATGCTACCACAAACGTAACGACTTGTTGTACAACAGATAGTACCTTTTATTGTGCTGTGGTACAACTAATTTCAGGTTGAAACGACGATCATAGAAAAATGAAACTAGTTTGATTTTGTCAGACCTTTTGTCAAACCGTCTCATCGTCTGTAGCATGGTTGTACAACCACACTTTCGATTTCATTTATACTTATATATTATTTTTTGTTAAATATTTTATTTATTTATAAAGGTTAGAATGGTAAATGGTAATTTACAATTCTAAGATGGGGAAATAGTACTGACTACAAAGTCTACGGCTAAGAAAAAAAAAAGGAATTTTTTGGGGACGTAGTGTCAGACTCATACCCGAGGTGGGATTCGAACCCATGGCTGTTGGAATCGTAGACCTAGCACACTACAACTGGGCTACATAGCCGGTGTTAAGTAAAACATCATCACTTTCCTAATTGAATCGAAAAGTTTGTTCAATTGTCCGATAATTTAACATTTCGTTCAAAAAAAAACAAAAAATGATCTGTATGATCTGTAATTACGTCTGTGGTTTCAGTGTCGACATGATACTACAAATTAGTTGTACGACGAGTTGTTACGTTTGCGATAGCCTTAAAAGTCTACATTTGAACGGTACGAAGTTATCATTCGCATTCTTTTTGACATACAAGTGTGAGACAAATTAACACTGACTCAATTGAGTCAATGAAACAAAATTAATGTAAGAAAAATTCTCTTTGAAATCATTATCAAAAACCTGAAAACTTTATGAACAAAGTATTAATATTTATTTTCTATATAAATACTGAGACAATACGTATATAATTGTAACAGTTGGAATACCAAAGTAAAAAAAAAAAAGTAAAAATGAAAGATGAAGAATACATAAAATATAAATTTTCATCTCTTTTATGAATATACATATGTATTTCATTTTCTATTTATTTATATTCTGTGGTACATAAATTATTTAAAATCTTTCCATAATAATAAATAAGATCTATGTTTTCCCTTTTGTTTTTTGTTCTGTTTTTTTTTTTTTTTTTTTTTTTTTTTTTTTTTTTTTAAATTTACAGGCCTAACAGGGGGGGAATAGCACTGACTACAGAGGGCTACGGCTATTTGGGGAAGTAGTGTCAGACTCATACCCGAGGTGGGATTCGAACCCACGGCTGTTGGGATCGTAGACCTAGCACACTACAACTAGGCTACACAGCTGGTGAGCCAAATTTTATGTTGGCACAAAACAAAAAATTAAAATAAATACATACTTTGTTTAATAATGATTATAGTACAGTTCTTGGAAAATAAAACGTTGCTCTTATTATTAGGGAGTTAGTACAGCTGACATACGTCGTATAATGAAATTTCAAATTTACGTTGTAACTTACGTCGAATGTTACGTTTACGTTCACGTGCAAAGAGTTAACGCAAGATAATTTGAAACGTAACGTGAACAAGATAAATGTCATGATATGTTAAGAAATGTCAAAAATACGTTAGAAAGAAGACTGTACGTACTTATGTACATATTTTCGTCGGTATTCAGTTTGAAAGGTTATGTTTAAAAATAATTGCATATGTTTTTAGAAGTTCTAACTAGTTTGCGCACATAAACTTAAGTAATAATATAAAACTTATGTTTGCTTTTACGTTCTACTTGCGCAAAGGGATAATGACGAATACGTAGAGTTTACACATTTTTGACATTTCTACGTCTACGGTAACGTTTTTTGCGCAAACTTGCTAGTTAAACATAAGGCCCAGAAATTTATCTAAAAAATTTATCAGGCCGATAACTTACATAATAGAGTATAAAAATACAAATATGTACATACTTGATTTGTACTGTTTATTTATTTAGGTGCCTTGGTAATTATATAAATTTCGAAAAATAAAATCATCAAAATTAAATCTTATTTACAAATAATGTTGTATGTGCACAGAACTGAGATGTAGGTGGGTTTGTGTGTGTGTGCTTTTGTCTTAGATATTTCTATAAAACACACAGTATGGATTGTATATTGTGTAATGGTTTTTAATAATATGTAAATATGTATACTAAAAGAATGATATTAAATGAATTGTGAAACGAATACACATTTTCAATTATAAAATTGAAATAAAACTCGCACACACACACACATTCATATAGTACATACAAAATCAGAAGTGATTAGCAAAAAAATAGAAAATGGCCCCCCAAGGCACAGCGCATATATCTAGTAGAAAATGAATTTGTAATGATAATAAATTACATGTAATCATTTATTACAGGTCATAATATCTATAACAGAGTGATTCTCGCCATCACTCCAATACCATTCAAACGTATGTAAAAAAAAAAATTGCTGAAAACGATTTGACGAATCCTCTATGTAAAACAAAAATATTGAATTTAAATTCTTTGAGGCTCTGTTTTATTTAGGGCTTTTACTTGAAAAGACACATTCCAATACTTCCAGTGTAACGGCTGAAGGAAGTGAGGCGTGTATTAGGTAGCCCATTGGTACCGTGCAATCTCATACACGCCTCACTTCCTTCACTCGGTATCTCATATGACAATTTTTCATATGTGTCTCATAAAAGTTTCATCCTTTGCTTTGCGAAAAGCTTTGACTTTCCGTCGAGTTCAGTAAGAAAACTACGAAAATATTTTATAGATTTCAAAAATGACTAATGATGGCCAGAATGAAAATGTGAACTAGACATATAATAAATTTACGTTACGTTACGTTACGCCCGCCTTCTCCGGCAAATCACTTTACGGAAAAATGATATTTGTAAATAGATCTTTAATCACTATTTTTACATTACAGAGAAATACTTACGAGTAACTGGCGAGGGAAAGTCAGGAGAGTATCAGGTATCCCGGTACCCGCGGGTTTTTAATATCGTAAACAAATTTTCTTCTTTTTTTTTCACATTCTGTTTTGTGCCATATTCTTATTTTCCTCTGCGTTTTATTTTCTTTCGCTGCCATGCAGTAAACATCGGATAAAATCAAAATATGCATCGATTTGGGTGTTGAAAAAATTACCATAAATATTTTAAAAATTAAATAAATCGAATGTAATTAATAAATAATAAATTCAAAAGAATTTTTATCCATTATTTATTTTACATTATTTCATAACATAACCAAAGCGAAAATGAATTAAGAGAATAGATGATAATTTGACAACTGAATAAATTTTTAAATGGATCGAGTGAATAAAAGCGTATGACTTTTATATTACATGATCATATTTTGAGTCATAACATGAAAAACTGAAAAATAAAATAAAACGGAGAAGGCGATTAATTTGACAGCTCGTATACGATATATACGATCAAAAACAATTTTGTGACTTTACTCATGGGGAAAATTTTTCATACATGTTCGAAAGTGTACAAGTACTCATTTACTTTCACATATGTGTTTGTTTTTGTATCCATCACAAAAGCAGTGTAGAGGAGTAAAACTTGCGATATTGCATTAGCAATCCAAGAAACACGTGGTTGAAAGCAATATAATTGCCGACATAAAAAAGCTCCAAATTCAGAACTGGTCATCAAAATGTAAGAACCGACGGAAGTGGCAGAACTGTCTGTTAGAGGCAAAAACCTTGGCAAGAAGAGCTGTAGAGCCATAAAGAAGATTGTGGCGATAATAGTGTAAAGTGGCCTTTAGCTTATATTCTGTATTTAGTACTTTTGAGACCACTCGTAAATTGAAAATGAAAAATCAATCTTCTTTTTTACTTTGCTCAGATTTATACAGCCCATTACCCCAGGGGTTCAATAAGTTCTTGTCACTAATCATATCGAAAGCGCTAATTAAATCAAAATCATAACACAATTATTAGTGCTATTTACGAAACGATTTGCGGTCGCAAGTAGCAACTTACCAACGCAACTGCTCAAAATGGCATTTACAAAACTTTTGCAATCGCAAATTTGACGTATTGCTCTCGAAAATTTGCGATTGCATTTTTCTACTAGCAACTGTTGTTAATAATACAAAAGGTTAAATTTATCGTTATAAACAAAATTAAGGGTATGGATGGAATATGGGTTCGGATGAATCCAAAAGAAAAAAGAATTTCTAATAACCAAATTTATGAAATATTTATACAGAAATATAAAATAAATAAATCAATTTGGCTGCAATTGATACAAGTCAACATAAATTTACAAGATAAATTTGAAATAAATTTCTATTAAATATATCTAACATAAAATATTTGAATATTTTTCAAAATATTTTTTTTAATATGTACTCCTAACTTCATAATACAAGTAAAAATTTTGGTTATGTGAAGTGTCAAACTATCAGAAATGTGTTCTAAATAGCATTGCCATACACGCATTTTGCTAGAGCGTTGGTAAATATCAATTAGCACAGTTATGGTAAGTAGAGCGTCTGTTAAGAAGAATTTGCGATCGTAAACTTGCGATTCGTAAATAGGGCTATATGACTATACCTATGGTCATCTATGATTATGTATGTACATATGATTACCTTTTGTGTAATATTATTACAGCTCATTATTCAAAGTCCTTTTGTCCTGATGTATACACGATATTTCTATTTATTCTCAATTACATATGGAATTCATTTTTCTTACCCATTTTTTGTTTTTTTTAGTATAAAGGGATACGCGTATACGAATGCACATGTATGCAATTTTTATTCATCTTTTAAAATCATAGTACTAACAGAAAACCGAATGAATACATGTGAATTAAATAATTCAACATTTGGTAAACAAATAAAATAAGAAAACAAAACCAAAAAGAAAATAAAAAAAAAAAAACATTACTTTCTTTGTACCTTTGTGCATTTTGATGTAAATAAAAAAAGGTACTACGTATACATATGTATGTATCTATTCAATGAATGAATTTCAACAAATGAATAAATTTTATTTAAAAAACGTATTCAAATGTAATATTGCATACATTAAGGAGTAATACAAAAATTCAATGTATACTGTGTGTATTTATAAACTTTCATCATTTTCACTCATTATTTTAGCTAAAGTTTATCTTTTTCAAAAAAGGATTATAAAATTCTCTTTTTTATTTTCATTTTGGATTGTTTTTTTTTTTTGTTTTTGCTATTGAAAATTTTTTTCAATTTTCTTTTATGAAATTGTTTTGTATATTTCTAGAACCAAAATAGTCTGTAAAACAACCGTAAAGTAAAGTATGGTTTAAGTTTTTTACGTTTACGTGTTATTTAAGTTCATGTATGGTTCACGCAAACATACATTTTGTTAAATTTCGTCTATTTACAAATATCATTTTTCCGTAAAGTGATTTGCCGGAGAAGGCGGGCGTAACGTAACGTAACGTAAATTTATTAGTCCTGGCCATCATTAGTCATTTTTGAAATCTATAAAATATTTTCGTAGTTTTCTTACTGAACTCGACGGAAAGTCAAAGCTTTTCGCAAAGCAAAGGATGAAGCTTGTATGAGACACATATGAAAAATTGTCATATGAGATACCGAGTGAAGGAAGTGAGGCGTGTATGAGATTGCACGGTACCAATGGGCTACCTAATACACGCCTCACTTCCTTCAGCCGTTACACTGGAAGTATTGGAATGTGTCTTTTCAAGTAAAAGCCCTAAATAAAACAGAGCCTCAAAGAATTTAAATTCAATATTTTTGTTTTACATAGAGGATTCGTCAAATCGTTTTCAGCAATTTTTTTTTTTACATACGTTTGAATGGTATTGGAGTGATGGCGAGAATCACTCTGTTATAGATATTATGACCTGTAATAAATGATTACATGTAATTTATTATCATTACAAATTCATTTTCTACTAGATATATGCGCTGTGCCTTGGGGGGCCATTTTCTATTTTTTTGCTAATCACTTCTGATTTTGTATGTACTATATGAATGTGTGTGTGTGTGCGAGTTTTATTTCAATTTTATAATTGAAAATGTGTATTCGTTTCACAATTCATTTAATATCATTCTTTTAGTATACATATTTACATATTATTAAAAACCATTACACAATATACAATCCATACTGTGTGTTTTATAGAAATATCTAAGACAAAAGCACACACACACAAACCCACCTACATCTCAGTTCTGTGCACATACAACATTATTTGTAAATAAGATTTAATTTTGATGATTTTATTTTTCGAAATTTATATAATTACCAAGGCACCTAAATAAATAAACAGTACAAATCAAGTATGTACATATTTGTATTTTTATACTCTATTATGTAAGTTATCGGCCTGATAAATTTTTTAGATAAATTTCTGGGCCTTATGTTTAACTAGCAAGTTTGCGCAAAAAACGTTACCGTAGACGTAGAAATGTCAAAAATGTGTAAACTCTACGTATTCGTCATTATCCCTTTGCGCAAGTAGAACGTAAAAGCAAACATAAGTTTTATATTCCCAACTAACATTTCGTGCCCTTCTGTTACTTCAGTAACTTTTTGCACACTACGACGTCTACATTACAAATTAATTAAAAAATATTTAGTAACATAAACGTTACATAGTTAGTAAAGTTTACTATTTTCACTCACATAAGTACACAATAACGTAAATATTCCTTAGGTTGTTTATATTTTGGTAAAAAATCCTATTCTGTACATTATGTCTTAAAAGGAACTATTTTATGTTTCTATAAAAGCGCAGTATTGGTTTTTGTTTTCGGCACAATTACTTTTTAGAAAAAGTTACAGAAAGGAAATTATTCCTAGAAATTTTGCAATTACCTTGTGTCAGTTTTGTAAATTGTTACGTTTGTTTTACTACACAGTTCCAATTTAAGCATTTTAAGTCAGTACTTTATAATCAATTTAAAACACATAAGCAAATCATACTTATACGCGAAATTACATACATTTATTTCTTGCAGTAATTAATAAAAAAATAAATACTTAAGTATTTTTTATAAAAATGATTGAAAATTCTATAGTAATCGGAAGTGTTGAAAAACGTAAAAGATCTTTTAAAACAACTACTTCATACTACAGAAAAGTGAAAAAACTAAGAGAGATTCAAAATAATTTATTCATTCCTCGCCAATTTAAAAGTGAACATAACTCACAATCGGAAAATGATGTGGGATTTACACACGACGATCACAATTATAGCAATGAGTTGAATACAAAAAATATTGAAAATAATAGTTTCGAAATCGAGAATGAGTTATCTATTCAAAGTGATCATATCTCCAGTGATGAAAGTTCTTATGACGATCAGACAAAGTTGAGTTTTAAAAAAAAAACAGCAATTTTTGAGCAGTTAAGATCATGGGCATTGAAAAATAATATTTCGCATTCTGCACTAAATAGTCTTTTAGATATTATGAAAACAAATGGGTTTGATTATTTGCCTAAGGATAGTAGAACATTACTAGATACTCCAACATTTGTTGAGATAGTTGATAAAGGCAAAGGAAAGTATTGGTATAAAGGATTAAAAAAAAATCTGTTAAGCATTCTGTCAAACAATCGTGGACCTCAGAATCTATCTCTGATTTTCAACATTGATGGTTTGCCAATTTATAACAGCTCAAAGGTAGAATTCTGGCCAATTTTATGCGCTGTACATGAAATGCCAGAATGGCCCATTATGGTCATTGAAGTTTTTTGTGGTGAAGGAAAACCGGAGTTGAAAGAGTTCTTAGATCCTTTTGTTCAAGAATTAAATTCAATCTTACAACATGGCATTTGCGTCAATGAAGTACTTTACTCTGTAAATATAAGATGTATCGTTGCTGACTCCCCAGCAAGAGCATTTATAAAAGGTAAATTAATCTGTATCTAATAGAATAATTTTCAAATAAAGTTTGATTTTTATTTAGGTGTCGTTAATTTTAATTCGTATCAGGGATGTACTCGATGTCATTCGGAAGGTGAATATAAACTCAATAGAATGAGTTTTCCAAAAATTAATTGTCGGCCAAGAACTGACATAGAATTTCGTCATCGTAAAGACGAAAATCATCATAACCAAGACAGTCCGTTAGAATCTCTTCCTATAGACATGGTTCGACAATTTGTAGTAGCAGATTCTCTTCATTTACTTCATCTTGGAGTTATGAAAAAAATGTTATTAATATGGACAACGGGCATGTATACTTATGAAGCAAAGTGGTCAGGAAATGATATTAAGAATATATCTACTTGGTTAATTGAATTCAACAGTTTCTTGCCAAGGGAAATCCATCGTGCTACCAGAGGTTTAGATTGTTTAAAGTACTGGAAAGCATCAGAATTTCGAACATTTTTAATGTATTTAAGCATAGTTGTACTGAAAGATTTTATGAAATCAGATATTTATGAACATTTTTTGCTTCTTTTTTGTGCTGTAACCATATGTTCAAGCAAGCAATACCAAAAATTAATTGTTATTGCTAAAGAATTATTAGAAGATTTTATTACAAAGTATATCAAGATTTACGGCTCATATTCTGTTTCAAGTAATGTGCATAATCTTTCACATCTCACGGAGGATGTTGATAAATTTGGACCTCTGCCATCATTTAGTGCATATAGATTTGAAAACCACCTAGGTTTTATTAAAACTTTGTTACGACAAGGAAACAAACCATTGGCTCAGTGTGCAAAAAGAATAATAGAAATCTCAAAACTTGAAAATCCACCTATGAAAAAAGCATATCCAATTCTAGAAAATTGTATTTCTAACAAATATAGTTTCGTAGGAGTACGAACATATGCAACGTTGCGTATAGAAAAAGAATTAGTATTGACAAACAAATCTAAAGACAAATGGTTCATGACAAAACAAGGAGAAATTGTGTCCATGATTTATGCAACATTAATAAGCAATGAAATTAAAATTGCTGGACGAAGCATAATAACTAAGAACATATTTTTTGACACACCGGTTAAATCTTCTTATTTAGATATATATGCATGTGAAGAAAAGCTGAATCCTGAAAAGCTATATAATTTAAATGACCTAAAATGTAAATGTGTGTGTCTGACTTATCACGATCATCTCATATTTATACCTTTAATTCATTCATTCGAAATTTTTCAACAGTGAGAATATGTTCTGTTTATTTCTATTGCAGCATACAAGTTTTGACAGGCTTTCTAATTTTAGATACGTAATATAGATATAAAATCACATCATATGAAAAGACTTTGATTCATTTCGCTTTTTTTTATATATCATTTTTATTAAATAAAAAAATTTTAACAAAATCAAAATAAACTCTTTTATTCTTTAATTCTGAATCCTTTTTATTTTGCTCACATAAATGTACTTCAATACTAAAATAACTGTGTGCATTTCATTTGATTGCTTACCAAAGAATAAAAATTAAAACTAAAGAAGATAAAAAAATGCATAGTCGTTTTTAAACTAAACAAATTAACTTAGGAAATATTAAATAATTTCAGGTCTGTATATTATGTTTCAAGCTGGATCATTAGGAGGTGGAATCGAGTAGCAATTCGCCTGCGTTTCAATTAATTCAGTTTGTTGTTCTGATGAGGGATCGTTCTCATGTTTTCTGTAAAACAATAACAATAAAACAACGATAACAGTATTGTAAACAAGCATACATATGATTACATTAGTAAAATATATTTACCTCTTTCTTTGTAGTCTTTGCGCCGTATGTTTTAATATTTTATCTTTCAGAAAATCTTCATTACGTTGCTGTGAATGGCGACAGTCAGCCAAAGATACCGTTTCGAAAATCAATTCGATTACATTATTTAGCTTCTGAAAGCATTCCTTTTTTGTACCACTTTTTGATGACCCAGTCCACGAATATTTATTTAAAAGTTCGGCATTAAATAAAAAATCCATTAATTTATACATTATTTTGCAGCCGTCTGCCGTTCTTGTTGTTCCTCCTATCGAAGACAACCTGTTGACCTAAAAGACAAATAAAATTTAAATGCAACTTCAGAAACCAATTTAAAATATTCGATAATTATAATTACCAATTCATTCTTAAATTCCTGTGAATTTAAACTGGTGTTTAAATGAGACACCTGAGAAGTCTCTTTTAAGGGAAAGTTAAAATCCTTGGTAAATATAATATCAGCTTGATGTGACACAAACTGATTATTTCCTCCCAGTAATTTTAAAATTTGATCTACTTTGACATGGATTCCAGCAATAGAATTATGCATGTCGCATATTTTATTTTTCAAAGTGTTCATTTCACTTTTCATTGATTCTATTTCTTTCTTTACATAACCGAAGTCTTCTTGAGAAAGTAATAATACATTACTTTGTAAGTCTTGGGCATTATTTTGTTGTTCGTTTACTGGGCAAATATTTTCAGTATTTTCTTGTGAAAATATTGTTGAGTCGAACAGAAATGATGGTACTGATGTGTTTGACATTATGATCTCGTCATTTTTTGTTTTGCCGTTATTTGGTTGTTGCACTGTTGCATTATTATTATTTTGATTATTAATATCATTATTGTTACTGTTATTTATATTGTTGGACTCTTTTAGCACATTTTCAATTTTATTATTTAAATCAGTTTTTTGAATTTGCTGGTGTCTTGCTCTTCTAAATATCGGTTGTTTGTTTTGTTTGTATCTGTTGAGTATATAATTTATTATAATTTATTAAACATTTAGTTACATTGTTTTTGAGAAAATTACTCACGATTCTTCAGCGTCAGTATCTACAAATGACGAATATAGTTTTTCTAATCTTCTTCCCTCTGCATATGTGTTTGCGGTTGCTTTCACTACACACGCCATTGTTGACCAATCACTATAAGGCTTTTGTATCGGATCTTTAATTATTCTTGATATTTCATAGTCTTTTAAATTAAACGGCCAATATAACACATTGTTTACTTCCCAATTCTCCGGAACAACAGTATAATGTTTTTCACAATTTTCTATAGTTTCTACTATTTTAAACATTTTTGTTTACACAATAAATACTTCTCAAACTAAGTACACATTCAATTATTTATAAAAATTTAATTACTATTTATAATTCAATAAGTATATATTTATTTCTTTAATAGTAAATCGAATTTTAAGTACTAATTGTTTGAATACATTAATATCAATATTGACACACGTTTCGCAATCACTAAATTCAACCTGCGACTAAAACTTCAAACTTACTGCGTTGCAACAAGTGCAAACACATTTTAGACACAAAAAAGAAACTGTGCCTTATTAGGCATTTAGTTGGCACAAAATAGTGATTGTGTTAATATTGGAACATTTGTAATGGCAGACAAAGTTTTGTTACTTAGTGGGCATTTCATTTAAGCAAAACAGTAAGTGTGTCAAGTTAGACACATTTTTAGTCACAAAAAAGGAACTGTGCCTTGTTAGGCATTTTATTTGGCACAAAACAGTGATTGTGTTAATATTGGAACATTTGTAATGGCAGACAAAGTTTTGTTACTTAGTGGGCATTTCATTTAAGCAAAACAGTAAGTGTGTCAAGTTAGACACATTTTTAGTCACAAAAAAGGAACTGTGCCTTGTTAGGCATTTTATTTGGCACAAAACAGTGATTGTGTTAATATTGGAACATTTGTAATGGCAGACAAAGTTTTGTTACTTAGTGGGCATTTCATTTAAGCAAAACAGTAAGTGTGTCAAGTTAGACACATTTTTAGTCACAAAAAAGGAACTGTGCCTTGTTAGGCATTTTATTTGGCACAAAACAGTGATTGTGTTAATATTGGAACATTTGTAATGGCAGACAAAGTTTTGTTACTTAGTGGGCATTTCATTTTATGCAGAACAATAAGTATGTCTTTTTTGAAACAGATATATCACATACAAGGTTTTGTTTCCTCTTAAGTTTGTCATTCGACACAAAAGAGTAACAGATGTAATTTAAGAATTTTACAGTAACTGTAACAAAGCTTGCATAATAAAAATCCTACGCAATGGCGGATGAATTTTTATAAAAATATGTTGCCAATATAAATGCTTAAAACACAATTATATTGATGTAAAAATTGTTTCAAGCGCTAATGTAAGTTTTAAAAGCCAGTTTAACTATGTGGGACAAAAAATGCCGTGGTTTTAGAGAAATCTACATCATCCTTTTTTTTTGAATAATTTTAGAAAAATTGATATATGTAGGAAAATTTAAGGCCCACGAATTTTTCGCAAGTATCTTAAAAATTTACTCGAAAAATTCTTTTTCGTTTGAGTTTTTTTTTTCTACTAAAAATGAATTTCAAATTCAAAAATGTAAATACGTAAAATTATCATAAAATAAAAATATATTTTCTTAACAACTTTAACGTATGGGTGTACAAGTAATGTCAATATATTTATGTATACTTGCTAGTTCCTGTCTTTATGTTGTACTCACACTTGTTTGAGAATTATTCATATTAATTAAAAAGTGTATGAGAAATTCATGTTTTCATATACGTATAAAGTACAAATATTCATATGTATTGGCGCAAAAAAGGTAGTAGTGCCCATATAGGCGCAATGGGAGCGTGTGTATATGTGACACGTACACATATGTAATTTATTTAGATACGAACAGTAACAAAATAGTAATTTTGTCTAGGAAGCTTTTCTATTGTTTACAAGCCTATTTAGAAACAATTACTATGCATACACATATATGTGTCTAAAAAGTCTCAATGCCCTACACAGTTTTTTAAACAGTGTTGCACCAATTCAGGAAAACAGAAGTTCGCAAAAAGTCCTCAAGAAGTAACAGTGGAAATATTCAGTAACACATTTAAACGCTATGACGTCGCTACAACCCAAATGTGGATGAAAAATGCTAGTTGGGTTATTACTTAAGTTTATGTGCGCAAACTAGTTAGAACTTCTAAAAACATATGCAATTATTTTTAAACATAACCTTTCAAACTGAATACCGACGAAAATATGTACATAAGTACGTACAGTCTTCTTTCTAACGTATTTTTGACATTTCTTAACATATCATGACATTTATCTTGTCCACGTTACGTTTCAAATTATCTTGCGTTAACTCTTTGCACGTGAACGTAAACGTAACATTCGACGTAAGTTACAACGTAAATTTGAAATTTCATTATACGACGTATGTCAGCTGTACTAACTCCCTAATAATAAGAGCAACGTTTTATTTTCCAAGAACTGTACTATAATCATTATTAAACAAAGTATGTATTTATTTTAAACAAATTTTTTGTTTTGTGCCAACATAAAATTTGGCTCACCAGCTGTGTAGCCTAGTTGTAGTGTGCTAGGTCTACGATCCCAACAGCCGTGGGTTCGAATCCCACCTCGGGTATGAGTCTGACACTACTTCCCCAAATAGCCGTAGCCCTCTGTAGTCAGTGCTATTCCCCCCCTGTTAGGCCTGTAAATTTAAAAAAAAAAAAAAAAAAAAAAAAAAAAAAACAGAACAAAAAACAAAAGGGAAAACATAGATCTTATTTATTATTATGGAAAGATTTTAAATAATTTATGTACCACAGAATATAAATAAATAGAAAATGAAATACATATGTATATTCATAAAAGAGATGAAAATTTATATTTTATGTATTCTTCATCTTTCATTTTTACTTTTTTTTTTTTACTTTGGTATTCCAACTGTTACAATTATATACGTATTGTCTCAGTATTTATATAGAAAATAAATATTAATACTTTGTTCATAAAGTTTTCAGGTTTTTGATAATGATTTCAAAGAGAATTTTTCTTACATTAATTTTGTTTCATTGACTCAATTGAGTCAGTGTTAATTTGTCTCACACTTGTATGTCAAAAAGAATGCGAATGATAACTTCGTACCGTTCAAATGTAGACTTTTAAGGCTATCGCAAACGTAACAACTCGTCGTACAACTAATTTGTAGTATCATGTCGACACTGAAACCACAGACGTAATTACAGATCATACAGATCATTTTTTGTTTTTTTTTGAACGAAATGTTAAATTATCGGACAATTGAACAAACTTTTCGATTCAATTAGGAAAGTGATGATGTTTTACTTAACACCGGCTATGTAGCCCAGTTGTAGTGTGCTAGGTCTACGATTCCAACAGCCATGGGTTCGAATCCCACCTCGGGTATGAGTCTGACACTACGTCCCCAAAAAATTCCATTTTTTTTTCTTAGCCGTAGACTTTGTAGTCAGTACTATTTCCCCATCTTAGAATTGTAAATTACCATTTACCATTCTAACCTTTATAAATAAATAAAATATTTAACAAAAAATAATATATAAGTATAAATGAAATCGAAAGTGTGGTTGTACAACCATGCTACAGACGATGAGACGGTTTGACAAAAGGTCTGACAAAATCAAACTAGTTTCATTTTTCTATGATCGTCGTTTCAACCTGAAATTAGTTGTACCACAGCACAATAAAAGGTACTATCTGTTGTACAACAAGTCGTTACGTTTGTGGTAGCATTTAAAAACTCATTTAAAAAAAAACTTTATTAACAAAGTATACTATTTATTAAGCTAACGAATTTAATATGTACATGTGTACATTTTATTGTACATATACAACTTATTTTAAATATTTTTGTGTACTCTATAGAACGTACATACATTTACAAGAGAGACAAAGATAATATGTACATTTGAAAGGAAAATCAAATAAAGATAACTTTAAAATAATTTAAATATATTTATTTATTTATTTTATTTTTTTGCTTTTTTTTTATAAAAATGGGATTGTCTCCTATTTTAAATTTCATTTTTATTTTTAATAAAAACGAAAAAATGAAATAACGCTTTAAATATGTATGTACATGTGCATATGCACGTACCGTTTCGTGTGTATTGTGTATGTCATCTCATAACAGAAATTTATGATTTTCATTCACTCGTAGCTCATAGTATGTTCATTCATTTTTGGTTTTTTTTTGCTGTTCTGTTTGTTTATTCTGTCTTTTCATATTTCCTATAAAATATTTTTACCTGCAAGGATTTGGTTTTTTTTAATATCTATGAGAGTATTTTTCTATTTCGTTTATTTGGCTAAAATCCATATTTTAGTGCTACAAGTATGTACATATATGCATAGACGTATGTACCACATAAGCTATAAATAACAGTTTCAACAGTTATACACGTCAGTTGCTTTTAACTGATGATATTATTAAAATAATGAAAATTTATGTCAAGGATTCGCTTGACAAAAAACAACAATATACAATGCCAATTGTCTCATTTGGATATGTCGGTCTTTTTTATTTTTGTAACAAACATTTTTTTAATGTTCCTAATATTTAAGAAACTAATCTTTCATTATATTGTCGAATACAATTTTTATTGTTTTATTTAAATGAGTGTCTGATGCGTACTTAATCCTTATGTCCTAATGCGAAAATAGAGCTACATAGCACCGTCAAACAAGGTCAAAAATAATCCAGAGCCAAAACCAGAGACCGTTTCACGTAACTCGAAATTTTAAAAATGAGTTTCACGTACCATAAAAAAAATGAAAAAAAAAGTTTCAAAAATTTCTCAGTGAGAAAAATTTATCTCCGTGAGCTTTTTTACGTGAGTTAAATTTTACGTTTTTTAAATTTGACTGTTTTCAAAGTGAATTTTACCAAGTTTTTCCAATAAGAAATGGTATGAATTCCAATTTTTATTCCACATTTTGGAAATTTCTCATTTTAAGTACAAGAAACGCTTTTTTTGATGAGATTTATGAATGACGTTAAAAATTAGAAAAATCTCATTCTCCATTCTCATAAAAAACTCGCGGTTCGTAAAAGGACCCCCAGAGCGAACAAAATTTTTTAAAGCGATATAGAATCTCTTTTGATTTTTTAAAGCGATATTTCTAACAGATAACTATTGTGTTCGTAGTACTGTGAAGTTGAAGCAAGTATTTGGCATTACTTGGTATGATGAGTCTTGAAATCAACTTCATGAATCCTGAGTCTTGAGTTCATTTAGTATAGGGCCTTAATCTATACCATGCATTATTTTTTGTTTCGTTTCGTCTTAACAAATTCAATGTGGTTTCAGCCTAAGTTTATAAACGACTACATACATATGTATATTCGTTTGTAAAATGTTTGTTTATACTCATCCATATCCACATTTAAAATGTAAAATTTATTTGAATAACTGTTGAAAATCATTTAAAAATGTAATTTAAAGTAGAAAATCATTTTAAAAATGTAACAATAGAAATAAATAAAAAGGATATATATAAAGTTTTAATATGTTTGTATTCATGCTAAAGTGTCCAGTAACACTTTAAACATTTTTGTATGATCCGCCTATAGGTACATACGCATACGTTCTTAATAATATAAAATGTACAATGCAAACTGCACATTGAAAGAAAAATATATCGTATACACATGTGTACGTACGTATATTCTATGACTTTTCATATTTTCCATCTTTCTGATTTTGCACATTAGAAATGCATGTGTACCCATGTAAATTTTCAATATCTGCAATATAATTTCAATTTCAGTCAAATATATTAAAATGTGTATGTTCAACGCATGAGCTAGGGAACACATGCACACATACATACTAAAATTTTAATTAATAAAAAGTTCTTTTGAAATTCTCCTAAAATTACTGAACACGTAACCTAAGCACATACAGACATACATGTTAGTTACGTACTCGTATGTGTATTCTGGCTTAAATTTTCTTATATTAAATTTCAACTGATCAGAAGAAAATTCTGACATTGTTTCTAAGATTATTTTGGACATCATCTGTGGAAAAGCCCAAATATTTCATACCTTAATACTTTATAATGTATGAAAATGACATTGATTTCCAGTTATGTAGGTAATAATTGTTATAAATTGTTAGTCAAATGCATTTTTGTATAATCATTTGTCAGATATTTTAATAGCCAGCATTTTGACGATAGTCTCGACATAGATAGTAAGGCAAAAATTATATTAATTATACTCTGTCCACTAATATTATACACTTAAGGTCCTATGGAAATCAGAAAACAAGAGCGAAAGACAATGAGATTTGGAGAGGCGATCTTAGAGAGGCCAAGGTTCTATAAGGACTGTCGAGTCAAAGATGAAGGTCTTATGGGAGTATATACATACATATGTCTTTTTTTTCTCTCATAATTTCTTAATTAGACTGTTTCACGACCCAGTATTACCACAATCCATAGAGCTTTTATATTATATCAGATGAAATTTTTTGAATGTCAATACGTCATAGTGATGTAAAATGGTATCACTTCAAGACCTTAAGTGCATAATATTAGTGGACAGAGTATATATACGAGAAGGAACTCGGTATTTTTACATACTCGAACATTTTGTCATACATACCTCGGGTACCATTTGTTATCGATCGTATCGATGGAGAATTTCGCCTTATTAATTTGAAGCAACACAACAATACAAGTGATAGTGGAAAATGAGTAATGACATTCAATGTGAAAATAGAGAACACAAAAATACTTATATGTGAGTGTATTTCTTTATTCGTACCGTACGTTCGGTATATTCCATATGCATTTCTTTATTCCAAAAGTATATTCCGAACGTTATTTTCCGTGTTTCTTTATTTATTCGGAATATACAGAACGTATTCTTTTTAGTCCTAGACTGATGATGGTACAAATGGAATAAACCCTATTTTTAATTTGTAATCTGTCAAATATATGATAGTGAAAGGAAAAATAGGGTTATGTCATAAAAAAATAATTTAATAAAATAAATAAATTACATTATTTTATTTTATTTTTCATTTTTTATTATTTTTTAAATACAAAAATTTCCAACCTGAAAAAATCGTACTTTTTTATAACTAAAAAAAATTAATTATTTTTTCTCCAGCCATTTTAATATACCATTTATTCTATTTTGTTTCTTTATTAATACTATTCCAAATTTTCCGGACAGTATTCTGTATATTCTATTCCGAGTACGGAAAAAATAAAGAAATACACCCTGTAATAAACTTTCACGAGAACAAAATATATGTATAGTAAATAATTCGTCTAATATGCAGAAAAATAGTACATTAAATTGATGAAAAATTAATTTATGTACAATGAAATTTTCGTAAATTAACTTTTAACTAAAATCTATGAATTTGTTAAATTAAACCAAAAAATTTTATCATTAAAATGTTATTTTCAGTTGTTGGCTGTGTGTTTCATTTTGCCTTTTCCATTTTATACAATTTTAAAATGAACTAAATATTTGGCTCATAAAATACACAGTGTGTAATATAAAACGAAGGATAATCAAAATGTTACAGGTGATAAAAATACATGAAATCTCCAAAGAAATACTGTTGGTTATTTACTATTGATGATATATGGAAAGAAATACTGTTGACTATTTCGTCCTGTCATCCAATAAGTTTTTTCTTGGAAGTTGCTCATTCATTTTTAAAAGTGTGAAAACGATTGAAAATTATAAAAATACAATGAAGTTAATGTAAAACTCATCAAACATTATCTCTTAGTCTAGATTGGCAGCGTGAAAGTCCTTTTGTAGTAGATTCTTAAATATCCTGAGAAAACTTCAATTCATTGTTGAATATTACATTTAACTGACAGCAGAACATCTACGAGTACCCTTAAATATAAGCATAATGTATGTATGATGTTTTATTATTCACCTTCTTGTGCCCATAAATGTTGATCTACTTATTATTATTTTCGCGATGGATGGTATATTCAGTAAAAGGGAGATGCCCATAATCCCCAAAAATAAAATCCCCAAAGACGAAATCCCCAAAATTTCAAAAATCCCCAAAGTAAAAATCCCTAAATACAAAATCCCCAAAGACAGAATCCCCAAAAACATAATCCCCAAAGACAAAATCCCCAAAATAATTTTGAAAATATGTATGTACATATAGATTTATAATATGAATACAATAATTTTTTACTAAAAAATATGTACTTACGTATCAAGTAAAATTTTGAGTTTATGTTATATTATACATACGTATTTATGTCGGGATGCAAAATGTTTGATTAATGATTATACATATGTGTGTTTTAATTTTCAAATGAAGAAATATACAAACGTATTCAGTTTCTAAAAAACAACAACAAAAATGTTGGTACTTTTTCTTTGAAAGTATACATAACATATGTATGTAAAAGAATACCCAACAACGAGGTAATAAAGTAATTATCCTATTTAATCACTTGGTACGTTTCTGTAGATCGTTAGTGCATTCAACCGTATTTACTTTTCACATACGAACATATGTATGTATGTACGTAATAAAAATTTTATGACATCAATCTAGGATATATGTACTGATTGTAAAATGCATAAGCAAAATTAGGTTTTTTCACCTAGTGCACTTATGCAAGTATGGTAAAATAAATAATGGAAACTAGTTACTATCGGATAGGCCCTTATTTTTTTAATTAGTCCTAATACTCATGTTATACAACTGAATATTTACAAAATTGTAATAATATTGTCATAAAATATTATAAAGTATTGAAAATAAAAACTTATATGAATGTTTTGTTTTCAAAAAATTACGTTTTTTAAAAGTAGTTATATTCGTTTTGGTCTTTAGTTGAGTTTTAAGTTTTTTAGGACTTAATAAATCTCTGTTTATAAAAAAATGAAAATGCATTTATTAAAATCTAATAAAGGACAAGAAAAATTGTACGTTGACGGGTACGGATATCATTTTCGTTCAAAAACAAGGAAGCAAATATATAGATGGTGTTGTGATAAACGAAAAAACTTCTTGTGTCAAGTAACTATTTTAACAAAAGTGGTTGATGATGAACATAAGATTTTTAAACAAAAATGCGAACATAACCACGATCCAAGTGCTAGTGAAAAAGAAGTGTGTGAAGCTAACAATAATATAAAAAGTTTAGCTAAAAATACTACCCTTAAACCCTCTCAAATTATAAGAAAAGTGACGGCAAAGGCTAAAATTGAAAATCGTGTATTTCTTCCATCAAAATTTGCACAAGTGAAAAAAATTCAAAGAAATCGCATTTCTAAAACAATTATAAATGAACCAAAAAACTTAGATGAAATAAATATACCAGAAAATCTGCGGTATTTGGATGGAGAATTATTCGTTTTAAGTGAAAAAAGATATGGCAATGGATTAATAATAATTTTAAGCACAAGAACCGCATTGCTTGCTTTGGCTGAAACGAAATGTTGGTTGGTAGACGGGACGTTTTATGTGGTGCCAACAATTTTTAGACAATTATTTGTAATACATGGTTTCATGAGTGGCCAAGTAATACCGTTGGTGTTTTGTCTAATGAGTGAAAAAACAATGAGGGCCTATAATGAAGTGTTTTATGAACTTTTGAAAACCGCGGTTGAGCATAACATAGATTTAAAGCCAACTAAAATAATTTCAAATTTTGAAATTGGTATTCAAAAAGTAGCTAAAGACTACTTTCGTTAAACAGATTTTAAAGTCTGTCTATTTCATTTTGGCCAAATTATTTGGAGAAGAATACAAAAAGAGGACCTAGCGCGTAAATATGGAAATAACACGAATTTCTGGACTTTAGTGAAAATGATTAAAAGTCTAGCATTTGTACCACCAAATGACGTACAATCTTATTTTTGTGAATTAGAAAACTATTCACATGATAATGATTTTCAAAGGATGTGCAGTTGGTTTAAAAAGACCAATATAGAAAAACCCAAGTACAACCACCAATTTTGGTCTATACATGACACTTTTAAAAGTAATTTTCCACGAACACAAAATGGAGTGGAAGTCTGGCATAGGAGGTTGAAAGTAGTGGTAGGCCGTAAAAACGCTGGAGTTTATCGACTTATTAAGGAATTATCTTTAGAATTAAAAATGTCGAAATGTTTAGTAGAGAAAATTAAAAATGGTGAAACTGTACCGAAAAATAAAGGAAAAATAAAATATTACAACAATCTAAAAAATTTAATAAACATGAACATTTAGGCAAAATAGAATTTCTTAAAGCTGTAGCTCACAATATATCTTTGTGTAAATAAAGTTAAAATTATGTAATGAAAAATGTTTTATATGCAATGTAAATAGAAATAAAATTTTAAAAAAATGAAAAAAAAACGGATAAATGAAATAATAAATATATTTTAAAGAAATATGTATAAGAAAAAAAATTAAAATTAAAATAAAAAAAAAAAAACACAGTTTATTATTTGATTAATATCATAGTACGAAATCGAAACAAGTTTGTCATTTGTTCGCTACCGCGAATTAATGATATTGTTTTTCAAACTTTTTTTTGGGGATTCTGTCTTTGGGGATTTTGTCTTTGGGGATTCTGTCTTTGGAGATTTTGTCTTTGGGGATTATGTTTCTGGAGATTTTGTCTTTGGGGATTTTGTCTTGGGGATTTTGTCTTGGGGATAGTGTTTTTGGGGATTTCGTACCCAACCCTCAGGAAAAGGGTTTTTTTTTTAAGGAAAAATGAAAACTGTTTTACTTGTCATTTTTTTTTTTTGATTCTTCTTGAAAAAGAGATGATGACGGAAGAAAAGAAAATCTGTTTCAAAGCTGCTTTTATTTTCTGTGTTTTGTGTTTTTTTTTTTTAGAAAATTTGCATATATGTATTAGGTTCCAAAAAAAAGATGATTTGTTATTTTGCAAATTTGAGAATACATGAACAAAAAAAAAAAAGAAGAAAAATAACGAAAGAAAACAAAAAAAAACAAAAACACAAAATGCAAAGTAGAGCAATTTATTTTATTTTCTAAACGCGTGTATATCAGTATTACATTTTGTATGTCATATACACATGTGTTTTCCATAAACAGCTATATATGTATATTATATATACTCGTCTTTAAAGTAAAGTAAGTTCTCATTTTACAAGCTGTCATATATGTAATTTTCTTTTACATTTTTTTTTATTTGTTTTTTGTTTTTCTTATTCATTGAGTGCGTGTAGTGTGAAAATGTAATTTTGTATATACAATACACGTATGTATGTCATGTAGTAGAGTATGTGTATGTACACATGAGCACATTTATATGAAAATAAAGATTATGAATTATGAATGCTAAATACATACATCCATACTAGCGGGTGTTTATATCAAAGACCAGAAGAAAAAAACAAACAAACTGAATTTTTGTTTTTGTTTTTTCTTTTTGAAAAAAAAGGAACACAAAATAAAAATATGGCACAGACTTATTTATAAATGAATATAATATATATGAGCATATCATGTGTATGAAATGTAATAATTTTCCAGTATCCGAGTAAATTTTCTTTTCATTCGTTATACAAATTGCACCCATCTACTCAATATGTACTACTAATATGTATGTATATGGAGGAATTACACAGCTAATCAAAATAAAAATGACAATTTATTAAAAAGAATATACAGGTTACTAATCTCCTAATTTTATTTTTCCCTGTTTTAATCTAAATATCGTATTTTGTATTCAATTCATAGATTTTTAAACGCTTAGCACACCAAGAATCGCAAAAGTTTTATTTCGTGAAATCGCTGTAAACGAAATCATTTAGTGACACATAAGGCTTTTACGATTTCGATTATATAGTTATTGTTATTGCATTATTATTATCAATAGGCATCCAGTTTATTTCAAATTTCAAATTTAAATTTAAAAATTTCAGTTATTAGTAAACATAACTTCATATCAATGTAAGTATGTTGTGTGTTTTAGGATTTTTGGTTAGAGGTTTTTAGAGTAAAACAACTTTATTCTTTGAACAGTAAAACTCAACTCACCAAACTTATCACTTTTACTTTTAAAGTTAATTTCGATGTTCCCCACTTATGTTATCGAAAACATAAAGAATGCGGTTATAAGAACACGAATAGTAATGTTAAGTTAGGTGTCTTCATATACGGAAATTGTTCAATTTCAATTAGCGTAATCGCAATTATTTCACTATTGTGTCATAGTGTTCTAATTAGGTAATTGCAATATCACCATGTACGCGATTCACCGATAAACTACCGTACACCTGCATGACCTAATTACCATTTATACATGACAATTACCTCCCCCCCTTTGAAAAAAAAAGGACCTCCTTAAAAGGTTTAGGTAATAAATTCTTTCCTCAAAAAGAATTATTTCTTGCCATGGATTTTTTATTTACTTTGTTCTGTTAAGTGATAAATTTTTAAATTAATTTAATTTTTAAATAATTTAAATTAAATTTTCTTTCTTAATACTTAATTATTATATTATGTTATACAATGTTTCTTATACTATTATTTCTGTATATACATAGTATGTATTTTCTGTGTTTTTTTTTTTTTTTTTAACTATTTAATTACCTTATTTAACAAAATCGTTATACTATTTTAGTTATAAATAAAAAAAAATTTCAAGTATTATTATACATACATGTATTTGTTATATATATCTATATATATGTATATACATATACATATATGTTTTTATTCTATTTATTTATTTTTTTTCATTATTATGTATTTATTTTTCACTTATTATTATTATTATCTTCTTTGTTTTTTTTTTTATTTTTTTTTTATTTTTATTTTTTTTTTATGAATTATTTAATGTCATTTTATTTTGTTACATTTTTTTCCAATTTATTATACTATTTCGAACTCTGTTATACAACATTTCGAGTTCACATCTGATTCTTGTAATGGTGGTGGATAAGATAGTTTTTCTTTGTTTTTATTTGGTAGTGGTGAATTATTTGTAGCCGATTCTTTCAATTGTATTACCGTGGAGTTTGATTTTTCTTTCGACTTTATTTTTCTAAATTTCTTTATAGCTTATATTGACAAAATTATTAAAAATATTACCGATAAGCTACCGAAAGTACTAGTTATCGTAGTGTATCGTTTATTATGTAACATGTTATCCCGATTTTCTTGTTCTTTTTGTACTTTGTCTATTTTACCTAATAGAGTGGTGAATTCTTCTTTTCTGGTTTTAATAAAATTACTGTGTTCTAAGAAATGCTTAAACGTGATCACATCTTTATTTTCCGTATCATTGAATAACTTAAAATCTGGTATTTCACTAAAAACTTTAGGCATTTCGATTTCAGGTTGTTTATATGAAATATTTTGAATATTTGTATTTGTAGTGGTAAGAATTAAATTTCCTAATTTTCCTTTGCATGAACTTTTCAAGGAGAGAATGCCTGATTCAGTTAATTTGATTGCAGTTTCAAAATTGGGACACTTGCATGAAAATATTTTGATTCAATAGAAACTACCACGAATTTTCGGAAAACAATTTGATAAAGGTATTACCATAGTGAGCAATATGCCATGTGGAACATGTTTCATGGGCCTCTGTCCATTTTTTAAATAAGATAAGAACACAAACATTTTCAGGTGATACGTATGTGGGGGATGGAAGTCGACAGGCCGTAGATCCTTTTGTTGGAGAGAAACTAACCTTTTTGCATTGATTTAATTCGAATTGATTTAATATAACCATTTTAGCTTCACCTTCATTAGTTGCTATATAGTCTTCGTTGATATCATAATGTACGAATGTATTTGGTTTGACTTCTACTGGTAACACATAAACCTTTTTTAAAGAATATACGTCTTCTAAGATCATTGGTACTATTATTTTACATACTAAAGCGTTTTCTATGTGCATGCTCTCCACCGTTGCAATTTTTTATAAAGAAAAAGAATCTAATATTTTCGTATTTACATCAGAAGATAGAGGTAATTCTTTAAATAAATCCGAAATCTGTTCATAACTTAATATTAAAGGAGATGTCCGTCTGAGAGTGTATTAATCATTATAAGGATATTTTGAATTTGATGTTCTATTTCTTGTAAATGTATAGTTATGGAAGTTGCTTTTTCATCAACATATGTTCTTATTTGTAAATTAGTTAAATTCGTAAACATTGACTCTAGTTTCTTTTCCAAAATAGACATAAATTTAGATGTAGCAATTTTCGTTTCCTTTAAATCATTGTTTAATTTGTCAAAATTTTCTTTGTTATCGTTAAAATTCGACTTCATAATTACTACTTGTTCTTTTAACAATTCTAAATTTTGTTTTTCGTTTACTTCTAAATTTCGTATTCTTGAATATATATTTTCTGAATCCTCAACATCCATAGTACCAAATAAAAAATTACTTAATTTTCCAATACCATCAAATAACGCTCTTTTACTTCTGTTTGTTTTATGTTTTATTTGAATACGATCTATCATTGTTGTAATCCTTCTAGCCATGTAACGTATATCTACTACTGTTTGCTGACATGTAGCAGTATGATCAATTTTTTTATAACTTTCACAGATTTCTACTATCGCTGAGTCACTCCATTCTATATAGTTTCTCCATTCTTGAAGTTGACTTATTCTATTTATTACATAACAAAAAAAAAAATTTTTTTTTTTTTTTAGCCTATATTTGTACATGCATATGTGTATGTAAATATATTTACATATTTTATTTTTATATACATTGGTCGATTTTTATATATACATACAATATATATTGTCTTTAAATTTTATTTTTATGTATTTTCTTTGCTATCTACATCACGTTCATTTTTCTCATTTGGATGAAATATTTTAACCCTATTGGCGTGAATTATTTTTTCTTTTTTACCCATTTGAATTCTAAGATTTACTGGTGACGCTATTTCTTTTACTTTGAACGGGCCTATCCAAATTGGTGATAATTTATTCTTTTTAGCTTCGTTTTTTAGAAGTAAGAAATCATTAACTTTAAAATTATTAATTTTTACTTTCTTATCATAATTTTTCTTTGTAACTTGCTTACTTTGCATTAAATTTTCTCGTGCTAATTGATACGTTTTTTGTAATTTGTTTCTTAATGTATAAAAGTAATTTTCATGATTGTAAATTGGTTGTGGTGTTTGTTTAACGCTCGTAGGTAATTCTGCTGTAAACCCAAAAAGACAATCCATAGGCGTCAAACGAGTTGAAGCATTTTTTGTGTTATTATGAACATGTACTGCTTCTCTTAGCCATTCATCCCATGTTGAAGGATTTTCCTTTGTAAAACTTCTTAAATATTCTATTAATGGTCTGTGTTGCCGTTCTAATGCCCCATTTGATTCTGGGTGATATGCCGATGTTTGTAATTTTTTAATTTTTAAAAATTTACATAATTTTTTGAAGAGTTCACTTACAAAATTTGTACCTTGATCAGTAATTACCTTTTTTGGTATACGATATCTTGTAATTATCTCTTTATAAAATACTTTCGCGACAGTTGCTGCCTCGCAGTCGCTTATTGCGTATGCATCCATAAATCGTGTTAAATCATCTTCGAACGTAAGAATGTATTTATTACCTTGTTGTGTTTGTGGTAATGGACCTACTATTTCCAAATAAACTTTGTCAAATGGCTTGTCAGCGGTATCAGTAATAATCATAGGCATTTTAGTTTTTGGCGTATGTTTATTTGTTTGGCATTCTGGACAGTTTTTTATGTACTTTACAATGTCTTTTAACATACCTTTCCATTTAAATTGATTTTTAATTCTGTAATACGTTTTCGCTATTCCTTGATGTCCTCCAAGTGGATTTTTATGAAAAGTTTTCAGTATATTTTTTATTTCTTTATCATTTGCTGGTACTGTGTTTTGTTTTTGTTCTTCAATTATATGTTTCTCTGAAATTATAGTTCTTCATTTGAATTTTCAACTGATATTTTTGGATATAAATTTTTGTTATTTTCTTTTGATTCATTATTTCTTTTTGATTGTGCCCTTGTGATTACCTGAATGTCCTTATTATCAGGAATTCTACTCAAAGCATCAGCGTTGCCATTTTTTCTTCCAGGTTTGTATTTAATTTCGTATTCGTATTCTGAAAGTTTATGATGAAACCGCATTAACCTTGACGTTGGATCTTTTATATTAAATACTCCAATTAGTGGCTGATGATCCGTATAAACTGTAAATTTTTGACCTAATAAATAACAACGAAAATTTTTTACAGCCCAAACTACTGCTAGAAGTTCTCTTTCTATTGTTGAATAGCGTCGTTCTGTATTGCTTAACGTTCTGCTGGCGTAAGCAACAGGTTTATCATCTCCATCAATTTCTTGCGACAATACTGCTCCTAAAGCCGTACCGCTAGCATCCGTAGTTAACTTGAATGGTCTAGAAAAATTTGGATAAATTAATACTGGTGGTGAAATTAGAGCAGTTTTTAACTTTTCAAACGCATTTTCACAGTCATCATTCCATTTGAATTTTTGTTTACCTCGTAACAATTGATTAATCGGTTCAGTTATTTTTGAAAATAAGGGAATGAACTTTCGATAATAATTCGCTAATCCTAAGAAGCTCTGTACTTCTTTTATAGACGTAGGCCTAGGATAATTTTTTATGCATTTTATTTTATCAGGATGGAGAACAGCCATCCTTTGAGCATTTATGTCCTAAAAATACAACCTCTTTGCGTAGAAATTTACATTTACTTGGTTGCAATTTTAAATTGTATTGTCTTAGCCTTTCAAAAACTTCTTGTATATTTTGTAAGGTGATCTGGTAAAGTTTTACCTAACACAATGCAATCATTTAAATATGCTAACGAATGTATTCCTTGCAATCCGGTTAATACTTTATTCATAGCCCTTTGAAATGTGGCTGGTGCCGTCTTTAAACCAAATGGCATGCGTAAAAATTCAAAATGTCCGTATGGTGAACTAAATGCTGTTTTTGCCCTATCTTGTGAATCCATTTTAATTTGATGATAGCCACTAGCAAGATCCAGAGTCGAAAAATAACGTGAATTGTCCAGTTGGTCCAGAATATCTTCAATTCTAGGTAGTGGATGAGCGTCACCTACGGTGCAATCATTCAATTTTCTGTAATCAATTACTAATCTCCATTTCTTTTTGTCATCTTGACCTTCTTTTTTCTGTACTAAAAGAATAGGAAAATTCCATGGACTGCTACTTGGAGTAATAACTTCATCTTTGATCATTTGCTCCACTTGTTTATTAATTAAGTCTTTATGTATGTGTGGTAAACGGTATTGCCTTAAATTTATTGGCGTTTGATTATCTTTCGTTTGAATTTTATGTGTTAATACATTTGAATATGTTAATTTATCTCCTTCAAGATGAAAAATGTCATTGTATTCTTGACATAATTTAATTATTTCTTCTTTTTCTTCTTTATTGTGACTGTAATCGAATGATAATTCATTTAATAATTTTTCTCTACGTTTTTGTTCACGTTTCTGTGTATTGCATACGTTTTTAACGACAGTTTTTTGTACTGTAAACACTTTGAAATTAGACAGCGGCTCTATTTTTGGTTTAAAATTTTTTATTAGCACTGTTTCGTTCCGTGTATTAATAAAATTTAATTTTGGCACTTCATTTTTACCACCTATTATAGCGTTCGGAATAAAAACACCATTTTCAATTTCTTCTGCACAACACAATACTTCATTTTTGCACTTCAACGCGTTTACTTCATGTATTATATTACAACGCAGCGGTAAACTTATTACTGTATTTGAAAAAATTTCATTTTTATTTCGTATATTTGTCTGTTCGTCCTTTATACGTTTGTTTCGTGTTAAAGGGTTTTGTTGTATTTTCTTATTCTGTTGAATGTAGTTAAGGCCTGACTTCTCTTTAAAATTTAAAAATTTTACAAAAATGTCTACAGGATTTGTATTACTTATTGGAAAATGTAATATTCCCTCTGTACAACGAATATTTGTTTTATCCCATAAAAAATCTCTTCCTAATAACCCATCAAAAGGAACGGATTCAGAATTTTCTACTATGTGAAATAAACAATCTATCCCATTTCCGATTAATAATTTAACCGAACAAGAACCTAATGTTAATGCACTGCCTCCGTATAATCCATTAATTTGAATTCTATTTGAAGTGTTAATTTGAACATCTTCACGGAGTGCATTTTTCTTAATAATACTAACTTCTGCACCTGTATCTACCAATAGCTTCGCAAAACCATTATGCGGGCAGTAAAATGGCAATTCAACCACTGCTTCACAATTTGCGGTAGTTGTAGGAAAACATAAGCTAATTTGTCTTAAGGTATTAACATTTTCATTCTTATGAGGTTCATTTTCTAAAATTTTCAATTTTGTACCACTGTCATTTATTTTAATTGCATTTTTGCTACACATTAAGTCGCCTTTATTTTTATTTATTTGACCAATATTACTATTTGCAATGCATTCTTTTTTATTTATTTCATTTTCGTTTTGTTTTTGTTTTTCAGTGTCATTTTCGTTATAACATTGTGCTATATAATAATTTTGTTTTGAAGAAATTTGAAACGTCAATGTCTTATTTTGTTTTGTTTTGACATTGGATTTATTATGTAGTGTCGTTGTAATCTTTTTATTATTAATATTTAATTTGTGGCACCCATTATTACCGGGTTGAATACACGAGTGCAATGATTCAGCCCGATTTTGTTTCCCGACACTCTATTTTTTCTTTCATAATTTTGTTTGGCCCTACACTCCTGCGTAGAATGTGTATTACGTTCACACCATTCACATTTAAAATTATTACGATAATTGAAATTACCTGAATTACGTTGTGCAATATTTTGTTTATTTTGGTTCCTATTTTGAGTACACGCTTGTCTCAAATGACCATAAGACCTACATGATGTACAGAACGGTGTATTCTTTCTTGTTCTGCAATTTTCGAAATCATGTCCATTTCTATTACAAAACGTACATTTGATATTATTATTCCCATAATTATTATTATATCTGCCATACGTTTTGTTATGAAAAGTGCTAGTTTGTGCATAATTCATTAAATTGGGTTGATATGTATGTGGAGTTGAATGTGTATTTGATATGTGAGTTGGTCTTGTAATTTGTACATTATTATGTTGTATATTACTTGGTGAAATAATTTGTTCATTCATAAAAGTATTTTGATTGTAATCTGATACCATATTGTTTATACCAGATGTGTCGTTAAGTATAAAATTAATTGCATTTGAATTTAAGATTTTATTTTTTAATTGTATATCTTCAGTTTTTTCTATTTGTTTAGCCATTTCAATTAATTCAGATAAAGATTTATCAATCTGACTTAGAAGTATTTGCCGTATGAGGGGACTACGTACACCTTATTTAAAAGTGTAGCATGCCTCTTCTTCTAATTCTTTACTTAAGGCCTCGTTATTTTGTGGATATTTATTTATAATTGCTTTTTCGCATTCTACTACAAGCTTATGCAATTTAGTGCCATATGTGTTAACGCTCTCATTCGGTGATTGCATACAATATCGTATTTCATTTAATACATCATTAATTGTTTTTGAAGAACTAAATGTTTTTGAAAGCAAACTTTCAAAATCTGAAAATTTTTCTATTTTAATATTTTTTGCCAAATCATAGGCTTCTCCACGAAGTCTAGATTTTAAAATTAATAATAAAATATTTTTGCCTTCTGTAGTTATTGAAGACGCGTTAACTTGTTTACAACAATCAAGGAAAATTTGTAAATCATTATCGATGTTAAGTTTATTATCAGCAGAAAAAATAGGTACAATTCGACTAACTAATTTTGAGACAGAATCTAATGTTTCGGTCATTGTGCCTTGGATATTTTTATTAAAATTACTAGGAGAAGTAAGTGGAGAAGATGGTGTATTATTTCTCAATCGATTTTGCAGACTTCTTTGGTAGGTTGCACCTGACCTCAAATTGTAATCTGCTTTCTTTTGATTTTGAAATTTCTGGTTGCGACGTTGATGGTACAGAATTTGAAATGTTAGGTGGACTAGTATTTTCAAAAGAAAATTCCTCTAACAATCTAGCCAAATCTTCCGTTTCACTGTAAAATGGTTCACTACGTCTTCGATTCTTAAGATTTTTCGATTTTTGACGGTTTAGAGAACTCATGAATTTGTATATAAAAAAAACGTTAACCCATAATCAAAATTAATCAAACACAGAAAGAAAATTCTCACACTTGAATTATGTATATAAATTTTATATGAATTTTAATTCGCGTAAACTCAAGAAAAACTACCTTATTTTCACACTATTCTTTTTCGTTTTGTTAAATACTGAAAATTTACACTTAAATCTAGCTTGAAAAAATTTTTTTTTTTTTTAAATTTATTAATTAAATTAAACACCTTTTTTTTTTTTTTACTTTTTTGTTTTTTTTTTTCCTTTATTTTATTTGTTGTAATATAATTTCAACTTACGATTTTTTTTCCGTCAATTTCTGCTGCTGTTGTTTCTCAATGTGCCTTTACTGTCGTTCCAGTAAATGTATAATGATGATGATGAATGTTGTTGTCGCTCGTTTGTGACGATTGTTGTCTTGATTCTTGATTGTTGACTTTATTGTTGATATTTTTATACAGATGCCTGTTGATTTTTATTCTTCACTTCTTGCCCTTTGATTTTTCTTCTTTTTTGTTTTGACACTGCAACTTTTTTTTTCACATTTTATTTTTTAATATATTTATTTATTTATTTTTTTTTTTTTTTTGTTTTTAGCGTTGATATTATTTTTATATAATAATTTTTTTTCTGCTATTAAGTTATTGCTTGAAAAGTATTGCTTTATTTTTTTTTAAATTTCTTCAACGCTTTTTATTTTTACCGACTCAGGAATTTAATTTATTTTATTATTGTTATTGTTTTTATTATTATTATTATTTTTTTTATTTATTTATTTTTTTTAAATGTTATGTCGTATTGATTTACGAATATGTGATTTTATGATTATGCACGTATTATTTGTTGTTATTTTCTTTGTTATTATTACACTTTTATACTGTTTGAGTACGCGTTCTTTTTATGTACTCTTGCGTATGTTGTTTATTTGTACTCTACCTCTGTATTAAACCAACCTAATTCTACACTTTAATTATTTTATTTGTTTCGTAGGAAAATATCGACAAATTTTAGTTAGAAGAAAGATTTTTCAGTTCCCACCGAAACTAATTCTTCAATGTTAACTAATGTCGATCCTACCGGCTGCGCCAAATTATGTTGTGTGTTTTAGGATTTTTGGTTAGAGGTTTTTAGAGTAAAACAACTTTATTCTTTGAACAGTAAAACTCAACTCACCAAACTTATCACTTTTACTTTTAAAGTTAATTTCGATGTTCCCCACTTATGTTATCGAAAACATAAAGAATGCGGTTATAAGAACACGAATAGTAATGTTAAGTTAGGTGTCTTCATATACGGAAATTGTTCAATTTCAATTAGCGTAATCGCAATTATTTCACAATTGTGTCATAGTGTTCTAATTAGGTAATTGCAATATTACCATGTACACGATTCACCGATAAACTACCGTACACCTGCATGACCTAATTACCATTTATACATGACAATTATATGAATATGACGCCGGAAAATGGAAAATTTCCATTTAAAATATTTTATATGTAAGAAAGGATATGAGTTCTTTAATCTAAATTAAAGGAATATTCCTAATAAAGGATTCCTATTAATGGATTCCTATTAATCCTTTAATTTCTATTATTCTTTATTCTTTCATTTTTAGTTTTTACATTTTGTAAAAGATGACGATTTCAATTAAAATCGAATATTTTTTTGACGATTTTATTAAGCGAAATCATGTTAAAATCGATGAAAATTCGAGATTTTGGCTGCAAAATTAAATTTTAACGCGATTTTGGCAACGAAATCAAGTTTGAATGCGATTTCAATTTGATCTGTCTAGCGCTTTAAAAGTAGAAAATTCATTTTGTACCTTTTTGGTAGTCTAATTCATGTTTCTCTGTTCGCTGATGTTGGAGGGTTTTTTTTTACTGACACTGTAATGCGAAATATATTAATATTATTGTACATGCGAGCATATTACTATGTACATTCATAAAAATAAACAGTTTCACATATGTCCTTTGCATTTAAAGTTTTCATTTTGTTTCTTTTTTTGTAATACTTTGTCATAATATGTGTATTTGCTATTTACATATTAAAAGTTTTATTTACAAAAAAAAAAAAAAAAAACAACCAAAAAATAAAAGTAAGAAAAATTTTACTCTTTTTCGCATGTTATTTTTACAATCAAAATATTTTTCGTTTTTATACTTGGATATGATGTAATGCAATTATGTACAAATACAAAAATTTTTTTTTTGTTTATAAACTGATTTTTATATTTTTGAATGTAATTTTAGCAGTAACACAAAAATTGCTACATATTGCTGCTGCTGCAATGCAGTTTCATTACAATAATGAAAATTTAACCTAATTTTCAGTAAATTACTTTAGAAATAGATATTGCAATTATTATCATCATTTTGTTATCATTTGGATTTTTTTTTTTTTTTTTTGAATTTTTTTTTTTTCGTTATGCTTTTATCAATTATTAAAACATTTTCATTCATGTCATCTATGATGGATTCAAATTTTGATGCAACATTTTTTTTTGTTTTGTACAAACATTTGATATTAGAACAATTTTGTTATTTTTTTGGCAATTTAATGAGGATAACAAGTCTAAATTTTTTTTTTTTTTTTTTAATTTTTTTTGTTTTTTAAACACAAAAAAATCCAAAAATTTTCATTTGCCTTAAATTTCAAAATTTTAATACTTTACACCTAAAACTTTACCTATACATACACTCTGTACAACTCTGTGTCTTTGTTTCTTCTCAATTCTGTCTCTATACTCTGTACTTGTATACCAATCAAGGTTCTATGGAAATTACGTAAAGTTTACTCTGTTCACTAATATTATGAACTTAGGGTCCTATGGGAATTAGAAAACAAGAACGAAGGGTAGAGAAATACGGAGAGGCAATCTCAGAGAGGCCAACCAAGGTTTTGTACGGACTGTCGAGCCAAGAATGAAGGTCTTATGGGAGTACATACAAATATCCCTTTTCTTCTCTCATCATTTCTAATTAGATTACACGAGCAGTATTACAACAATCCACAAAACTTTTATTACGAATATCAGATGGATTTTTTGAATATCAATACGTCATAGTGATGTAAAATGGTACCACTTTAAGTAATCTCTAGAAGACCTTTAGTACATAATATTAGTGAACAGACTATATATGTACCTAAACACAGAACAAGAAAATTAATTTTCGGAATGGCAATCGAAAAAGTGTTTTTTTGTTTTTTTAATTTTCTGGAAAACAAATTACTAAATTTTAAATATGGGCTGGGTTCCATCCGCAACAGCTAACTTGCCAATGTAGATATTTTGGCTACAGACCAGAGAATCTTTTTTTTGTTTTTTTTTTTGAAATTTTTCTCGAGTTATTAATTTTAGTGACAAGCAATATGGACTCATCTGTGTGTGATCTGTGCAATCTCATCTCTTAGTTTAAAAATTAATTTACAGGTTGTTAGAACAATTTATTGAAATTAATTTAAGAATATTGAATTTTATATCGCTTTAATTTCAAATAAGATGAACAGATCAAAATGCATCTAAACTGGACTCATGTACTTACATATTATTTTGTTGATATAATTCTGTAGTTGCCTCATGAAAAAAATTTACTACATCTGTATATAAAAATTTGCTTCTAACTAACCAAGTATGTACAGGGCAATTATACCAATGAATAATTGTTATATTTTTGACCTACATTTGTACTTGTATGCATTTTCATGTAACATACATTTTCTTTTGTAATTTAATAGAGAAATACATACGTTACGTATGTTTACGTATGTATGTACATAAAAAATTTAGAATTTCATAAATGATCGATGTAATAACATGTAAAATGGTTCATGACGTTATGTATGTACATTTGTATGTCGATTCGTTCCTACGGAAATGGTCCGTTGAATGACGTGTGTATGTACCACGTATCATGTATGTAGCAGCTATAAATATACGTAAATATTTTTGCAAACGTTTACCTACACACACATACACACGATATCTTTAATTTTTGTTACATGTTTTTATTTTCCATTCTGCACGTACAAAATAAGTAGGTTCTTTATATACAAATGAAAAAAAACGATTTTTACTTTTCTTTTAACGCGTCTTTATTTTTGAAGAAATGAATTTTGACTGACTTACAAATTTTGGCTTAAAGACTAATTACAAATCTTATGTATTAAACATGTAAATAAGTCACGTTAACAATTAACGTGATTGGTTTCTCGTTTTGTTTGTTGTACACATATATGTATATATATTCTGTGTAAAAATAATTATGATGAGAAAATGCAAAATAATATGTAATAATATAATATGTATATAATGTGTATATGGGAAATGTAAAATGATAATTTTCTATATATGGGAAAATGCTTATACTATAATTCCAAATTTTAATAAACATGTCACAACATGTTATGCTGACCAATTTATATCTATGGGAAAAATACTATTTAATGATTTCGATGTATTTGGTTGCGTTGACGTAACTTCTCCCCCCTTTGATTGAAAACTCTCCTGAGTTTTATTGATTATATTGATTTTAAATTTTTTATATTTACCAATAAAATATATGTATAAAACAAACAAAACTATTACAATCAATAAAATTATGATAAGTATTACTAAATTATATATTGTATTGTTTCTTTTATGATATTTAAGTTCTTTTATTTCTTCTATATTTTCTATTTGATTGATTACAAGTTCATCAAATGTAATTTGTGTTTTTGATTCATTCATATTAAAGTTAGATGGTATTACAAAATTATTTTTAAATTTTTCTTCTTTATTATAAAATATTCTATTTTTAATTCTAATATTACAATTATGAAAATTTATTAAATAATTTCCTTTAAGTTGTAACGTCCTTTCATCGCATGTATTATTAAAATATTCATTATTTTGGTTCTTTAAAAGTATTAAGCCTGGTTCAATTTCTATGATTTCTTTTCTGTCATTTTTAATTTTTATGCAATTATTTTGATAAATACATAAATTTGTTTCTTTTAAATTTCTAAGATTCGAATCACCATTATAATCATAAGTAACATTATTAATTTTTACTATTTCTTGATTTTTAAACATAAATTCTTCAAAATTTTTATTAGCAACAGGAATGATTAGTGATCTTTTTGCTAATATCGTATCTCTAGGTATCTTAATGGCAAATATTATTTTATCTTCTTTATATTTAGCTGCTCCTAACTTTATATTTTGTAATTTTTCCAAATCTATTTCATACTTAATAATTTCTTCTCTAGTTAAAATGTTATTTGTCATTATGCCTGACCTTGCTGATGCTATATTATTTTGTATATGTTCTACGTTATCTTCTAAAATTTCTTTTTTTAACAAAAAATCTACATAAAGAAGTTGCTTATATACTTTTTCATTATTTTCCCTAATATCGTTAAATTTTTCTAATATCTTACTTCGGTCTGATTCTATTACTTTCTTTAACGTATCAAATGTCTTATTGAAATGATCATTGATTTGTATATTTTTATTAAGATTGTCAATAGCCATATGGTTGTTTTCGTCAAGTACTTTCAAATGTTCTTCTATGTTTTTTCTGTCGTTGTCGTCCATTGTGCGAAATAACCATTTAAATCCTGTTCCTACAATATTAATTAATCCTCGCTTATGTCTATGGGGTACTATAGTCTGTATTTTTGTCTTTATTGTCTTTAGTTCGTAACGTATAAGTTTCTCGTTTTCTAGTGTTTCTACTTGTGCAATATTATTTTCTAAAGCATCAATTATATTTTCAATTTCTTTCGGTTCTATAATATGTAAAACTAGATCATAACTCTGAATAATCTGTACATCTTCTAATTTTATTTCGACAAATCCACTATTGTTGTCTATTTTCTCTATCATCAGGGCTCCTTTCGCCACTTGCAATAGCATCAAAATCATAATTCCTAATATCCATTTTACCTGAAAATTTATTTGGTCTTTTAATATTCGATGGATGTATATTTTCGAGTTTTAATTTTCTATATTTCGGTTCGTTCTTGTGTCTATGTGCTTTATAATTTTTGACATATCCTTCCTCCTGATTTTGTTGATAATTTTCCCTATTCTGATTTAGCTTATTTGTTCTAAATTCTTTTGTATCTTTCATTAGTTTTTCAATTTTTTCCCTATTAATTCTGCCCTCGATTACATCTATTTGTCTACATTTAATTGTTGAATGTATTGATTTGTTGTACCATTCTACACATTTAAAAACTCTCTCTTGTGTGGATAATCTAGATTTTTCTGCTTCTAACGTTCTAAGCTTTTCTCCTATGGTGCTATGGAATCTTTCAACGTCTGAATTACCCGTGTGGCTATTGGGTTTGGTAAAATGCATTTCTACGCCCTCTTGTCTTAAGAAATCTTTTATATTTACTGAATTAAACTCATTATCCATTGTTATTCTTCTAGGTTTATCTTTTATTGCAAAGTATAGTCTCATTTTTTCTATGATAGTAACGTTATTTTTGTCTTCTAAATATAAAACTACGGCGTGTTTCGAAAATTTATCTATGAATGTTAAAAAATTATATTTTTTATGTATATATATGTATAGATGAATCATTTGATTTATGTCACTAGGAGTTTCTGTAATATGAAATTTAGGTTTTAAGGGTTTCCTATCATACTTTGCCCTATTACAAATGTCACAATTGTTTATATATTTTTGTATTAATTCCTTTAAATTTTTGAAATAAATTAATTTTTTCAACCCTTCATAGTTTTCATTTATACCTGCATGACCTGTTTCATTTTTATGATATTTGGCAATTTGCCTGTATGTTTCTTCTTCGTTTCGCATTTCCCTAGCATGGTAAGCACATCTATAAAAAGTCAAACTTGTATTAAACAATTCTATCAATTTTTGTTGAACTCTGTTATATTCATGATCTGATAATTCGGAATAAATACCTATTCGACCTGTTTTTAAAAGCCTACGAAAAATGTCTGTCAAAAAATTATCATTAATATCTTCTGAACTTATATATATTTTCCGTCTATTGTTTATAATCTCAACTTCAACTGTCTTATTATTTGTCAATATTATCTGAGTTTGGAATCGATTTACAACTGTTTCCAATATAGGAAAATGATCATTCTGTTCTTCTTCTTGTGAATGAATTGTAGCATTTAAACTTTCATTATAATTTTCGTGAGGATGATCACCAATATTTTCTGGTGGAGATGATTCGATCGCATTTATTTCTCCTGTTTCAGAATTGATTCTGCTCATAAAATCAGCAGCTTTATTTTCCTTTCCTTTAATGTAATCGATGTTGATATTATACTCTCCTAATTTCAATAACCATCTTTGAAGTCTGGGATTTATGTCCTTTCCCTTATGTTTGGTCTGCAACCATTTGAGTGGTTGGTGATCTGTCATTAAATCGAAGGGCCTGCCATATATGTACGGGCGAAAATAGTTGACAGCCCAAACTATCGCTAACAATTCCTTTTCTGTTGTTGAGTACTTTTTTTCGTGATCGTTCAGTGTCCTACTCGCATAACTGATTGGATGTTCATCCTGAGTCAAAACAGCGCCTATTACGAAATCACTTGCATCCGTTGTTAATTTAAACTTTTTGTTAAAGTCTGGATACTTTAATATTGGTGGATTCATTAACAATCTTTTCAATTTTTCAAATGCATCTATGTATTGTGGGTCATTTTTGTTTATTTTTACATTCTTTTTTAAATATTTGGTCATACCTTGTGCAACTTTTGCGTAATTTTTTATAAATTTGCGGTAATACCCTGTTATCCCTAGGAATGATTTAATTTGTTTTGTCGTCTCTGGCAGTTTAAGCTTTTGAATACTTTCTATTTTACTCATATTCGGCTTAATCCCTTCTGTTGTTAGTATATGTCCTAAATATTCCGTTTCTTTAGCGAAGAATTTACACTTATCGATCTGTATTTTGAGATTATGTTCTTTTAATTTATTGAATACTTTCTGTATGCTGTCCATATGTTCGTCTATATTTGTACTAAATATAAGGATGTCGTCTAGGTATACTACGCATATTTGATTAATGCAATCTCTAAGTACTGAATTTATTAATCGCTGAAAAGTCGCAGGGGCATTTTTCAGCCCAAAAGGCATCCTTACGAATTCGTAATGTCCTAATGGTGTTGAGAAGGCGGTTTTTTTTCTATCATCTTTTTTGATTAGGACCTGGTGAAAGCCTTTAGCAACGTCCAAAGTTGTAAAATATTGTGCCCTACCCTGTTTTTCCAGAATATTTTCAATATTCGGTATAGGAAACTTATCATCAACCGTTACCTCGTTCAGTTTCCTATAATCTATAACGATCCTCCATTTCTTTTTACCGGAGTTATCAGCCTTTTTTGGAACTATCCACAGGGGTGAATTATATGGCGAATTACTTTCTTTGATGATGCCTTGCTCTAGCATCTCTTTCATTTGTCTATTTATTTCCTCTTCATGTATTTGAGGATACCTATATATTTTTGAGTATATAGGGTTATTTGTTTTTGTTACAATTTCATGTTGCACCTCATGGGTATGGGTTAATTTTTGTCCTTCTTGAAAGAATAAGTCTTTATTTCTGTTAATTAAGATTTTTAATTTTTCTTTTTCTTCTAAATTCATATCTTCACGTTGAAGTTTCTCTAAGACACCTTGATCTAATTGAGATTCTTCTAACGTATGTATTTCATCATATTTGTAAGGACATGAATATAAGAATTTTGTTTTTACATTATGTATTTCTAAATATTCTTCATCTAAATTAATAATTGCTTGCATTGGTTTTAATATATTTTGCCCTATAAGGCCATCGAATTCTTTGTTTTTAAAAGTTGTTAGCTTCCAGCTCATGAGACTATCTTCATTAAATTCAATTGGTAATTTTGTTATAATTTCTTGATGTATTTTTGTTTGTCCACTAAGTGTATTAAAACATATGGTATCTTTGAGTTTTAGGCGTTTATACTGCGGTAATTTGTTTTTATTTAATAAAGTTGTTGTTGACCCTGTATCAATAAGGCATTTTATCTTATCATTACCAATAGTTAACTCAACTATCGGTAAATTCGTTTTTGAGGCGACGATTGAAAATTTACTTCCTCACAACTATCTCTCTGAACGTGATCAACTTCCATTGGTTCAGTATGATTTTGTTTAAATTGACCCGAATTCCTGTTATAATTGTCATTATTGTGATTGTTGTAATTGTTATTGTTATAAGCCCGTCTATATTGTCCTGAGTTGCCTAAGTCTCTAATATGGTTTTGTCGGAATTGATTTGATTGTCTACTGTATTGGGGTCTAACGTGATCATTTCTATAAGGTATATAATTATTTCTATTGTTATGGGGGTGTTGTTTTGGAACTGACCTATCATTATTTTTTATGTGTTTATTTTGATTTTGATTTTTGTTTTTATTATGTCTAATCATCCCTGTTTCTTCTAACAAATAATAAGCTTCTCTTAAAGTTTGTATATTTCTACTATGTATAATACTAGAATAATTTGCATCTATATTATTAAGAAATGTTCTTAATATAATTGATTCGTTTGATTGTGGTGAAAAGGCTACAGGCTTATCTTTATCAAACTCATACTTAGTATTTAATTTATTTAATATATATTTCAAATTTTCATAATATTCACTTACATTATAATTATTTCTGGTGTTAATCGCCTGATAATAAAGATGATGGTAACTTTCTCGAATTCCAAAATTTTTTATGAGTTCGTCCTTAACTTCTTCCCATTGTGGATTAGATCCTAGTGTCCTGATGGCTTGAAGAGCTGGACCCTGTATTTTGTTGAGGACATTCCTTTGGTACACATATTCTTTTAGAGATGGATTGCTGTCGAACATTGGAAGAAACATCTCTACTTCTCTGATGAATGATGATAGGTCATATTCATTGGTTCCATGGTATTCTTTAATGCGGGAAGTTTCTTTCATTAATTCTGTTATCGTAATTGATATTGTAGCTGTTGATGGATTTTGAGATGCTTCAGCACCTGATGTTGCAGATTGAGTCGACATTTCTTCTTTTAACTTTCACGTTTAAAGAAAAGATTCACTTAAATTTTCTCCTTTTATATTATTTTTTAAATAATATTTCTATATGATGTATATATTTTTATTTTATGTATATTTTCTTTGTGAATTTGTGACGAAAAATTTCGTTTCTTCGATAAGGCAATGTTTTATCCTTATCTGCGTTCACTATTTTTCTATAGTCACTTTATCACTTTCAATATACTGTCACCAATATCTATTAAATAAACAGTGCTTGTAAAACAAATAACACAACTTAAGTTTTATTATTTTTGTTTCACTGTTTATTTTATTAGTTATTTGATACTGTTCACAGAATATTCTCAAAAAACAATTTTATTTTATTTTGTTTTTTTTTTTTTTGAATATTCACTTTAATAAACAACACCAATCTTATCTTAAGATTCGGTACGGTGACGACAATTCAATTATTTTATCCAATTATTTATTTAATTAGATATATGTATATATTTTGAATACCAATCTTTGGATTTGGTATCCTACCGACTGCGCCAAATAAGTAGGTTCTTTATATACAAATGAAAAAAAAAACGATTTTTACTTTTCTTTTAACGCGTCTTTATTTTTGAAGAAATGAATTTTGACTGACTTACAAATTTTGGCTTAAAGACTAATTACAAATCTTATGTATTAAACATGTAAATAAGTCACGTTAACAATTAACGTGATTGGTTTCTCGTTTTGTTTGTTGTACACATATATGTATATATATTCTGTGTAAAAATAATTATGATGAGAAAATGCAAAATAATATGTAATAATATAATATGTATATAATGTGTATATGGGAAATGTAAAATGATAATTTTCTATATATGGGAAAATGCTTATACTATAATTCCAAATTTTAATAAACATGTCACAACATGTTATGCTGACCAATTTATATCTATGGGAAAAATACTATTTAATGATTTCGATGTATTTGGTTGCGTTGACGTAACTTACATGGTGTATCTGTACAAAGAAAAATAAATTAAGAAAAATATAAAAGACAAGTAACAAAAATATATGTTATACATTTTCATGTTTTATAAAGGTTCAAAAACACAAAAAACAAATATCAAGAATGTTTGTATGAGAGAAAATGAAAATGTATTAATTAAATTTCTACAGTGAAAAGAAATTCTTTCACTGGATGGTTAAAATTATTGTGCGTTTGTGTGGGCCTGGGCAAGCATGTATGTGATGTATTCAGACCCCCTATAATATACATTTAAGATTGCAGCCTACATGTTTACAGTAGATGTCTTTTGGACACGATATGATGGAAAGTCCGTACCTACATTTTTCTTTTGTTTTTCGGAAATAATGTATGACATTAATTTATGTACAATATTTTTTCTTCTTCTCATTCATGACTCCACAGTCTTTCACTATTTCTTTTGAATTATCGAGCGGAATGTGGCTAAATTTGGCTAAATGTCTAAATGGCTAAATTGTTGGAAAAAATCGGTAAAATAGGTTTTAGCATACCCCATCTTCAAAAACGCATTGTAGCGACACTCATTATATACATTTGTTTAGCACCCACTGTAAGACTACCTGCAAGATAGTCTCCAGTGGCTATTATACATACATACATACACATTATACCTTCTCAACTTCTCTTGCAGTTACAAGAGAGGAGAAATATTAATGATAACAATATATAATCAGTGCCGCTATCATTTCAATTACTTTACTTAATGTCATTCTTTTACTAATCATAAGAGTTAGTCTTAAGAGTCATTTCATATTGTACAGTCGCTAGCCGGTTAATAAAATAGTATCAAAATATAAAATATTAAAAGACTTTTGAATCAGTGCTATACGCATCACTGCCTGTTTGATGCTATATTCAGCTCAAGATCATAGTACGCTGAGTATCGCATCAAATAGACAGTGATGCGTTTTTGAAGGTAGCCATACTCGACGAGTATTCTAAATGCGGCTAAATTCGTAAATTCATTGTTTTTTGTATGAAATAATGAAATATGAAAGTGTAATTGTATAATTTTTGTCTGTAATTTGATTTTTACAGACTTTTTGTGATTTTTTTGAAGATAATTCTCGAATTTTTAACAATTATTGAAAAAAAATTTAAATTTGAATTTTTGAATTTTCAAAATCAAAATGGAAATCTGTAACGTAAAAAATTAATGCAAAAAGTGAAAACTAAAACTGTCAACAATTTAGCCATCCCGCACAGCAAAGTGTGGCTCTAAATACTAAATTAAAATTTTATTTGAAGTAATTTAGCCACATGGACTTTAGCCGATTTTTTCAATGATTTCGCACACACTCATCAACTCAATTTTTTTTTTTGAATTCAGTCATACTTAATTTCAACACCTGCTTTCCAGTCTACGTCTAAGTTTGATGCTTTAAATTTAGTCCTTCAACTTCAATACGCTTTCTTGTAAGGTTTCGCATTTTTAATTTAACTAACATGACTTGGCCATCTATACCAACCCAATTTGTCTTTTATGTGGATAATAATCGAATTGTAAGAGATTATTACACAATGATGGGCGAAAAACTTTTTATAACAAATTAAAAATTTCTAACAGAATCAAAAATCTAGGGATACATTTTCCTAGGTAAGGTGGTACTTTGATGTGTGTAAACCTAAATAATTTTCAATTTGTATTTTGTGGTTAAATTTTTATTTCATTCTCTTTAGAAAGTAAATTCAAATTCTTCATTATGTGAAGCAACATCAGCAAAGATTCAAGAATGCGATCATAACGTACGTTATCATTATCATTATAATCATTATTATCATTATCATTATAATTATTATTATCATTATGATTATAATTATTATTATTACTATTATTATTATTATTATTATTATTAGGATAGGATTATTAAAATACTTTTGTAAGATTATCGTTTTTTCGTTTTTTTTTTTTTTTTTTTGAAGTATTTATTTTTTTTGTTCTCGAATTGTTATTATTATTTTATTTTATTGTATTTTTTTTTGAGTTATTTATTTACATTACTTGAATTATAATTATGTTTTAATTATTGTTTTTATTTATTATATTTATTTTTGTTTATTTTTATGTTTTCATTTATTATCGTTATTTTTTTTTAAATTTTTATGAATTAATTAAAATTTTATTATAACTTAACAGTATTAGTGTTTTAATCATAAAATTAATTGGGTTACAGGAGTGTTACAGGGGTCATTGTTATTGTATATAAACTTTAAACATTACATTCCTCATAATTCAAAATTCTCTTTTGTTAGTTGAAAATTAAAATCGATTGAAAAGAATGTAATAGACGTGCATTTTTTATAACGCACACTGTGCACAGCTCGTTATTCTGATATATGTATGTATGGTTGTATGTGTTATACGTTGGTTGCGCGGTGGGTTGCGCGCATTTATGTACTATTTCAACGAAATTCAAATTTGATATTAATTAAACGTTATATGTATATACATACTACATAATACATACATAGGTAATTTGAAATAAATGACTTTTGGGAAATCACCATACAGGACTGTACGTACATATGTCATATGAAATATAATTTCGTGAACATCGATGTAAATTGTAACTACACATACTAGAAAGTAAATAGGTACAGTAATTGCATTGTGATTTGTAATAAAAGTGCATTGTAATTTAAATTTTTGTTTTTGTTTAAAGACCATCTGATAAAAATTAAATAAAAATTAAATTGTGATCAGAAAAAACTGAAAAAAATTTTTTAGATCATTTTATTGCTCATGTAAAATAAATAATGTTCGAAAAACATGTACAACTATATATCCAATTGTATGCCACGTATTGGGTAGAGAAGTAACTGAAAAAAAAAATGGTAAAATATACTACATACATATTATTTAATATTGTATACTTTTTAAATTCATGTTTGAATTATTTAAATTAAGTTTAAAATTTTTTTGTTTTATATTCATAGATAGGACCATTTTGTCAATTATGTGATAATATAGGTATTTTGAGATGTTCGAAAAGCTTGTGCTGAATCAATACCATTAATAGCTTTAACATGTAAAGAGAAATTAACACCACTTGTATTAGAATTAGCTAAACAAATAAAGTAAGTAAAAGAAGAATATGTACACATATGTATGTACATATATGCATATATGAATATTTTATAGGAATACGTAAACTAATCGATAAATTTTCTTATTTTTTAGATTCTTGGTGAGTTTATGGCTACATTTGCTCAACCATGTCTTATTGGATTAGCATATACATATAATGGTGATTAAAAAATCATTAATCCTATGGATTCAGATTTTACGTATGTATTTTTGTTTCATTTAATAATATATTTTAATACGAAATTTTTTTCTTTTCATTTTCAGTGAGTTATCAGATCCTGAATTATTGAGTATTATTTAAAACTGTTTTCAAAAACGTATTTATCATCACCATTACAAATTAATAATTTTAGTAATGATAATAATGAAATGAATACACAATCGTCACCATCATCATCATCATCATGTGCATTATTAAAATCTCGACGAAGAAGCCGAGCTTTAAGTCTAGCGAAATGTTTTAAAAAAGATGAATATTAAGATTTAATTGATTTATCGTTAATAGTAAGAAAAGCTATTGATGAAAAACGAAAATGTAATGAAGAAATTAGTTGTGAAGAAATATCAAAATCATTTTCAATAGTAAAATTAATTGGTAGCATCAATAAAAACGACAAGAGCAACAACAACAATATGGATAATAATTATAATAATGATGATAATAATAAAGAAAAAAATATACGATATTATCACGATAACAGTACTAATAATGCTGCTGTTTTAGATAATACTATCGATGATGATGATGATGCATTTGAAAATTTGAATTCATATAAATATTGATGTATTGAACCAGATCAGTTATTAAATCATGGTGATACTTCTTTATTAACATCAATAGAATATAGACAAAAAGAACAAAATCTTAGTATAAAGGATATTTCATTAACAACAACAACAAATAATAATCTAATCACAAGAGGAAAGATACCAGCAAATTTTCAACAAAATATAATGCCAGCAAGTTTATTACAAATTTACGTTGAAATGGCATTAGAATGTAATGAAGAAGAAATAAATTTAAATTGGAATTAACAATTGGAAAACAGTGAGTATTTAAATATTTAAACATATATTTTTTATATAATCGTGCTTTTATTCATTTTTATTTTTAATTAGAAATTGACATTTAATTAAACCAGTATTACAGTATTTGTGCGATTATTTCGATTGGAAAGTAAGAAAAACAGTTGCATCACCAATCGATGTATTAGCAAAAATATTAGGTAAAGATCTTGTACCAATTTATATTGGGTTCTTTAAAGACATTGATGAAGTTAAAATTGGAGCAATTCGAAATTTTGCATTTTTTTTGAAGGTATAAATTGCTAATTGTACTATTGATCGTATCTTTCTTAGCATTCTATGACAATTATATTCAAATTTCTATTATACATTTTAGGCCGTTGATTTACCAAAGCACGATAAAATTTTATCGAATGTTGGTATGTGCTTAGAAGTAGACAATACAATGAATTGGCATATCAAAGAAGATTTAGCTAAACAAATATATGTTTTAATAAAAATATATGAACCGATCAATAAACAGGATAATTTGTTATATTTAACTAGTTTAATAGCATTATTTTCAGAAGATAAAATTAGTTGTGTACGAGAAAAAGCAGCAGATGCTGTAAGTTGAACTTGAGCACTATTAAATTTTCTCTTTTTAAATTAAAATTAAAATGAAGAGTATATAAGTGTTGTTTATCAATTTTTTTTTTTTAATTTTTCTTTAAATAGTTAGTTTCTGTAGTACAAATATCTGATGAAAATGGTCGTGAGGCAATTATAAAGATTTTCGTTGCTGATAAATTCGCATCAAGTTATAATTGGAGAAAAAGATAAACATTTTTAAATATTATGTATAAGGTTTGTTTATCATTAATTCTATTTAAAAAGTTTTCAAAAATATTGAAATTTTCATTTTATTTTTCATATTTTTACAGTTAATTACTTGCGATCCATCATTAATGTATTTGTTTCGTATGGTTTTAAATAATATTGAAAAATTATTATTAGATCCTGTACCTAATATAATACTTTTTGTTGCAAAGATTTTAGTACAATTAATCAATACAGAACATATGTATATATATTTTTTTTTTCAATTTGAATTATCAACATTAATTAATTTTATTTCATTTTATGTAGCAAATATTTTAAATGAAGGAAATCCAGAGAATAATCCATCGGGGATGAAATTTGTAAAAAAGAAAATTGTAAAGAAAAAGAAATACTTTTATTGAGAAATTAAGTGCTTATTATTATCATCCGTCATGTTATTGTTCATTTAATCGTTATTTTTATAACTATTTTTTAAATAAAAATATCTTATAATATCGTATGTATGGAGATGTTTTTTGTTTTCTTTTTCTTATTTATGTCATTGTCCTTTTAGAAATCATCTTTTTTTACAGTTTTGTTTTGAATAATTGAAATTTTATACCAATTTTCATACTTCTGTTGCTTTTAATCAACTCAATAAATAATATGTATATAAAGTAGTTCTGTAGTTTTTTTATTATTTAAATTAAGTATTTACGAGTATTTCGAATGATTTTCGATTAAAATTGAAAACATCCGGTGCTTTTTGTAATTTCGATAGTAATTATGGTGATAATTACATATGTACATACAATTTATAATCCTGAACACGAAGACGACACAGCACATAGATTACACACAGATTCAATGGCATAGTATAAATTAGCTATCAATCAAGATGATAAACTTAATCATGTGGTATGATCAAAAACGGTCTACTATCATTAATCTATTTGTGACACAAATAATTAATATAGTATATTTTGTTTAAATAGACTTAAAAGTCGATTCTGTTCTATTATGTATTTTTTATCGAATAGATCCTCGTAATTGAGCCTATGTAAGTATATACATTATACGTAGGCATACATATTTTAAAATTTAAACTATAAGGCAAGTATGAAGGAAATCATAAACATCATCAACTTCCAAAAAACTGAAAATAAAAAATTTTGATCTTATATCTTCAACAGTTTTTAATCTTCTATTTTCAACGGTTTTGGATCTTATACCTTCAACGATTTTTGATTCTATATTTTCAACGGTTTTTGATCTTATACCTTCAACGATTTTTGATTTTCAACCTTCAACGGTTTTTGATCTTCTATTTTCAATGGTTTTTGATCTTATGTCCTCAATGGTTTTTGATCTTATATCTTTGACTGTTTTTGATCTTATATCTTTAAAGGATAATCGAGAAATATATGAAGAAAACTAAATTAATTATGTATATAAATTTCTAAATAATATTTGAACAAGAATACCAATTGGATAATCCAATTTGATTGGGACAAAAATTAGATAAGCAAGTCAAAAAATCAATCCAGTAAAGGTCCATATGGAAACGTTTTACTACTGTAACAGAAAATTGAAACATGGAAAATTTACTCTAGAAATTTTAAAACATTTGTTTCACTTTCTATGTACATAACTGAAAGACAATGAAAGATTTCTGAAATGAAGGAGAAAACAATAAAGATTTTTATGTAAAATGTTAAAATATGACTTTTTATTCATAATCATCTTATTTTATAGACTTATTCTACTTATTGTTAATAATTTAAAATGAACATAAATCAAATTTTAATTTTTGCATTAAACATACTTTATCAGTTTTTAGATGTATAGAAAACTGTGCTTTTAATAAATTTTTTTAAGACCTTTTGTTACAACATTTATATCTAATAAATGATGGATAACAGAACGCTAATTGCTAACGCTAACTTCTTCAATAATACATTTTAATTTACAATTTAATGAACATGTGTACGTTGTAAATGCATCCCACACGTTTTTCGAATTACCCTCATAAGATTTTAAATATTGTTCACAATGAGTATTTTCATTGTACATAATACGTAATGGTTAAATTATATTTAATGCTCGCCTTATGCTATGACGTATTTTATCACCAGTATTTATTAAGACTTTTGGCGCATTATTTTTTTCATTAAATGTTATAATTTGTAAATACTCAGCTAATGATGATCTACCTTTTGCAGTGTCTAGCTGCTTGATCACATATTCAACAATGTATACCACCAAGTCCTGAAAATATTCATAAATTATGTTAAAAACCAAAATCTTTACATAAAAGCAGCATCTAATGATTTAAAACTTTACATGTGATTGCAATAAATTGCAACAATTTTCCTGATAAAAAACAATATTTTTAATCCAAAATATTGGGATCTCCAAATTTTATAAAACCATTCTTTTTACCAAGTGAAGTCTAAATTGTACAAGATCATCTACATCTTTAAGCCAATCAGATAGTGTTGGTTCTAATTTATGAACAAAATCAATACAAAATTAAATACAAAATGAATGCTTAATAAAATTGTAATTAGGTGTGCATACCAGTGTAAATTAATGGCAGAATAGTGTGATAGAGATGGCGAAGAAATTTTTGTGCCAAAGCGCAGTTTCAGCTTCCTTGCATATTTTTTCCATTGTAATTGATAATTATCCTTTGCTGTTTCACCTGAAACGTAACACAATCAGCACCATCTAAGATTGCATTGGCAACATCGGAAATTTCAGCGCGAGTTATCCATTGATTCAAGTATTTGTGTTGCACAAATCACTGGTTTTCCTTGCTGTAATTTTATTAAATAAATTAACAAAACACAGAAATTAAAAACAAACTATTTTTAGTTACCTTGTTGCAGCGAGAAAATCTTTTCTGGTGGGATTTCATTTCCAAGATCAACACGTGCTACGGCTACGGCACCGTCAGATGCAGCAATAACTTCATATAAATTATGCATATCCGGTTGATTTTAAAGCTTTTTTCCTGCATCATCGGGTGCAAAATAGATTTCGCGAAATGCATGTACATTTCGAATAAATTATACAAAAACTATGTCAACTCCTTGTTCAACATCAAATTTAAAATCTGATTTGTTTTTTTTTTCAGATACAGCTGGCAAATCAACTGGTACTCCTGGTAAATTAACACCTTTTCTTGAACCGAGTATTCGTTTTCAATTGTAAGAATTAATGCATCACATTGAATTTCTTTAACAATCAACGAAATAAGACGTTCATCAAAGAATACTCTATTATTAGGTTTAATAACATCAACAATATTTACATAATCAACAAAAATCGCATCCTTATGACCCTTCTCTGCATATTCCTTATTTGTTGTTAATTTTATTTTATCATTTCGTTTAAGTTTAACTTCAGCTGTACTGCTACCACAAGTACGAATTTCATGTTCTTTTTGAATCTATTGCAGAATGTGAACGATTCTTATCTCCTTAAATTTTGTTTAAATTAAATGACAAACTCCTTTACGAATATTTTTAATCGTATCATGAAAGAAATTCAATTTTGCTATGTTCATTCTTGTTTGCATCATTTTTGGTATCATTTCAATACTAACCGATGCTGGTTCAATTGTACATACAAATGATGCCAGATAATTGAACATGTGGTGCAGGTAATGCAAAATCAAGTCCTCACATATATTCAAGATGATTTGGTGTTTTAGCTACTTCCATCTGGGAAACTGTTGTTATCTAAAAAAGAAAACAAATAATCGATATAATATTAATACTTAATCTTTCAAATTCAAATTTTAAACAAACAATTAAAAAAAATTATTATAACAATGACCATATGAAAGCTATCGATAAAATGGTATATTATACATTATAATATGTATAATACAGATATATTTTTTTTCGTTTGTAATGAATTAATAATCCTATAGAATTTCCGGATTTTCATTATATATTTTAGAATGTAAACAAATTCCAATGTAATATGACGTTCCCAATACTATGTTGTCATTTGTTTGACGTTTCCATTACATTTGTTAAAATTTTTCAATTCGGTATGATAATACTGTTTGTGGATCTTAACTGCGCCATCTGTTAAACAAGACGGAACTTTGAAAATGTCAAAATTTAAAAGGATTAATAAGGATATTAATCCTTAATGATTTTTATAAGCATGCATTTTAGGATAATCAACGAATCATAAACTTTCTATTGGTTATATAAAGTGGTATTTCATTGTTTATTTTTGTCGTATGAACGAGTAGGACGAAAAAGGTTTTTTGCTTTTTTTAAGGACATGGGTAATCGTATCCTTAAAATTCGCCCTTCAAAATCTTTATTTTTTGATGCTCTTTCAATCAAAAAAAAGCTAAATTTTTAAAAATGCGTCCTCGCGTTCCGGGTGTACTTGGATAGAGCCGAATATGGTATATTAGTTTTTGATTTTTTGTCAAAAAATTGTGTTATTGATGGACCAAATAAACAATTACGTTTCCCTCGCAAGGAAACGAGTGAAGAAGATTTAGTAATCGAATTACAGGATCCTTCTGAACAGAAAAGGTTGGTGAAAAAACAAGATAAAAAGGAGTCAGTAGCAGTAAAAGTTGATAAAATTAAGAAATCGAATGTGAAAGAACACAAATCTCATATCATTGGTACACAACAATCGACACAGTGTCTCGCAAACACTGATTTGTCGGGAGTTGCTGATATGAACAAAATACGTTTTTCTGAAGCACAAGGTTCTGATCATGATAATGATATTGAGAAAGTACAGTCAAAAATAAATTCGTCTGTCTTTGCTTTTTCAAATCAGGATTATGATAATAGTTTTGTTAACGATCAAATGCTATCTCCAAAATGTTCTGTTAAGTGCACTGACAACAAAATTGATACAAAAAATAACACAAATTTTCAAATTCCTCCTCATATGAATAAATGTAGGGAAGTACGGGTAAAAAATAAAATACCTGTCTTAGCTTCTTTATATGAAAAATATGTACAGGGAGAGGGTCAAAATGCAGAAAATGAAATCAAAACGCTAAGTACAGAAGCTAATAAACAAAAAATACAGAAAGCAAAAAAGTAGGTTCAAAAATAGAAGTAAAAGTACAAGTACATGACGAAAAAATTAAAAAGAAAGAAATAGTTAAAAAATTAAATTTAGAAGAAATAAAAGCAAAATATGAAAAAATTAGAAAGAGATTAAATGAAATTAAAGAAAATATAAGCGAAGAGAAAATTAATAAAAAAATTAATAAAGAAAAATTAAATACAGATAAAGAAAGTGTAATAAAATATAATAAAAGAATGAATAAAGAAATTAAAAATATTAAAAAAATGAGTAGAGAATTGGAGAAATTGAAAATTAAAGAAATTAATAAAAAATATAAAGAGGCATATAAAAAATATAAAAATAATAAACCAGAGATTATAAATTTTGAACCTTTAAAACATAATAATGATGAAAAGTTGGAGAAATTTATTGGCAAAATATAAAATATGTTAACAATTGTATGAATAATCAATCAAATAAAAATATATTAAAAATAAATGAAATAATCCAAATACCTGCACGTACAGAAAAATTGATAAAAATTAAAGTAAATTTTAACAAAGAGATAATTAACGAATCACAAGAAATTATGTCAGGTGTGTTTCTGGCATGTTCAATTACAAACCTTATAAAAATGAAATAATTTTAGCAATTTTAAATAGTATTAAACAAGATGTGTGTATTAAAAAGTTTGAATTTGTTTATTCTAGTTTAAAAGATTTTGATATTTATAAATTCAAAAATAATAAATATGAATTTAATAAATTACATAGGGTTTACGCAGATGAGAAGTCGGTAAAAAATAAAATAACAAATAATAAAAATTTTAACAATTTAAATATTAGGAAAATACATAAACTTTCATTAGATGAAAATATAAATTCAGATAAAAATAGATTAAAATTATTAAATGAAAATTTGTCAATACCGGAATATTAAAATTTCGAAGAATCTGAGAGTATCAAATCAATCTGTGCATCTTTTAATGATAAACATTCTATTCCTTTACATTACACATTCTATTCCTTTACAACCAGGAAAGGGCCCAACAAATCAGAAAACGTATAGACTACCACAAGTTCAAAAAGAAATTGTAGAAGAGCAGGTTAAAGAAATGTTAGAAAATGATATAATTACATCCAGTAAAAGTCCATTTAATTCTCCTTTATTAATTGTACCGAAAAAAGCAGGTCCTTCAGGAGAAAAACGTTGGAGAGTAGTTGTAGATTTTAGAAAGTTAAATGAAATCACTGTAAAGGATATGTACCCATTACCTAGAATTGACGAAATTATAGATCAGTTAGGTCATTCTAGATATTTTACAACATTAGATTTAGCTAGCGGTTATCATCAGGTGCTGGTTGACAAAAAAAACAGTGAAAAAAGGGCTTTCAGTACATATCAAGAGCATTATGAGTTCAAAAGGATGACATTCGGACTTACAGGGGCACCAGCAACTTTTCAACTATTGACGAATAATATTTTAACAGGTCAAAATGGATTAAAAGTGTTAGTATATTTAGATGATGTAGTTATTTACGGCCGAAATTTAGAAGATCATAATAAAAAATTAATTAAAGTTTTCCAAAGATTGAGAGAAAATAATTTAAAATTGCAACCTGAAAAATGTAACTTTCTGAGAAAAGAAGTAGTTTATTTAGGTCATAAATGCTCGGAAAAAGGAATACCACCAGATCCCGAAAAAGTAAAATGTGTAGTAAAATTTCCTAGGCCAAAAACGGTTAAACAAGTACAGTCATTCTTAGGTCTAGCAAATTATTATAGCAAATTTATCCCGAATTTTTCGGAAATTGCAAAACCAATTACAAAATTATTAAGAAAAGATATTAAATTTCAATGGAATGAAAGATGTGAAAAATCATTTGAAGAATTAAAATGTGCATTAACCAATCCACCTTTATTAGTATATCCAGATTAGGAAGAACCATTTTATTAACCAACTGATGCTAACGGAGAAGCATTAGGAGCCATTTTATCACAGGGTAAACTAGGGAATGAAAAACCGATAGCCTATGCAAGCAGGACGTTAAATGATGCTGAAAGAAGGTATTCAACAATAGAACGCGAAATGTTAGCAATAGTTTGGGCAACAAAAAATTTTAGATGTTACTTATATGGCAGAAATTTTACAGTTTATAAAGACCACAAACCATTAGTAGGTATTTTAAAATTAAAAGATACAACAACTAAATTAGCTAGATTCCAAATTAAATTAGCAGATTATGAGTTAAAAATTGAATATAAAGCAGGAAAGTTTAATCAAAATGCAGATGCGTTAAGCAGACTACCTAAATATAAGATAGAGCATAATAAAGAAATTTTAGATAATAATAATAATTGTAATATAATCACTAGAGCTAGGCATCGTATAAATAAAGAAAATGAGGTAGAAAAATCACCCGAACATGATAACAATGTCAACCAAGAAGAAATTGAAAACGAAAATTCAGAAAATTTAAACAATAGCATAAAAGATAATGCAAATATGTTAATAGACGTGAAAAAAATCAAAACAACACCACACGAATATCATGACTCTCCGTTAGGTGGGCATCAAATTGTTTAAAAACATATAAAAGAATAAGACCTTTTTATAAATGGAAAAATATGTTGAGGGATATACAGATATATGTTAAAAAATGCGAAAAATGTCAGAAAAACAAATCCGGTAAACAGAATAAAATGCCTATGATTATCACAGATACTCCAGATCAACCTTTCGAAAAAGTTTATTTAGATATTGTAGGACCTTTACCAGAAACACATAATCGAAACAAATACATTTTAACTTTTCAAGATGATTTAACAAAAATTTTAGATTACATACCCTTACAAGATTGTGAAGGTACAACGGTAGCAGAAAAATTTTATAAAAATATAATTTTAAAATATTCAGTTATTCCTAAGAAATTAATAACAGATCAGGGTTCAAATTTTTTAAGTGAAACCATGAAAGAATTATGTAAATTGTTAAAAATTAAAAAATTACAAACAAGTGCATACCACCCCCAGTCAAACGGTTCATTAGAGAGAACACATGGACCATTAGTCGAATATTTAAGAATAATAGTTGATAATAATCCAACAGAATGGGATGAATGGTTAGCAGAAACAATGTTAGTACATAACCATTCACCACACACAGATAGCAAATTCACACCAATAAATGCATTATACGGAATTGATAGGCCATTACCAATAGCATTAAATAAATCTCCAGAACCAATTTATAATTTTGATAAATATTGTAATCAAGTAAAATATAAAATGCGAAAAATTCGCGAGATTGTAAAACAAAATTTAATTTCTCAAAAACAAAAATCGAAAAATTATTACGACAAAGGTACGAGAATAGAAAAATTTTATATCGGTGATCAAGTTTTAATACGAAATAATGCAAGAAAACATAAATTATCACCCGTGTGGAAGGGTCCATATCAAGTCATTAGGGTAAACTCTGACGTTAACACAACTATTAAAATAAGTAGAAAATTAAAAGTCGTCCATAATAATCGTCTGAAAAAGTTTTTTCATAACATTTATAAAATTAAATTAATATGTAGAAAAATTCACTTATTACGGGTACTGCATTATAACCAATAAATAATAATAAATTAATATTAGAAAACAATTTCAAACAAATATTTGTTTCTTTTGGCTAAAATAAAGGATACGCAAAGAAAAGCAATAATCAATAAAGTTATACAAATGACGTAATTATAAAATAATATTAAAAATAATTAATAATTTTTATCAATAGAACCTGAAATGAAAGGCTTGAAATGCAAAAAATGCATTTTACCGACGGCAAAATCAAGAAAAATTTTTACTAATAAAGTAATATACGTGTACACAAACATTAGTTGAATTATTCATATAAATTGTTAACACCCAGAATTAAGTCAAGTTTCAAAACAAATCACGGCCATTAAAATTATAAGATTAAGAATTACTATAGGTACTCACACACACATACACACACAAAAACAAAAAACATATTAGTAAAATATTCAGTAACAATAAAAAAAATACATATATATATATATATAAAATCATAAATTCATCCAATAAATTACAATTACATACACCTTACACATAAGAATTAAGAATCAACATATCAAAAGAATAACAACAAAAAAAACATTGCAAAAAGTAAACAAAAAATAAACAATGTTGTGAAAACGAAGTATAGATCATATTGCACCTGTATCTTTAGCGTATATAAAGAGGCATTATTATTAGGGAACAATATAATACATTAAGTTACATACATATACATAAGTGAAAAGTATAGCAAATAAAAAAATTTTTTTTCTAGCATATATAAACAAATTTTTTTTATATAAACAAATCATAATTGTAGAGAAACAATAAAATTTAATATAAATACTCAGAACTCAGTTGCATAAATCATTAATGTATAAAAGAAATAACATGACATTCATAATTTCGAAATTCTCTCATATGTTATTACATAAATAAAGCAAATGCGAATAAAAAAAAAAGAAGAAGAAAAGTGTAAAACAATAATATATGTAATGAATCAAAAATAATTAAATGGTAAACATACGAAAAGAATACTAATACTTAGATATCATAGGTAACATGTTTTGTAAACCATATAATGAATCCAAAATTAACAAAGACAATTAAAACAAATTGCATTAATGTAGTATGTATAATAATAAAGATAATGTAAACATAAACAGTATTTCAATTTCATTGTCAAGGTTGTATAACAATTAAATGCATATATAAAATATAGGTCAATTACTAAGTTAGGTCAGGAACATAAGATGTAGAAAATATAAAAAAAAAAACAAAAAAAAAATAATAATAAAATAAGAAGATATAAAAAAAAGTATTTATGTATGTATTAGGGATAAAAACAAAAATAAATGAATATTAAGTATAATATGCAGATAAATAATGAAATTTTTTTTTAGATATACTGGGGAATAAAAATATACGTATAAAATAAGTAAAGTTAAAAAATAAAAATAAAAAAAAAACCAAAAATGTAAACCAACCGAAACTGAAATCGACCCTACACATCCTACCACCAATTTTTCCGAACGGGGAGGAAATGTTATATAAAAAATATCAAGCTGTAACACAATTTGGTTAAACATTAGAGATATTCAATAATTTCATACATTTTAAAATTATGTATTTAAATAATTCATAAAGAAAATTCAAAATTATTTCATACTTTAATTAATTCTTTGAAACATTTCATTTAAAAGGAAATTCGGGCATCCAACTCATATCCGTTAATTGTATTAACAAAGAAAAATAATTAACAAAAAATAAATATTTCGATAACTCGCCAATTGGGCAACCATTTCATTCACTATTAAAGTTCATAATTCGTTTCAAAAAAATAAAATACGCAAAAGTATATGCCAATACATATGTATGTTTCAATATAAATTCCTTAGCAACATAGTTCAAAATTATATTTAACCTTTTTTACCAGTAATTTTCCATATTGCAAAATAACATGAAAAAATTCAAATGAAATACAAACACAAGAATTAGCAAATTACCGATTTTAACCAAAGTCAATCATAATTAGGACGGAAATATAAAAAAAACAACCAAAATATTAACATATACAAATTTATTAACGTTAAGCTCATAATAACAATTGCATATATTGATAAGTGCACTGCACTGGCATACATACAAAGTTCATATTGCATACAATTGTAAAACAGCTGGTAAGTATAACGAACTTGCGTACATTAAGAAGAGCTTAAAAGAAAAACGAACAACAATACCAAATACAGAATATGCGAATAAAGAATTTAAATGTACCGCCCATTTCCCATACGATTGGTACAGTCATTTATGGTAAATTATATTAATAATAAAATAACGAACATTGGATTTAAATAGCAAAAACAAAATTTAAGTAGGGAAAATTGATAATTGTAATTATTGATAAAATAGTTACGATTATCGAAGTTATAATTCGGATTTGAAACAGAAAAGTCGTAAAAGTAAATTACCGCGGAATTACAAATCGTCTTTGAATTAAAATAAATTATTTAACTTAAAATATTTTTTGAAAATAAATATTATTAAAGTTAATATTGTGAACCTAGTTATAATGATATTTTTAGTGAATAAAGTTTAAAAAACCAAACAATAATCTTTTCAAAAAAATATACAGATTACCTCAAGTACAAAAGAAAATAGTTGAAAATCAAGTGAAAGAAATGTTAGATAATGACATAATTACACCAAGTAAAAGTCCATTCAATTCTCCTTTATTAGTAGTACCTAAAAAACCAGGTCCTTCCGCAGAAAAACGTTGGAGAGTAGTGGTAGATTTTAGGAAACTGAATGAAATTACAATAAAAGATGTATGTATATTCTTTACATAGAATTGACGAAATATTAGGTCAATTAGGTCATTCTACATATTTCACAACGTTATATTTGGCTAGTGGATATCATCATGTGTTGGCTGATAAAAACGATAGGAAAAAAACAGCAATGTAGTACTTATCAAGGATACTACGAGTTTAAAAGGATGCCTTTTGGTTTAACAGGGGCACCAGCCACTTTTCAACGATTAATGAATAATATTTTGACAGGACAAAACGGACTGATGGTGTTAGTTTATTTAGATGATGTTGTGATATACGGCAGAAATTTAGAAAATCACAACAAAAAATTGATTGAGGTTTTTCAACGAATTAGGGGTAATAATTTAAAATTTCAGCCAGAAAAGTGCAACTTTCTAAGAAAAGAAGTATTTTATTTAGGCCATAAATGTTCAGCGGAAGGAATTAAACCAGATCCAGACAAGGTTAAATGTGTAGTAAATTTTCCTAGACCAAAAACAGTCAAGCAAGTGCAATTATTCTTAGGTCTAGCGAATTATTATAGGAAATAGGAAATGAACAACCGATAGCCTACGCAAGTAGAACATTGAACGATGCAGAAAGACGATATTCTACAACTGAAAGAGAAATGTTGGCTATAGTTTGGGCTGTAAAAAATTTCAGATGTTATTTATATGGTAGAAATTTTACGATTTATACAGACCACAAACCGTTAGTAGGAATTTTAAAATTAAAGGATACAACAACAAGATTAGCTAGATTCCAAATTAAATTAGCAGATTATGACTTAAAAATAGAGTAAAAGGTAGGAAAATTAAATCAAAATGCGGATGTTTTAAGTCGAATACCTTCAAGTGAAAATGAAATTGGAAATAAAAACAAAAACAATTTAACAAACTATAAAATTAATTGTAATGTAGTCACTAGGGCTAGACACCAAATAAATGTAGAAAAAGACAGAGGAAAATCCGTTGACAACACTGATAATGCTAATGAAACGGATAACGAAACAGAAATAATTAAAGATTCACATATTAAAACCAAAGACAGTGCAAAAATACTAACAGATGGAAATGACATTAAGACAATACTACATGAATATCACGATACTCCATTAGGTGGACATTTAGGAGTGCTTAAAACTTACAAAAGATTACGACAATTTTATAAATGGAAAAATATGTTAAAAGATATACAGACATATATTAAAAGGTGCGAAAAATGTAAGAAAAATAAAGCAGGCAAGCAAAATAAAATGCCTATGGTAATAACAGACACTCCGGATCAACCCTTTGATAAAGTTTATTTAGACATTGTAGGACCATTACCTGAAACACGAAACAATAACAAATCATAACAATAACAATAACGAAAATAACAATAACGATCAAGGCGAAAATTTGTTAAGCGAAACAATGAAAGCGCTATGCAAATTACTAAAAATCAAAAAATTACAAACAAGTGCATATCATCCACAATCAAACGGTTCATTAGAAAGAACTCATGGTCCATTGGTTGAATATCTCAGAACAATTGTTGATAAAAATCCAACTGAATGAGCAATGTGAGTGCATAATCATTCACCTCATACAAGAAGTAAATTCACACCAATTCTTGCGTTATATGGCTTTAGTAATACTTTACCATCTGTGTTTAATAAATCACCAGAGCCAATCTATAATTTTGACAAATATTGTAATCAAATTAAATATTAAATGCAAAAAATACGTAAAATTGTTAAGAGTAGGTAGCAACAACTGATTGAAATCGAAATCAGCTCAGTCAAAAATGTAAAAATTAAAAATCCGTTGAATCCGTTAATGATTTAAAAAAAAACAAATAAATATGTATGTACATTTGTCACGTATGAATTCAAATGTATATCATTTCATGCATAAGTACTTATGTACATACATATATGAACATTGAACATACAATTTTCGTGTAGGTGCACTTCCTATACATACGCATCAAAATTGATATAAAAAAATTTACATACATCTCTATTGTTCTTATTCATCATACATACATATGTATGTATATTGTATATTGTAATGCAAAACAAATGATTTATGGCTTGATCTGTAATTTGCAGAAAAATAAAAAAAAAGTTGATAAAAAAAAATTGAAAAAAAAAATCCCGTTGAAAAAAATGTACTCACAAAAATGTGAACATGTCCACATTGACGTGTATGTATGAATGCATACTCCAAAGAAATTCTATAGAAAAAAAATAATTTTTTTATTCTAATTGCTTTTTTCTCACACTCAATGTTCTATGCGTATACAATATACATACACACATGTACATCAAATACTATATAACACATGATCATATGCATATCGTATATAATATACCTATGTATATATAATATGTACATATGAAATATAAAAATCGTTTATTGACTGTACAGTGCAAATTAAAACATTTGTAACAAAATTATGAATTCAGTTATATTGAAAAATGAATTCATATTATTCTGAAATAAACAACAATTACAATACAAACATTATTATGATTTTCAATTATTTTGTTAGTAATAATTTTAAACCAAATATCACATTTTATTGTTGTTTATTATGAAGATTATAGTACAAATGTATTAATTGCAATTTAGCAAAGTGGTCATATGTATTTTATGCGGCACTGTATGTGGATTATTTTAAAATCACTTATATTATTGGTGTCACTTATTAATTTTTGCCTGAACTGTTTTTTGAAAATTTTGAAATATAAATTGAAACAGAATTAAATATGCAATGAAAATTGAAAATTTCATAGAAAAAAATAGTAATTTTCATTTATTAATAAAATGTAAACTACACAACATTTTTACTTGATTTTTTTTTTGCAAACAGTTAGGAAAAGCTCAAATTTTATGTCTATATCACAAAAATCACAAGAATCATACGTTTAATAGCAGATAAATTGCAACAAAGTCAAAATACTTTTTCAGGAAACATGCTTTTACTCTTTTTCGATTTTCCACTGAATGGAGTTCTCTATAAAAAATCTGTTCCGTTAAGCACCACAATTCCTTGCAACCTATATGTGTTCAAAATTTCATTGAAATCGGTTGGATAGTTTTTGAACTAGAAGGTCACATTGAACACCGATTTACCATTTTCCACACTTACGCAAAATTTAATTGCTCAAAAACATTAATCAAAAAATTATTACGATAAAAACATGCGTCTGGAAATATTTCACAATGTTGATCACGTGTTCGTACGTGATAATGCGAGAAAACATAAATTGTCACTGTGGGTTTGTGTGGGTAGATTATTAAAACGCACGTGGTTAACTTATGCTACCTTTATTTTATAATATATTAATACAATGTGTGAACTCTATCGCAGTCAGAACAAGAAGAGATTAAAATATAAAATTATATATATTAGACAACCTAATTATTAATTATTACATAGGGTTTATTATATAGTAAATAATAAGCTACCTGCTACTTATTAATAAATAATATTAAGTGTATGAGTACTGTGTGCGTAATCGTTACCAGTGTGTATGAAACTCAACTACCTCTAATGTGCATAGGGCTAGTTTGAGTGAATTGCATTAAACTTGTAATTGTTATGTACTCGAAACCATATTATGTATAGTTTCGTAGTGCAGTAAAAATACTGATAACGATTACCGCCACATCACTCCCCCTTGGGAAAAAAAATTTTGCAAAAATTTTATAAATTTAAAAATGAGAGTAAGCGTACGTTTAAAACAAAATTTACAACTGAAATGTTACTTTACGTTTTGTTTCTGATCTTGTGACTGGACAAGAAATGGTAGTATCTGGACTTAGCAAAAAGGCGGGATTTAATCTATCGATGTTAATGAACTCTTCCTTTCCATTCATTAATATTTTGAAAACTTTGTCCTGTCTTGATAAAACTTCATGTGGACCAGTGTATGGCGTATTTAAACTACTTTTATAAAAATTATCTTTGACGAAAACATGTGAACAAGTGTGCATGTCTTGTGGTACAAAAATGCTTTTTTGTTTTCTTGTTCGCGAAGAATGAGGCTGTAAATTAGTGAGTGTTTGTTGTATTTCTTTGGCCACAGGGTTTGTTAATTGAAAGTCTTGTGAGCTACATATTTGATGCGATGAATTCGCCAGGTAAACGTAGAGGCTGACCATAGAGGAGATGTGCAGGAGCGAAACCTACATCTTCAATAAGGGCCGAGCGAAGTCCCAAAAGTATCCAGGGTAAATTATGGTACCAATTTTTGGGGTTGGGAGAAGCTCGAATGGCCACTTTTAGTTGTCTATGGAACCTTTCTACCGATCCGTTGGATTAAGGATGATAGGTTGTAGTCCGAATACGATGGTTACCTAAGACGTTTGAAAGTTCTTTGAAAAGTAAAGATTCGAACTGAGTTCCTTGATCAGTCGTTAAGGTGCGACATACACCAAAACGTGAAATCCAATTATGGATGAAAGCCGTACATACTGTTTTTGCCTCAATATTTTTGAGAGGAATAGCCTCTGGCCAATGTGAGAAACGATCTTTGATAGTTAGAATGTAACTATAACCATTGGAAGGGGGAAGTGGTCCAACTAAGTCCATGTGGACGTGTTCGAACCTTCCTCTAGGTACCTCAAATTTTCCATGAGGTGTTGAAATGTTTCGGGTGATTTTTGCTTTCTGACAAGCAATGCATGTTTTGGCCCAAAAATTAATTTGCTGATTCATTTTTGGCCAGAAATATTTAGAAGATATGAGTTTGTTAGTAGATCGTATGCCGGGATGTGAGAGATTGTGAATGCTGTCGAAAATTAAACGGCGAAGATTTTCCGGGACGTATGGTCTATCTTTGCCTATTGAAGATTCACACCAAATTTCTACGTTTTCAAATGTGTACCTTTTTGAGTATGAAAAGTGAATTATTTTGTCTTTCTTTATTGGTGAGTAATTCTTTTAATTCGTCGTCATTTTGTTGTTCTTTTAAAAGAATGTCAAAATTGATTTGTTTTTTGTCTACAAATGTATCAATGTGAGTTCTAGAGAGGGTGTCTGCGACTATGTTTTTACAACCTTGGATGTATCGGATATCATTGGTGAATTGTGAAATGTATGAGAGGTGATTGATTTGACGAGGAGATTTATCTGCTTTAGATAAAATTGCTTTGGTTAGTGCTTTTTGATCTGTGTAGACAGTGAAATTTTTTCCTTCAACGAAATACCTGAAGTTTTTGATAGCAAGATATAAAGCTAGAAGTTCGCGGTCGAAAGCTGAGTATTTACATTCAGCTGGCTTTAGCCTTTTTGAGAAGAAACTGAGAGGTTCCCATAAACCGTTATTATTTTGTTGTAGGACTGCTCCAATGGCGTCACTAGAAGCGTCTACCCATACGCTAATTTTCGCGGTAGGATTGGGATGTACTAATAAAGTACAATTTTCTAGACTGCATTTGATATTTTGGAAGGCTTCATCGTGAATATGCTTCCATTCTAAAGGTGATTTTAAATTTTTCTTCACGCGTTTTATTTTTAATAAATCGTACAGTGGCGCTGCTAACTTAGCGAAATTGGGGATGAAGCGATGATAAAAATTTGCCATTCCTAAGAAACGCTGTAATTTTTTAATGCTTGATGGTTTTGGGAAATCTTTAATTGTTTGAACTTTGCTTTCAGAGGGTCGAATGCCATTTTCTGAAATTTTGTGACCTAAAAAGTCTAATTCTCTTTGGCCAAAAATGCACTTGAGTGGATTTATACTCATTCCATATTGTTGTAACCTCGTGAAAAGTATACGTAAATGTTCTTTATGTTCTTGAGGTGTTTTGCTTGCTATGAGAATGTCATCAACATACATAGGTGAAAATGAAATTAAGATCTGATAAGACTTCGTTAATAAAACGCTGAAAGGTTTGAGCACCATTTTTGACACCAAATGGCATTCTTAAAAATTCAAATAAACCGAAAGGAGTTATGACAGCGGTCTTGTAGACATCTTCTGGCGCGACTGGAATTTGGTGGTACGCCCTAACAAGATCAATTTTTGAAAAAATTTTGCACCCATGTAAATTGATTGTAAAATCATAAATATTTGGTAGAGGGTATTTATCAAAAACGGTAGCCGCGTTTAATTGTCGGTAATCACCACATGGTCGCCAGTTGGAATCTTTTTTTGGGACCATGTGCAAAGGAGAGGCAACGGGAGACGATGACGGTCGACATATGCCAAGCTTGACCATGTCATCAAACTCTTGTTTGGCTATGGCATATTTCTCCGGGTGTAATCTTCTGGGGCGTGCAGCGGGAAGTGTGCCCTGAGTGTTAATTCGATGTACCACATCATGACTAACCTTTAAATTGAAATCTGGTGGTGCTCTGAGGGAAGGAAAATTATTAAGGATAGCGCCATATTCGTTTTGAATGGGAGCCAGCTTGGGAGAACATGATACGCAATTGCGTGCAACGCAGTTGATTGAAATTGATGTTGTTTGGTCGACAAGCTTTCTTTGACGAAGATCCACTAACAAGTTGAAATTGTATAAAAAATCAGCACCAATAATTGGGTAATCGACAGCTGCAACAATAAAAGAATGAGTAAACGAACGTCTTAAGCCAAGATCTAATGTCATTTGTTTATGACCATAAGTTGAAATGGGTGAGTCGTTTGCTGAAGTGAGATCATAATTTGATTTGAAAGCTTGTTTGAGAAATAGTTTTTTAGGTACCACAGATATCTCGGCGCCTGTGTCAAATAAGAAATTTAATTTGGAAGATTTATCAAAAATGAAAAGGCGGCGAGAGAGACCGTTTGCTTTCGCTGCCGCGTGCGAGGAAGCAAAATCTATTTTTTTTGAGTTAGTTTTATTACACGGAGGTACACATTTTTGAGCTTTTGTTCCATATTGCTTGTGATACCAACAAACATTATTGAAATTATTTTGACTGACAGTATTATTGCGCAGACGACTTTTTGAACGAGATCTGTTTGGTGTAAAACTTCGTTTAGAATTTTTGATTTCAAGACGTCTAATGCGGTCTGTTAAATTTCGTAAGACTTCGTCAGTGTTATTTGAGGCTAATGATTTTTTATGACTAATGGCAGACATTGGAAATGGTAGTAGCATCGTAAATTTGATCAGCAATTTTAAAAATTTCTTCGATTGGCTGAGTGTTTTCAATCGCGATAATACAAGCTTGAATAGCTGACGGAAGTTTATTTATCCATAATTTTTTAAGCAAAGATGTGTTAACTATACTGTTACCACCAGCTAGAGATTGCATGTGTCGATATAATTCGGATGGTTTGTAATCACCTAATTCAACTTTGTGTAAAAGAGTATCGAGCTTACGCATTTCCGATTCTGAACTGCGTTGAAGTAGGTGTGTTTTCAAGTTTTCATATTTGTCTTGAGCTGGCGGTTTTGTTAATATGTCAGCTACTATTTCCATCGTCTCTTGTGTTAAAGAAGCTACTAGATAATCATATTTGGTGTTTGACGAAGTGATGCCCTTGACGCGAAATTGAGATTCGACCTGGATAAACCAAAGATCCGGTCTATTATTCCAAAAAGGAGGAATTTTCAAAGAACTGATGTGAGGGTTTTGTAATTCGTCATTTTGTTTTGAACCACAAGAAATGTCTTTATTGTCACTATTTGTTTTACACGTTTTATCGTCGTTACTTGTCATTTTATTCGTTATTTTATTTGTTTTATGTAGCGAAAAATTTGAAATTTAATTTGTTTATTATTGTTAGTATTATTTTTTAATTTAAATACCGAAACTATGAAAAATACCGAAGTTTACTTACTGTGAATTAGAAATGGAAAGGAAGAATTTAAAATTCACTATTTATTCCCTTATGTGTAAAATGTTGCGTGAAAATATGTCCAAGAATCCAGATACTTCCACCTCTGTGTCCGTTTATATATGTGAATGTTCAAAATTTATCGTCTGCTATTTATTTTTATTTTACAATATTTCAAATACATTTTGTATTTTGAATTTATTTCCTAAAATTAAAAAAAATTATTTAGAAAACTTTTGAATACAAAAAAAATTACAGATTATTATAAAAAAAATTATCTATATTTGTTGCTTGTTGAAACGTGTTGAATGAGCGCCGGTGTACTATAGATGTATATTTGTATGTATGAGTGTATGTGTGGTTTTAGGCGGCATGCGTGAATTTTAAAATCCAAGAAAATCCTTGTATGTCCTCGTCATCCGTTGTTAAAAATGCAGTATGAAGAAAGTCTTTTTTTTCCTTTTTTATTTTAAAATAATATTTTATTGTATTTTAAACAAAAATTTTGTTGTTCACAATATTGAAAAATGTGCATAAGTGTTAACCGTGCGAAAACCCAGTCAAATGTAATGTATATGAATTTATTTATTTTCACTGATTTCTTTAATTTCTAAAAATTTAAAATTAAACCACTCTAAATTTATTTCATCTTTCAATTAAAATTAATTGATTTTTTTTAATTTTCATGAGTTTTCAGTTTAAAAAAAATTGTACACTTTTTTTGGAGTACACTGTATATGATCTTGAAAGGTTAATGTATATTGATAAGAATGTAATAAAATTGTTATTTTCACTTTTTGTTTTTTTTTTTTTTTTTTTCACAGTATTTTTCACTAAATGAAATTTTTATTAAATTTTTTAATTTAAATAATTTTTTAAAATTGAATTTTAATTCGGGGTCACCAATTGTGGGTTTGTGTGGGTAGATTATTAAAACGCACGTGGTTAACTTATGCTACCTTTATTTTATAATATATTAATACAATGTGTGAACTCTATCGCAGTCAGAACAAGAAGAGATTAAAATATAAAATTATATATATTAGACAACCTAATTATTAATTATTACATAGGGTTTATTATATAGTAAATAATAAGCTACCTGCTACTTATTAATAAATAATATTAAGTGTATGAGTACTGTGTGCGTAATCGTTACCAGTGTGTATGAAACTCAACTACCTCTAATGCGCATAGGGCTAGTTTGAGTGAATTGCATTAAACTTGTAATTGTTATGTACTCGAAACCATATTATGTATAGTTTCGTAGTGCAGTAAAAATACTGATAACGATTACCGCCACAGTCACCAATATGGAAAGGACCATATGAAGTAATACGCGTGAACTCTGACGTGAATACGACCATAAAAATCGAAAGGAAGTTAAAAGTTATTCATAATAGTCGGTTAAAGAACTTTTAGGCTTTTGATTTTTACTTTTTGACTTTTTACTCTTTAAATATGCAAGTAATTTAATGGAAAATATTATAAACAAACAAAAAATTAAATAAAGGAACAAAAAACAAAAAAACAGGTGCACAAATTCCAAATGATACGGTACAATTACAAATAACACATGATAACGTAAATCAGAAAAAAAAATAGACAAAGGTAATACTGGGCACGCGACAGACCAAATGTTAGATACAAATAAAAAAACAAAACCTTACGAAAAACGGTATAAAATTTTAATTCAAAAATCATATTAAAAGAAAGATATATACATATATTGTCACCCACTGTGGGAATATCTTATTGCAACAAAAAATAATATATTACATTTTCACAAAAACATAATATAAAAATACATGACAATTATACATGACATACATAAAGATATACATTTATTCATAAATATAAACATATATTACTATATAAAATTACCATCATATAATTGTTATAAATTAACATATATACAGAAACAATAAATAAAAAGCAATTGTTGTAATATTTCAATAAACAAAAAATGTATTTTAATTGTTATAATGTACAAAATAATAAGCGTTTATTTCACAATTTTTAAATTGATGATTGATGCAACCTCATCCGATGACCGTCAAAACGAGAAGAACGATTCATAAATTAAAATTAATAGTGTAACCATCAATTATTCAAAATGCTGTTAGATGAGAATTACAATGAGATATACCATTACACCAAACTATCAAAGAGTGCGTGTATGTGTAAATGGTATTTAAACAAATCGTATGAGATTACAGTACAATGTTCAATATTTTAAGCTATGCAATGTACATAAGTTATGTTACAAATCAAGCAATATACAATTTTAGTTAGGTAGAAATTTACAATTTATCAATTATGATTAACAGGCAATATGAGAACTAGAGAGAGAATACAATCAAAAAATATGAGAAAGTAAATGTAAATATAATACAATAGCTATAATACAATATAATACTAAATAATACTAAATCCATATATGTAGTACAATATAGTACAGTAGTATAGTACATAAGTGGTGTAGTATATAGTAGAGTAGTAAATGTAATACAATAATATTAGATCCATTTCTCAACATCCCGCCCCCTCGCTGGAGAATCCAGCTAAGATATAGGTAAAGGTACAAGTTTCACCGTTGGACGCTTTAATAGACCAGTTTTGGTACGAACTCTGGCCACACGAATTAAGCCATCGTCACCCGGATGCAACTCAATCACTCGTCCCAGAACCCATGACGCTGGTGGTTGATTAGTGTCTCTTATAACTACAAGATCATCCTTTCTTAAGTTAGGTTGTTGAGTCTGCCATTTCGTTCGGTGCTGTAGAGACGTGAGGTAGTCACGATGCCATCTTTTCCAAAATCCACGGACCATGCTTTGTAGTAATTCCCAATTTTTTAAATGAGACGATGAAATGTTGTAATTTGCGTCTGGTAAAGTTGTAAGAGGATGTCCAACCAAGAAATGAGCAGGTGTTACAGCGTCGATGTCATTATCAGACATGGCGCACATTGGCCGTGAATTCAACAATGCTTCAATTTGGGTTAAGACAGAATACATCTCCTCATACGTAAGTATGTTGGTTCCAATCACTCGTCTGAGGTGCTGTTTGACTGATTTCACTCCGGCTTTCCAAAGTCCGCCAAAATGTGGCGCTGCTGGAGGTACAAAGGACCAAGATATACCTTCATTGCATAAGTAATTTTGAACCTTGTTGTTATGTTCCTTTGACTGCAACAACTGATACATAGTAGAGAGTGTTCTACTCGCGCCTTTAAAATTCGTGCCATTATCTGAAAAAATATGTAAACATTTTCCCCTACGGGAAATGAATCTTTTTAATGCTAAAATAAAACAATCTGTTGATAAGTCACTAGCGAGTTCTAAATGTATCGCTTTTATAGAACAGCACACAAAGAGTACGATGTATCCCTTGACGTATTTAGGATTTCGACCGCGTGATAACCGAAGTGTTATTGGACCGGCGTAGTCACATCCGACGTTTACGAACGGGCGCGCGTATGTAACACGATGTTTTGGTAGATCAGCCATCCGTTGATGATTATGAACAGCTCTTTGTCTAAAGCATGGTATGCATGTATGAACAATCTTCTTGATCATATTTCTGCATCCTAAAATCCAGTATTCTTGACGTAGAATGAAGAACATTTCAGATATTCCAGCATGTAAATGTGTTGTGTGTGTATGCGTGATGATCAAAGTAGTTACAATGTGTCCCTTGGGTAGAATGATAGGATGTTTTGTCTGATATGAGAGTTCAGTATGTTCTAAGCGACCTCCTACACGAAGTATTTCATTCTCATCAATGAATGGTGTTAACATAAACAGTTTGCTACTAGGAGAAAGGCACTTGTTTTGTTTTATAAGTCGTTTCTCAAATTGGAAAACGCTACCTTGAGCATGTCTAATACAAACAAACTTAACAAACTTAAGTTCATGAACTTGAATATTTCCAATGGTACGGGATGAAGGAGGAGAACGAGCATTATTAAGAAATCGATAACAAAAAGCCTAAATCCTTAAAATTGTATGCCATGAAGATCTTCGTGAGAAAATGATATCTAACAATGGCTGTGTACTTTCAACAAGCATAGATTTTAACACAACCTTTCTTTCTTCACTGTTAACATTTATTGAAGGCATGAATTCATGTACAGTCTTGGGCCAAGTGGTTTCCGGTTTGCCTAACCAATCTGGTCTACACCACCAGAGTTTATGTCGAATCAATTCTTCCGGACGAATACCACGTGATGCACAATCTGCAGGATTCTGCTTCGAACTTATATGATGCCAACAGTTAGGAGGAAGTGTTTCGAGAATTTCACTGGTTCTATTAGCAACAAAAGGTTTCCAGCGTCGTGGAATCGATGACAACCAATGTAAAACTATTTGTGAATCAGTCCAAGCAAAAATCGGTTTATCAATAATCTTGATTGAATAGTTAACCTTTCGTATGAGGCGTGTAAGCAACACTGACGCACATAGTTCGAGACGAGGAACGTTTATTTGTTTCAACGGTGCAACCTTACTTTTTGCAGCCACGAGACGAACAGTAATATGACCATTTTGATCAATGCTTCGACAGTACAAAACAGCAGCATATGCTGATTCCGATGCATCAGCAAAACCGTGGTATTCAATATGTGAGTCTGGTATCATTAGAAGCGGAACCTTAATATCATTCAAATGATGCAATGTATTTCGAATATGTAACCAATTTTCTTCTACCCTCTTGGGTACAGAATCATCCCAGTTTAAATTGAGCAACCAGAGTTGTTGAAACAAAATTTTTATTGATGCAGTTACAGGAGTTAGGAAGCCAAGTGGGTCAAATGTCTTGGAGGCGTCTGATAAAATTTGTCTTTTGGTGGTTTTAGCTGCTTGTGGCAAATTAACCTTGAATGAAAATGTATCAGCTGATGGCGACCATTGAAGACCAAGAGTTTTTATGGATTTTGATTTGTCATCAAGATCCTTAGCAGATAATTCACAAGAGGTATTTGGAATATCCTTTAACAACGTACAACAATTAGAACTCCATTTGTGCAGCTTGAATCCACAAAGGTTGAGTAGAGTGGTCAAATCTTCCTTGAGTGTTAAAAGATCATCAATTGAGTCAGCGCCAGTTAAGACATCGTCAACGTAAAACTCATTCAAAAGGACTTGCGATGCTTTAGGAAAACGAGTCTTGTAATCCAAAGCCAATTGCTTCAAGGTGCGTATTGCTAAAAAGGGCGCGCTAGCAGTGCCATAAGTTACTGTGCATAAACGATAATGTTCAACCGGTTTATCAGGTGATTCACGCCACAATATGCGTTGCAGATCGCGATGACATTTGCTGATCCAAATTTGCCTATACATTTTCTCAATATCAGCAGAAAACACCGATGACAACGAAAGCGTAAACAAATTGTGAATAAATCAGGCTGAATGTTAGGTCCAAGAAGTAATGCGTCATTCAATGAAGTACCATTTGTAGATTTGGAGCTTCCATCAAAAACTACACGTACCTTTGTCGTGGAGCTGTCAGGTTTAAATAGAGCATGATGTGGTAAATAGTAAATATTTTTGGCGTTGATTTCAGTGGTAGGTACGCGTTCCATATGACCCAGATCTAGATATTCCTTTAAGAAATGAATATAACCGTTCCTTAGGTCTCTGTTGCGATTAAGTGATCGTTCTAGTGAATATAATCTACGTAATGCAGTATGGAAGGTATCACCTAAAAATACAGACTCCTTGAGAGGTAAATTGACAACATATTTACCATCAGTTGTTCGAACGGTCGTGTGTGAGTATGATGCTTCAGCCTGTTGCTCATCTGATGACAGTGAAGGCTTGTCACAAATGTGTTCAATTTCCCAGAAGCGTTGCAATGTTTTATCAATATCAAACTCTGTAAAATGAGACATTATTAGTGTTTAATCAATGTTCTCACTAGTAGGTATTTCCCCAGCAAGAACCCAACCAAAAATTGTAAACTGTGCAACTGGGTTAGTATTAATATGGCCATCTCGAAAACATTGGAATACCCCGTCTGCACCTAACAAGATATCAATTTCCTTTGGTTGATTAAACTTAGGATCAGCTAATTGAAGCGTACTGATGATGTTGGTATTTATGTCTAATTCTTCGCTAGGTAGTGGTGATGTTAATTTGTTTAGAATAAAAGCGTTGATGACAAGTGAATCAGCTGAATGCATTGATTTTAGGGTAACTGTGACAACTCCCCTTGTAACTCCTGTATGAGTTGCTGACAACCCACTGACAGACAGTCTAGCATGTCGACGCCGAAGACCAAGTTGTTTCGCAAACGACTCAGTAATAAATGAGGCTTGAGAGCCCGAATCAAGGAGAACTCTACAAGGATGTATGGTTCCATGAACATCTGAAACATGAACAAGTGCAGTTGGCAATAACGACGTGATCTTAGGTGACCCGCTACGAATAGAATGAGTGTTAATCATTGGTTTTGCATTTGAATTGAGTTGCGCGTCATGGTTTTGATTTTGGTCATCGTCGACATGAACAAGAGTGTGATGCTTACGATTACAATGATGACAAGAATGTTTGGATTGACAAGACTTAGAAACATGACCATTTCGTAAGCAATTATAATATAATTTGTTATCTTTTACAAATTTTCGTTTAGCTTCAGTGTTTAAAGATTTAAAGTTTTCACACGCAAATAGATGATGTTGTCCCTTACAGTTGGGGCAATTAGTAACATTCGGTTGATATGATTGAGTAACTGATGTGTTAGCTCTTATTTGTTTGGTTTGTACATGTGATTTATGTGATGGTTGAGATGCTTCCAATGCAACACATCGGTTGTCGAGGAAAGTCAATAGTTCATTTACCGTTGGAAAGTCCTTGTTGATGTTCGCTTCTGCCCATTCATGCTTGGTAACTGGATCGACCTTATTGAGTATAAGAAAGATGATCCAAGGATCACGTTGCTCAGCCTCCTCTCCAAGAGCTCTCAGTCCACGTATAACCTCATCGCAGCCATCTGAAATGCGTCGTAAACCCACTGATGATGTGACCGCAATCGAAGGAAGATTCAGCAACGCCTTGATGAATGATGATACTATTGGAGCCTTTCGGTTATATCGGCTGTTCAACCTTGACCACGCTTCTTCATAATTATCTTCTGAAATGGGAATGTGGCGCAGCAAGGACTCTGCTTCTCCAGTTAATAACCCTTTCAAGTAGTGAAATTTCTGAGTTTTTGTCAATCTTGTATTTGCATGTATTGTTCCGTTGAACATATCACGGAAAGAAATCCATTCTTTTAAATTTCCAGAAAATGGAGGTATGTGAATTTTCGGTAATTTTGAACTAGCTTCAGGAGTATTGTTTATGCAGGTACTTGGAAATTTCTCTAAGAAGCTGGCTTGTTGTGAAACAAGTTTATCAATAACAGTAACATCGTTATCTGAATTTGATGTAACACGTGATTTTATAGCTATGGATAATAACTCATGCACTTTAAAATATTTGTCTTCAAATTGTTCACTTTCTATGTTATGTTCACTAAATTCAGAATCAGATAATAATTCACATATATCACATTGTATAGAAAGGAATTCAGTCCAACATTCATTGAGCTTTTGTAAACGAGCCTGTAACGCTTCGAGAGTGGTATTCGGCCCTATCGTTTCACAAAATGTACCGAGACGTGTGACTGTAGCCTTAATAGTGCCACGTTTCTTTTTCAATGCGTCCATTTTTAATTATAATTACAATCTACAATGGTACAAAAAATCGGGATAATGACAAAAATAAAGTTGATTCAAAAGGTTACAAGATTGCGATTTATGGAACACAATTTCAAATAAAGTACAATGCAAATACAATGCAGTTGAACGTATGCGTATGTATTATAATATGAACAAATTGTCACCGGCATCAATATGTGAGGCACACCTTATGATAATCACAATCCCTGTCTTTTTCTTGTATAATTTTAAACAATTATTTTAACCAATATTTAAAAGATAAATTCACTTTCCCCCTTTTTTTTTTTTATATCAATAGAAATTTATATCAAACAATTAAAAAAAATGTTCAACACCAATCACAGCACAATGACACGTGTTTCATACCGGTCTACAATTTTATTTCACCCTTTAGAAAGTAATTTAAAAAAAAATCAAAAATATTAAAGAAAAATACTTATCTAAAATAATATCCTGTACATCCGGCTCGAAGGACCAAAAAATGTTGTAATATTTCAATAAACAAAAAATGTATTTTAATTTACAAATTTTATTTGTTATAATGTACAAAATAATAAGCGTTTATTTCACAATTTTTAAATTGATGATTGATGCAACCTCATCCGATGACCGTCAAAACGAGAAGAACGATTCATAAATTAAAATTAATAGTGTAACCATCAATTATTCAAAATGCTGTTAGATGAGAATTACAATGAGATATACCATTACACCAAACTATCAAAGAGTGCGTGTATGTGTAAATGGTATTTAAACAAATCGTATGAGATTACAGTACAATGTTCAATATTTTAAGCTATGCAATGTACATAAGTTATGTTACAAATCAAGCAATATACAATTTTAGTTAGGTAGAAATTTACAATTTATCAATTATGATTAACAGGCAATATGAGAACTAGAGAGAGAATACAATCAAAAAATATGAGAAAGTAAATGTAAATATAATACAATAGCTATAATACAATATAATACTAAATAATACTAAATCCATATATGTAGTACAATATAGTACAGTAGTATAGTACATAAGTGGTGTAGTATATAGTAGAGTAGTAAATGTAATACAATAATATTAGATCCATTTCTCAACAACAATTTTAAAAGTATAATTACAAGAGTCATATTTACATACATTTTTTAAAAAAATCTAATAAACGAAATATTCTTGCACATCTGTGACAAGATCAGATTACAACTCTGTATAACTGCAACATACATAAGAACATTATCATTAAAATAAGGTAACAAGTTAAAAAAAAAAAATTTTTATTTTGAAATATTAGATACTACCAAAGTGAAAAAAACAAATTATAAATAAAATTTTCATTTTACATTAAGCTAGGGTGACCAGAAGTATTGCATTTCGCAGTACAGTACTGCTTTTTTAGAACTTGCTCTGCAAAAAAAAGGTGTACTGCATTGTACTGCTTTTTTCTCGCTGTCCTGAAATGTACTGCAATTGAATAATTAACATCACAAATTTCAAAAATTGTAAATTTATTAACTACTGGAAAATATAATAAATTGTTGTCTTGGGTCTAGCTAGCTGCTAGATAGACTTTTCTGTTTGTGGGGATAATTTTGTTACTAACACTATTACAACTTTTATTGGAAATTACACCCATCAGACAGAAAACTCTGTCTTTCTCCTAGACAGAAATGTCCACGAAAATGTCTTAAAACTTTTAAAGAAAAATTGTGGATTCTGAAATCTTGTGTTAACATTAAAGGCATATTTGTGAGATTTATGGGATTTTATAGAAATTTTATGTAAAAAATGTAATTAGGTGTAGGTTTAAATATTTTTGTTTTCTAAAAATAATTGAATTTATACATATATATATACATATGTAGATGGAATAAGATTAAAATCATAAAATTAAACAAAATGTGATAGGTACAACAATTTTTAAAAATATGAAATATCATCTTGACAGAAAATTCCCACCATCAAAACTGGGCATTTCCAACTGTCCAACTAAAAAGACAGTACAGACAGCTGCTTACAATCGTAATCAAATGGCAACTGAGAAAAGTTTTTTTTTAACGTTTATTTTGAAAATAAATATCACACTATGATATATGATAATCACTCATATATGATACATCACTCTGCATCTACCTGTATATTTGTTGAACCCTAATGTTCGTACTGCATTTTTACTTTTAGGACCTGGTCACCCTAATTAAGCTAAAAACAAAAATAAATAAATAATAATAACAATAAGAAGTAAAATATACAGAAAATATTTACATACACCTACATATTTCAACATTAACAATATAGAATATACATTTAAAAAAAATATATATAGGTATATATAAATAAACATATCATAAATATAAACATATAATTGTCTAATTTAACAACTTAATGTAGTATAGATATATAATGAATATATCGAGTCATACATGTACATATAAGTAAAAAAAAAGAAGATAAAAATGCTGTTATTTATTTATTTAATATTCTTTTACAATATCCGTAAAAGAACGAAAAACACAATATCTTCGATAAATTATAATACAATAATTAAAAGTCATTATATAAACAGTGCCAACTATGATATCATAATATTACATTAATTATTAATTCCAATACTACTAAGATAATAAATTTGAAGTTGTTAGTAAAATTTATACTAAGTAGAAATTCGATTCTTAACACTCCTCCCTCAACTACAAATTTATACTTTAAATTCAATTATCATTAGTTTCAATCATACAAATATCTTTTAAACAATTTTGTAATTTGTTAAAACTGAGTGTCTTTGTTAGAGCATTTGCTGGCATCACTGAGGTATGCATGTATTTAATTTGTATTTTCTCTTGTGTGATTGCATCTTTAATAAAATGATGTCTGATGTCGATGTGCTTACTTCTACTGTTGACCACTTCTGTATTAGCTATCGCTTGAGCACTTTGATTATCATTATGTAATATCACTGGTTTTCTATCTCTAAATCCAATTTCTTCAAAAAGATTTTTCAGGTAAATCGCTTCTTTACTTGCTTCGGTTAACGCCATATACTCTGCTTCTGCACTTGAAAGTGCTACAGTTTGCTGCTTCTTAACTTCCCAAGATATCGCACTATTAGCGAGTTTAAAAAAATATCCCGTATATGATTTTCGATCATCAGTGCTCGAAGCCCAATCTGCATCAACATACCCTTGTATGTCATCTTTTGTATTTCTGAAATATAAACCGAGATTTATGGTTCGTTTCAAATACCTTAAAACTCTTTTTGCTGCTGCCCAGTGTGCCTTTCCAAAATTATTGTTGAATTGACTTAATTTGCTGACAGTATAGGCTATATCAGGTCTCGTTGTCACTGAAAGATAGAGCAGTGACCCAATAAGATTCTGATATGGTACTTGTTTCATCTCGTCTTGTTCCTCTTTTGTTGCAGGACACATTTCTTTTACCAATTTCATGCTTGAATCTAGAGGTGTTCTCATAGTGTAACAATCTCCCATTTTGAATTTTTCAATTAATTTTTATATGTATGATTTTTGTGTTAAGATAATGCCATCTTTAACATCTCTAAACTCTGTACCAAGAAAATATTTTAGCTTTCCCAAATCCTTAACTTCGAACTCAATAGCTAATTGATGTTTGAACCATTTTATTTTTTCTTCGTTATTCGAAGCTATGACAATATCGTCTACATATATTGCAATCAACATGACAATATTGTTCTTTTCATACTTGTATAGACATGGTTCGTATCTCATACGAGTACAGCCCATTTTCTTTAATTGACTGTCTAACTTTTGGTACCAAACACGACCGCTCTGTTTAAGCCCATATATTGCTTTCTTTAATTTACATACTTTATTTGCCGTTGAAGTATTAAATTTTTGATTGAGTTTATCATAATATTCTGGTAATTCCATGTACAATTCTTCTTTCAAATTTCCGTTTAGATAAGCTGTTACAATATCTAGTTGATGCAGTTTTAAATTTAGTTTTACTGCAATTGCTATCAATATTCTAATTGATTTTTGTTTTGCAACAGGGGCATACGTTTCATGGTAATCGATACCTGATATTTGATTATATCCTTTTGCGACCAAACGTGCTTTTCTTTTTATGATTTTACCATTTTCATCATACTTAGTTGTAAACACCCATTTGCAGCCTATTACATTTTTTACATCTTTTGGTTTTTCTATAACTTCCCAGGTTTTATTTTTCTGATGTGCATTTATTTCATTTTCAATAGCTTCTTCCCATTCTTTTCTCTGAGGACATTTAATAATTTCTTCTATTGATTCAGGATCTCTTTCACAAACTAGAAAACCTTCAAAAACTTCATCATCATTATCTTTTGCACTTTCATTTTCTTCATTTTCCGGGGATAATTCGTTTGTTGGTTCTTCTTGATTTGAATATGTGTTAAAGAACTTTCTCGGTCTTCCTCTTTGACCGGTATATACCTTTCGAGGTCTACCTCTTTTTCTTCTATGTATATTAGTATTTTCCTCACTTTCTTGTTCCTTTTCCTCTATTATGTTTTGTTCACTTTCTTGGCTTTTGTCCTCTTCTTTGGTACTACTATGTTTTTCATCTATTAATGGTTCATACAAAAATACTTTACCATCTTCATCATCATTTTCGTTATGCATTACAATTTCATGCTCATTAACGAATTTTACATCTCTGCTTTTGATAACTTTTCCAGTTTGTTTATTCCATAATCTATATGCTTTTGCATCAGTACAATATCCCAACAGATAATATGGTTTTGACTTTGCATCAAATTTCTTTCTTCCTGGTGTTTTGTCAAGGACATATGCCAATGTACCGAATGTTCTAAAATATGTTATATTCGGATCTCTTTTATACAATAATTTGTAAGGCGTTTCATTATTTAATGCACTCGATAATGACCTATTTTGTATATAATTTGCTGTCGCTATTGCTTCTGCCCATAGATATTGTGGCAATTTTGATTGAAGAAGCATGCATCTCGCCATTTCTACTAATGTCCTATTTTTTCTTTCCGCTTCACCATTCTGTTGGGGTGTATATTCCACTGAAAATTGATGATGAATACCAACTTTTTCCAAAAAGGTGGAAAAAACATTATTTACATATTCTTTACCATTATCTGTTCTAAATGCTTTAATGCTATAACCAGTAAAATTTTCCATTTTTGCTTTATACACTTGAAACATATTTAGAGCTTCATAAAATAAACTTCAGTCCATCTCGTTGCATCATCTATGAAAGTAATAAAATACTGACACCCACCACCTGATATTGTCCTAATTGGACCGCATACGTCACTATGAACGAGTTCTAATGGGTGATTACTCCGACTTGATGATTTCTTGTTGAATGGATGCTGCGTATGCTTACCTTGAATACATATTCTACAAACTGGATGATTTATATTCTTTATTTTCAAATCTATTCCTTTCATCTTATTATTTTTAATCATTTCAAATAATGTTTTATAATTCAAATGACCATATCTGTAATGCCAAAGTAAAATTGCTTTATCTTGTGATACTAAATAAGCGTCATGCTTTTCTTCTGCAATAGTATAATATAAACCATTTTTCTTTTCAAATGTAGCAGCAGCTTTATTTTTATGGTTAGTAATTAAAGCAGTATCTTTATAAAAAGTGACACTATGATTTGTATTAGTAATTTTACTTACAGACATGGGATTTGACCTTAATTCTGGTACATATAAAACATCTAGTAGTTTTATTACATGTCCATTCTTTAACTGTAATTTCACAATACCTTTTCCTTCTACTTTGATAGTATCCTTATTCGCCATATTTAATTCTGTATTTTCAATTTCTTTAAATTCAATGAATCTTTTAATATCATTTACCATATGCGATGTCGCTCCGCTATCTAATATCCATCTAACTTTTGAATTTGAATGTTTTTCACATGACATAAATGAGGATTCTTCAGCAAATGAAGTATTTTCATATTTTGTCTTTCTATTTCTACACTCTGCAGCAATATGACCAAATTTTCTGCACTCATTACACATTACTTTGTGTCTGAATATTTTTCTATTTTTATGATGATGATTCCATTTGTTGTTCTTTGGATTTTTCTGATTTGCTATCAATACTTCTGACATTGATGGTTGTACATTTCGGGCATTATACTCTTCTATAATTTTAAGTTTCAGTTCATGTGGTTTTGGTAGAATATCACGTGTCTCGACTGCTATCCGAAAATTTCCATATGGTTCGGGTAAACTATATAATAGTAGTATTGAGAGCAGATCGTCATCGATGGTTATATCAATGGATTTCAATTTCTCCACAATATCAAAAAATTGAGAAATGTGTTCAACAATATCACTTTCTCCTGCTGCTTTCTTTAGAATTAAATTTTTAAATAATGTTGCTTTTCTAGCTGGTCCATTTGAGTTGTAGGTACTCTTCAATTTTTCCCACAATTCATATGATGTGTTACAATCTTTAAATTCCATAAGCAGATGTGGACTTATTGATAAAATTAAATCTGCTTTCGCCTTTTTATCCATTTTGGTCCATTCACTGATTTTATTATCCTCCGATGGTTTCCCTTTTAAACCACTAACATAATCCCATAAATCGTTCTTTATTAAAAGGGATTCCATCTGGATTTTCCATGTGTCGTAATTTTCACGTGTCAATTGATCAATTCTAAATAAACTTTGTGACATCTTTAAATTTACACTTCTTTTGTTCCACTAATTATCACAATTTTTCATTAATATATTTATTACACCTCACATATGTTGATCACACAGATCGAAACCAATTTTATTTTCTCTTCCCAGTTTTCACACGCGTCAAAAAAAAAATTTTATTTAATTTATTTTTATTTATTTATTTTTTTTTAATTAAATTAATATGCCGATTACTGGGCCCATAACCTTTGTTATTTATTTATTTAATATTCTTTTACAATATCCGTAAAAGAACGAAAAACACAATATCTTCGATAAATTATAATACAATAATTAGGTCATTATATAAACATTGCCAACTATGATATCATAATATTACAATAATTATTAATTCCAATACTACTAAGATAATAAATTTGAAGTTGTTAGTAAAATTTATACTAAGTAGAAATTCGATTCTTAACAAATGCATACGAAGCGAAACAAATTTAATATATAGAAGTTCAGTGACAATTTTCACTGTCAATATGGTAACATAACAAAAAATATTATGCATTAAAAATATTATGTAAGAAAATAAAAAATGTACTACACCCATATATGAAATTAATGAACTTACAAAATAAATAGGTCAGTGGTATTGTAAAAAAAAATAAAATAAAATAAATAAATACTAATAAAAAACAAAGTTATAATGAATAAAAATATATGCATATTTTACATTCATTTATATAAGAAATAAATTTAATCGAAATTAAATAAAAAAAAAAAATACCGTACCGAACCAAACATTTTAAAAGAAAATTATATATAAATAAACTATAAAAATAATTAACTCCACCACCCATTTTTTCGAGGGGGGAGGAAATGTTGTATAAAATATATCAAACTGTAACACAATTTAATAATAAATAAGATGAATTCTTCTTCATGAGTAAAAATTTCAAAATAAATTAATAAACAAAATTAAATTGGCTTGCCAATTGGTGAATCATTTCCTATTCTAATTAGAAATCATGTTACTGAAATTATTGCAAAATAATCCAGATGTTTTAAAATAATGTAAACTGCTATACGGAAAACAAAAAATATATCACAGTAATCATGTTACACATAAATATGTATGTTAAATAAATCAGAACAAGGTGATATTTGATTTGATAACACATTCATAAGTCGGTCAGTCAAATATCACTTAAAGACAATTGTGTCAAAATCAAAAACAAAAATAACAACTGTGTAACAATAACATATGGTAAATGCATATAGCAAAAATGCATAGTGTTAAGCAACTAAACTTTAAGCATTTAAATACAATATAGAGCAATATGCAATATTGAAGACAAGAAATAAAAGAAAAACAATTACTGTCTTCATAATAGGAAGTAAGACAATAAGAATAGAAAATGATTACGCCAATCTTCCCTACTATTGGCAAGGCCGAAATATTAAATTAACGTAATGCAAAATAGTCTTTAGAAATAAGGAACTGCGTTTTTATCAGTTAAACTAAATGGAGTAGGGAAAATTGATAATTGTATTTATTGATGAATAATTACGATAGTAGTATAAGTTATGAGAGTTCTGGCGCCTCAATTGAGGAGGCATGTATTTATTTGTTGTAAAATTTCTTAATTCGTTTATTGAAAGAATTGGTCTTGAATAAAAGATGTTTATAAATTTCAAACTTGATGTGCGTTTGTGCGTTAAAGCATTGTTTATATTATGTTGAAGAATAATCTTAATACACACACACACACATCCATATACCAGCGTGAATGTTATTATTTTTTAAAACTACATATGACAAGTATTATTAGATTGTGTGATTTTGTTGTCGTTGTAAAGAAGTTTATATTGTGAAATTAAAAACGTACTTATCAATTAAAAAGTTAGTGTATGTTTGTAGATTGGTTATAGTTTATACATACAGTCTGTGGTTATATGAATATGCACATACACAGTGTTTATTCATTGTTAACTGTGTTGCGTAAACACATGTTTAGTTATTAATGGAGTTATAAAACATGTGTTTGGTTTTTATGTGATATGGTAATGATTTGTTTATATGTTTTACATTTATAATCATGCGATTTGCAACAAATTAATTATATATTTACTTTATATTATACTTAGCGCTCAATGGCCCTCTCTTTAGTTTTAATAAAGATCATTGACGAAAAACAAGCGATTGTTGGTTATTGGAGAGGTGGAAAGGGAGGGAGGTATACATATGAAGGAATTATAAATTGTAGGTTGCAAACAATAGCAATTTTCCTCTAAATAATTATATATAATTTGTTATGAGTAATGAGAATATGACGCTGAACGGATTTTAAGTAATGACGAAATAGAAACAATGATTATAAAAACAAATGTTAATCTAATTGACACTAGAGAGATGCTAATTAGGCTTACCTAATGGAAATTTCAAAGTTAAATTATTTTGTATTTATTATTCATCGAGTTATCATAAAATATTAGTTTACTGCCACTAGTTCAAGTAAACAAGTTGACTTAAAAAACTTTATAATAAAATAATACATAAAAATAAATAATAATAATAGTAATAATAATATTAAAAATGGACTTTGAAGATTCTGAAGAATTTGTGTCAGAATTTGATGATCTATTATTAGAAGAACATCGAGATGAAATTTTGCGTTACTTAGCATTTTTGAAACCTTACTGCAGTATGGAAAAAGCAAAATCGATTTATGGTACACACTACTTATGTTAAATCTCATTCATTTCTATTATAGATTAAAAAATAAACAATGTAGCAAGTGTGTTTTAAAAAATTGTTTTATTCAAAAATAAAGTACATTACATAATATATAAACTAAATCTTTCATATCAATCCAAGAATTATATTTATTTGAAAAGCCTAACCATTTAACAAAGGCTTTATTAGCTCTCTTTTTTAAAACTTTTTTTACTAAGTAAATGTCAGGATATTTTGTCTTTAATATTTCTTCATGATAAAAGCTGCCTTGAATTGGGGTTCCATTAAAATCTTCCAAAAAATATGTAATAGGATTTGTATTGTTTACGGTTCGTATTTTGAAAATTTCAGTTGTCCAATTTGGGTATATTTTCAAGTTGTTGTAAACTGTTTTTAATAAACGTTTTTCATTTACAGAGTTGACATCACTAGGTCGCATTTTAATACTACGATGTTTTGTGTTTTTGTACTTATTAAGTAAGTCTTGAATATTATTTATCCATTTATAAGAGCCATTCATGCTAAAATCTTTCCACATCATATTTTTTAAAGTACGATTGAAGCGTTCAATAATTGACGCTTTTAAAGCAATAAAAGTCGAATAATGATTTATGTTATAATCTTTCATTAAATTTTGAAATTGATGATTATAAAATTCTTTTCCGTGATCACTTTGTAAATTTTTTGGTGATTTTTTTGATGTTGTAAATATTATTTTCATAGCTTTGGTTACGTCTATTCCACTTTTGGTTTTTAGTGGAACAGCTCATGCAAATTTTGAAAATGTGTCAATCACTGTTAACAGAAATCGATAACCCTTGTTACTAGTAGAATACGAACCCATTTCAACCAAATCAATTTGCCACAAATCATCAATGCCTTTTATTGTTACTTTTCTACGTTTAAAATTTTTCCGCGCTGTCTTATGCAGTTCCTCAACTAATTGTCGTTTACTCATATTTATATTAATGATAATTTAAATTATGTAATCTCAGTAGGGATAATAAGGTTATTTTCAAAGTTTTTTGTTCAGTTGTAGGCTTTTCTTTATACAAAGAATTTTGTAAAAGTGAAGATATTTTTTCATTGCTTGATTTACACTCGTTTAAGAATGTCTCGATTTCACGTATTTTTCGATTTATAAGTACTTTAAAGTTATCTAAATTACTCTTATTTTTGGTCATTAAATTTTCTAATTGTTTAATTTTGTTCTCGACGTTTAATTTTAATTCGTTTATTGTATTCATAATTTTTTCATTTAAACTTTTAAATTGTTCAACTAAATTACTTTCAATATGTGCAATTTTATTCGCAAAATCTTCTTCTTCATCTTCTATACCATTTTGAAAGTAATCTTTTGTAATTGCATCATATCCATCTATTGGTGTTCCTATTAAGCGTTTGTGTTCTATGTCAAAATGTCCATCAGGTAATAATTTAAAACCTAATCCAGGTTGACCTGGCGGACCGCGTTCCCCTTTCATATGGTCGTACTTTGATGTGTGAAACACGACCAAACTTATCAACACTCATATTTGCAATGATTAAAAAAAATAATAAACGGACTATTTAATGAATAATATTTGCTTCACGCAATTCTTCAATCTCATTATTATGATTGGAATGCCCTGCTTGTTGTAAAGCAATTAATAGTTGTAATCTTTCGACTAATTCATTTGAATCATCCCAAAATACATAGTTAGGTTTGTGAGTGTTTACTAGCATAAGACCTGTGCCTCTTTTTTTAATCAATTTGCTTATAATTTTTCTATATTTTTCACCACTATTTCCTTTAGTTCTGCTATTTTTGTCTGTAATTACTGTTCTAAAAACGTTTGTTGTGTTTAAAATGCTCTTATAGTTTTCAAGATCAGATAACGTGTACTCCTCAGGAATTTTCATAAAAATTAATTCATATACATACATAATTCTTGAGTTGCGGGGTATTCATTTTCTCCCACAATTATAGTATCTTCTTTAAACTCTATTTTATGGTTACCTATTTCAAAAGCATTAAGATTTTCGTTATATTTTGGTCCAAAAGCTTTATGTAGATTTCTACTATTATTCATATATTCTCTTGTGTAAAAAGAAGCTAGAGCTCTATTTTTATTAAAAGATTCTTGTGAAAAAGATCTGTTTTGATTTACGTTGTTATTTATAGGCTTCTTTATGTTAAAAATAGGAGTGCTTGAAGATTGATCAGATAAAATTGTTTTCGTCAGTGTCTTGTTGAATGAAGTGTCTGTAAAATATAGTGATGATTTGAAAAATTCAGGTGGCTACTCTGTTGAGATGTTGCTGCTTTCAAAAATTGGAAACTGATCAGATGTAGAAAAATCCTTTATATCTTTTTTAACTTCAGTTTTGATTTTTTTATTAATATCATTTTCTGTCTTTTCCTTAAATTCACGCAAATGCTTACTAATAGGCATAAATGTCTCTTCAAGCATTATTTCTTTTTCATGTCTACCAGACTTTATTGCATTGTATTTCTTACGTATGGCATTTTTCGATTTTATTAAATTTTTAAGTAACTTAGATTCCATTATTTCGTACAGTTTTCTTACTAACCTACATGTATGTGTTAACAGCTTAAAAACAATTTGTTATCACTTTGTAAACGAACAGCTGACAGTAAAAGCAAGTTGTAACTACTAATTTGTGAACAGCAATCTTTCTACATATATGTATGACTACTTTCGAGGAAGATTTTTTCATGTATTGAGTATATATTGAGATAACTTGTTCTTTTATTTATATTTTTATGAATTCATCAAATCCTTTCCTGTATCTTCCATTATCTGTTGAACAATCTTTATTAATTACAATAAATCCATAATTATCTTTCCAACATTCTGAACATATGTTCTTAAACTTTTCGAAAGACATATCAGTATTTACATGGTCTTTATATATATGTTTCAAATTCATATCATCTTGTTTAAATAAAATTAAGAAATTTGCATTATCTCTTATTAAATGCTTAGGTATATGTGTATAAGTTTGACATAGATAAAAACTGTCAATATCTTTATGACGACCCATGCAAAAATAAGATCTCATATTATTTTGTTTTTCACATGCAACATCATCAAAAATAAAAACTGAGTTCTGTTTAGCGCCATCAGGAGCTAAAACTTCATTATTCTCTGAAAATACATAATAACGAATTCCTTTAATTGAGGTTATAATTTCTTTCAAATATGCATATTTTGGCTGATGCAAAGATTTTGAATATAAATAAATGTTCTCAAATTTAAAACCATTCGGATGTTCAAGTAAACATAGCATAACATTAGTTTTACCGCAATTTGATGTACTTGCAATAATTGCTCTTATATTATTTGGTAGAAGTACACTATGTTTCGTTTTTTTATTTGATTCAGGTTCAAAATCAATATTTTTAACTTGCAATGTATCATGTTGTTTTATTAATTTCATTTTGTATACTAGATTGTATATAATTTAAGGATAATATTTATAGAATATTTACAGAATATTTTATTCATTTCGGAAAGTATCTACTTTAACCGAAAGGGAACTATCGGTAAACTACTAGGTTTTAGAGAAATCATATTAGAACCAAATAAATCACACATATCTACATTACCTGTAAACATAATTAAAGTAAATGTTATTCGCATAGAATGTAACCTCATTACAGGCTCATATATAAATAATCATGTCGCACATATTTTACATGAATTTTCACCAGATGTTAGTCCTGGGTATAAAATAACCGTGGTACCAAAAAATGTTATTTATTTACCAATAAACGTCAGACAAATAAGATCCTTAGAACTAAAAATCCTTGACCAAGGCGGTGATCTAGTGAATTTTAGAGGTGAAACAATAACAATACGTCTTCATTTAAAGGCAATATAAATATGTTGCTATATAATCATAGTTATAATAAGGTTTTAACTAGTAAATCACCAAGTGTGAATTTTTCAACACCGTATCTCGCTTCTACTGTAAAAGTATCAACACCTTGTTTAACAGAAATTAATAAAGTTTTTCTCAAATCATTAGGATATAAAGTTCAAGAAAAATGAGTCATATACTAAATATTTCTAGTCCACCTGAATTTGATGATAGTATTGTGAAAAAAGAATATCATAATTATACGCAATTTTCAGCATCGTGTCAAAATAGTGATGAAATTAGAATATCAATACAGCATCAAGACTTATATCTGTTACCTAGTGAAAGTTATATTTACATCGAAGGTACTATAACTGACCCAGATGGAAAAAAATTAGGTGCTACCGATTCAATGCTCAATAATAATTGCATGTCTTTTCTTTTTGGAGAAATACGATATGAACTAAATGGTGTTGAAATTGATCGTACAAGAAATTTAGGATTCACAAGTACAATAAAAAATTATATTTCTCTCACAGAGGATTAAAGTAAAACATTATACATTGCAGGCTGGTCTCCTAATTCACAAATTAAAGTGAATTCTGAGGGTGCTTTTAACTTTTGCATCCCATTGAAGATGCTTTTAGGATTTGCTGAAGATTATGCTAAAATTATCGTCAATTCACGTCATGATCTTATTTTAATTCGCTCAAGGTCAAATAATAATGTTGTGCATACATCAACAGATTATAAGCTTAGTATCCAAAAGCTGTTTTGGCGTATACCACATATAAATGTTTCTGATACTGAACGTTTATCGCTTCTCAAAATTGTGGATGCAGGACACTCAATTCAAATGAGCTTTAGGAGTTGGGATATGTATGAATATCCTGTATTACCAACAGCATCTAATCATCATGTATGTACAATAAAAACTTCATCACAACTCGAAAAACCAAGATTCATTATTTTCGCTTTACAAACAAGTAAAAGTAACTTGAAAGACAAACATAACACATCATTTGATCATTGTAATTTAACTGATGTCAAAGTGTATTTAAATTCAGAGACATACCCCTATGATGATTTGAATATTAAATTTGATCGTGAGCAATATGCTGTATTGTATGATATGTATGCAAGTTTTCAGCATTCATACTATGGACGAAATTCAAAACCTCTGTTAAAATGGAATGAATTTAAAACTTCGTTATTGATTGTTCATATCAAAATGAAGCCATAAAAACAGGACCTGTTGAATTGAAGTGGAATTTAAAGCATCAAATAATTTTCAAGCTTCAACAACAGCTCTTTGTTTATTGTTACATGACAGAATTGTCCAATATAATCCTCTTACAAACGAAGTACGAAATTAATATAAAGGTAAAATATATACATTTTCTAGTTAGTTATTATATATTATCCAATAAGCGTTGATAATTTTAAAAATTAATTAAGAATAATGTGTAATAACAATTACGCTGTAATCGATCTTCAAGGCTTCAAGGGTCCTCGAAATAAATTTATTGTGAAAGAAATTACAATATCGTATAATTTGAAAGAATATCAAGTATTTTTAATAAATCCGCCATATGATTTTGAAAATTTACCATTAAAACTACAAAAACAAGCAAAGTGGTTATATAATAATTATCACGGTTTGACGTGGTGTGAAGGTTCAACTGATTTGGAAAGTGTGAAGCAATTTTTAAATATAAACTTGATTAATTCATCTGTGTACGTAAAACGAAGAGAAAAAAGATGTTGGCTTAGCACGATGCTAAACTCTGATATTTTTATATCCGACCTGGAAGATTTTAACTGTCCATCTTTAGAAGATCTTTGTATAAAATACGCATGTACAACAAGATGCCTTACACACAGTGGTTTTTGTGCTTTACAAAATGTGCTTAATTTGAGGAATTTTATCAAGGAAACAGTAAAAAGTGAATAAAAAGAAATTTTTCAAAAATTGTAATTATTATTAAAACAAGTACTAATATACATTTTTTACAATTAAGCTAATAAATATTATAATAAAGCTAATAAAAATTATAAATTTTTGTTTTTTTTTAATTTTAACATTTTTTGTCTATAATTACATGTTTATTTTATGTTCACATAAAGTAAAACTTTTCAATATCTTCATGCCCCCACGCTAAAGTATTTGTAGAATTAGGAACTAAAAATCTTTTATCATCGTTATTATACAACGCTAACTTATTAACAGTTTCTGTATACATTTGATGTTTTCTACGTCTAAAAATTATCATTTGGGTTAATATTTTCAAATTATTATCTTTTACACATGAAATATAATCTTCTACCGTAATATTATTTTTTACTACATTTTTTTTATTCCTTTTATTTTCTTCTTTATATCGTTCTCAGTAATTATACAATATGTTTTAGCTTTTAGTCCTGCAAACAATCTTATAATAGTTCCAGCACATTCATCTTTAAATTTTCCTAAAACTTTCTTATTAATTTGAGGAATGTTATGAATTATTTTCATTATAGTCACTAGTATCAAAGCGATATAAGTCTGTTTTGATATCTTCATAAATATCTTCAGTGATGAATTCATAAATAAATGAATCCGTATCCATATACAGAAGCGAAGAATTGTTTTTAAATTTATTTTTTATATAGTTATAATGGAAATCATACATTAACAGTTTCGATATTTCTAAAACAGAAAATCCTACGTAAATTGGTTTGTTATATAAAACTTTAGTTTTATTCATTCTAATTACAACTAAATTTTCATTAATTACAGTTCTGCTATGAAAGTTGATTTTACTTATAAGTAAATTAGCTGTGAGTCTTTTATTTACATCATCCCAGTTAGAGATCAATTTTATATCTATTCGTTTATCTACGTTTTCCATGGTCTTACTAAAAATTGCATTATTCATAAGTTTATAATTGTTTTTCTCGAATTCAGATATTGATGTAATTCTTAAATTGTTATTTAATTCTATATAAGGTTTAAGCCATGGACTTTGTTCAAATTCTAACACACGATGGATTTTTAAAACTTTAAGTCCATGCTCTAAGCATTGTTTGAAAGTTTTATAATGTAGTACATATTTTTCTTTTTTATTAAAACTCATTACTAATTTTTGATTTTTAGAATCTTTATATGGTGGAATTTTATTTTCAGAGCAAAATGGAAGTTCATTGTGATATGAATAAAGTTCTTTTGGATAGTCTAAATCTATTTCAAGGATATAACCTTTTTGATTTGTATCGGATATATATATGAAATTCATATTGTTTATCTCATCCTCAGTTAACCATGCAAAATTTTTTATTGGTAAATATTGAGTCATTGCCCATCCATATTGATTATTAGCATCAAAGTACATTATAAACGTACTAGGTTCCTTTTTATTGTAATCGGACATGAAATTATTATTTGCTTCAGAGAACTTTTTAACGCATTGACACAGACCACCTCTTATTGAATTTTTAATAAAATGTATCATATTTATGTCAGTTAAAAGTTCGAGTTCTATTTTAGTTATGTTAAGCATTGCATCCCATGCAAAACCGAGTGCTGTGAAATAGTGTGCAGGATCAAGCCCGTAAGTTTTCATTGATACTTTTCGAATGTTTTCAAATACGTCAGTAAGTAGAACAACATCTGAAGTAAGATAAAGATCACTATATTTCTCTAAATCTGTTGTTTCAAATTCGTTCCAAATTTCATGCGCACGTTCATATTCAGAATCACTTACGTTTTTTGAATTAAGTTTACTAAAAAAAGCGGATTTAGGTGGTAAAGACTTTTCTTTTAATTTTTCAAAACTGTCGATATATTCATATGGAAATACACCCTTCATTCTCATTAAATTAAATTTCTTTTCATATTTAAACATTTTTCTGGTGTGCTCAATTTGATTATCTTTCATACTTTTTGCTTCATTAGCGAGACTTGAAGAAAGAAAACGGAAAGAATTTATGAAGCGTAATTTCAAAGTTTCTTCATTGTCAACCGAAACATATTTTGTGAATGAAATATATTTTTCTGCAGTATTTGCAATGATATCAATGTGAGAATTACCCATTTCCTGTATTATAAAATGTGAATCATAACCAGAAAGGTTATGAAATACAACAGGAATGAATTTAGGAACGACATATTTCAAATTACAATACTGATGAGCGGCACTTTGTATGGTGCATGAATTTGGTTTACTTCTGTATATGAATTTTCAGGATTTGGCGCACATAAACTAACCGGTTTCAAGATACTTTCGAAATCGGCATATATTATAAAGGGGACAGCTATTTGTCTTTCATGATTCTTAAATTTTAAAACATTATGTTTTTCATCAGGAATAAAAGTTCGTATTTTATTACAATCATTTAACATGTGTTCATTTAATAGCGTTTCATTAGAAAAGTACAATAAACATCCATCACATATCCATTTTTTCCCATTGTGTTTATTTAATTTATTGCCTATCAACTTACTTAAACATTTAATCAAACAATAATGGCTTTTTCCATCTTTTTCTATGTATAACAAATTAACATGCTCTTGTCTTTTATTTTTAGTCACGTATAATGGACCTATAACAGTATTATCTTCAACTCCATAAACATTTGTGCTAATGTTATTTAAATCTTCAAACATCTTTATATGCACTAGTTTTAGAGGAAATTCAAGTCCACTAACATTTAAATGTTCACTGTAATGTGGATAAGATGTTGTTCTTTGAGGGTTTTTTGCAGTGGGAAATTACGCTGCCATTATTGACCATAAAAAGCATTTATCATCATTGTTTTGAATATTTACCACAGCTTTAGTTTTTTTAATTTGATTTGGAATATCAATATAGGTTATGCTTTTGCTTTTAAAGGATTGTACTTATTTATATTGACTTCTAAATATAAAACTTGTTGCAAAGCCCGTCCAGAGTCCTTTTCTTGAAATTCTTCACTTTTTGTTATTACATTTTTACACATTTTTTCAAAAATTTCAATTTTGTCATCTCCCAAAGTTACAATTTCATTTTTTGTATTGAACGTTTTAATTACGTTTATAAAATTTAAATCAACAGATTTTTTTACATAATTTGCGTATAACACAATGTTAAATTTGAATGAATTTAAAAGTTCGTATTGTTTATTTAATAAATCAATAATTAAATTTTTTCTTTCATTTAAAAATTCTTCTACTGAAAGCAAGTTTTTGCTTGGTTTTACACGAAAACTAATAATTCTACTCTTAGAAGCACTTGTAACTTGTTCTATACCATTTTTATCAATTATGATTTTTAATCGACTTATGTACTTACGAAAGTAATGAGCACAACTTTTCAAATGACCTGAAAATTTATTGCTTTCAACGTCAATTTCACATAATTCACAGCGAGAAAGTTTTTTTTTCTAAATTTAATTTAATTTTTTTATTCCCAACTACAAGTTCTTGCGCACCTCTTTTCACATGAACATTTTAATATGTCTTTTACAATTATCATTTCGCGTATACGTTTTTGAACAAAAACTGCACTTGAACATTTCTTATAATTAAAAAAAATATTTTTCGAATAACTAAAATGAAATGATTTATATCTAAAACGCGCTTCTCTTTTATAATTTGGTAAAACTAATTTTAATTATTCAAAATTAATAGTTTATATTTTGATTTGAAACCAAATATGAACAAACCAAACAATCTGTTAAATGTATACGAATAAGCTTAAATATGAATAAAAGCGTATATCTGAAATAAATAAATAATATATGAAAAATAATTAGTAATGTACGAGAAATGTTAAAAGCAATAAACAATTTTTTCATTCCGTAAATTAACATTTATTTCAAATAAAATAATTTTGAAACATATTTAAAATTTTAATTTTCATCATTTTTAATTTTCATTATCTGTAGATACTACAACATCATCGTCAAAATCGTTATCATTTTGTTCTTGAAACAGAGTTTTATTATCTTTATTATTATTATTATTATTAAACTCAGAGGATGAGATGAGGTTTTGTAGCCTCGACACTGCAGCTTTCAAATTAAGCTTATTGTATCTCTCCCCCCCTGGTATTTCTACATAAAGGCGCATGTCCTTTTGGCAAGGAGTGTGACAGTCTTTATGTAGTCAGTATATGAAAGATTTTTCAGATTACTACCCACTGTAGTAATCCTTCTCCATCTTTCTAGGGCCACACACTCCTCTAGTAAGTGTGTAGATGTTTCCTCTTCTTCGAGACATAACCGACAATCCAGGTTATCAACGTTGACGCCTAGTTTTTGCAGGTGTACCTTGAACGTGTAATGTCCCGTCAACAGTCCAATCACACACCTAGTAATTTTTCTATCACATTTCAGTGTTAGTTCTGAGATCGCCCTATCTGGCTCTCTAATGAGCCTTCCAGAGCGCTTCATTCCTCCATTGGAATTCCAGTGCAATTTGTGTTGGTTTTGTATCCAATCACTCACCGTTTTCCTAATGGAAGTTTTCGTAACTCCCAGGGGTTTGCTGGAGCCCATCCTTGCTAGTTCGTCTGCTTTTTCATTTCCAATGATACCTTTATGACCCGGCACCCATTTCAATAATATGTCATTATTGTTCCGTGCCAGTTCATTAAGGTTCTGCTCACACTCTAGTGTTAAGCTGGAATTGATGGTAACACTTTTCAGTGCTTTGATCGCCGCCTGGCTGTCCGAGAGAATGAGGATCTTCTTATTCTTATATCTCCTTCTCAAATTCTCCAGGACGCACAGGTTTATTGCGTAGACTTCTGCTTGGAATACAGTGGCGTGTTTCCCCAGTGGAGCAATCATGTCCCTTCTGGGCTTGACTCCATGTACTCCAGCTCCAGTTCCTACATCTGTCTTTAACCCATCCGTATACCAGACTAGGTCACTATCCAGATGTGTGTCCTTCCATTCCTCTCGATTTAGAATATCTGTAAGGAAAAGTTTTTCGAAATTCATGGAAGTTTTGATAAAATCACTTCTCATTTCGAATTTTTGATGTGTAACGGTGTTAACTATGTTGGAATGCTCCTCGTTTACAAGGGGTTTCCAATTCCCATTTAAATTCAGTCTATAGGCCGCTATTCTAGCCTGCCCCTTGATGAATATTTCAAGGGGGGGGGCATTTACAATAGCTTCCAGGGCCGCTGTCGGTGTGCTTCTGAAAGCTCCCGTAATACAAAAAAGTGCTAATCTTTGGATTTTTTCCAACTCCTTCTTAACCTTTCTCTGCTCAGTTTTAGGCCACCATACTTGTGAGCCATAACTTATCATGGGTTTTAGTATCACATTGTACATCCAGTGTACCATGTGAGGTTTAATTCCCCATGTTATCCCAATTGCTCTCTTTAGATTAAAAAGAGAGGTCTTAGTTTTCTTTACGATATCACTCAGTTGTTCATTTCATGTAAGTTTCGTATCTAGGGTTAGGCCTAAATATTTAACCTTACTGAAAATATCCAACTGTTTATTGAAAAAGGTTAGAGGTTTTAGATCCCTCAGATGCCTTTTTCCTGTGAAGGGAATAAGTGTTGTTTTGGCTGGGTTTACCCTTAGGTTTTCCCTGCCACACTATTCCTCAACTATTTTCAGAGCTTCTTGCATTAGCTCTGAGAGTGTACTAAGAAATTTCCCCCGAGTTATGATGACAATGTCGTCCGCATAACCCTGGGTGTAAAATCCTTTGTTGTTTAAATCAACGATAAGGTCATCCACTACAAGATACCATAGGAGTGGCGATAGAACACCTCCCTGTGGGGTCCCTCTGGTAACTTTCATTTGCATATCCACCCCAGATAGTGTGGCCTTAACTGATCGGCTTTTTAGCATGTGGTTTATCCACCTACAAATTGTGGTGTTTACCCCATGTTTTTGAGCAGATCTGATTATTGAGGTGTATATTGTATTATCAAACGCTCCCTCAATATCTAAGAAGACTACTAAAGTAGTCTCCTTATTTTGTAAAACATACTCTATCCTGGTGACTAGTTGGTGTAGAGCAGATTCACAAGATTTTCCTGGTTGATAAGCGTGTTGGTTGGAGCTCAATGGTTTCTCCACCAGACACGATTCTCTTATGTGCCTTTCAACCAGTCTTTCTAATGTTTTTAGAATAAAAGAAGACAAACTGATGGGTCTATACGATTTAGCCTGGGTACTATCTTTCCCCGGCTTGTGTATAAAGACCACATTAGTTTGTCTCCAGGCTCTTGGTACGTAGCCCAAAGCTAGGCTACCCCTAAAAAGCCTGTTTAATCGCAGTGCTAAAGGTACTTCCCCCTTTTGCAAAAGCACTGGATAAATCCCATCTGGACCAGGACTTTTATATGGTCTGAAGGTATTTACAGCCCATATTGTCCTGTCCAAAGTGGCTACTTTCTTGGCCAAATCCCAGTCTTCTCTTCTCGCCCTCGGCTCAAGGTGCACTAGAGTGTGATGGTCATTAGCCTCCTGTAAGGTTTCACAGTCTGGAAAATACGTGCGTAGCATAAGTTCCAGTGTGTCCCTTTCATTTTTTGTATAGCGCCCCTCACTGGTCTTAATAAGGCCCAGTGGATTTACAGGGGTTTTGGCAAGCGCTTTGTGGAGTCTAGCTCCCTCTGAGATATTATCTATCTCATTGCAGAAGTTCCTCCACGAATTACGCTTGGCTTCTCTAATTTTTTTGTTGTACAGTGTCAGTATTTGTCTATATTCAAGTCACTGTCCTGTCTTTTTCGCTCTGTTAAACAATTTACGCGTTTGTATCCTTAAACTATCGAGGCCTTTGGTCCATCAGTTTATTGACTTCCTGCTGGACCGCCTCGATACAGGACAACTTTCTTGATAAGTGGCGAGAACAACCTCCTTTAGTTGTTCTGAAGCTACCTCTATATCAAGTGCATTTTTGATTATCTTTTTACAGTCTCTAATCCCTTCATTAATTTTTTCACTATACTTGGCCCAATTCGTCCTGCGTGGATTCCGATACATAACGATTGGTTTATCAATAGAACTGATTTCCATTATTATGTATATGTGGTCCGAGAGCGATGGTTCTCTTAGGACCGTCCACTTGCAGATGTTAGGTTCAATAAGATTAGAAGACATGGTTATATCGATAACCCCTTCACGTATCGCGTTTATAAAAGTAGGTTCATTCCCTCTATTTAGAATACTTATATTATGGGTAATAATATAATCTAAAAGGTACTCACCTCTTCTATTCGTATCGGAGCTTCCCCAAACTACATGGTGTGCGTTCACATCAGCTCCGATTATGTACTGGAGGTTGTTCTCCTCACAGTAGTCCACCATTTTCTCCAGCTGTACAGTTGGCGGAGGTTCGGCGGAGTCATATGGAAGGTAAGCCGTCGCTAGGACTATTGGCCTGCGATTACCTTCCATATTGATGTCCAGACTCACTGCCACAAGATCCCTGTAAATGAGATTTTGTAAGTTTAGAATCTATAATTCTTTCTTGACAAACATGCAAGACCTAGGTCTTTCCGCTTGTAAATCATAGATTGTCTTACCTGGTAGGTTTCCGAGGTCCATAACTTTGTTGTTAAGGATCCAGGGTTCCTGGATCAAGGCCACGTCTATGTTCTCTGCAATAATTAACCTGAAGAGAAAGGCTGCAGCAGCCTTACTATGCTGATGGTTGATCTGAACTACCTTCAGCATCCGTCGGCTTCGAGATAATCCGGAACGCCAACTGAGAGAAACCAAGGTATGCTTTATACCCAGTTCCCATCAGTGCCTCCGTAGATTTCTCATCCAGGTAGAGAACCAGGGTAATACCTTGTTCTTCTACCTTAGAGCTACAGATGCTCCACTCCTCTGTGTTAAGCCCCACATTTTGGGTCTTGAGGAGTTCGAGCACTTTAGGAGGTGATTTTGCCTCCAGGAGGTCCGTATTCGGTATAAATAGCAAGGCTTTAGTTGTACTCACTATTTCCCTCGCTTCTCCAACTCGGAGGATCGCACCCTCCAATGGAGTAACAAGAGGAACGGTGAGTTTCAACCATTCCTTGTCCGCTTCGTTGGCGCAGGTGATATATAGCACTCCTTAATCAAAGAAGATATTCGTGAACTGAGGACCTTTAGAGGGTTCACACCTCCAGACCTCAGCTAGAATAGCCCTCTGAATCAGGCGTGCCTTTTCCTGATCCAAACGCTCCTCCGGATAGCCCTGAAGAACTACCGCCATCTTCAAAGCAGACACGACCTGCTTGTAGGTAAGCCCAGATTCCACCTCGGAGGATGTACCGGGTTGCACCGCAGATCCTGTCTGCTTTGACTTTTTGTTTGGGGGTTTAGATGGCCCCGCCCTGGTTGGAGGTGTATTACTCTCCGACCTCAGCCTTTTCAGCTGCTTGGAGGTTTGCTGGCCTCCAGTCTGACGCTGATTAGGTTTTTTCTTGCGAGGTTTAAGAGCCTCGCCTCTCTCTAGCGCAGCCTTTGTCGCCGCTTTTCGTCTCTGCGCCCCTGAGAGTTTTTTATCTGCTAGCTTGAGTTTACTCAAGCCAACAGTAGTTTTTTGTACACTTTGATCTACTGGTCTTGTGGGTATACCACTTCCCTGCAGACTAGATGCCCTAAGACTCGTTTTAGGGGCTTGGTCAGGATCTGCCCCTTTTTGTTTATTTTTTGAATGGTCTTTACTCCACGAGTTTGGAGTAAAGAACGGTCACCATATGCAGTGACTCCGGTACATATGGAAGGTTAATTACTCTAGGAGGGCGCCTGGTACCCTAGAGGCTCCGTAACGGTATCATTTTCCCCCGATACCATTCACTCCTTGGCCCGGGTCGCATAACACCTTGAGTTAAGGGTTTGGTTGCGTTTAGTTTCATTTTCTCCACGTTGCATTTCCCATCTTGTTACCAAGTGGTCTGATGTCAACGCTTCATTGAAAACTACTCAGCCGCCCCACCACGACAAGGCGCAACCTCTGGGGGGTTATTATCTTTAGTTTTAAAGATATAAAATGTCTTCTGTGCTGACATGTATTTCATAATTTCTTCCGTAAATTTATCCAAATAATTTGGCGGAAGAAACATGGAATTGGACTCTACTTAGTTCTAGCAAAACCCGTAGTCCGTATCTATAAAATAAATAAAAATATATATGCATATGTATATGTAAGTAAATTAAAATAATAAAGAACTTTAAAATGAAAATAAAACAACACATTAAAATCTCACTAAAACATAATATGTACATTTAGAACGGAACTTTTATCACCTTGTTTGTTGTTTTTTGATATTCAAAATTTTATATTTTTTATCTACAATCATATTTGTAATATTGATTGTTGGCTTAAATTTTTCATACGTTGTGGTTGTTGAACATTGTTCAAGAACTCAACAATATTAATTGATTTTTTTACACTTCTTTTTTTTCCACCGATTTTTACTACTTTCGACGAAGACATTTTTAGTGTTAAATCTTTGAAATTATTTTTATTAAAAATTTAAAAAAATTAAAAGTTAATTACGGAAAAGTTAAGAAGTTTTAGGAGCAATCGTAAAAAATAATATATTTAAAAAATGTTATCACTTTTAAATAAAAAAATTTAGTATAGATTATTCATATACTATTAAACAAATAACTTTCACGTTCGCTGTTAGAATGATCTATGAATTAAACTAAATTTGAAGTTATTCTATTTTTTAAAACAATGAAGGCTTAATTGAAGGCTTTTTTTGCACTTATGATGAACAAGACAGTTTCTAACACTTTCTTTTAACCTAAAATATTTTTGCAAACTTGCAAATATTATAAACAAATTAAATCATTCAGGTGAAATGATTTTTAATTAAATTTTTTCAACACTATTCAATAAAATGCCTTTTTTATTGATTATAATATTAATGTTAAAGCAATTATAAATTTCTAAGAATCATTTCATATTAAGAAAATTCACTTAACTTCTATAAATAAGTTAAATTAAATAGTGAAATGACTAAAGATACGAAAATTTTTAATATGTAATATCATAAACGTTGATGCAACCTTAGTATTAACCTACAAATTCAATAAATCGTTTAAAATATCAAAGTAATTCGGTTCGTTTTAATTAAAGTAATTCTGCTCACTTAAGTATAATAATATAGTGAAATGGCTAAACGATATGAAAACGTGTTATACCAACCAACTAAATTAGAACATCTCGCTTTAGCAGTATATTTCAATTCAGATAAATTCAACAAAAAAGAATATGAAGAGATTTCTAAAAGATATCATTTGGATGCATTTACTTTTACTGCACATCCGAAACAGTTAAATTTTCAAACGTAACGTCCGAACATCAATATACCTACCATTATTAAGGAAACTTTACCATGGCATTCAAGAAAAGGACAACATTATTATTATCCTAAAATAAACCCCTTTAATATGTAAAATTAATATTGTTGATTACATATGTATACAAATGTATATGCATCATGTGTTTTTCTTTTCTTTTATCGATAAATTGTACATTCATTCAAGAACTGAAAATTATAAAAAAAAACCGCCTATATGTGTACATACGTAACCCCCGGATCAAAAATAATTCGGACTTGGTCAATAAAACACAAAGTACAAGTCTATTCATTAATATTTATTTTTTCCCCTTCAAAGTATTCTCCGTCTGATGCAATGCACTTGTGCCACCGTTTAATCCAATCCTGGAAACATTTTTCGTACTCACTTTTTGGGATCGCCATAAGTTCCTTCTTCGATTTGTCTTTAATTGCTTCTATGCTGTCAAAGCGGGTTCCCCGAAGTGGTTTTTTTAAGCGACTGAACAAAAAAAAGTCGCACGGTGCGAGATCCGGTGAATATGGTGGTTGATGAATAGTGTTTGTTGAGTTTTTAGTCAAAAACTCACGAATAACCACGGCTGTGTGAGAAGGTGCGTTATCGTGGTGTAAAATCCACGAATTATTTTGCCACAAATCGGGTCTTTTTAGACGAACTGCTTCTCGTAAACGCTTCATTACGCTTAAATAATAATCCTTATTAACTGTTTGACCTGTTGGTAAAAATTCATGATGCACAACACCACGATAATCGATGAAAACGGTAAGCAAAATCTTTTTCTTTGATTGAGTACGACGAATTTTTCTGGGTCTTGGTTCTTCTGAAGCGCGCCATTCACTTGATTGTTGCTTTGTTAACGCATCAAACTCGTACACCCACGTCTCATCACCAGTAATGATCCGTTGAATGAATGCAGGATCAGCATTTACTCTGGAAAGCATCTCTTCAGCAACAATAACACGTTCTTGTTTTTGTAAAAAATTCAATGATTTAGGAACCAATTTCGCTGCAAGTCGTGTCAAGCCCAAATCATCACTTAAAATGCTTTGAATTGTACCAAATGAAATTCCTGTTTCAGTAACCATCTCTCTGATCGTTAATCTTCTATTTTCCAAAACCGTTGATTTAATCAGATCAACATTTTCTTTGGTTTTTGATGTTGAAGGACGCCCAGGATGAATGTCATCCTTCACTGATTCACGACCATTTTTAAAACGACTATGCCATTCAAATGTTGTTGTTTTCGATAGAGAACTATCACCATAACATTTTTGCAACATTTTTAGCGTTTCAGTAGCATTAATTTCATTTTTTACGCAAAATTTAATACAAATTCTTTGTTCAATTATTTTTTCCATCGCAAAATCGAAAGTAAGCAAAAACTTGACCTAAACAAAGTGCTGTCAAAAAACAACTGATTGACATATATAGCTCGAATTTGGAGGAAATGTAAAAAACAGGTATACAAACATAAATACTAAAAGAAATGCATCTTAAAATATTGGCGGGGGTTGTACATGAACGAGTCCGGGTTATTTTTGATCAGAGTAGATATGTATGTATCTTTAATAGGTTATGTACATTTTCTATTTATCCACAAAGAGAAAAAAGTTAATTTTTTGCCTTCAATTGTTAATTATATATCAACAATTTGAAGAATTGATCTTTATTCAGATAAAAAACATAAAAATCTAATTATTCTTGTGATAATTGATATTTCAATAGCAATAACATATACCCAATTATGATAATGTAAACACAAAAATGAATAACATAACATATGCTGTATTATGCATTAATATGTAAAAGATAAGCAGAGCCATATACACTAGAGTCTGTCAAATCGCATATGTACATACATATGTACATATCTAGCAACAACTTATAACAGTAGCACAACTATTTGTCTGAGCCTAAACTTGTAGTTTAATGGGTTATTAGAATAGTATATTATACGTTGCACACAAAAATTATAATTCGACTATACATATACTATATAAATATCATATAATATTTCTCATAATTTTAAAATATTAACATTCATACTGGTATATGCATGTGTGTGTGTGTGTATTAAGATTATTCCAAAGAAAATCTATTATATGAAGAAAACAAGCAGGTATAAGAGTGAGTACCAAAAGACCGTTGACCTTTAAATTCAAACGCACTAATACATCTACACTGATCTACAATACATTTACAAATGGGATTGGTTATGGCAAAAATAGACAGCCTAATTAAGTCCGAAAACGTGATAAAGAAAAAAAATTATGCAACACATATTTCTCCATTTTTAAATTTTCAAATTTAAGGTCGTAAATCTTTAAAAAATTTCAGCCATTATGAGTTTTTATTTTCCTTAAAGTAGAGTTGCCAGATTTACAAACATATAAATTACAAAAAAATGTTCTTTACAACATGAAAATCATTTATTATACATTTATACATAAATGGTATATTTTTCTTACTTTTTTAGTAATAAAACTTATTAGTTATAAAACAAATCTTTATATGATACATATGTATATGCTTATGAAAATGCACAAGCCTTATTTATATATATAAATTAAATTGAACACAATTTTTCACGGTGGCCACACTAATATTTTTGTTTTCTTAGGTCTAGGAAGAAGTGGGTTTGTCTTTCCATGAATATATGTACATTTTAAGGGCCGTATGCAGGAAAAGATTCATTTTGCAGAGTGAAAATTCAAGAGTTTTATATTTTTTTGTTAAAGATTTCATGCCTGCAAAATAAAAAATAGATCATATCAAATGATATCATAAAAAATTACTTTTGTAGATTTTCACACTCAATAAGAACATTTTGATATCAAATGATCATAATGTTGAATGCGTATATACATACGGCCCTTTGTATTTATGACTGAATAGTTTTATACCTTTAAAAAAACTCCATTATAGAATATATGCAATTGTGCGTAAACACGTTGTATAACAAAGTATGTATGTACCTATATACAAACTGTCATATGTATATATGTATGTATGTAAATATAAGTATATTAAGCTTGAAAAAAGGCATTTAAATGTTCACTAATGAACATTTGTAAATTTATTTATATTCCTCTCTGAAATTTCTGTACACTATCTATCAATTATTTTCCTATCCATATCTTTATAGAAATATATAAACATATATAAATCATTAAAAATCGTTATTAGATAGAGTACACAAATTTCAGCGAGGCATATAAATTCCTACCAATTTATATGGCGTGTACTAAATTTTGTGTACCAATTCTACATTTTTTTTTTGTTTACATGGGTTCATACCATAAAAATTACAATAATAAATGTCCTAAAATTCATAAGAATATCAGTAGTACTACTGTATGCATGTACTGTTTTATGATTTTGTTTTTAAATTATTTGTTTAACCATTTTTGAATAAATAAAGTGTAAGTATTTTAGGGTGTCTCTCAGTTTCACAACTTTATTTTTCAAGCCTTTCGAATGTTTATTTTTCTTCAGTTTTAAATAATTTTGTAATAAATTTGTAAAAAATGAATATGAACCGAAATTACAAGAACTGAATCTATGAATTTTTGAAATTTATTCATGAACAATAAATTAATTTTTAAAACAATGAAAAAATAAATTTTAATAACAAGGGACATCCTAATTCGATGCATTGCGTATGTTGCATATGATCTAATATAATTGTAAACAAAATTTCATATAGACCGCCTCAATTTGGTGAAGAAAAGTAAACAAATCTTTGGCGAGGTATATTAGCAATGTTAAAATAATTTTTGGAGAGCTATGCTGCAATGTAAAATCATATACAGATATGAAAATATTTTGGGCGGAAAAAATTTTCATAAAATAATAAAAATTTTGTTGTTGTTAACAAAATTGGAGTATCCTTTTATTCCTTCATACATATAAAATTCAAATTTAAAAATAACTAAAATTAAAACCACTCTTTCGGAGCTACTTTTTTTTATTTGTTTTTTATTTTTTTTTCTTGAAATGTGTTCACATTTCTTTTGTTAAGGAAGCTCTAATTTAAGCATTTTTTCTTTATAATAGATTTTCTTAGATTATTCTTCAACATAATATAAACAATGCTTTAACACACAAACGCACATCAAGTTTGAAATTTATAAACATCTTTTATTCAAGACCAATTCTTTCAATAAACGAATTAAGAAATTTTACAACAACAAAATACATGCCTTCTCAATTAAGGTGCCAGAACTCTCGTAACTTATACTACTTACAATTATCAGTGAGTTATAATTTGGATTTGAACTAGTAAAGTCGTATAGTAAATTACCGCGTATATTTGATTAATTCCGACTTAAAATCTTTTCAAATAAATAAAGTAAATCTTAGAAAAATTACATAAAGTATTTTAAAATAAATGTTCTACATTATCGAATTCTAAGTTTGGTTTCGGTCGGTTATTGAAAGTAGATTTAAAGTAATTTAAAGTATAACAAGTTCGTTATATTGTATAGTAAATAAGCATTTGTGAAATAAAGTTTCGATAATAAAAATACAAAGTCTTCTTAATTATTATGTCTGACTAATTTGAAAGTGAATACAAAGACTTGGAAGACGTATTCTTCCAATCCATGTTTTATACATATGTATATAAAAAGAGAGTAAATAGCCACGACGAAAATCCTTTCACAAAAGAAAAACATTTACAAGAAAATCTCTTTTATATACAACAAAGCGAAGAAAACAAATTTTTGGTTCATCTTCAAGATTCGTTAAACTTCAAGATATCTTGAAGTGAAGAAATCGGGCATTAATAGTACCTCTGTATATACATGTCTTATGGAAACTACGTAAAGTACTACGTAGTACTATTTGTCACCATTGTATAAATACATATGTATATATGTATGTACATATTCGATATTTTAATTTCATATGCATTGCGTTATTCAAAAAGTATACTCCGAATATTCTTTTCCGTGTTTCTTTATTCGTTCAGAATATCCAGAATGTATTCTTTACATTCCTATAGGCCAGATACAATGAAAGCGACACGTTTTTCACGCGCTTCAAAATGAGTTTGAATACATGGTTTTTGTTGGTTTTTGTATCTAAGTAGATACAAAATTTTCGTTTCATTTTTTAGAAACAAAGGGAATTATAAAGAAGTTGACATGAATAATGTCAAAAAAATTTCTTTGTTAACATATTAATAAATGAACTGTCAAAAAAACGCGTGGCTTTCATTGTATCTTGAACGCCACAAGAAAAAACGCTCGCTTTCATTATATCTGGCCTACTAGTCTGATGATGGAATAAATGGAATAAACCCTAGTTTTAATTTGTAATATGTTACATTTATGAGAGTGAAAGGGAAAATAGGGTTATGTCATAAAAAAGTAATTTAATAAAATAAATAAATTACATCATTTTTTTTATTTTATTTTTCATTTATTATTATTTTTTAAACACAAAAATTTTCAATCTATTTCTCCAATAACAAAAAAAATTAAATTATTTTAATAAACCATTTATTCTATCTTGTTTCTTTATTAATACTATTCCAAATTTTCCGAACAGTATTCTGTTCGTTCTATTCCGAGTACGGAAAAAATAAAGAAAAACAGCCTTTATATGTAGGCTGTGCTCGATTATACAATTTTCTTACTTCCCCGCTTACTTACGGCGAAGTAAGAAAATTGTGTAATCGGACACAGCCGTAGTGAAAATATTAAAAGAATAAAGCCTGGTGCTCAGTGAGACTGAGAAATTAAATGACATTAATTGTACTCGCGTCAACGTAACTTTGCTGTTGCAGTTGATCTTGAACTAGATGAACTTTTTAATTTTTCAGTTGAAGTTATCTATTTCTTGTTTTTTTTTTTTTAATAAAGTAATGTCTGTAAATTTCAAATTCAAATTCAAATTTGAAAATTTAAAATAAAAATAAATGAAAGACTTGAAAATGAAAAAAAAAAAAAAACTAAATAAATGAAAGAAAATACATATACATATGTATGCATATTAAATAATAAAATTAATTCAAGAAAAAGTACATACATATTTTATACCATAAAAAACAATAAATAAATTTAGAAAAAAATTATGTACACCCCGTGATGCACACCATACAAAACCGTGAACATTTAAAAATGACATATGGTCAATGCACAACGAAGATTTACTATTACTAAAGATTGTACTCTTTCTGTCTGTTCTGTCTGTCTGATTGTACTCTTTGAATCACTAACATTGTTATACCTTCAGGCCCCATTTAAAAAAAGCGTTCATAAAAAATATGTAAACAATCGAATTTTACACATACCGAAATTCTCTGTTAAGTTTAAGAAAGTGTTATGTGTTTCTTTTTCATATAAAGGTTCTTTTTTATAACTTATGCTTCTATTTATGGTGGGACTTTCACGTACAGGAAAATTTTTGTTTTTTTTTTTTTTTTTTGGTTGCATGGGGAATAAAACAATGAAAACAAAAATAAGTCCTTTTTACTTCTGTAACGTCAGAGAGTTTAAAATCTTGGTAATAGTAAATCTTCGGCTGAAAGTTGCTATTAGGTAGCCATACACTAAGACTTTTTCCAAAGATCATATATACTACAAATAGATTTTCCAAGTAATAAAACTGTCAAAATCCAGAACGCATAAATGCACATATATACACAGGGGAAAAATGTCTTCGAAAAATGTCTTCGAAAAATTTGTACTACTTACAAATGTGGCGGGGACAGAAATGTAGTATATAGTAAATTAAACAATCGTGATTCGTGAATCGAATTACTTTGTATATGAAAGAAGAGAAAAAAAGAGTATAAAAGTGAGAAAAATAAAATATATGAATTTGTAAAGTAAAGATGTTAATATAACATACAGCACAGCTACTAATATTAGTATATGTACATATGTATGTGTATTATAATATACAAGTACGAATATACGATATAATTATTTTACAGTATTTACATGCATTATTCTCTGTATAGGATATCGGGTATTTCACGTTGTTTAAAATCCTGTTTTGCTACTATCCTTCTGTATAATTTCATTTTCGTATGGCATAGTAAAAATCATACAACTAAAATTTTTTTCCATTCATTTTTCTGCTATACGAAATAATCATAAGCATGTTCACGTAGTATTTGTACATAATCAGGTTTATCATGCGCTAACAAGTTGCAATGTTTAAATTTTACAATATATACATATACACACCCATAAACACATTAAATTTTATCACGTTGATTAATATGTATAATATATTAAGATATGCACATACATATATATGTATGTATGTATGTATGTATGTATATTAGCCAAATACAATACAAAATGTCAATGACTTCAAATTATTGGCCTAAAAAATATGTACGTATTAAAATACATCAACATACATACATGTGATGATAAGGATATTCATTCGTCATCATATTTGATATATGATAAATTCACAAACAGAAGGATGCGAATTATATCCCCCGTGGGATCGAACAAAAGCAAATAAATTTTCTATAACGTCTTGATTAAAACGCGAAGTCAGCAAAAATTTCATATCGAATTCGACATTTAGATCATCGTACAGAGAAGTTATTGAATTAATGGTCTGAATGATTGCTTCCTTTCAGAATATTTTACGAGTCGAGTCAACTTTTAAATTATCAAGAAAATTTTTAATTTTTTGTAAATGTATTCGCGGTGGATTTGAAGAATATAAAGCCGCGTTAAAAACGTTAGGACTTTTAATCGATTTGCTGTTTAATGAATCAAAAAGTTTGTTGACATTATCAATGAAATCCGCAGCTCTAGATGCGTATTGCATAACTTCCTCTGAAAACATATTTTGTTTTTCATACGTTTTAATCGCGGCCGCGTTAGTTGCGCTATAAATTTGAGTTGCGAGTTTTACCCCCATTTTATCGACAAAATTTGGGTAAATATGGGATTGTGTTAACTTTGTATTACACTTTTTTTCTTGCTGATTGGCAGAAGTGAGCTATTTCCACGTACATACATATATATGTTGGTCATAGCCATGGTTGAAGATAAAAAAATTTTGGACTTTTGGGTACATGTCGTAATACAGAATTGAGCCCTAACAACAATGTAACGTGTAGTCTAGAGTCAAGACTCTAGAGCGTAAAAACTTCAAATATTCCAAGATAATATACTCCTCTAAAGAACATATGTATACTACAGTAATAGCTAAAATTTATGTGGCATAAATTTGATTGAATAAAAATTGGATTAAAATTAATAAATTAATAAATTAATTAATTAAATTGATAAAAATTATTTTTATGGCTTTAAATCTCGCGATAAATATAATAAGAACAAATACTTCTGAAATTTAAATATTATTATACCTACATATTTCCAAAAATATTCGTCTCTATGAAGTTAGATGTTTTATCGAAAATGCTTAATTCTTAGCAAATTTTTCTCATATCAATAAAAGCAAATTTTAGAAACAAAATTTAGAACGACTTTAAAAAAAAAACAATTTGACTGAACTTATTAAATTATTTTTGATGGGAATATAAAGTGCAAATCAGTAATCCTACCACACGGTGACGAGGAAATGGATTAAATTTCAATTTTGCGTATAAATATGTATGTTTGTAGCATTTTCAATTTTAGTCTTAATTAGGTAATAGGTTTTATTTTTATATTTGTAAGAAAGTTATTTAGGACAAAAGGATACAGATAAAAACAACAAGATAAAAAGCATATAAACAATCAGCTAGTTTGATATAATTACCTATAAATACATATATCAAATATGATGACAAATGAATATCCTTATCATCACATGTATGTATGTTGATGTATTTTAATACGTACATATTTTTTTAGGCCAATAATTTGAAGTCATTGACATTTTGTATTGTATGTATTTGGCTAATATACATACATACATATGTACATATGTGCATATCTAATATATTATACATATTAATCAACGTGATAAAATTTAATGTATTTATGTGTGTGTATATGTATATATTGTAAAATTTAAACATTGCAACTTGTTAGCGCATGATAAACCTGATTGTGTACAAATACTACGTGAACATGCTTATGATTATTTCGTATAGCAGAAAAATGAATGGAAAAAAATTTTAGTTGTATGATTTTTACTATGCCATACGAAAATGAAATTATACAGAAGGATAGTAGCAAAACAGGATTTTAAACAACGTGAAATACCCGATATCCTATACAGAGAATAATGTATGTAAATATACCTACTGTATGAAATTTATTTCGTATACATACGTATGTATATATTATAAACAACATATGAACAAAAATTTATATGTATTACATTGACTATATGGTATATGAAAATATACAATTATACATACATGTTCGGTTACTATATACATATATATGTAATATATGAAGACGTATGTATATTCATGTGTACATATATGTATATGTATATAGAGTGTATGAAGTTTGTATAATAAAATCAAACAAATTTCAATGTAACAAATTAAAAGGAAAATGTTAAATATGTAAAAGAAAAATATTAAAGAAGATTAAAGAAATTCCTTGTACTTCATTCATTTTTTCCTCACTCTCAGTGAAAAGGATTTCTTAGTACCATCACACAAACTTGTACTTATGTATGATACCGCCTATAACTGGTTTTCATTTCCCCTTAGCATGTTTTACTTTTATTTTAACAATATTTATGTTGTCAGCTATACATCATCACACAAACTACGTGTATAGTTATACGCCTATAGTAGTCTCCCACTATAATTTTTTTCGAAGACATTTCGAAGATATTTCGAAGACATTTCGAAGACATTTTTTGCAAACATACAGACAAATGGAAACTCTATATATGCTCTTTGCTTTTTCTTACACGCCTTTCAATTTGTCGGTTTTTCTGACATTATTACTATCGTGTGTGGTAAATAACAATCAACATTCCAGTCAACACTTGTAACTGACAGTTTGTTTTGATTTGCACATACACGGTAACATGGTAAAACGTGATTCGAAACTGAATGGCGTGTTATCAATTGAAAACTATCAGAGTTGAAAATAAAGTGTAAAATAAGTTTGTGGCAAACAAAGTGAAAAATTAATAATGGCAGAACAAATAAGTGTAACAAAAAAAATAAATAAATTCAATTTTTTCACAAATACATAAGTAAGTATGTATGATTTTACCTTCATCTGCCTAGGGTTACCATAATTGGTTCGACAGACAAGAGGACAATTTGGTTCGACAGAAAAGAGGACAAGTAAAACACATAATATTTATGAAGTAATCTTTAATTATTGTATATATATGTACAATGTTCATTTTATTAAATAAAAATTCAAATTTCACAGCAGAAAATAATACTTCAAATTCATATACATTTAAAAAATGAAAATTTTATTATCATATGTGAATACCTATGATACATATATTATTGCATTTTTTCTTATTATCATAACTTTATTAAATAAAAGTTCGAAGTTCACAGTAAAAATACCAAGATATATCGAGTATTGAGTATTCGAGTATTCAGTAAATGATTCCCCGATATTAATAACTAAATATGAATGCGTTCTATAAATACGGTAGAAGAAAAAAGTTTTATTTTTACTACTTAGTCATTTTAAAAAAAGAGGACAAAAACGGGGTGTAGTATTTACCACACACCGTAGTAAAAATGTAAGAAAAACCGACAGATAGCGTGGCGCTGCGGTTTGCGTGTAAAAAAATGTGTTGGTATATGGCTTACTATATTAAATTTTTGTCTTATGCAATAAATCGTTTTGCTCTAACTTTTTTTGTTTGAATAAATTTATTACATATACATACATTTATTAATTCATAATTATATCTAAGTACCTATCTTTACATTTTTGCAACATGTTTAATTTATAACGCTATGAATTAGCTAATTTTACATTTAATTACGTCTATATATTATACTGATGAACAAAACTGATGTAACTTTAAGTTGCCATTTCAAAAGCATAAAAATAACATTATAAGAATTACATGAAAATAATATTACGTACAATGGATTTTAATAATTTTTCTTTAAACATTTTTTTTTTTATTTTCGAGCAATTCTTTTTATTTTTGTTTTGTATTATCAATCATATTTCACAATTAATACATATATTTATGGCCGTATCCATCAAGCAAGATTATTCACTGAATATAGGTATTTTTAAAACCGCTAAAATTTCACTTGTCTACGAAAAAGAAAATTATTTTATTTTATTGTGTAATTTATTTTCTCTACAAATAATATACAATAAGATTTATGTAAGTACATATATGTTAAATTGGTTGCAGGCATTTTGTTAAATTGACATTTTGCTATAAATTTTCGCACAAAATTTACGAACTAAGAAAATTTTTACATGAAACTTAGTAAAACGTCACGTTAATGCAATTTGTTAATTTTTTTCGAAATTTTAACGAATATTCTATATGGTTGTTTAAATTGTCTTATTTGTGTTAATGAATATACATACATATGTACATACATACATACTATAATAATAGTCTTGATCTTAAAATAATCTTGATTTATAAATATCGGCCTTATTGTCATCATTTTATAAGCTAACATATATACTTAAATATATGCCCACATACTCAATTACGAGACAGAAAGAATAACTAAAAAATCAATTTTTCTTCTAATTGCCTGTATATCATACAGATAATTTATTTATAAATTTAATTCATTTTTTTGTATTTGTCTAACCCTAATAAATAAATTATTAATTCTACTATTTAGTCGTACATGCATTTTCTAGTTTATTATGAGAGGCGTCAATTACGAGAGTCGAGTCTACTGCTAATCAATTTTATGTTGAAACAGACTTTCGGTATTATGAAAGAATATTCGAGTAAAAATTTTTCTATTTTATAAACTTAAAAATCCGATGATATTTTTGTGGTAGACTTCTAAAAAAATGACAACATATATAAAAAATTTTCATATAATTTTAAGAAGTAAACAATGAAGTTATCGATTGATTTACATACGTATAACCGTAACTGTTTTTTGATAGACTTTGAAAAGTTTATTCTATTCTTTAATAAATAAACTCTCGTAATTGACGCCAATATATTCAATATTTTAAATAATAATCTTTGATTTTTATTTTTTTGTCTTATCTTAGATAATTGGAAATTAGAAAGTAAATTTTATTTTTCATAGTTGTATAGGTACAGTAGCGGAACCAAAGATTTTCGAATACCCAAGCTAAAACCCGACCCCCTGTTCTCACACTCGCAAAATATAATTTTGTGGTTTGTGACCGCATTCAAAAAAACAATTATTTGTTTTTAGTACAACGTAATTATATAGTAATGGAGCCTTACTTTTTTAGCTTGCTGCTGCCCCTTCCCCCCTCCCACCACATTTCGTCATTTTGCTGTATGATAGTTCCGCCATTGGCTGTAAATTATACATTATAGCTTAATTATTATTATTTGCAGTTTTTGTTTAAGATTTAAGAATAGGACAAGCCGGTATGCATACTTGTGACGCTTACAGTTATGTATATACGATATGGCAATGATGCCGCAAACTAACTGTACACCCATGACACTTATTGCTGCGACAAGTTTTCTTTTATACTGAAATTAAAAATATTAGTTTATTAAAAAAATATTTAAATAAAAAATTGTACTACACTCTTTTCACTAATTCTGTGTACTTAAGGCCTTATAGAAATACACATATCTTTTTTCTTCTCTCATAATTCCTAATAAGATTGTTTAACAAGAAGTATTACCACAATCTTCAAAGTTATCATATGTATAATACAAGACGAATATTTTCAATATCAATATACGGCTTTATGTCATTTCCATTAGGCCTTAAGTGCACGGAATTAGTGAACAGAGTACAGATAAAATTTTATTTACCAAATGCATCGGCTTTACGTTGTACACAAAACATACTATCTATTTTTAATATACAACACCATAAATGAAGCTTCTAGAAGAAAAAACAAGATCGATGGTATTGGATTTTGTGGTTTTATTCCATTCCCATGATTTGGTGATGTAACTACAAAGAAAAACGATAAATTTAAAATCTTACAAATACATAAGAATTTAAAATTGAAATTAGAATAACCGTTTAATCTGATTTTATGTTAATAAAAATGAAATTTTTTAACGCTTACACAAAATAATACATGAACGTGTAATGTGTAGTACATTTATATGGTTTATTTTCAAATGATTCTATGTATGTCTATATACGTATTGGACTGTGAAATAAGTTCTAATAAGAATTTTTTCAATTTATCAAAAATCAAAAATTCAAAACGGTCTTTGATCTCTTATTATGTTGTCATATTCTCCAGTCTCACCTTTGTCAAAGTTAGATATTCTTTATATCAGTTGAACGGCCCACAATAAGCGGCTTTCTCTAAACTTTAGAACGAATTTTTAAAAATTTCTAGAAACTCATAAAAGATTTTTGACTAATGTCAAGGGACTTATGACCAAAGAATTAAGGACAATGTATGGCCGTTTCCGGAAATTAAAATCTTTGAAAGACCTTTCCAAAAAATGTTTCTGGTAAATAAATCCTGATACGTAGGACAGTTCAGAAAATCAGTGTTGTATAAACTGTAGTCAAACAAGTATTTCTGGAATTTAAGAACTTATAAAAAATCTGTTTTGACAATGCTTTATGTAAATCACTATTTGTCGCAGCTCCGCGTCTTTATGTACAAAACGTCATGATACTGTATAGTGATGCTGCATCGCTACAAACCAACGACACGTTTGTGAAGATAGCCAAAGTTATGCTGTCAAGTCAGAACTATACATACATATGTATGTAGTTAAGAACTAAAAAAAAGCTAGAAAAATAGAACTTAATATCAGTGACTTTAAAGCGAGACAGCAATTTTTATCTATGAAAAAAACTGAGAGTTAACGCTGAAATACTTACAATAACAATTATAAGATCATAATTTCCGGAAACAGTTTGAGTCATTCTAAACTTCCGTGTTAGGTTTAAGTCTTATCAAAATAAAAATAAAAAATAAAATAAAAACATCACGGCATACAAAGATTAAGTATAATCTTTTTTGGTCCTCCATTAAACTACTTCTAAAGTGTACGCACATAAAGAGAAAAATAGTTTTAATAAAACCACAGAACTTACTTCACAATCACTTATTAAGTTAGGACCAAGCATAAAATTGACTGATATCTAACTAAGAAACCATATATGTAAGTACATACATATTTAACAGATATAATCAAATAATCAAATAATTAACATAAAAGTGATAGATAAAAGACAAACTGAGCAGTATTAAGTGTAATGGACTAATCATAAATTATTTTATTATAATAAAATAACTTCTTTTAACACTTCTACTGTGTCCACTAATATTTTGCACTTGTCTTTTTTCTTCTCTAATATGTAGTTTCTAATTAGACTGTTTCACGAGCAGTATTGCCACAATCCATAAACCTTCATTTTATCAGATGAATTTTTTAAATATCAATACATAGCGATGTAAAATGGTACCACTTTAAGAATTCGCCATAAGACCAAAACTGTATAATATTAGTGGACAGAGTATAAATACATATTTTGATAATTTATTGTTTATTCTTTTTTTTACCTCTTTCCGGTATTGATTCTTTCCTTGTACTGGACAATATCATTTCTGTACTTTCTGTATAAATTTCATCAACTTCAGCTGTACATTTTAAAATCAATTGCCCTTTGTTATAATGAGACGGTAAAAGCTTCAAATAAAAAAGGAAAATGATAGAATTCATATATTAAGTACATGCATATACATACATATAGTATGTATGTCAACAACAATTTACATTCCATATGAATTTACCATGAGTTTAATTTCATAATTTAGTCAATACATAGTGTATGCATATTAAAATATACATACATACTATATACATATGTAAGTACGTAAATTTAATTTGTAGTGCACAAGCTAAACATAATCAGCTTGCATTTCGAGCATAATATTTTTAATGGAAACACAAGAATGCATGCAGAAAATATCTTTGTCATCATATACATACATATGTACATATAATGTAGTGTAGCGCAAAATAGCTTTAAATAGATAGCGATGTTTTAAAAAAAATTACCTGAATCAAAAGATTTCTTGAAGCCCATTGTAAATTTTCATGAGTTGCATGTAAAACTGTAAGTTCTGTGCCAACCTGAAGAAGAAAAAAATATACATATATTGCAGGCCTTCAGGCTTTTCTTTATCGAAGCATTGATTAAAGTCAATCAGTAATAAAAACTGATCTGATATATATATTTTATTTTATGTGTGGAAACTTCGAACATCTATATACTAAGAAATTATTCACTGTATTCAGATGTGTGATGTGCATCTCCCGGGAGGTTACACATTGTCGTGGTGGGGCGGCTGAGTAGTTCTCAATGAAACGTTTGTTTTAAACTACTTGAAAAATTGGGAAATACAAACGTGGAAAGAACAAAACTAAACACAACCAAACCCCTAACTCAAAGTATTATGCGACTCGTGCCGAGGAGTGATTGGTGTCAGGGGAAATTGATACCGTTTAACGAAGCCTCTAGAGTGCTAGGCGACCCCCTAGAGTAATTAGCCTTCTATATGTACAGGACCAGGCGACCATGTACATATGGCGACCATCTTTTACTCCAAACTCATGGGACCGTTTATGGACCAAAAGTTTCTGACCAAAGGAAACAACGGCGGCGGGTACGTCCAGTCTGCAGGGAAGTGGAACTTCCACAAGACCAGGAGACGAAGATGTACGCCCCACCACTGTTGGCTTAAGCACGCTTAAGCAAGCAGACAAAAAAAGAAGGAAAAGACGTCAACACACGTCGTGGAAGATTGTGTTGCTGTACAAAGTTAGAGAAGGATTACTTTAGAGTGTAGGAATCTGGAGGATCTTTCCAACACTGACTACGTAAAGTATGTCATACTCCTTGCCAAGAGGATATGCGCTTTAATGTAGAAATACCGGGGGTGAGGGATACAATAAGTTGATTAGTTAGCTGCCGTGTCGAGGCCACCAAACGTCATCTAACTCCTCGTGTTTTCAACAAAAAAAATAAATAAATAAATGAAAAATGATGTGCATTCTTCACATACAGAACTAAATGCATACGTATAAGAAAATTTTTACTTACCGGTATGCCATTTAGAAAAAATGAAATTAAGGGTCCAGGTTTTGATGGCGGCATTGAACAATTTGCTCTAAGGATGTCACCGGCATCATATTTTTCATGTTCTGTCCACAATACTGGTGGTGTATGTGGTAGTTCTGTAAGTATAAATGTGTACACATTTTAGAAATTTAGAAATGATATTTATTTATATTATTCATATTTCATTTACCGACAACCGTTAATGCATTTGAAGCAACTGATGTATGAAAGGATGGAGCATCGGCTGTTACTTCACATGAAAAATTTCCAGATAATTTGAAACCGACATTACGAAGAGTTACTTGAGTGGCATTTGAAGCAGTCAACTAAAATATGTACATACATATATGTATATAAGAAATACTTTACAATACAAAAAGTTGTACAAAGTAAAAAAAAAATCAATTAAATTTTTTAATTGAATTCAAAAAATAACCTGCTTTGAAAGTATTCTAAAGTAGGTCTGAAGTACCACTTCAAAAGACAATTTAAAATTATGAAAATTGTATCATCTTATTTTAAATGATCAATTTTGCCTTTTTTGAAAAATTTACAACATTAGAATTTTTATCGAGATTGTGAGTGTATTGAATGAACAATATTGCACATACTGTTTTATATACTACACCCTGTCCGCTAATTCTGTGCACTGAAGCCCTTATGGAAATATGTATACATGTTTTTTCTTCTCTCATAATTTCTAATAAGATCATCACGAGTCGAGCAGTGTTACCACAATCTTCAAAATTATTGTATACAATTCGAGATGAATTTTTCCGATGTTTTTATACATCGACGTAAAGTAGTGCTACTTTATCTTACTTCTTTAATGAGGATCAATAGGTAGAGCATTTTCTATTTTTCTTAATTTGTACGCGCCAGGGATCGAACCTTAAACCTTTTGTTTTGGTTTTGTTAAAACGAAAGGTTTGAGGTTCGATCCCTGGCGCGTACAAATGAAGAAAAATAGCAAAAATAATTTTCATCATTTGTCTGCACTATTGGCATCGGAACTACCTTGCCCCAAAAAGTTCACTCAGCTGTGAATGAGTACTATAAGCTTTACGCTCATGGGTTTAAGTGCTTATTAGTACCGATCGAGTCTCCTTGCTGACAACAAGTAACTCAAACAAATGATTGGTCTAAATCCTATCATACAAAATTGAGTTCAAGTTTCTACTTCAACAAACTCAGTGGTTCGCAACCCACGTTAAACTGTAGGTGCAATTGATGATGACTTCATCCTTAGAGTAATGATGTAGATATGTACATCAAACATATGTAACAGGTCTAAACAGGCACCTTATATGCACTGATTAATGTTATATGAGTACTTACATCAACTTTAATATCTGCAAATGGGAAAATTTTTTCTGGTGGATTTTCTGATGGTGAGTAACGATAGAATTCTAAATGACCACGGTAATATTTAACTGCATACAAAGGATCACCGTTCAAATCATAATTACAATAGAGACGTACGCTTTGTCCACGATGTACCCATGCCGGTTCAATTATCAATGTAACACTATGATGTTTATGACCATCTAAAAAAATACAAATAATAAAATGTAAATTTATTTCAAGAAGCGATGCTAATAATCACGAACATCTATATTCTATACTTCGTTCACTAATTGTAGCAGTTAAGGTTTCATGGAAGTATGTATGTACCTATATATAAACAATAAACAATAATGGTATATAACGGCTTTTAACTTCAAATGCGGACTTTTACATTCAAATGCAGGCTTTTAAAAATCAAATTCAGAATTTTCCATATCAAATTCAGGCTTTTAAAAATCAAATTCAGGCTTTTAAAAATCAAATTCAGATTTTTCCATATCAAATTCAGGCTTTTAAAAATCAAATTCAAATTTTTCCATACAAATTCAGGCTTTTAAAAATCAAAATCAATGGTACTACTTTTTATAATGTACTTTCCATAAGGTTTTAACTGCAAAGAATTAATGGACAAAATATAAAATCAAATAGAAATGATTTTGTTTTTTTTTTGGCTCTAAAGACAAAGCCAATTGCATGACATGTATGACTATGTATGCTCTTCATAAGTGAAAATTTATGACCGACAATATTATTTTTTATGTATGTTTATTCATACGTATGTATGCATTTAAGTTACTGAGAAAAGGAATTTTTCTAGTGGCGTCTCCTGATATATGTACATACATTCATATGTAATAGTTCGACTTGACTTGTCTGTGCGATTGGGTACTTGTACACTTTCGAACATGTATGAAAAATTTTCCTCATGAGTAAAATCACAAAATTGTTTTTGATCGTATATATCGTATACGAGCTGTCAAATTAATCGCCTTCTCCGTTTTATTTTATTTTTCGGTCTTTGATGTTATGACTCAAAATATGATCATGTAATATAAAAGTCATACGCTTTTATTCACTCGATCCATTTAAAAATTTATTCAGTTGTCAAATTATCATCTATTCTCTTAATTCATTTTCGCTTTGGTTATGTTATGAAATAATGTAAAATAAATAATGGATAAAAATTCTTTTGAATTTATTATTTATTAATTACATTCGATTTATTTAATTTTTAAAATATTTATGGTAATTTTTTCAACACCCAAATTGATGCATATTTTGATTTTATCCGATGTTTACTGCATGGCAGCGAAAGAAAATAAAACGGAGAGGAAAATAAGAATATGGCACAAAACAGAATGTGAAAAAAAAAGAAGAAAATTTGTTTACGATATTAAAAACCCGCGGGTACCGGGCTACCTGATACTCTCCTCACTTTCCCTCGCCTGGTATCTCGTAAGTATTTCTCTATAATGTATAAACAGTGATTGGGATACATTATTGAAAGATATGTAACGCGCATACATTACTTATATTGTGTATTTAATCAAGCGAAATATTTTACGAACTGGGTTCTGTTTTGCCTGATTAGTTATATTATGTAAAGGTTGTGTATTATATTTCGTGTATGTATGTAAAATTGTATGTACAATACAATACGTTAGCGATTTTTCTGGATATACATATACTATGTTTTAAAAATTATACAAAAATTTCTCAAAAAAGTTTCAGTGAAATACATATATTCAGTACCTACTCTGTTTTATAAAAACAAACTCACAAGCACTTCTTTTATGAGAAATTAACGTGGCTTTTATTCGCTAAATTCTATTCTTCATGGTTTTTAACAAAAATTTAAATAAAATATCATCAAAAAAACTTTATTTCGATTTTAGAAATTTCTCCATTATGTACAAAGACGTATGTACATATGTGTACATGTTAATATATGTATGTATACATTCATTATCTTTTATTATCCAAATTTCTGATTTGTATATAAAACTTATTAAGGTTGTCCTTTTCGTAAGTCGACAACTTTACGACCTAGTTTCTTATTCATTTATAGACCGATTTTCATGAAATTTTACGTTTTTTAATATTTTTAAGTGCAACAGAATTTTGAAAAAGGACTTCGTTCCTGTGTTATAAGGACTCAAAGCTGACGAAAATGAGAATTTTGCTCCACTTTACGACCTGATTTTTCAAAAACCCTTGGACCGATTTTCATAAAACTTTACATAAACCTAGCCCAAAGTAAATTACTTTCTTTAAGTAGAAAAAATTTTCGAATATCCAATTGTAGTCCTTAAAAATTGAAAAAAAGTCTAAGCATGTTTTATGAAAAAGTCCTTTGACTTTGTTTGAACATATCTCTTATTAGACAGCACATTTTTGAGATTTTTAAAATGGAAAAACAAGATTTGAACTCTCCTTGACCATTTATTAAAAAAAAACAAGTGAAAATGTAATGTGGTTTTGATTTTATAAGCAAAAGAAAATTACATTTTTTTCATTGAAATTTTCGAATTTTTGCTGTTTTTTTTCATTTAAATTTTTTTTTTTTGCCTCTGAAATCTATTAAAAGAGTTCAGGCAAATTGGGGCAGATGTCTCTGTCTAATTCACTCTATGTATTGGTACGCACACGTACTACATGTTAGTAGAGAATATAAATTTTCACGTATAATATATGATTTGCATATATGTACATTCACATGTATACGTACATACATATGTATGTACATAGATATAGTATATGTACGTACAGTATACTATATTATATTGTATACTACGTTCTATATATGGAAAGGAAAATGTTTTTTGGCTTTAAACTTTTTATGCGTATAAAATTAAAATTTTTAAACATTTTGTCAATCACAACTGAAATTATATCATTAAATTAGAATTACACACATGCGTACATACTTATGTATATAATTTATCAGCGCATATATTACCAATATATCAAGGTACAATACATGATGCAAGGAAAAAATCATAATAATTATGTAAACATGTGCATCAATTAATAAACTATACATGGAGATATAAGATATGTATATATAGGTATATATATATAGGTATGAATTTTTGCACGAAGTATATGTGGATGTGCGTTGTGTAGTATATCATCGGAACCTTAAACCTGAACCTTAAATTTTGTCACCTACATATTCATTTGGGGCTTCGGTAGCTCAATAGGTAGAGTATTGGCTTCTGAAGCACAAGGGCCCAGGTTCGATTCCAGACAAATGAAGAAAAATAGAAAAATGTTTTTCATCATTTGTCCGCACAGACAGAATACGAATCTGAGTTGAACTAATAAGAACTCAATTTGGTTGTTTTCAAGATAGACATTCAAAGTTTACTTTTGTTAATGTGAATAATATGGTTTGAGCTAAATTACATCGCTCTCTTTTGTTGAAAAATAGTTTTTCACGGAAAAACTTCTTTATAAAAAAAGAATGAATTTAAAAATATAACATAAATTATAACAAGGAACAATATTAAAACAAAAATTACTTTCATTTGAGTTATCCACGCTAATAAAAACAAACAAAATCTACTCAGCTCAAATAAGCTGTAATCAGCTCTGCTTCGCTTACAGTATATGCGCATTATTATTTGTATTATTTGGGCTTCAAAAAATTTTTTAGCCGATTGAGTGGTTCGGGCGATGAAAGAGGGGACGGCATGAATGATGGAATGATTTAATACATCTGTTTGTTAAAAACCGGATGTCGTTTTTTCGTATATTAATATTCAAAATAAACTCGAAAAATTTTAAGCCATGTACTTATTATATAGTATATATGGATGCATAAATATGTAATAATATATTACATACGTGTGTTTGTAAATATTTTCATACGAATTTGTTATCTTAACAATAAATACCGTCATCCTAAACAAACCTAACTTTCGTCCATAAGAACATTAGAACACAAATTTTGTAATGGTTTGATCATATAAATGAACGTAAATTACAGATCAGAGACTAGGATAATTATAAAAAATATGTAATTTCAGGTTAACATACATATGTACATACATATATCGTACAATATTTCATATACGAACATTACTTTTTCTATTTCTCGTCGATTTCTATTTATATTTTACACTTTTCTTTTACTCTTCATATCAGACAAGAAAATATATACAAGTATGTATCATCTATAAACCCATAAATTTGTATACGGTCGAAAGATGTGTACAGAATATTGCACGTATGTATGTATGTACGTATATATTGTATTTATAATTATAACAAAATCAAGTCGTTAAGTTTATAGTACAATATAACCAGCTGTGTAGCCTAGTTGTAGTGTGCTAGGTCTACAATCCCAACAGCCGTGGGTTCGAATCCCACTTCGGGTATGAGTCTGACACTACTTCCCCAAATAGCCGTAGACCTCTGTAGTCAGTGCTATTCCCCCCCTGTTAGGATTGTAAATTCATTTACTATTCTAACCTTTATAAATAAAATAAATGTAGTACAATATTTTTACAGGGATATATATGACTCCACGTGGACAGTATACTTATGTACATACCTACGTTTACGATATATAATGCATTTATATTTTATACGATCATATTTTTATTTATCATTACCAAAAAAGTATGAATAATAAATAGCAAAAAATCAAAATTTAACATTAAACCGATCATATTCAAAATATATTGTATTTCCCATACAATACATTACAATTTGAATTTACATTTTGTATTTCTTTCCTCGTTTCTGGTGTAATTTAATTTATGACCATTCATATGATAGTACAATTATTAAAAAATTATATTTGTTTAGGACGATAATTTGTTTGTTTAGGACAGAAGTATTACACACGCATACATACGATAAATACGTACATTACAAAATATTCTTACAAATACTGCGCATAATATGTATACTTAAATTTTAAATATGCATACATATTTACATTCTCTGCTGATTCATGGGTATTTTAGTGGGTACTGACTGATTTCTTCTGAAAATTGTAAATATTGCTTTTTTCATACATTTCAATACATTTTCATACATTTTTTCATTGAGTTTAGTACAGATAATATTGTGAACTTTATTTTTTGAATAAAACGATAACACTGGGTATGGACGTCAGTACTCAGTACCCAGGAAAAAAAATTTTTAAACGTCTATTTTGCACAGTTTGCAATATCTCGTAAATTTGAATTTCTCGTAATATATACACATATGTACTTGGCAATATCGTTTGAGTCACCTTGTACACCATAGCCGTATGTAATAGTAGTCCGAAATAACACAAGGCAAAAACGCTATTGTCTCTATAAAATATAAAAAACGTAAATCTACGTATAAGTGAAAAATAACTTACCAACAATTGAATGTGAAAAGTATGTCCAATAGATGAGTATAAACTGTAGAAAATGGACTTTTTTAAAAATCATCATGAAGAACGACGAATTTTTGCCTGCAAAAGGTTTCAAAAAAAATTTTCAAATGTTTAAAAAAATATTTCAAATTAAATGTAATTAATGGAGAATAAGAGTTCATAATTTATTTAAAAAAATTATTTATACATAAATATATGTACATATGTACATTAGTTCTAATAAGTGATTAAAATTATGGGAAAACTACTCGTACATGTGAAATATACTATATAAGAAATAAAAGTTTTACTGGAAGTGTGGCGACTTGACTGAGATACGAACTCACGATTTCATGATTCAAAAGCCTGAGTTGGTATTTTAATTTGCTTATGAAAAATGAATTTTGCGAGTCTCAATTTTTTTTTGCGAATTTCACAATTCGGTATTTTGATTTGAATAGAACGCCGAGTTTATACACTTGACAAGTGAATTCTTGTAGTAAATCGATTTTTTTAAATAAAACATATGTTAATCGGTATTTTGATTTACGTGAAAAATGAATTTTTGAATTTTTTTGAAAAAAATAATTCACCGAATAAAGATCGCATGAGTTTTTTTTTAAATTGGTAAATTTGATTTGTAAAATGACTTCAAATATAAGTTTTAGGTTATTTTTATAAAATATATAAATATATTTATTTTTATATTTATAAAGGTTAGAATAGTAAATGAATTAACAATCCTAACATGGGGGGAATAGCACTGACTACAGAGGTCTACGGCTATTTGGGGAAGTAGTATCAGACTCATACCCGAGGTGGGATTCGAACCCACGGCTGTTGGGATCGTAGACCTAGCACACTACAACTAGGCTACACAGCTGGTTATATATAAATAAAATAATCAAATTTTGTGAAAAATATTTAATTGGAAATAAAAATAATTAAAAATGTACAACATATTTAATTTATACAAAAGCCATAAATTTATCAATTTAGCCGTGTTTTGTACCTAATATTAACTGTCATTATTAGTTTTAAATTGTATGTTGCAAATACGTAATTTATCAAAATACTGAATAAACAATTAACTCAATTTTTGAAAAAAATATGTTCGCGTATCGGATTAATAACAATTATACATATACTATAAACTAATTAGTTGTAATATTTAATGACTTTATTTAAAATTAATTGATTATTATTAATTTATTTATTAACGGAAACGGAAAAGAAATGATTTGAAAATAAAAATTCAAAAATTCACGAGTCAATTGTCAAAAAGTACTATGCTTAAAATCCGAATCTCAAAATTCACTTTAAAAATTAAAATACCGTTTTAAAACAAAATGAATTTTTGGAAATGAAATTTTTGAAAATTCACTTCATTTTTCATTTTTTCTATTACAATTAAAATACCAACTCTAAACTGAAGCCACTGCTTTAACTAAAAAGTCATCCAACTGGATTGTTTTCCTTTGATATAGTTCCTACAACTATTTTTTTCATTACATACATACATACATACAAACATACGTATATGTATGCAATGTAGGTATATATCCATATGTACAAATATACTTTTATGTATATTTGAATAACAAAAAATAAATTTTTTCTAACTTTTGACTTTGAATTTCAATAACTGTTGAATAATACCTCGATAGAAGATATAACCTCTTCTCAAGACAATAATGACGTATAGGTTTAGTGGTTCATGAGTTATGAAGTGTTTTATAAGAAGATGCACAAGCGTGTTCAACATCCTCTAGAGCTTAAACGGTAAAAATTTATCTGTATCGCGATACGAATTTTCGCTTGTCTCATTGAGATCTATAATCCCCTTCTTTATGCACATGCTAAACTGGATCACCCTGTGTATATTTTATATCAAATAAAAATAGACTCACCGTAATAATAATTAACAATAAATAAGCAGGAGTGTCACAGAATCCAATAATTACACAATCCTAATTTATTCACTCATAATTCTTTCTTGACCATTACTAAATTCATGTTGAATTTTCTTACTGTTCTGTGCTATTCTGAGAAATTCTTAATAATATAATTAATTTTATTCATATCTTGAATTATGTACATGAAACACTAAACAGAATTATGTGTATATGCATACATACGTGAATGTCAAAAGTAATGTATTGTATAAAAGTACATATCATTTCTTACTTAATAACACCTGAATAATCACATAAATCAAATACATTATATTAATATAATATGGATATGAATATATGTACATAATAATTTTATTGTATGTATAATGTCATTGTATATAAATTGTTCTCGTACACGTTCAGCACGTACGTATCATGTATATACAAGAGATTATGCAACAGCTACTTTGAAAATAATCCATTAATGTACATACATATGTATATACATATGTATGTACAAATATACCTTAATGAATCAGCCAAAAATTAATTGTATCATCGTCAATACTATTTTCTTTTTTATGCCATTAGAGCCCTTGACATGTTATACCGACATTATGATGGTAGCCATCAATATGACGGTAATCTAAATAATGGTATGACACATTATATCCACCGTCATTATCTATTTAGTTCGCAACTGATTTTTGTTGTTTTTAAATTGACAAGTAAAAAATTTAAAGTTGACTGTAATGACATTTCAGCTAATTGAAATGATGTGAAATGTAGCATCATTATCTCGAAATGCTCATAATTTGCTACTGCAATTATGATGGTTTTTTGCCATCCATCATAACAGTAACCGTGATAATTAACGGTAACTGACGGTAAATGTGTCAGTAGTGTAATATATGTACATATGTACATACAAATTACACCTTGTTAAATACACACATATTTATTTAAAAGCGTTAGATTTACCGCGAAAATGATACTCATATGTAACACATTATATATAATGAATAATTTTGTGTTTTTTTGTCTTTTAGACAACAAGATTTTCTATTTTGTGTCTAAAAGACAAAAAAATATATATTTTAATATATTAAAAATGTTAATTTTTAATTACAAAGTGAAGCTGAAATGAATCGAAATATTGTCATCAGTCATTTTGAATTTACTTAAATGATACATTATGAATTCATTTTAGTGATGATGAATCCATTTTGAACTCACTTAGTGATCATTCACTTAATTGTGTACTGGATTTGAATTTGTTTTTGTTTTTTTTTTTTGTTTTGGTAAATAGACCAAAGTAGAAAAATTTGTTTCTTTGAGTCAAAACTTATTTGTTACCAGATTTCAAATTCACTAATAAAATTAATTTTATTTTTTTCCCTATTTAGCCTCCCCCCGCGTTGCAAGACTCTGCTGTACAGTAGTAGTTTTGCCACTGGTTAAATCATTTACGTAAATATCTACAAAATTGCAAATGCATGTTGTTGTGTTCAAGCAATGCATACATATGCATATTCGCATGCATTTTGAAACTTATTGACAACGGCATCTGTTCACTTTTAGACGTTCTAGAACTTGTTGCATTGTATCATTATAGTATTAATACATTTCGAAACTCAAGGGACAAATTTCATGGTATGTTATTCATTATAATATATGTTTCTGTGCTCTCAAAAAATTTTTCAAAAAAAAAATTTGTTTTCGAACCCTAAAAGCACTGCTCACAAATAAAAAAAAAAAAAAAAGAAAAATACAAGAATTAAACCAACTTGATAATAGTTTCTTATCCCATAATGCACTCTATAATTCTCTTTCCAAAAAATTGGTAATGTTTTTTTATATGGTATAATTATTTACCAAAATTATTTATATATATTTTTTTTTATAATTGTATTATTTTCATCATGTCAGCACATCAATATTGCAACATTATAATCTTAGAAAATTCAAATTGAAAATAAATTCATTATTTAGCAATTAATAATTCCTTTCTTTTTTTTTCATTTTTTGTTCTTGTAATTCTTTCCAAAACCATTTCTCATTAAAAGAAAGAAAAACCTATAAATCTAAAACCAAAACAACATCAATTAGCTATAAAAAAAAAATTCAAATAAATTTCTATTCCCGTATTGAAATATAATTACTGTTCGAAAGAAAGGCAGACGTTAAACTGAAAAAAAAATTAACTCTGTAATTTAGTATTACAAACATTTTGGATAAGATTTCTCCATTCAAGTAGATTAAATGAATGTACATATCTCCTTAATAAAAATCCCCTTAATTTTTTCATAACCATCAGCCAGATCCAACAGGATAACAAGAGAAAATTCATATGAAATAGCAAATTATATAAAATTAGTATTTTACAAGTTTGAAAAAAAATGTGTAATTGTGTGCATGTGTCAAATTTTTTCAAAAAAAACATAATTACCAGTAAATTATTATTTTATACTCAGATTGAAATAGACGTCTTCTATCATGCATGCAAAAGCATTTTCTTGAAAGGGGTCGGAAGCTTCTCTTACTACATCCCATATAATATCTTTTTTACATAAAAAGGCGCATGTCATCAATTAGGAAAATTCGAATTAGTAATCAGTCAAACTTCTAGAAGCATTATTTACATCTTCTCCAGGAATTTGTTCTATTTCGTTTCACATTCCTAGAACTTCTATTTACATCATTTTAAGCTATAGAATATTCCGAAATTTTTCTACATACATACATATTTTTTTTGTAGGTACATACACATATGTACATATATTTTCAAAATTTTCATGTCTTTTTATGTTAGGTATTCCAATATTTTAATTTTAGAAAATAGAATCTTTTTTTATTGTATGTAAGCTTTAATAAAAGTAAAACTGAAATTTTATATGTATTCCAAGGAATTTCCAATTTATATACATATATAATTATATACTTATGTATGTACATATGTACATATATCCATACTTTAGAATTTTTCCAAAAAATTTTCCCAATATTTTCACCAATACTTTCACCAATATTTTTTTCTATCTGGGACATTTCAGTTTCTTACGTGTTATACTTCTTCTCCTATGTATAAAAACAAAAAATAAATAAATACCTAGTTATGATAATGTTACACGCATGATTCGTTGTTATCCTTTTGCAGTGGTATAAAATTTTACTTACTTTTCTCAATGGAGGGAGAGGGGGTGTTAGAAATTTGAACCACAAACTTTTAATACTATTTACAATCATCAAAAGAGTATACAGCATATATACAGTAAATATTGTAACATACATACTACATATGCACATTAATTGTGTTCGTTATGGTATCTTAATGTTACTTATATGTATGTACGTTCGCAAAAATAAAATAATTCCGTATTTTAAAGTCTGTTAAATACGTAATTTGATAAAAATAAAACTTTTTAAATGTATACAACTCAAACAATTCATCATCATCATTTTAATAGCGCAACAGCCCAACACTATTAACCACTATTATCATATATTATCATGTGAGCCTGATCATTACGATGATTTTTTTCTATTTTTAGCATGAATTGCGAACCATTGAGTTCGTTGAGGTATAGAAACTAAACTCAATTTTTTGCATCTATTATTACGTTCATTTTTAACTGAATCACTCTGTATATTTATTCACTTTATTTGTAAAACATACGTCTTCTTTTAAGGTATACACACGTATATACATGTTGGGAAATCTATAAAAAAAAGCAATTGATTTTTATTTTATTTTATTTCTTTTTAAATTTAACACAATCGTGATGAGAATACGAACAAAAGAAAAACAACAATTCTTTTTTATTAAAGTTACAATGATACAAAATCAACGTAAACAAAAGAATAGCAAGATAAATAATAGCTATGACGATAAAAGAAAAAAATACACATGCGTATGTACATACATACATATGTATACCTTATACAAAAATGGATAGTATTATGTCTAGATTTCATTTTTCTTTAAATTTCTCGTTTATTATACTTTTTCTCTCAAAAATTTGATTTTTTTTTTAAATTTAAATTTTATTTTATAAAAACAACGTACATATACATATGTATAACCAAAAAGAGTAAAACTAAGAGCCAACATCAGTTTTCTCAACATCATTTAGTCGATGGAATGGTTCGGGAGATGAAAGAGAGAACGGTGTAATTGAGTCAGTAACTGAGTGTATAGAAGCATGAAATAATTTTATCATATATTAACGTAAATGAACTCGAAAAATTTTGAGCCAAGTACTTTTTATATACATATGCATACATATATACATATATAGTAGTAAAAAATATGTAATTTCACGTTAACATACATACATACATACATATATCGTACAACTTCATACATATACGTACATTACTTTTTCTTTTTCGCGTCGATTTTTATTCATATTTTACACTTTTCTTTTACTTTTCAATTCAGGCAAGAAAATATATACAAGTACGATCTACGAACCCACAAATTTGTGTACGGTTGAAAAATGTGTACAGAATATTGCACGTATGTATGTATGTATGTATATGTATATTGTATTTATATAATTAACAAAATCAAGTCATTAAGTTTCTGGTACATATAAGATCTTAACTACATCGAATTAGTGTATGGAATGTAGTCAATAGTTTAATGAATCTTTTTTTGTTAATGCAATGATCTTGTTTTGATACAAAATACACGATCATTTTGTTTACTTTCATTTCCTTATTTTCTAACTGATAGAATCGTTTTTAATTTCGAATTTTTTAAAAAAAATATACAGTAAAAATAAATTTTAATACAACACAGAATATATTTTTGATATTATAAATTATGTATAATGTAACTTTTCTTAAACGTATATAATTGCTTTCATCTAGGTACCTCAGAAAAACCTGATCTTCAAATGAACATTTTTATTATTTTGCAAATGTTACATACATAAGTGTATGTACGCATCATGATATGTATATGTGTACCATAGGTCATGCAATGTTTTTCACTAAGATTTATTGCCAACTGCATTAAGGTACGTGGACACGATAGAGAAATTCATGTAGAGCTCTACAAAAAAATACGTCATCCATTGTAGAGCTCTACGCAGACTGTTTACATTGAAACAAAAATCTACTGAAAGTTTCTCTACGAAGCTTTTTAGTAGAGAAACTTTTTGTAGAGCTCTATCAGAAACTCTACGTAGTGTTTACATGGTAGACATTTTATTCTAGAGATTTTTATTTCGGTAGATTTTTTGTTTTTTTTTTTTTTTAAATGAAAATATTAAAAATGTCGGCTAGACAAACACAAACGTCTGCTGCACTTGCGGTTTATTTATTACTAAATAATAATTAAAATAAAATATTATAATTATTATAAAATGTTATTATAAATATTATTATGTATATTATTATAAATTATATTATAAATAATATTATAAAATATTAAAATATTATTATAATATTATAAGTTTATTATAATATAATATAATATAATATAAATTTTATTATAATATAATTTTATTACAATATTTTATTATATTAAAATATTCATGTACATATGTATGTATGTATGTATTTTATTATATTAATATTATCATATTCAAAAATATTTATGATAGGTCAAACAACAAAAAATCAATATCATAATATGAAAACTCTACCAACTCTATTTAACTAGTTAATAACAAAAAAAAAAAGAACCATAACATTTTTGCAACATTTTTAGCGTTTCAGTAGCATTAATTTCATTTTTTACGCAAAATTTAATACAAATTCTTTGTTCAATTATTTTTTCCATCGCAAAATCGAAAGTAAGCAAAAACTTGACCTAAACAAAGTGCTGTCAAAAAACAACTGATTGACATACTATATATAGCTCGAATTTGGAGGAAATGTAAAAAACAGGTATACAAACATAAATACTAAAAGAAATGCATCTTAAAATATTGGCGGGGGTTGTACATGAACGAGTCCGGGTTATTTTTGATCAGAGTATATGTCAATCAGTTGTTTTTTGACAGCACTTTGTTTAGGTCAAGTTTTTGCTTACTTTCGATTTTGCGATGGAAAAAATAATTGAACAAAGAATTTGTATTAAATTTTGCGTAAAAAATGAAATTAATGCTACTGAAACGCTAAAAATGTTGCAAAAATGTTATGGTGATAGTTCTCTATCGAAAACAACAACATTTGAATGGCATAGTCGTTTTAAAAATGGTCGTGAATCAGTGAAGGATGACATTCATCCTGGGCGTCCTTCAACATCAAAAACCAAAGAAAATGTTGATCTGATTAAATCAATGGTTTTGGAAAATAGAAGATTAACGATCAGAGAGATGGTTACTGAAACAGGAATTTCATTTGGTACAATTCAAAGCATTTTAAGTGATGATTTGGGCTTGACACGACTTGCAACGAAATTGGTTCCTAAATCATTGATTTTTTTACAAAAACAAGAACGTGTTATTGTTGCTGAAGAGATGCTTTCCAGAGTAAATGCTGATCCTGCATTCATTCAACGGATCATTACTAGTGATGAGACGTGGGTGTACGAGTTTGATGCGTTAACAAAGCAACAATCAAGTGAATGGCGCGCTTCAGAAGAACCAAGACCCAGAAAAATTCGTCGTACTCAATCAAAGAAAAAGATTTTGCTTACCGTTTTCATCGATTATCGTGGTGTTGTGCATCATGAATTTTTACCAACAGGTCAAACAGTTAATAAGGATTATTATTTAAGCGTAATGAAGCGTTTACGAGAAGCAGTTCGTCTAAAAAGACCCGATTTGTGGCAAAATAATTCGTGGATTTTACACCACGATAACGCACCTTCTCACACAGCCGTGGTTATTCGTGAGTTTTTGACTAAAAACTCAACAAACACTATTCATCAACCACCATATTCACCGGATCTCGCACCGTGCGACTTTTTTTTGTTCAGTCGCTTAAAAAAACCACTTCGGGGAACCCGCTTTGACAGCATAGAAGCAATTAAAGACAAATCGAAGAAGGAACTTATGGCGATCCCAAAAAGTGAGTACGAAAAATGTTTCCAGGATTGGATTAAACGGTGGCACAAGTGCATTGCATCAGACGGAGAATACTTTGAAGGGGAAAAAATAAATATTAATGAATAGACTTGTACTTTGTGTTTTATTGACCAAGTCCGGGTTATTTTTGATCAGAGTATGTATGTTCGTTTTTGCTGCTTGAAAAAGCGTTTTATTTAATGACTTTTTTTTTGTTTCAAGTTTAAAATCTACACTCTACTAAGTATGTAATAAATTTCTTCTTGCGATATAAATTACAATTGAACATGGTATGGAATTGTAGTTATAATCAAAAAGAATTGAAATCTTAAAGAGTTAACATAAGTTTTCTAAACATCATTTAGTCGATGGAATGGTTCGGGCGATGAAAGAGGCGTCATCCTAAACAAACACAACTTTCGTTCATAACAATATTAGAACACAAATTTTGTAATGGTTTGATCATATAAATGAACGTAAATTACAGATCAGAGACTAGAAGTAGGATAGTAGTAAAAAATGTGTAATTTCAGGTTAACATACATACATACATACTATATATCATACAATTTCATACACTTTTCTTTTACTTTTCAAATCAGGCAAGAAAATATATACAAGTACGATCTACGAACCCACAAATTTGTGTACGGTTGAAAAATGTGTACAGAATATTGCACGTATGTATGTATGTATGTATATGTATATTGTATTTATATAATTAACAAAATCAAGTCATTAAGTTTCTGGTACAATATGTGTACAGGGACATATAGGATTCCACGTGGACTGTATACTTTAATTACATACCAACGTATACGATATATAATGCATACATACGATCATATTTTTATTTATCATTACCAAAAAAGTATGAATATTAAATACCAAAAAATCAAAATTTAATATTAAACCGATCATATTTAAAATATATTGTTTTTCTCATATAATTTATTACAATTTGAATTTACTATCCTCGCTTCTGATGTGATAAAATTTATGACGCTTCATATGATCGTACAATTACCAAGTAGTATTCTAATGAAATGAAAAAAATTATATTTGTTTAGGACGATAATTTGTTTGCTTAGGACAGTAGTATTACACACGCATATATATGATAAATACGCACATTACATTAATATTTCAACAACATGTATTACATATAAGTACGTATATAATGTATTATATATACGTACGTATATATACATGTATTATATATAAGTACGTGCATCTGACGATGATGATATACATACATAGGTATGTACGTATTGATTGTGATTGTACGTGTGTACAAAAAGGTATCGTGTAGTACAAAAAGTGATTAAAAAAATTTATTTTACTTTAAATTTTTAAATCAATTTCTTCAAGCTATCACAAAATTAAATTTTGACCTCAAAGAAGCACCTCCTTCTGGCCATCCAGTTAAGTTAAATGAAGAGAGATTAAACCAACATACATATTCGAGGTCAGAATTTCCATTTTTGAACTAGGCATACCAATCATTCATTAGAGGTTCTTTTAGCTATAGCACCTTCACCTTACACAGATCAAAAACCATGACCAGCTGTTGTGGTCTTAGAATCTTAATTAAAAGCAAAAAACAGGCACTCAAGGGATGTCGGAAATGCTCATTTTTCTCACTTGACATACCATCTTAATGATCTCGAAATAAGAGCAAATGAATTCGAAAAAAAAAATGAATAGAACGTGTTAACAAAAATCTGAATTTACAATTATTTATCATTAAATCTTTAAAAATGAGAAATTTCTGAACTGAACAAAAAAACACCAAATACACATATGTCCTCTTTCGTTACACCAAGTCACACATATACTTAAATATCTATAACAAGAAAAAACAAATTGTTAAAAAACAAAACAAACAAAATGTTAACGTGAAAAAATTTAGATTAATGACTTCAAATCTCAGTATCAAAATAATACATGATTAACTAACTGTCAACATTTTTTTTTTCATATTTTATATTTCTTTTTTTGTCCTTATTTTAGTATAGATACTCGCAAATCGCAATTAATTAATGTCAAGATTTGCTCTATGTTATATTGTATACATACATACATATGTATGTGTATGTACAAACATAAATTAATGAAAGTAAATAAGTTTGTACAATATGTATGTATGTATGTATTCAAAAATTATCTAAGAAGAAAAATTGTAGTGAATAAAAATGGAAAAATATGAAAAGACAAATGAATAAAAAATGGGATTTTAACAATTATGTTTTGAATTGATTGAATAATGAATTTATACTATAATAAAGAACAAATTTTTTTTCATTTGGATGACTGCTCAAAAGGTTTTAGATCAAGGATGGATTAAAAAAATTTAAAGGTTATGGCTGTTAAAATGAGGTAAATAAAAAACGTAGAGATTAAAATAATAATTCTATTCAATCTATTCAACTAGAAAAGAAAAGACTTATTTAATATCAGGTAATTTGTGCGTAACAATAATATTGTACGAGTATATGAATAACTAGGATCAAAATAAGACCTAACGCAACGCGACGCTAGGTTCGAATACATTGAAACCCATAAGGTAAACCTAAATAGACGTTAACTTACGTTCGTCAAGTTTCGTTTGCTTCAAAATGTCAAATTTACGTACGTATAGTTCGGTAAGAACCGAATAACACGTGCGTAAGTACACGTAATTATACGTCTATTTAAGTTTGAAGCGTTAAAAATAAGAGATGCGTACATTTGAAATTACGCACGTTTAAGATTACGCACGTTTAAGGTTAAAACTTTAAAAATTTTTTTTTGAAAAATTTTTTAAAATTATGTGAGAAATGGTAAGTAAACATAAAATGAAATATTTTTTCTGAATTTAATTTTAAGTTTTGTGGTTAAATTTATAAGAAATTATCAAGAAAATTTGTTTTTTAGTTTATCAACTATATACACATTCATTCATTGTTTACATTCATTATTGTTTATAACACGATATTTAGGTTGCCAATGTAATTTGTAACAGTTGTTTACAGGTGTATGCGTATGTATACGTTTCTATTTTGGTTCAAATGTCAAAAATACGTAACGTCCGGCAGCTGATTGAAATCGAAATCAGCTCAGTCAAAAATGTAAATTGTCTGTCACTTTTAAAAATTGACAGATTAAAATAACATAAGTCGGGTGATTTTGATCTTTGACAATACCAAACTTATATACAGTTTTTATAATTTTTATTTACAAAATAAATATTGAAGTTAATGTTAAACAACAAATTTTGTGTTTTTTCATTTTTATGAATAAAATTTAATTTTTAATGAATTTGTTTACGTTTACACTCTTTACGTCTTTACGGTAAACAGAAAAACTCTTGACGTACGTTGTTTTTACGTGTAAATTGTGGTTGTAAACGCTGTAAATAGATTACGCGCCAACCATGATTTAAACAGTCTCAATAATGAAAAACTATCTCGTTATAAAGAATGACTTTAACGTTATATGGAGTGTATCAATGCATGGGTTTTAAATCAAACTAAACAAACCCAAGTAATTTTTACGTTATAAAGAGTTTACACTGTATGTAGATACATATGTATATGAACTATGAACATTGAACACACGTAATTTGCAGGTGCACTTCCTATACATACGCATCAAAATTAGTGTTGGGCACTATCGATAGTGCCTTTGGAAAAAAAGTATATCGATAGATAGTTTTCAAACTATTCGATGCATTCGATTGTTTTCAAACTATCGATTCGATAGTTTTTTAATACATAATTACTGAATTTAAATATAAAAGATAAAATTATTCTTTTATATGTCTATTTGAAAAAAATGTAATTAATTTTCCTTAAAAATTTAATAACATGAAATAAAAAAAAATTTCAAACAAAACAAAAAAGTCCTATAGAATTCAGTTCAAATAATCTTAACCTGAATTCTAAATACATGTGCATATGTATTTATACTGTAATAAATTTAATATTAATGTTCTTCAAAAATTTTTACATTACTGTTCAAAAACAAAAGTTTATTGACACTTTTTCCTGAAAATAAATTTCTTCGATTTGTGATTAATTCACCTGCTTTGGAGAAGAGTCTTTCGGAAGGCACAGATGTAGCTTGAATAGACAAATATTTTAATTGCAAATCGTACACAAAGGAAATACTACTTTATTTCATTCCCAAAATTCTAGAGGGTTATCTGTCCTGGGAACATAATCTATATTCAAATATCTTTTCAATTCAGTGTCTGCTGTTGAATTAATTTTTCCGTCGCCAGAATACGACAATTGCTGAAGTTTGTGGTCTAAAAAACCCCATATATCAGACTTCATTTAAATTTTGCTGTTCTGTAGTTGCAATTGATTCTTGCGCCTGAGCAATTTGTTCTCTTGACTTTATTAAAAATAATGTGCAATAAAAGTCTCATGTCTCATCGTTAAAATGCCTGCATAACAATTACAATCTACAGCGATTGAGATAATAGATTAAATTGAATCTCAGTAGTGAAAAGGGGAGCCTGAAAATAATAAAGCCTTTATAAAAAATTAATTATGAATGACGGCCTAATTTACGTTATCAAACATTTTTTGTCAAATGGATTTTTGACATTCCTTTTAAAAATGTACCGTGCTTATAGACAGTCGTATACATCTTCCACACTGAAATGTTCGTGTTTGAAGAGTCGAAATCGACAAAGCAAATGTAAATTGTGTGAATTGGACCAATATGACACTCGATGCATCGATATAATCGATAGTTTTGAATTATTGGCGCTCGATAAATCGATAGTTTAAATCACTCGATGCAAAACTATCGATAGTCGAAACCATCGATTGTGTCCATCACTAATCAAAATTCAAAATGATATAAAAGTATGTACATACATACATCTCTAATTCATCATACATATGTATATGTATGTACGTATGTATATTGTATATTGTAATACAAAACAAATGATTTATGGCTTGATCTGTAATTTGCAAAAATATGAAATAAAAAGTTGTTAAAAAAAATTGTAAAAAAAAATGGCGAAGAAAAAAATGTACACACAAAAATGTGAACATGTTCACATTCACGTGTATGTATGAATGCATACTCCAAAGAAATTCTGTAGAAAAAAATGATTGTTTTTCTTTTAAAAGAAAATTAAAAAGTTAAGGTTCCGATTTACCAGCTGATCGAAAAAATTTTCAATCTATTCAAAAAAAAGTCAAAAACATAAATATGTATACATTACACATATCCATACATCCATAATATATCAATATGTATGTATGTGCTTTATTCTAGACAATATTCTTCAAAGCCACAACATATACATATGTATATGTATGTAAGTACATGTATTGTATGTACGTACATATGTACGTATGTACATACTAAACTTATCTAATTGTTTGCAATTCTAATTTTTTCCAAGAATTTCATTGCCGAATTTTTATTTTTTTATTATCGGTAGAGAAATGAAATGGAATATATTGAACGTGCATATGTATGTAGGTACACAGTGTACTATATGTATATGTATGTATGTAAATATGTATATCATGTGCTTATGTATGTGCATTAATCCAAATGTAGAAAAAAAAATTTTTAATTTTTGTATTTCTGTTGAAACAATTATAAATACATGTAATATAAAAAATTTCTGGATGTTACACGGTATACATATCTAAACCACGTAACTTTTTTTTCTTAATTTTTTTTATAAATGTTCAGAGAGAGTTTAAATTTTATCCTTGAATTTTAAAAACCATGAAAAATTTTTTTTTAATTAGAAATATATTGCAGCAAAGTCAAAGGACTTTTGCATAAAACATGCTTAGACTTTTTTTCAATTTCTAAGGACTACAAGCTGAAATTTGAAAATTTTTTCTACTTAAGGAACATAACTTAGTTGGAACTATGCTTGTTTCAAATTTCATGAAATCGGTCCAAAGGTTTTTGGAAAACCATATATCAAAGTGAACCAAATTTCTAATTTTTGTCTACTTTGAGTCCTTATAACACAGGAACGGAGTCCTTTTTCAAAAGTTTTTCTACTTAAAGAACATTTTTCAGCTAGGACTATGTTTAAAACTCCGTGGAAATCGAGCCATAAATGACTGAAAAACTAGGTATCGAAGTCATCGATTTACGGACATCTTCGCCTTAAGTTGCATATCGTATATACCTATATAGTATATTATATGTACATACATATGAAATACAAAAATTGTTTATTGACTACACAGTGTAAATTAAAACATTTGTAACCAAATTATGAATTCATTGAAAAATGAATTCATATTATTCTGAAATAAACAACAACTACAATACAAACATTATTATGATTTTCAGTTATTTTGTTAGTAATAATTTAAAACCAAGTATAAACGTTTTATTGTTGTTTTTTATGAAGATTATAGTACAAATGTATTAATTGCAATTTAGCAAAGTGGTCATATGTATTTTATTCGGCACTGTATGTGGATTATTTTAAAATCACTTATATTATTGGTGCCTAAGTCATAAAAACATCCTACAAACATAACCTTACAATTCGAAAACTACTAACCTATATACGCATACCAGTTCAACTTTTTTATTTCTCCACTAATAAAAATCAGCTGGCGTGTTCGACGTTTCAAAAACACCGTTACGATGTGATTGCAATAGAATTTCAGCGGTCGTAAAAATATTCAACGAATAATCTTGGTTAATGAATATAGCCATTAAAATCTAGTTAATTTAAATATTCTTCTTCTTTTTCGATGGCTTTAGAAATCAGTCATAGGTGTTTTCGACGGAAAAAAAATATTCTTAAGCAGCTTCGTCTTTAATACGAAGCTTTTTCGAAAATGCAGCCTGCACTGCAAGTTCTTACTTTGTTCTGTGGAAGTACTAAAATAAAGTATATGCAGTCTGCAAGAATAAAGAAGTCTGCAATGTTAATGAGCTGTTATTTCTGACACTTTGCATTTTCGAACAAAAATCTAGTTGAAGTAAATTAAAAATAATAGATAAATCTGTAATAATAGAATAAGTAATAAGACCAAACGATAAACAAAAAAAATTCCGAATTTTAAAATTTATTAAAAATTTATAATTAAGAACTATCAGTTTAAAATTTTCAACAATCCACCTGTTGTATGTAATACTGTAGTAGTACTTTGAGTTTGACACTTCGATAGTAGCATATGCAGAGTTTAAAATCACGCTGCTTATCTGCGTTCAGTTCTTTTAGGGCTTTAATGCATTTGGTAGTTTTCGAACACGCTGCTTTGCAGTGAAAAAATTACCGAACGCTCTGCTTTTGCAGTTAATAGTTTTCGAACGCATTTGAAGTAAGATCTAATATAGAACTGAATTTTCGAAAAAGCCTATGATATTATTTCTATATTAACTTCCAAGTTAACAAAAAAATTCCTATTCTTATTTCAAATTAATTTAGTCGCTCGAATTTTCAATTAATTTCGTAATTAGTAATAAGAGACCCGTTAAAATTTCAATTACTTAGAATATGAGAATAATTTCCTTGTTTAACCTATAATGAAATATACTTTGTCATGTCTTTTCAACTCTAATTATTATATTCAAAAACTTTGAAAAATTTATTTGACTTTTGATAATAGAAACAATTTAAACATTCTAAACTATCAATTTTAATGTTGATATAAGAAAGTTCATTAGAAACTTCAAATTCAGTTTTATTTCCACTCAATTTGGATAACGAATTTATTGCTACGACAAGAATACTAATTTTTGTTTTTTTTTCTTATTTCGTTAAGTGAACAAGAAAGAAAGAAAAAACTTTTCAAAAGAAAATACATATTCGTTATCATGCTGGTATAAATTGATTACACATTTCTAGAAACATTTTCCTTGTACAAATATTTTTGATATTAAAAAGTTTTGTTTTTTATTATAACATGTTGCAAGCTTGTAACAGGAAAACTTTCATCATCGGCTGTTTTTCTTTATTCATTCTAAACGTTCGGAATATTCCATTACGAATTTCTTTATTCAAAAAGTATAGTCCGAATGTTCCTGTCCGTATTTTTTATTCGTTTGGAATATCTAGAACGTACGAGTATATTCATTTTGATCCTAGAATGGTAATGGAATAAATGGTATTAACCCTACTTTTAATTTGTAGTCTAATTTATGATAGTTAAAGTTTGAGTTGAATAGGGTTATATCATAATAACAAAAATTTCCAACCATATTCTCCAATAACAAAGAAAAAAAAAATTAAAATATTTCCTTCTCCAACCAGTTAAATAAAATAATGTATTCTATTTTGTTTCTTTATTCATTCTATTCCAAATACCGCGAACAGTATTCTGTTCGTTCTATTCCTTCTATGGAATAAATAAAGAAAAACACAAATCATAACTTCTTAAAATGTGATATACAATAAGCCAACGAAAAAACTAAACAAAAAACAAAAAGACTTAGGTCCTTTGCTCAGTGATAACGGCATCGACAGCACGAAAAACAAACAAGTAAATTTTGAAAAATGGCTTATGTTGATGTGTGTACATTAGAAAAACGTAACCTATTTGTAAAAACGTAATGTACTGTCAATGAACAGTTAATTCTTCTTCTTGTCGTTTACATTAGGACGAACAACAGTTGTAACCGTTGTCTCTGCAAATTGTTGATGCCGTTATCACTGGCCGAAATGCCTTAAAAACAGGTGCACATAATGTACACCATGTCTCAAAATAAATGTTAATGATTGTGTTTCAGAGGGTTTCTAGCCAAAAAAACACGTTCCATATCCCACATTTTAAAATTACTCCCTTCCCCCTTCCCTTTTAAACTGCTACAAAATGAAACTATCGAAGCTAATAATATTTAAATTTCAGAAATATATTTTGATAAACTTTCGATTTCACGAAAAACTAACAAAATCGTTTTGAATTGTTTACAATTTTATTCAAAATTTTATTTTTTATTTATTTATTTATTTATAAAGGTTAGAATAGTAAATGAATTTACAATCCTAACAGGGAGGGAATAGCACTGACTACAGAGGTCTACGGCTATTTGGGAAGTAGTGTCAGACTCATACCCGAGGTGGGATTCGAACCCACGGCTGTTGGGATCGTAGACCTAGCACACTACAACTAGGCTACACAGCTGGTTATATTCAAAATTTTAAAAGTGTAGCTGAATATTTATTTACGTTATTCTCCTTGCCGAAAGGATTAATGCATTTATAGTTTAAGTAGACAAAACAAAGGGTGAGGGATACAATAAGCTTTCCTAAGCTGCAGTTTCGAGGCAACCTAACCTCATCTCTCCCTTGTGAACTAAACTAAATTAAACTTAAAACTGTAAGTATATGTATAAACTATTAACTACTTAATACTTCATGGTTTTTATATATTCGTTGTAAAGGTTGTTACCGTTATTATTTTTTTTTTTTTTTGTTTTGGAATATGCAAAACGCGAACATACAAAACGCAAACATGCAAAAATTTAAAGAACCCTAGAACACAATTTTTTGATGCGTACATATGATTTAGCAAACATCCTGTATAGCAGAAAATAATTCGTTCTTGGTTTCTTCAATTTTTATATCATCCTTGAACAAAAAAAGAAAATGTTTTTTCTTTATGTTCTTCTGATTTGACCAATTGTTGACATTTGAAAAGAAAAATAGGAATTAACGAACAAAATTTTTGTCACGTCTTTTTATAAAATTCACTTCTTATTTTTTCTTTTTTCAAATAAGAGAAAATCAATATTTCAGTCATAAAATAAAAATAAATGAATTTATCTGTGAAACTTTCTTCATGAAAACATGTATTATGTTATACTTAACACAGTGGTGGAAGAACAAATTTTCGGTCTCTCCGCATAACACAATTTTGTGGTCCATGTATAAAAGAAATATTTTTTATTGCTATGTAATTTAAATTGATAAGTGGATCTCTGTTCAGTTTGGATTTCCTGCATCACAAGGTGCTATGATATTCATAGTTTTGTCCAAAAGAATATAGTTACTAAAGTACAAGAAGAGAAATATAAATAAGACTAAAAAAACCAAAAGAGATGCTGATATTTTCTAAGAAAAACACAATACATAAAAGCATTAAAAAACAAAAAAAAAAAATGCACTATGAATGCCAAAATGTAATTGTTCTACATATCCCATTTGAAAAAAAGAGAAGAAAACAATCACTCAAAAATGTATAACCACATGTTTGTTGTATTTGCATCAACCACGTTTTCCTGGAACTCACCGGAGTTTTAAAATCATATAAAATTTACCTATCCGTATACGAAAATTGAAGTTCCTGGAACTCACCGAAGTTTTCGCACACGTGAAAATTTGATTTTTGTACATGATTTTTAAATGAATATTACTATAATTTTTTATAATTATTTTCACATGACATTAGATGCAAACTATAACACAATATCTAAATATTCATAATTATTGATTAAAATTTATATCGCACACAATAAAAATATATTTTTCTTCGAAAATTGTAAACACAAAAACTTCCATAGAATTTAAAATTTTATTCAATAATATTTTAAATAAAACTTTTTGATTCGTCAAAAAAAATATATTACAGTATATCCAAACATTTTCACTTTAAACAGATATTAAAATAATTGCATGACATTATTTATACAATAGAATAAATAATTTAATTAGACAAATTATAAAGTTTGTTTATAACACATTATCCTAACAACACTTAAGAATTCTCGGAACTCACCGAGACTTAAAAATTCAAGGAAACCGTGAGAGAAAATTAGAAAAACTTATTTATAATAGAACAATTTAATAATGTAAATAAATGGTTAAGTGCGCTGTAACAAGCTGTAAAAATTATGAAGGAAAAAAACTTGATCGAAAAATTAAGTTTTTTACATTTCCTTCTGATAGAATTTTATCATCAAAATGGATATACGAGTATGTATGCCTGTGGAGAAAAAGCCAATAGTTTTTCGAAAAAAACAAAATAGTATTTCTCTATTTAAACCTTTTAAAAAATACAAAAACTTTAAATTGGCTTAATAAACCTGTAAATTCATATATTACAGCATGATTAGCTCACTTGTATCCTATTCCTAACGATTACGATGGCGATTTTTTTAATTGTCAAAAAAGGATTTACATTTGTTTGTATGCCGTGCAGAAAAATAACATAGACACCTTCGACAATTTTCAAATTCAAATATTTTTTCTTCTTCATTTTCTAGCATACTTGATCGAAATAAATAGGAAAAAAGCATGAAAAAGGGCACAAAATGCTTTCATAAAAGCTCAAAACTGGTTTAACCAGTTCTAGGAATGGGTTTAGCTAAGAAAGTTCTGATCGTTCTAAACCAGTTAAAATTCATTAGAGACCAGAGGTTTAGCCACTTGAACGGGCTAAGAACGTTCTTAAGTCCCGGTCTATCGGCCTTATTATACGCAAAATATGTACAGTGTGTTCTTTCATACGAACAAAACGTGTACCAAATCGAAGTAGAGAACGTGTATGTAGTACATATGGAGAAGTGAATTTATAATAGCATGAACACAATTGCGACCTTTGACGAAAAATACACCTGTGAAAAATTTGACAAACGCGTATTTTCCTTATGGAGCTGGCCAATGTTACGACCACCGGCGAGAACCAATTTTTGATCGTTAGTCGAATTACAGCTTAATTTGTAATTTTTGGACTGTGATCGCAATGTAACCAACATTGAAACTTCATTTTTTTCCTAATTTCTATGTTGTCGTTCAGTTCTTTTATAGCTACTACTTTATGCCTCTCTGCTACTACTGAACAACTGTTCATAATTCATATTAATATTAAATGATAATAAAGAAATTAATAACTTTTCCTAATTTCTCTATTGACGATTGTTGTGTGACATTCACTGACGAATTGAATTATCGCTCATCATAGTTTCATTGGAATTGTTTTCAAGCTGTAAGATATCTGAACTAAATAGTTTGTCTCTTGTCCACGTAGAATGTCAGCACGTGTATTGACATACATGTGTACATACATGTAGGATGATATTGTTTTTTACTGTGTAAATTTACTTAGTTTATATTTTACTTAGTTTATATTAGATCTTAGTGATCTTTTATATTTATATAAATAATAGTAATCTAGTATGTTTTGTTTTAAATTAAAAAATAGAATAGTTTAGTTTTAATTTGGATATTGAACTACAAGGTTCAATAGGAAGAATTATATGGTTGCAGTGTTGTATTAATTAAATAATGTTATAATTGTAGTGTTGTAAATTAAAGAAGACTAATATAATTTTATGTAAAACTTAAAATTATTGAACAAATAAATTTATAAAATAAAATTGAATATTTTCAATTATACAATCCTACAAATTTGGGGGCTCAACCGGGATAAAGATAAAGAACATAGGAAGAAGTAAAGAGAGGAAGAAATAAGATTTAAAAGAAAAAATCAAGAAATAAGGAGGAAAATAGAAAAAGGGTGACGTCATAGAGCAAAAGAAATAAAAAGTTTGGGAAAGTATACTAATAAATTAAGTAAAAGGGAAGTGAGATTAACTAGTATATTAATATACATAATTATATTAACTTATATATTACAAGTATTTTAAAATTTAAAAATAATCACGTTATCAATTGTAATCAATTATTGTTATATAAAATATATATAATAAAATGAACGGAAGACGCAGATATGGTAAAGGTTCCCAAAGTCTTGAAGAAATTCAAGGTGAGGAACCTAGTATAAAGTTTACTTTCGGTGGTATCGATAATTTAATTAGAAAATTCTCGGGGGATAATTCGTTACACGTTAAAAAGTGGTTAAACGAGTTTGAAGCATATGCTTCAACGTTTAATTGGTCTGAAATACAAAAGTATGTTTTTTGTAAGCGATCGTTAACAGGCGCTGCAAAATTATTTGTTCAGTGTGAAAGTAATGTGTTAACGTACCGTGAACTTAAAATCGCGTTGTACAAAGAGTTTTCTCCACGTGTTAGTGCAGCAGATGTGCATAAACAGTTACGTGAGACTAAGTAAAAAGCGAATGAATCAGTGCGAGAATATTTGTATAAAATGATTGAATTGCAGCACAAGTAGATGAGGATGAGAGGTCAATCATAAGTTATGTTATAGATGGAATTCAGGATAATACCCCGAATAAAATAGTATTGTATGGTGCAGAAACTAAAAATTAAAAAATAAGGTGTTCATTTATGAAAAAATCAAGGAAAGTCAAGTTAGTAATAATCGGGAATCGTTTCAAACTAATAATAACAAACAAGATGTTATTGAAAAACGTGTTTGTTATAATTGTGGTTTAAGTGGACATACAATTATTAATTGTCCAACAAAGACAAACGGACCTAGGTGCTTCAAGTGTGGTCAATACGGTCACAAAAGACCTGATTGTCCAAGAAAAGAAGCTGATACTCCAAGAAAAGAAGTTGATACTTCAAGAAAAGAAGCTAATTGGAGAAGTGGGGCAAGAAACGTACAAGTAGTAAGGAGAAGTACAAGAAGCTAGTTGAAAAGGAGAAACAAGAAATTAACAAGAAGTAAGGAAGAATTATGCTCATTGTTTAGTGGAAGTAATGGTGTTCCTTTTGAAGCATTAATTGATACTGGTAGTGAAATCAGTATTGTCAAAACATCAGTGATTGAAGCCATTAATCCAAGAATTTTTTCAAGAGAATTTATTATCCCAATAACAGGTTTGGGAGCAACTATTAATGCCAAGGGAATTAGTAAAGTTGATTTGAAGATAGATTCGTCTCAATTCAAGGATATCGAAATGCATGTTGTGGATGATATTCATATGAAAAATGATGTCATAATTGGTATGAATGTTCTAGGGCAAGCAGAAGATTCAATATCTACAAATAAAATCAAAGTTACTAAATCGGTAGATTTAGAAGAAGAAAGAAAAAGTAATTCTGAAGAGGCCAATATTCTATCTACTTGTTTCCTAGCACAGTTGGACGAAACCCTTAATGTAGGACGTGATGATCCTGATCTTTCGCATTTCAAAAATAAAGAATATGGTGAAGAAGTTAAAACTTTAATTGCCAATTACAATCCTGAACAGTCGATTGTATCACCAATTGAAATGAAAATCGTGCTCATAGATGATATTCCTGTGTTTCAGCGTCCACGACGTTTTCCACCAAAGGAACAAGAAATAATTGATAAACAAATAAATGAATGGTTAAATCAAGGTATAATTACGGAGAGTATTTCCGATTATGCTAGTACAGTTGTATTGGTGAAGAAAAAAGATGGTAATTTATTATAAAATAATAAAAATTTTGTTGTTGTTAACAAAATTGGAGTATCCTTTTATTCCTTCATACATATAAAATTCAAATTTAAAAATAACTAAAATTAAAACCACTCTTTCGAACCTTAAGAGCTACTATTTTTTATTTTTATTTTTTTTTCTTGAAATAATGTATTCACATCTCTTTTGTTAAGGAAGCTCTAATTTAAGCATTTTTTCTTTATAATAGATTTTCTTTGGTTTAAACTCAAGTTTAACCAACATTTCGGTTTTACAACGTTAGTTTGAATTTCGGGTTAAATAAACCTTAACGAAAATTTAAACTTTCAGTTCAGGAGTGCGTTCCAAAACTTTACTATAGTTAACTATTAACAGAAATCCAAAACTACGAGATACTGCAAGCAGTGTAAAATCGACGTTCAAAAATTTTTTTTCCTGGGTACTGTCAACAGTACCCAGTGCTATCGTTTTATTCAAAAAATAAAGTTCACAATATTATTTGTACTAAACTCAATGAAAAAATGTATGAAAAAAGCAATATTTACAATTTTCAGAAGAAATCATTCAGTACCCACTAAAATACACATGAATCAGCATAGAATGTGAATATGTATGCATATTTATCACATACGTGCGTATGTAATTTAAGTGTACATATTATGCGCAATATTTATAAGAATATTTTGTAATGTACGTATTTATCGTATATATGCGTGTGTAAAACTTCTGTCCTAAACAAACAAATTATCGTCCTAAACAAATATAATTTTTTCATAATTGTTCGATCATATGGGTCATAAATTTCATTACATCAGAAACGAGAATAGAAATACAAAATGTAAATTCAAATTGTAATGTATTGTATGGGAAATACAATATATTTTGAATACGATCGGTTTAATGTTAAATTTTGAATTTTTGAGTATTCAAAATTCATACTTTTTTGGTAATGATAAATAAAAATATGATCGTATGAATGCATTATACTATATATCGTATATGTAAGTATGTAATTTAAGTATACATTCCACATATATGTCCCTGTACAAATATTGTACCAGAAACTTAATGACTTGATTTTGTTAATTATAAATACAATATACATACATACGTGCAATATTCTGTACACATCTTTCGACCGTATACAAATTTATGGGTTTATAGATCGTACTTGTGTATATATTTTCTTGTCTGATATAAAAAGTAAAAGAAAAGTGTAAAATATGAACAAAAATCGACGTGAAAAAGAAAAAGTAATGTACGTATATATGAAATATTGTACGATATATGTATGTATGTATGATAATCTGAAATTACATATTTTTTACTACTATCCTAGTCTCTGATCATTAATTCACGTTCATATATATGATCGAACCATTACAAAATTGTGTTCTAATGTTCTTATGAACGGAAATTATGTTTGTTTAGGATGACGGTATTTATAGTTAAGATACCAAATTCGTATGAAAATATTTACAAACACTCGTATGTAATATATTATTACATATGTATACATCCATATATATAATAAGTACATGGCTTAAAATTTCTCGAGTTTATTTTGAATATTCTTATACGAAAAAACGACATCCCTTTTTTTACCAACAAATGTACTAAATCATTCCATCATTCATGCCGTCCCCTCTTTCATCGCCCGAACCGCTCTATCGGCTAAGAAATTTTTTGAAGCCCCATAAGAATACTTGTTAAATTTTTAATATTCTTTGCTATTAACTATTGTGGTTATAGTTAACTATGGTAACTTTTTGTCGTTCAAAAAGTCTGTGGTAAAAAGAAACATAACTTTTAAACGTTCAGAAACGACATGGTATAATTAATTTTTAACTATTTGCAGTTAAAAACCTTTCACACTCTCGAGCATGGTTAACGATAGTTAATCAGCTGTCAGAAAGTTGATACTTTTTGTTTATTTTATTTTGTTTTTTGTTGGTGATATCAAAAAGACTGCTAATTATTAGTAAGTCTAAGTATAAATATTTCTACTCTAAGAAAAATTTGAAGTGTTTTTATTTAATTTTTTGTTAAATAATTTTAATTTCAGTTTAAACAAAAATTATGTAATTGAAATTAATTGATAATTGATCGTTTTTACCACAGTGGTTACTACGATGCGTTCAAAAATTACTTAAACTCAAGATTACTTCAGTTTTAAGAAACATAACCATGGCTGAACTTTAATATACCATAACCATGACTATGATATAGTTTTAAAACGCACTAATTCAGTTCTACAGTCTAGTTTAAACATCAGATTAACTTAACTGAGTTTAAGGAACTATTGTAATGAAATGCAGCTCTGTGAAAATAATATTATAATTTATTATTGGCGTTGACAGCTGAATTTCGAATTTTGAATTTGAAATTGAAATTATGACCGTTTTTTTTGACGAACACTGGTCTTCTTATTCATTTTCATTAAACGGAGTTTAAACGACGGAATTTTTCGGCCTAACTTAAACTTGCTTTGAAGTTTAAACTAACGCTGTAAAACTGGGCCTAACAATATACATATGTACATAAGTACAAAATTAATTTGCAACAAGTTATACTCGGAGCAACAAATTTACGTGATCCAATGGAATATGGTAGAATTGCTACAAAAAATGATAAATGTCTAGATGTGCTGCCACACGGTCGCTCAAGGGTGTGAGTGGGTGGAGGGTGTAAAGGGGGACGTGTACAAAACCGATCAAGTGTTTTTAGGTGGGGACGGACAAGGGGTGAGCAGGAGGAGGGGTTAAAAATTGAATTTTTATGTGATTTAATGGTCATATATAGGTTAGTTGGGGGGAGCGTAAAAATGTGTGGTCAAGGTAGAGAAGGGTTCGATGAATCTGCCCCAATCACCAAAAAGTAGAATCAGTGTTGTGACGGGGTGCGACGCTCACATAAAAAATGAATATTTTCAGCTGAAAATATCCCATAATCCCATTGTATGGTGTTGCTTTATGCACACAAAATACAATCACAGGTAGCAACACGTGTTAAAGTATAGATTAAAGGTATTGTACAGATAACATATTATATTACGATGACTATCGTATATACAACAAAAACAAAAAAAGAATTAAATTCCAATGGAAAAAAAATTTTGAAAATAAATTAAAATAAGACGTTTTAAAATTTTTCAATTTCTTCAGATTTGTATAGAATCTTATGGATTTATCGTTTTATTTGCCTTTCAGAACAAATAACATTTTTAAATTTCGATTCAATTTTGGTGGATCATCATTTTATACATACGAGTATGTATAGGTATATTTATCTTTCTTGTTTACATTTGAAATTAAACAGATTTAAGTTTTCACAATTCTTATTTTGTTCCTTATATTTATTCTCGATTCAAAAAGATTTTTTTTTTATTATTTAAACCAATAAAATTGTTGAAAACAGAAAATTTCAATTTTTTCATTAAATTTAGTCTTCACAAGATTTTTCTGCTATGACATTTATGTTCTTTTTCAATAACACTAACAATTTTTATAGAATTTTACTCTCAAACCAGACTTTTATAGGATTTTACCAACAAACCAGATAGAAAAGTTCAGCCTTCTTTTTTTGTTGACATTTCTGTTCAACTAAAATGCTAATTGAGACAGGGTTTTAATCCACTTTATTTTTGTTTTTTGTTTTCTAACGCCAAATATTTTATAGTTGTTTTGTACAAATTTTGTTCAAATTTTCGTATAAATATCGATTGAAGATTAGACTAAATTCCAATTGAAATGAAATGAAAATCCTATTTTTCATGTCATTTAATGTCTTTTTTTATTTGAAGTAAAAAATATACGTACAAATACATACTATATGTATGTGCATACAAACAAATACAAATTTTGTAATACACATTTTTATAAAATTTTAATGTATGTACACACATACATATGTATGTATGCATATATGTACTTATATAGTCCAGTCAAAAACAGATATTCAACATCGGAAAAATTGGAGTTCTGTAATCTAGTTGTACAAAATGCTATCTAGATTCAAAAGCATTGTAAAAATTTAATGCATGTGTGTCGCCAATGACGATTGATTTTTACGTCATCGCTATCAACTCAGTGTATAAATAAAATTTTATTCAAAATTGATTTTAACTGTAAAAATGTTATACGTATAAAAATCAATAAACATTTTAATATTTTTGGCTTGATAAACTTCTAAATTCACATTTTACAGAATATGAATGTGTTAAAAAAATTTTTACATTGCCTTGTTTTGTTTATTACGTGATTTGGACTACTATATTATGTAAACAGTAAAAGTTAAAATTCGCTTAAGAGATACATATTTAAAATCGCTATATGTATATATTAAAAACGTGGTGGTCTCATTTGGTAGAGTACTGGCTTCTGATGGTATGTGGTCCCTAGTTCGGTGCCAGAGACAAACGGATGACAAGAAAAAAAAAAATAAATAAATAAAATTGTTTTTTGTCAATTTTTTACAGTGTAAAATGATATGTGGTACGGTAAGATATGTGTTGCAGGAGGAACATAGAGGATTTATCGAGACTGTATTTATGTGTAAGATAGGTATGAGTTAAGCGAAATCGAGATATTTTTGTGCAGTGAATTCTAGAAAGGGAAGAGGGATATTGGATCTTGGAGCGGTGGTGATTGATGTATCGGGAATAAAAATTGTTATTTTTAGATTGCCAGGTGATGATCTGATTATTTAAAATTGTTTTGTTGATGAAATTTTTTAGGTCGGATGGGGAGTTTAATTTAGAGGACGTGAGGAGGTAATTTATTGATGTATTGGCGATAGTATCCGCTGCGTGATTGCCAGATATCCCTATATGACTGGGGATCCAGATTAGGCGTAGTGAACCTGAGTGGCTAATTAATTTGTCCCTGATCGAGTTGATAATTGTTGAAGAGTTCTTGATATTTGATAATGCACTGAGGGTGGACAGGTTATCTGAGAAAATAGCAACGGGTAGTTTAGTGGAAATCGAAACATTTATGGCTGTAAGGATAGCAGTTGCTTAATAGCCCTATTTACGAATCGCAAGTTTACGATCGCAAATTCTTCTTAACAGACGCTCTACTTAACATAACTGTGCTTATTGATATTTACCAACGCTCTAGCAAAATGCGTGTATGGCAATGCTATTTAGAACACATTTCTGATAGTTTGACACTTCACATAACCAAAATTTTTACTTGTATTATGAAGTTAGGAGTACATATTAAAAAAAATATTTTGAAAAATATTCAAATATTTTATGTTAAATATATTTAATAGAAATTTATTTCGAATTTATCTTGTAAATTTATATTGACTTGTATCAATTGCAGCCAAATTGATTTATTTATTTTATATTTCTGTATAAATATTTCATAAATTTGGTTATTAGAAATTCTTTTTTCTTTTGGATTCATCCGAACCCATATTCCATCCATACCCTTAATTTTGTTTATAACTTTTTTGTTTATAATTGTTTATAATTTTGTTTCGAGAGCAATACGTCAAATTTGCGATTGCAAAAGTTTTGTAAATGCCATTTTGAGCAGTTGCGTTGGTAAGTTGCTACTTGCGACCGCAAATCGTTTCGTAAATAGCCCTATAAGCTGTGAAAATTGATGAAGTGTTTGGTAAAAGTGAGTTGTGTATGATGTACTCATTTTCTTAGACTATCGCCAGTGAGGTGAAGCAATCGGTTTTGGAACCGTCAGTATAAATGTGTTTAAATTTAGAAGGGATACTGTATTTGATTTCTCGGAATTTTTGTGAGAAAGTATCACTTGGTATGTTTGATTTCTTGGAGAGTGAAAGGGATGTGTTGATGTTGCTTGAGTTTAAAAACCACGGTGGATGGTATAGACTGTGATAGGTGGTGTCGATAGACTTGTAGTCTATATTTAGAGAATTGAAGAGAATAAAAATATGGAAATATAATAAGAGAATAAAATATGGAAAGGAGAGTTGCTTCTTCTTATTTAATATTTGAGTTATGTGTCTGGATAAAGGATTGTTCTTAGAGAAAAGTATTTTGGAAATTAGTTTACCTGTTTATGTTTGGCATCGTTCTTCTATGGAGGGAAGTCCTGATTCAGCGATGATTGAATGAATGTTGGTGGTGCGAAAAGCACCTAAAGCAGACCGGATGCAAGTGTGATAAATGGAATTGATCTTATTTAGTGTCGATTTCGAGGTGTTTGAAACTGATAGAGAGGTAGCCATTTACCCTGACCTGAAATCTTCTGTTTGTGAGGAAACTTTGAACATAATAGTAAATTAGTGGACCTATGGAAAAAGATTGAAGTTGTTTTAAAATGTGTCGTTTAAAGAGGCGATTGTAGGCTTTATCGAAATCTAAGAAAATGATAGAAACCAGTCTATAGACCAGTGAAATCTATTGGAGATAATTTTTTATAAAACTTTACTTAAGCAGGATAACAAGGATATGGGTCTGTACGAATTTGGGTCGGATGGTGTATGGTGAGGTTTTAATAAAGGTAAGGTTACACTGGTTTTCTAAGTTTGGGGTATAATACCGGACGTTAGAATTTTGTTGTATAGTGAAAGTAATCTGTGCTTGGCTTTACGTGAGAAATTTTTTATCATGGGGTATGAAATTTTGTCTAAACCAGGGGAGGTCTCTTTTACATGGTTCAGAACCAAATCTAGTTCTGCAGGGGTAATTTGTGACTCTATTTTTTTGGCTTTAGAGGACGTGAAACGATTGGTGTTGGAAACAGCAGTTGGTTGTTGGACGGAATCGAGATCGGGGAGATTACTAGAGATATTGTTCCAGTATGAGCCTAAAACGTGACCTATCTCTGTTGGGAATTGGAGAAAAATACTTTATGGAAAAGTTGGATTGTTTATCATTTAATGTGTTGACTGCGTTCCAAAGGGAAGTGGTACTGGTGGATAGGTAAAACTATAAAAGGAATTTGAAAATTGCATCGTGTTTTTTGTAATTAATGAGGTTATTAATGGAGGGGTGTTTCCTAAAATAATTCCTAGTCTTTTTCCTGTTAATATTCAATTGTTTTAACTTATTATTCCACCATGGAAGTTTTTTCTTATATGTAGTATTAGCGGGGTGTGATAGTGGTGTGAAAATAGTGGCCACTATGAGAACAGCTTTGCGTAATAGGGCAGCCTCTTTGTTAATGTTATTGGATGGTGGGTGTTTGTTAAGGTAAGAGTCTAGGAAGATTGTGTGTTTATTCCAATTGGCTGATTGGATTTTGAATTTTGAAACGTGGTGTGGAGGGAAGGAATTTATTTTGGAGGAGACAATAAAAGAAAAGCGGTCGCTGCCAAAGGGACCCTGAACAGAACCTGAAAACTGAAATCGAGAGCAATAGGAGCTGAGCAAATGGTTAAATCTAAAGGTGTAAAGGTGGCGTGAGTTGACATGTGTGTGGGATGACCATTATTCGATGATTTTACCTTTTTTGTTGTACGTCTTGAATCCCCAATACTTGATCGAAATAAATAAGAAAAAGGCGAAAAAAGCTTTCAAAAAATATCAAAACTAGTTTAACTAGTTCTAGGAACGGGTTTAACTAAGAACGTTTTGATCGTTCTAAATCAGTTAAAATTCATTAAAAGGCTGACAGACCGAGAACATTCTTAGCCCGTTTAAGTGGCTAAAACTTTGGTCTGTAATGAATTTTAACTAGTTGCAACTTAATGTTTTTACCGTTTGGAGTGGTTGTGTTGATCTTTCCCAAGTAATTCTCAATAATTATTAGAGCCTTGCCCCCCCTCAGAGACTTGTGGAATATTGCCACTTTATATGATAGTACGACCATATACAACTATTACATATATTTAAACTTAAATGCTTTTATTTTAGTCACAAAATTTTGATCGAAACAGGTGCTGTGCGGGCAGAGTAGAAAGGGGTAAAATGTATTTCTCTTCATTGAGAATCACTAAATTTCAATTTTTCATTCTTTAAATGTATCTGTGAATTTTATTTACACATAAGTAAAATACCTAAAAGTACACTGGAGTCTCAGAAAATGTGCTACCTTTTCCAATATTTATCATTACATCATTCTTTTTAATTGTGAAAAAATTTCAAATTTCATAGAAATATTTTCTTACAATTCACGTTTTCTTTGTTAATCGCCGACTGTACTATTGTATTGCATTGATTTTGAAATACACATGGGGTGGAGTTTAATTTCATATGATATCATGAACTTCAAATTTTTTAGTCATTTGTCAGTTTTTGAACATTTTAATTTTACATGTATTTAAATTTAAAAAACTCGTGCTTGTATCGCAGTATGGCAGTTCGTATCGACATGGATAGTGATGTGCACCGAATGGTGGATCCATTTATTGATGGACATGAAACCTCTCACCTCTCCTATCCAATCACTCTTCGCCTGCTCGTGGTGGCGCTGTTATATAAAAAATATCAAAGACTCATACCCGAGGTGGAATTCGAGCCCACGGCTGTTGGAATCGTAGACCTAGCACACTACAACTAGGCTACACAGCTGGTGAACCAAAAATAATTAAATAGTAAACATACGAAAAGAACACTAATACTTAGATATCATAGGTATCATATTTTGTCAACCACAATGAATATGAATTCGAAATTAACAAAGACAATTAAATACAAATTGCGTTAATGTAGCTAGTATGTATAATAGTAAGGATATATAGTATGTGTAATGTAAACATAAACAGTAATTCAATTACATTGTCAAGGTTGTATAACAATTAAATGCATATATAAAATATAGGTCAATTATTAAGTTAGGTCAGAAACATAATACGTAGAAAATTAAAAAAAAAACAAAAAAAAATAAAAATGCAAAAAAAACAAAACAAAATAAAAAGATATGTATAAAAAAATATATCTATGTATGAATTAGAAATGAAAACAAAAATAAATGAATATTAAATATATGTATGTAGAAAAATAATGAAATTTTTTTTAGATAAACTGGGGAATAAAAATATACGTATAAAATCTGTAAAGTTAAAAAAAAAAAAAAAAAAAAAACATCAAAAATGTAAACCAGGTGAAACTGAAATCAACCCTACACACCCTACCACCAATTTTTCCGAACGGGGAGGAAATGTTATATAAAAAATATCTAATTGTAACACAATTTGGTTAAACATTAGAGATATTCAATAATTTCATACATTTTAAAATTATTTAAATAATTCATAAAGAAAATTCAAAATTATTTCATACTTTAATTAATTCTTTGAAACATTTCATTTAAAAGGAAATTCGGGCATTCAACTCACATCCGTTAATTGTATTAACAAAGAAAAATAATTAACAAAAAATAAATATTTCGATGACTCGCCCATTGGGCAACCATTTCATTCACTATTAAAGTTCATAATTCGTTTCAAAAAAATAAAGTACGCAAAAGTATATGCCAATACATATGTATGTTTTAATATAAATTCCTTAGCAACATAGTTCAAAATTATATTTAACCCTTTTAACCAGTAATTTTCTATATAGCAAAATAACATGAAAAAATTCATATGAAATACAAAAACAAGAATTAGCAAATTAACGATTTTAACCAAAGTACATAGGTAAATCATAATTAGGACGGAAATATAAAAAAACAACAAAAATATTAACATATGCAAATTTATTAACGTTAAGCTCATAATAACAATTGCATATATTGATAAGTGCACTGCACTGGCATACAAAGTTCATATTGCATACAATCGTATACCAGCTGATAAGTGTAATGAACTTGCGTACATTAAGAAAAGCGTAAAAGAAAATATTATATATATTATATTATATTATATTAATAATAAAATAACGAACTTTGGATTTAATTAGCAAAAACAAAATTTAAGTAGGGGAAATTGATAATTGTACCTAATTGATAAAAATTGATAAAATAGTTACGATTATCGAAGTTATAATTAGGATTTGAAACAGAAAAGTTGTAAAAGTAAATTACTGCGGATTTACAAATCGTCTTTTATTAAAATAAATTATTTAACTTAAAATATTTTTGAAAATAATTATTAAATTTAAACTTAGAAAAATTCAATTAAACTTGTCATAGTAAAATTCGCCCGTAAAATTATTCAGAATAAAATCGAAAAAATTACAAGTAAAAGATTTTCTATTCGGTATCAAGTTGATTACAGTATTTCGGTTCGGTATAAAATATTGAAATAAAATAAATAATAAATACTTCAGTTAATTTTAGTTAATATTGTGAACCTATTTATAGTGATATTTTTAGTGAATAAAGTTTTACAAATCAAACCACAATCTTTTCAATTAATAAAACCTTAATTTATTCCCAACATTCGAATTACCCTTTTAAATGTTATATACATAACATTGTATTTTTGACGCAGCCAGAAAACGTTTTTGTAAAAATAAAAACAAATAAAACGTTCCCATTCAATTTCAGTACGAAATTTCTTCTAGAATATTAAAAAATTAGTGTTCAAAATTAAATTAATTCGCAAGTCATAAAATAATAAATTCGGCAGTAAAAATAATAAAATTCAAAAAACAAATATAATAATATTTAACATTTAGAAAATTATCACAGAAAAATATTAAAAATAAATTCAGCAAATTAAATTCAGAAAGTATAAAAATAAATTCAGAAAAATAAGAAGGTAATTAAATTCAGCAAACATTTTTTTTAAATCTTAAAAATAAAATCATTTAGTACAGTTTCAGAATTACATTTAGAATAAAAATTAAATTAAATACAAGTAATATTTATTAATAGGGCAGAAATTATTAGTAAAGCTGAATAAAAAGTGATTTTTGAAAAAGATAAAAATGTATGAAAGTGAAGAAAATCAGGTTGAAGAAAATAGTTTTAGTTTTTCAGAAGAATTTACAAAAGAATTAGATAAAATATTCAGAATGGCAAATATCGAATTAGTAGATCAATTGTTAAAGAATGTACCTGTATTAAGCGCTGAAGATACAGATGACGTCAACATTGAAGTAAATACGTTTATAAAATGTTATAAAAATATGTATAAATGTTTAGCGAAAGATGAAGATAAAGATTTGTTTTTTGCAATGTTACCGGTTAAATTTAGGGGAAGAGCTGCTAGGTTATTAGACGCTATTACTTGTTCAAAATTCGAACAATTAAAAACAATTTTACATAATACATTAGTAAATAATAAATCATATCTCACGTTATTAAACTAATTAAGAATGGTACGACAATTTCCTGGTTAATCTGTTAAAACATTTGGCAGTAGAGTTCAACAAATTTTAAAATCTTGTGAAAAGAAAGCTGAAGAAAGACATACAGACGATAATGATGCTGTAAAAACAGATTTACAAGAAATTGCCGCATTTTCATTTAGAACAGGTTTAATTAATCCAACATATAGATTATTAGCTGCAAAAGAAGATAAAAGTAGTTGAAAAGATATAATTACTAAATTAGAAAATATAGAGTTAACAGATATTCAATCGACAAATTCAGTTAATGAATTTCAAAATTTACACAATAATAATACATTTAATACACCATATACACAAACATTAAATACACACTATAGTAATTCAACACATAAAAATATTACAAATGAAATGCCATTTAATTAAAATAACAATAAAAATTATTATAACAATAATAACATGAAATTTAGAACACAGATGGCGCAAGTGCCACAGTTTAATTACCAAAATAAAAAACAAAAAAACTTTACTTACAATAATAACCGAAATTTCCCTAATTCAAATCCACGATTTAACAACAACAATTATAACTTCAGCTACGAGAATCGAAATTTCTCTAACTTTAAACATCCTAATAATCAAAGACAAGAATTCAAGATTTGTAATTTCTGCGGTAAGAACAATCATACGTTTGAAGAATGTCGAATAAGAAAATCTACACCTTTTTGTATAAATTGTAAAATGTATGGGCATGTAACACAAAATTGTAAAGAAAAAAATATTAATTTAAGATCATTTACGTATGTGCAAAGAAACGGGTTAAATAACAACAATAATGGTAACAGAAATGAAAGTAAAAATAAAAATTCTGAAATAAAATGCAATTTTTGTCAAAGAATAGGGCATATGATGAAGTATTGTAACGCAAAGAGATTTTGGGACAATCAGAATAAAAATAAGGGAAACTAGAAAAGGGCTGTCACCCAGCCAGAGAAAATGAACATAACGAGTTCCAGCCCCAAAACATATGCAAAAATTTAGATAAATTCATAGTAAAATTACCCATAGATAAAAAAAAAAACATGTAAGAGAAATAAAACAGAGTTATTAATAGACACAGGTGCAGAAATTAGTTTGTTAAAGGAAAAAATATTGAAAGATAATGTAAGAATAAATACAAAAAATAAATTAAAAATTAATACGGTATGCGGACAAGGAGAAACGATAGGTATTTGTTCGGCTAAAATTCAATATAAAAAACCCAAAAAATGCGAATTTCATATAATAAAAGATATGAAAAATGTAGAAGAAGACGGTATACTAGGTTTTGATTTTTTGTCAAAAAATTGTGTTGTTGACGAACCAAATAAACAATTACGTTTTTCTCGCAAGGAAACGAGTGAAGAGGATTTAGTAATCGGATTAAAAGATCCTTCTGCACGAAAAAAGTTAGTGAAAAAACAAGATAAAAAGGAGTCAGTAAGATTGAAAGTTAATAAAATTAAGAAATCGAATGTGAAAGAAAACAAATCTCATATCATTGGTATACAACAACTGACTCAGAGTCTCGAAAATACTGATTTGTCGAGGGTTGCTGATATGAACAAAATACGTTTTTCTGAAGCACAAGGTTCTGTGCTTCTGATCATGATAATGATATTGAGAAAGTACAGTCAAAAATAAATTCGACTGTCTTTGCTTTTTCAAATCAGGATTATGATAATAGTTTTGTTAACGATCAAATGCTATCTCCAAAATATTCTGTTAAGTTCACTGACAACAAATTGGTACAAAAAATAACACAAATTTTCAGATTCCTCCTCATATGAATGAATGTAGGGAAGTACGGGTAAAAAATAAAATACCTGTCTTAGCTTCTTTATATGAGAAATATGTACAGGGAGAGGGTCAAAATGCAGAAAATGAAATCAAAACGCTAAGTACAGAAATTAATAAACACAAATCTACAGAAAGCAAAAAAGTAGGCTCAAAAATAAAAGTAAAAGTGCAAGTGCATGACGAAAAAATTAAAAAGAAAGAAATAGTTAAAAAATTAAATTTAGAAGAAATAAAAGAAAAATATGGAAAAATTAGAAAGAGATGAAATGAAACTAAAGAAAATATAAAAGAAGAGAAAAATAATATAAAAATAAATAAAGAAAAATTCAATACAGTTAAGAAAGTGTAATAAAATATAATAAAAGATTAAATAAAGAAATTAAAAATAATAAAGAAATGGGTAGAGAATTAGAAAAATTGAAAATTAAAGAAATTAATATAAAATCTAAAAAGACAGAGAGGAAATACAAAAATAAAAAATCAGTAATTACAAATTTTGGATCTTTAAAACATAATAATGATGATAAGTTAGAGAAATTTTATTACAAAAATAAAAAATACGTTAACAATTATATGAATAATCAGTCAAATAAAAATATATTAAAAATAAATGAAATAATAAAACCTTATAATAATGAAATAACGGTAGCAATTTTGAATAGTAATGAAAAAGATGTTTGTATTAAAATTTTTGACATAGTTTATCATAGTTTCAAAGATTTTGATGTTTATAAATTTAAAAATAATAATTATGAATTTGATAAATTACATAGGTTTTATGCAAATGAATAGTCGGTGAAAAATAAAATAACAAATAATAAAAATTTTAACAATTTAAATATTAGAAAAATACATAAACTTTCATTAGGTGAAAATAAAAATTCATATAAAAATAGATTAAAATTATTAAATGAAAATCTGTCAATACCAGAATGTTTAAATTACGAAGAATTTGAGAGTATCAAATCAATCTGTTAATCTTTTAATGATATTTTTCATTTACTATTTACACATTCTACTCCTTTACAACTTGGAAAGGACCCAATAAATCAGAAAATGTATAGACTACCACAGGTTCACAAAGAAACAAGAAGAACAGGTGGAAGAACAGGTTAAGGAAATGTTAGAAAATGACATAATTACATCCAGTAAAAGTCCATTTAATTCTCCTTTATCAGTTGTACCAAAAAAGCTAGGTCCTTCAGGAGAAAAACGTTGGACAGTAGTTGTAGATTTTAGAAAGTTAAACTAAATCACTGTAAAGGATATGTACCCATTACCTAGAATTGACGAAATTTTAGATCAGTTAGGTCGTTCTAGATATTTTACAACATTAGATTTAGCTAGCGGTTATCATCAGGTGCTGGTTGACAAAAAAGACAGAGAAAAAACGGCTTTCAGGACATATAAACAGCATTATGAGTTCAAAAGGATAACATTCGGACTTACAGGGGCACCAGCAACTTTTCAACTATTGATGAATAATATTTTAACAGGTCAAAATGGATTAAAAGTGTTAGTATATTTAGACGATGTAGTTATTTACGGCCGAAATTTAGAAGATCATAATAAAAAATTAATTGAAGTTTTCCAAAGATTGAGAGAAAATAGTTTAAAATTTCAACCTGAAAAATGTAACTTTCTGAGAAAAGAAGTAGTGTATTTAGGTCATAAATGTTCAGAAAAAGGAATACAACCAGATCCCGAAAAAGTAAAATGTGTAGTAAATTTTCCTAGGCCAAAAACAGTTAAACAAATACAGTCATTCTTAGGTCTAGCAAATTGTTATAGGAAATTTATCCCGAATTTTTCGAAAATTGCAAAACCAATTACAAAATTATTAAGAAAAGATATTAAATTTCAATGGAATGAAAGATGTGAAAAATCATTTGAAGAATTAAAATGTGCATTAACCAATCCACCTTTATTAGTATATCCAGATTAGGAAGAACCATTTTATTTAACAACTGATGCTAGCGGAGAAGCATTAGGAGCCATTTTATCACAGGGTGCACAAGGAAATGAAAAGCCGATAGCCTATGCAAGTGGGACGTTAAATGATGCTGAAAGAAGGTATTCAACAATAAAACGCGAAATGTTAGCAATAGTTTGTGCAACAAAAAATTTTAGATGTTATTTATATGACAGAAATTTTACAGTATATACAGATCACAAACCATTAGTAGGTATTTTAAAATTAAATGATACAACCACTAGATTAGCTAGATTCCAAATGAAATTAGCAGACTATGATTTAAAAATTGAGTATAAAGCAGGAAAATTTAATCAAAATGCAGATGCGTTAAGTAGAATACCTGAAAATAAGATAGAAGACAAAAATGAAAATTCAGATAATAATAATAATTGCAGTATAATCACTAGAGCAAGGCATCGTATAAATAAAGAAAATGAGGTAGAAAAATCACCCGAAAATGATACTATTTTAAATCAAGAAGAAATTGAAAACGAAAATTCAGAAAATTTAATCAATAACATAAAAGATAATGCAAATATGTTAATAGACGAAAGAGAAATCAAAACAATATTACATAAATATCATGACACTTCGTTAGGTGGACATCAAGGCGTTTTAAAAACATATAAAAGAATAAGACCTTTTTATAAATGGAAAAATATGCTGAGGGCATTATAAAAAAATACATTAAAAAATGTGACAAATGTCAGAAAAATAAATCAGGTAAACAGAATAAAATGCCTATGATCATCACAGATACTCCAGATCAACCTTTCGAAAAAGTTTATTTAGATATTGTAGGACCTTTACCAGAAACACATAATCGAAACAAATACATTTTAACTTTTCAAGATGATTTAACAAAAATTTTAGATTACGTACCCTTACAAGATTGTGAAGCTACAACGGTAGCAGAGAAATTTTATAAAAATATAATTTTAAAATATTCAGTTATTCCTAAGAAATTAATAACAGATCAGGGTTCAAATTTTTTGAGTGAAACTATGAAAGAATTATGTAAATTGTTAAAAATTAAAAAATTACAAACAAGTGCATACCACCCCCAGTCAAACGGTTCATTAGAGAGAACACATGGACCATTAGTCGAATATTTAAGAACAATAGTTGATAATAATCCAACAGAATGGGATGAATGGTTGGCATCACCACAGCAGGTTATTCACCACACACAGGTAGCAAATTTACACCGACAAATGCATTATACGGAATTGATGGGCCGCTCCCAACAGCGTTAAATAAATCTCCAGAACCAATTTATAATTTTGATAAATATTGTAATCTAGTAAAATATAAAATGCAGAAAATTCGCGAAATTGTAAAACAAAATTTAATTTCTCAAAAACAAAAATCGAAATATTATTACGACAAAAGTACAAGAATAGAAAAATTTCATATCGGTGATCAAGTTTTAATACGAAATAATGCAAGAAAACATAAATTATCATCTGTGTGGAAGGGTCCATACCAAGTCATTAGGGTAAACTCTGATGTTAACATAACTATTAAAATAGGTAGAAAATTAAAAGTTGTCCATAATAACCGTCTGAAAAAATTCTAGAGTTTCATAACATCTACAAAATTAAATTAATTCGTGAAAGAATTCATTTTTTTTTTTTTTTAACAAAAAAAAAAAAGAAGTTAAATGAGTTATAGCAAAAAAATAACATAAGTGATATGAAGCCTCTAGTATTTTCTTGAAGAAAATATCAATAGAGGACATTAAAAACTGAAAAAAAAAAAAAAAAAAAAATAGGAAAATAATAACTAGGATCTTATGTTTAAGAGTATACGAGTATAGTACTATAAACACATGTACTTATTAAAAGACAGGAACACAAATTACAAATTACAGAATTTTTTTTTATACATTGAAAAGCTACATACTACAAAATAATAGAATATCCGTTGCGAATTTCTTTTTTAAGCACTTATTCTCTATAGACGAAATTTAAAAAATTTTTGGTGACAGAAATTGTACATCAAAAAAAAAAACGTTAAATTAGGAAATCATAACAGTGGTGAAATAATAGAGCTAAATAGGCCTGATAAATACCGGAAAATATGCAAGGTACTATTATATTATTATAGTATAGGTAAAGTATAGGTATAGTATATGTAACCTACCTTTTCAGATGTATTTTGTTTTGTTAGAAAAAAAAAAGAAAAAAAACTCTGGTAATCCAAAACCATTTTCCGTTCAAATAAATTTTTAAATAAAAAAAGAGAAAAATAAAAAACATTATGCTATATGTTATATATAAACATTATGTTATATATACGAATGTCGCATAAATATGAGTATGAATATGAATGTAATATGTATATATGAATGTCGATAATAAAAATAAATATAAAAACAACGCATTAAAACAACAAAAACGAAAGTGATAAAAGGCGCAAAGTTAAAAAATGGAAACCTAAAGAAATAACCAAATATACCCATAAAAAGAAAACAACAACAACAAAAACCAGAACAAAGATGAAAAAACCAAATACAAAATAAAACCTAAAGAAAAATCTTCCAAATCTTCCTCGAGGCTGGGCCACGTAACCCCAGCTGGAGCACGCCTAGGAGCTCGCCAAATATCCATAATAATCTCAAATATTAAGGCGAAATTCTGAAAAAAAGGGAGTGAAAACGTAAAAAAAAATATAATAATAAACTTTAATATTAAGAAAATTAAAATTAAAAAAACAAAAAACAAAATATGCAAAGTACTTACCATTTCAAAAAAAAACACCCGAAACTCCAAATAAGATAACAATAAAAAAAAACAGGGCAATTTTATTTAACAATTTTTTTTTTTTTTGAAAAAAAAAAAACAACTAAATACAACAATAGATTGTACTTAACTTGTAATAATTTAAAAATGTAAGTACCTACCAATTATTACTCTAATTTCGAAAATTCTCATATTAGCTATCAATATTAATAAAGGAAGGCAAAAAAAATGCAACAAGCAAAAATTTAAATATCTCACACATACAGACAACAAAAATTCAAATTTAGTATTGCCATTGACGAAAGATGAGAATTCTGAAATATAGGTACAAAGCATAATACATAAGAATATTAAGAAAACATATATAGTATATAAAAAAATTAAAAATCGTACCACCGGTAACCCCGACTGATATAGAAAATATAAAAATTAATAATAGTATGTAAACAAATACAAAAGAATGAGTTAAGGAGAAAATTAAATACAATAGGGCAAAAATTAACTACCAACACAACTATATTAAAAGTACACTGATAAAGAAAATTAATCAGCTACCAATTTTCTTGTAGGAAAAATGACTACCGCGATATTAATTGCAATGATCCTTACCACCGTGGTACAAGGACAGGTTAGAATAAACGAATTCAACTCAAACGGGGTAATGCTGGAATCCCTAGGAAAGGCCTATATATATCAAAGTAGTTGGACAATATATACGAAACTCACCTCCATACACCCAGAATAAACGTTAGAATTTGTAAAAAGTTGTGAAGAAATAGCGTACAATACATGTAAACATTTAGAAAAGCATCGGGAAAATTGTGATTCCTGGCATAATGAGATAACATCAATGATCAATCGAATAAAAGCACAAACAGAAGAAGTTGAATTTTACTTGGGAAAACCAAATAACCGACAAAAAAGAGAACTATTCGATGGCGTAGGCAAGCAGAACGTAGAAAAACACGATGACGAAAACATGCATCTAATGAAGAAACAGGTAACAATATTAAAATTCAGTTTCGATAAGACAACGGCTTACATACGAAACCTGACAATACATCAAAATCACCTCGCTGAAGTAGTCAACATTTTCACTCGAAAAATAACAGATAACACCATGGAAATGAAAACAAAGGTAACGCATTTGCAATCACAAATTGACGTAAACCAAATTTTACTATTCGTATGGACAAAATTGCAAATGATTTATAACCACTTAAGCGAACAATTTATTGTAATAAACGCGTTACACGAACATGAAGTGCATCCATTATCAATCTCAGCTAAACTACTGAACAAAACGTACAACGAAATAACAGCCAACAACAACAAATACATGACGACAGCTAAGTTCCCATTAATTAAACAAGTGGTAAAGGTACAATCAGTAGAAGACATCGATGGAATAATAGTGAAGATTGAAATTCCCTTAATTTTCAAGGAATACTACGAATTAAACAAAATCCATCCGTTACCACAATTTGTAAACAAACAACCACCCACAATATTAAATTTAAACGCCAATTTTGTGTTAAACACCACAAATAACAACTACATTGAGTGCAACAACAACGAGTTCAAACAAAGTTGTAAAAAATGCAATACAGGGATCCATTCAACAGTAACTATATGCAAACAAGATCAAATAAGGGTAAACGGTAAAAACGACGAAACATCTTTAACAGCTGTAATAACAAGAAAAGTTGAAAAAATTAAATCAAACTGCCAACAAAAAATTTTAACTAAATTCACAGATTCCCTAGTAAAATTATACGAAAAAGATTCTTGGCTATTCCTATTTCAAAACAAACATGTATTAAGAATACAGTGCACATCTACACAATTCACACAGCAGATGGTGGGTACCGGGGTCGTGTCACTAACTGAACCCTGTAAATTTACAATCGACGGAAAAGACCTACCCTACGACGGAATCAAAGAGACAACAGAGGCCTTCCAGCAGATAGATACGGAGCAAGAACTGAAATTCAACCTAAGTTCATTCAAAATCGAGTTGCCCCAGGAGACGGCTAAGGAGGTAGACACCAATTTGATACAACACCTCACAAATGATAATGGGCCATTTAAATAGCCATGCAAATTGATTGTAAAATCGTGAATGTTGGGGAACGGGTATTTATCGAACTCAGTAATAGCGTTTAATTGGCGGTAATCTCCGCAGGGTCGCCAACCAGAATCCTTTTTGGAGACAATGTGCAATGGTGAGGCGACGGAGGATGAAGACATATACCTAATATCACCATGGTATCGAATTCTTCTTTCGCAATTTTGTATTTTGTGGGGTGTAATCTCCTTGGTCTTGCTGACGGTAGTGTGCCTTTTGTATGAATTCGGTGCACGACACTGTGGTTGGCTTCCACCTGAAAGTTTGGCGGTGCCTTTAATAATGGGAAATCATTAAGAATGGCACCGAATTCGCCTTCAACGGACAACAGTTTCGGTTGAACCCGTAAGTTGATATATGTGTACCATTTGCCGAAACTAATTGGTATTCTGATTTAATTACAGCGCGGGAGCAATATTTTTTTTGGAATTATGGAGATTTCTGCACCTGTATCGATAAGAAAGTGCAATTTGGTTATTTTATCATGAACGAAGAGACGGCGTGAAATGTTGCTTGTATTCGTTGTCGCAGACGAAACATCCGGTTTTAGTTTTTTTGCAAGTTTTCTGTAGAATTAAAATTACAAGGAGAAATACATTTTTGAGCCTTGGAGGCGTAACGTCTATGATACCAGCATGTTTTCCTACTTCCCGGTACACTTGAGGAACTTCTAGACCTATTACGGCTATTTGATCGAAAACGTTGTCTTGTTAAGGATTCGGGTTTCTAAACGTTTAACACGCTCCGATAATTCTGAAATAGAGTCATTAATGTTACTTGTGGCATTTTCAGATAGGTTTTTGTCGCTATTAATGGAAGAGATATTGAAGGAGGCAGTCGAGTCTTGAATTTGGTCTGCTATGGTGAGAATTTCTTCTAATGATTGAGATTTTTCAATGGCTATGATACATGCTTGTAGTGCAGGTGGTAACTTATTTGTCCAAAGTTTTTTAAGTAGAGAGGGATTTACTAAACTGTTACCGCCGGCTTAAGATTCCATATGCCTTTAAAGTTCCGATGGTTTGTAATCACCTAATTCGACTTTGTGTAAAAGAGTATCGAGCCTACGACCTTCTGAATCAGTACTACGGGTTATACGGTTTTTTTTTTAAATTTTCATATTTTTCCTGCTGTGGAGGATTCAAGAGTATGTCAGATACTATTTTCATTGTTTCTGGTGGCAAGGATGCGACTAAGTAGTCATATTTTGTGTTTGAAGACGTAATTCCTTTTACTCAGAACTGTGTCTCGACCTGTATGAACCATAAGTCCGGTCGATTGTTCCAAAATTGTGGTATTTTTAAGCTAGCAATGTAGGAATTAGTGCTGTTTTGCTCTTCGTTTCCTAAAGGTGGGGGGTTGATTTAAGACTCGTCCGTATCACCACTTGTAGGCATGCTTTTAATAGATGGGTTTTTCTTCACAAAATGAAAGATCTGAACAAGTACTTGAGTTAGACAAAACTCGAGTTTAAAACGGATCGACAAGATGAGAAGCAACAACTTCTAAAATGGAGTAACAAAAAGTGTCTTTACGCGTAAAACAGTAAAAAAAGGAAAATTTAATATGCATACACAATATATCATCGAGAAAAATGTTTTGTTCTGAAGGAAATTTGAATTGAAAAAGAAAATGACTTACTTACTGTGTTTGAATAAATGTTAATGCGTGAAATTTTATTTGATTTTTTATACCGCTTATGTTTTCGTGTCCAGATGCTTCCAATTTTAATGTCCTTAATGTTGTTTTTTTTAATAACTTTGTGCTTCCTAAAAGATATGAATATTTATGTAAATTTAATTTTTATTTTAAATAATTTACAAAATATAATAGTTATAAATAGATTAATTGTATTATAAACCCCCATTCAAGACAAAAATGTGATGTGTTGCGTCATGCATGTACGTAGTAACATATGTTGATATGTCGGTACCAGGAAAATGTGGAAAAGTAATCTTGAAAAATCCGTGAAAATTTTAATCATCCTCATTGCGGTCCTTTTTTGTTGAAGAATATTTAATCATAGGATCGGTAATTTCCTCGTGATATGATTCAAATATCTGATGAGGCACGTGCAATTAAAATTGCAAATTTTATGTAAAACATTTTAAATTTTTGGTGATAAATTTATTGTTTTCAATATTTATTGTTAATTTTTTAAACAAAATTCATAATTTAATTTAACCAGCTGTTTAGCCTAGTTGTAGTGTGCTAGGTCTACGATCCCAACAGCTGTGGGTTCGAATCCCACCTCGGGTATGAGTCTGACACTACTTCCCCAAATAGCCGAAGACCTTTGTAGTCAGTGCTATTTCACCCCCTGTTAGGATTGTAAATTCATTTACTATTCTAACCTTTATAAAATAAAAAAAATTAATTTATTTTATTTTAAAATTGTACTGTGTGTAAAAATTTTTAGAAAAACCATGTGGTGCGTACTACAAGTGATATTGAATTTTTTACAGTCACTTAATTCACCAAAAATTGTTTTAAAATATTATTTTTTAAATTTTTATTAATTTATTAATAAAAATTACAATTGCTAGTGTATAATAATATGCACTAGCAATTATTTTTTTTTAAATTTTTTGAAAAATTTTAATTTGTTCGTTCGAGGTCACCAATTGTAGCACTGATTCAAAAAGTCTTTTTATATTTTATTTTTAATACTCTTTTATTATTATAGGCTAGCGACTGTACAATATGAAATGACTCTTAAGACTAACTCTTATGATTAGTAAAAGAATTACATTAAGTAAAGTAATTGAAATGATAGCGACACTTATTATATGTTGTTATCATTAATATTTATGTATTTTCTCTTGTAACTGCAAGAAAAGTTGAGAAAGTATAATGTGTCTGTATGTATATGATTAATATAAAATTAATAATGCAATATTCATAATAGCCAGTGGAGACTATCTTGCAGGTAGTCTTACAGTGGGTACTAAATAAATGTATACAATGAGTGTCGCTACATAGAACAAGGGAAAGATATTGAAGAACTCCAAAATAAAATATTAATAGCAGAACAAAAAAGAATCGCCGGCAGAATGACGCTTCAAACCAATGTAAATAGTGGAGTATTGACCCTCATAGCATTAATAATCTGTTGCATAATAATAACAAAGATAAGTAAGAAAATCTAGGTCACCTGCTGTAAGATCGCAAAAACGACCGAAAGAAATATAAAACCCATAGTGCCATCACAAATTGAAACAGTACAATTACGAAATCAAGAAAATTTTTTATTAATAAAATAATATACGTGCACACAAACAGTTGAATTATTCATATAAATTGTAAAGGTTGGCCTTTTCGTAAATCGACAACTTCTCGACCTCGTTTCTCATTCATTTATAGGCCGATTTTCATGAAATTTTACGTAACCTTAGTCCAAACTAAATTATTTTCTTTAAATGGAAGAAATTTTCGAATTTCTTCTTGTAGTCCTTAAAAATTGAAAAAAAGTCAAAGCATTATGAAAAAGTCCTTTGACTTTGTTTGAACATCTCTTATTAGACAGCATATTTTTAAGATTTTTAAAATGGAAAAACAAAATTTGAACTCTCCTTGACCATTTATTAAAAAGCCAAGTGAAAATGTAATGTGGTTTAGATTTTATAAGCAAAAGAAAATTACATGTTTTTCATTGAAATTTTCGAATTTTTGCTATTTTTATTTTTATTTTATATTTTTTTCCTATGAAATCTATTAAAAGGGTTCAGGCAAATTGAGGCAGATGTCTCTGCCTAATTCACTCTATGTATTGGTACGCAAACGTACTACATGTTAGTAGAGAATATAAATTTTCACGTATAATATGATTTGCATATAAACATGTATAGTACGTACATGTATATATATATATAGTATATGTACGTACAGTATATACATATAGTATAGTATAGTACGTACTATATATGGAAAGGAAAATGTTTTTTGGTTTTAAATTTTTTATGCGTATAAATCACAGCTGATATGATATCATTAAATTAGAATTACACACATGCGTACATATGTTTATGATTTATCAGCGCATATATTACCAATATATCAAGGTGCAATACATGATGCAAGGAAAAAATCATAATAATTATGTAAACATGTGCATCAATTATTAAACTATACATGGAGATGTAAGATATGTATACTATATACATATATGTAGGTATATCAGCGCAAATGAATTTATGCATGTAGTATATCTGTATGTATGTGCATTGTGTAGTATATGTACGTACCTATTACTATAAGACATACTATGTTTTTTTAGTTTTTGGGTAATTGAATGAAGAAAAAAGATTATTGAATATTGATACCGCAGACAATGTACATACATAAGTATATTCATACTTCATACACATGTACATTTACATACATATATACATATGTATATACATACTCAACAAACCAAACGATTCGAGAACGATATCGTACGCGAATTACTTTGACGATATCGCTTTCGAATACGAAACCATTTTCGGGAGAAAGTGTATCCACGTTTCTGAATTAATACTACGCTTCGCATGCGAATCGAAAATTCGAATAAATTGTAAATAGTTATAAAGAATATTTTTCGAATCGCGCTGGCGATATTTAAAATCGCGCTGAATTGTATTTGCGATATTTTTTCGAATGGTATTCACGATATTTTTTCGAATTGTATTTACGATATTTTTTCAAGTCGCATTTTTAAGATTACTTTAAGGTATAATTTTTGGATTGGTGAATTTTCAAAGGATGCAGGACGAAATTTGTTAATGCACCTGGATCTGCGAAATTATTTTCCATGCTAAAATTCTCAACCACTTTCCTCAATGTAATACAGTAAAAAATGTCACTGAAATAATCAAAACAGAATAAAAATTAATGGATTAAGAATAAAAACAAGAACAACAAAAACCAGAAGTAAGTACAATAAAACAAAATATTTACATTTTAGTTTTCTTTTAATGTTTTTAATCGTTTGTGAATTCTGTGAATGATACAAAAATGTTGTATAATTTTTTCCAATAAAAGATCCTTAGATACTCCAGTCATTTGACGACATAAATCTTCAAAAGGATTAAAATAAATGTAAAACTAAACCATGGTTTTTGAAATTTTTAATCAAACCTTTTAATACAGGTATGCACAAAAACAATTTTACACTTGGTTTAATAACTTTACCAAACCAAGAATATTTTCTGGCAATCTCGTCTGTTATCATATATCTAGACTTTAAGGAGATTTTGTACTTCATATGTCCGCTTGTAGAAATGTTTGTTTCTAAAAATTGACGAAAATATAAAAGAACAACGTTAAATTTGTAAAACAAAATTTCTTGAACGCCAAACACTCACCAATTGTTGAAGCATGTCGTTATTTTGATGTAATTGTTTTTCCATACATTTTTCTATACTTTTTTATAATTGTTGTTCTGTTGTCAAAAACATATAGATTTATATGAGTATACTATTTATATATATATATATATAAGTTGAAATATATATTCACCTGATATTTCTGTTGAATATGATGACTTGCTTCTGAAACAGTGTAACTTGTACTTGTAAAGAATTTTGCACTTCATATTTGAATGGTATATACTATATTTATTAAAAATTAAATAATTTCAACAATTGCAATATTGCTACTTACCATCTGTAAGAAAGAATTTTTTCATTTATTTGTAAGTGGAAAACTACAATATATAAAACACAAAAACTTAAATGACTCTAAATTCACTTTCAGATTTTACAGTTAAAAGTCAACTATGTTTATCCCAGTAAAGTTAAAAATCAATATGTTTATCCCTATGTTTATGTTTATGTTAGCTATGTTTTTCCCAATGGAATTTATTATATCCACTGTATCAAAAAACTGGGACACGTTTTCAACAATTTATCACAATTTTTTGCTTTTACCAATATTAATGTTTTTAAAAAGGTCGCTTTTCTTGCAGGAGAAACAGAGTCATATATTTGTTTCAACTTTAGCCATACCTGGTTCGAGACTTCACAGTCTGTTTTGCCCAAAAAGCAAAACATAACCCCTTTTTATTTTACACTAACACATTATTTAATTATTTTTTTCACCACCATTTCCTTTTTCACATCTTTTTTCACATATTATTTTTCACACTTTTCACATTTATTATTCTTTCACATTTTTTGTCACGATCATTTTTGTATTTCAATATCTAGTTAAATATTTATTTCAATATTTATTTCACTACTTATTTACTACACACACAACACTACTGCACTTGTCAAACTATTTATTTTCATTATTTGTCAAGTGCAATAAACATAGAATTTATTGTTTACATTGTTTCATTGTTTACACTGGGAAACAATTGAAATACACCGGGCGATTCTAGGTAAGAGTCTCTTAATTCTCTTAACTTTTTTTCATAAGAGGTTTATTAGCAGAAATTGCTATTCTAGGTAGCAGGCTGAGGTGAAAATTATATACAAGAGAATTAAGAGGTTTTAAATTCACCAAATCAGTTGGTTATCGTTTGATACATAAATTGACCTGCGCGTGTATTCGAATGTGTCAATTTATAGTCTAGTGCCAACTGCAAACTGAAGTGAATTATTTTTAAAGCTATGCTTTGAGAGACACGAAAATTCCAAATGCATATGGCGAATGCAACATGAGATCTTGTAAAATCATACGATTTTGTGCAATTGTTTAGATAAAAAGGGTAGGGGGTGTTAAGTGTCGTACGAGTCAACGTAATGGAATTGTCTCATAAAATTCGTACTAAAGTCTCATGGTGCAAAATAGGTAATTGATGGATAGACATCATTAGCATCATCTCTGAGATTAACAAGAGATAAAAAAATAATATATGAAAACTACAAAAAAAAAAAAAACACACAATAACATGAGACAGAAATGTGAAAATAGTAAAATAATAATTAAATAATAATAATTATTTTTATATTATTACTTTCACTTATTTTTTGATATCATTTTTGATTTAAAATGTTCACTTCTATATAATTACAACAACATAAGAGGGCTAAGAGCTCCTTGCAATGAGCTGCTAAGTTAAGAGACTTTCGAGTTTACAAATGTCTCTTAGCCTCTTATCTAGAATACCGAATTCTCTTAACTGAATTCACCACACATAATAAGAGATCAGCTGATTTCTTTCATCTCTAAACTTTTATCTAGAATAGCTATTTCTGCTAACTGTCTGCTAATTGCAGTTAAGAGGCTAAGAGGCTAAGAGTCTCTTACCTAACATCGGGGGGACAGTTTACCCAGATCATATATAAACGAGATGAAATTCACCAGAAATCATCATTTTTGATCAAAATTTCAAAGTGAACACTTCACTAATTCCTTGTCTGCTTATTCAGTCTCAGCGAATCTTAACTGAGAATCAAGAAGGACGAATCTTAATCCTTCGAACCTCTAGAGCCTTCTAGCGAATCTTAACTAAAAGGTACCCCCGATTTAACGAGACAGCGAATCTTAACTGGATCGTTAAATCAAAAAATATTTTTATACTAATCCGGATTTTAGCGAATCTTAACTAGGATCCAAAGTACCTTCGTATTGATATCTCAAGCGAATCTTAACTTGAATATCATTTACATTTAAACCGATCTTCAGCGAATCTTAACTGAAGGTCCGGTATATTACATTTAAATTAAACCTAAAACAACTTCAGTAATTACTAAGTCTGTACTAACACAATTACATATATAATTTATAATTTTTTTATATTTTATTTCTTCTTCTCTTTATTTTATAGAACGCCTTGGACGTAGAAAGGTGGAATAGGGCCAAGCACTGACATTAATTAATTTCACTTTTCATTTCAATATTTTCCTTTTCTATTATTTAATTCTTTTTTTAATTTACTTATTTTGCTTATTATTTTGAATTTTTTATTTTGTTTGAATTATATTTTGAATTTTATTTTATTAATTGAATTCTTATTAATTTATTTATTTATTTGCTTGAATTTTTGTTTTATAAATTATTTTCCTAATTTTTAAGTTTTTAATAAATATAAGTTTTATAACGTTTAAATCAAGACTTTTTCATTTTGCTGCCCAACTCCCTAATTCTTGTTTACGAATCAGCTGCACTTGTACTTGTTAATTGAAACAATGAAATCGATTTGCAAAAATAATTTATTTATATATAAATTCAATTTTTTACATTATAATCTTACAATGCATACATAGTCTTATAAAATTCAATTAATAATTTCATACGTAATATAGGTTAAAGATAAATATTGAAAATTATAAAACAAATTACAATAACAATGAAATAATTAAAACAAAAATAATTTGTGTAAAAAAAAATTAATTTATCATTATAACAACAACTTAAGTGTATATATGTATGTATGTTGTACTGTATACTATATTTGTTTATCTTATAAATCAACATTTTGAATTTCCTTGATGAAGTGGCTCGCAGTATAAAACTATGCATATAGAAATAAAAAATAAATAATATAAATTATGAATTCGATCAAAATAATTAAATTTTTATGTACTTGCCTAAACTAAATTTTTCCATATGTACATGGCTTAGTTTTACATATTAATTTATGTACTGAAAATAAAGGAAAAGTGTGTTATTATTAAGTATTTTATATAAATATTGATTATAAATTTAATAACTGATTTAATAAAATAAATTAATTTACTTACTTCAGTTTTATTTTAACTTTTTTTCCCTGGTTTTAAACGTTTTTCTAACTTTATACACTTCTATTATTAGTACTAGCACTACTATTTTGACAGATAAACGAAAATGTAAACAAAACAGCCACATTTCTATTTAATACATACAAAACACTAGTTCATGGCTTTTGTATAGAAGGTTTTGATTGGGACGCAATACTAGTACATACACTTGTACAAAAACTTCCTCCTGAGACTCATGCATTATGGGAACAGCAACAAGGAAATAACACAGAGATACCTACGTACTCTCAATTCAAAGAATTTCTAGAAATACGATTCCGTACTCTTGAAGCCATTCAAGAAATTAACAAACCAAGAACTTCTTTCCAAACACAGTCGACGTCAAAAAATACAAACAACTTTTTGAACACCCACAAATGCAAAAAATGCAATCAAAATCACATTCTGTTCAGGTGTCCTATATTCCGAAAATTATCCACTAAACAAAAAATAGAATTTGCCACACAACATAACCTATGTAAAAATTGCTTAAATGATTCACATAGTATAGAAAAATGTCCAAGCAAAAACACTAGTGCAATATGCAACAAAAAACACAATACATTATTACATGTACAAAAAACACCAAATGAATCCACGACAAGTACCTCTACAAATTTAACAGCACAAAGCCATAGACAGAGAGCACAAAACTTCATAGAGTAGAGATATAGAGAAAAATGATAAAACTTGATTTACAGTTATAAAAATTTCCTATACTCGTTATAAGGTGCGAATGAAAAATAAAATTTTAAGCCTCTGAAAAGTCAATAGCAATATTAATGGTCATAAGGGTCCTTAAGAAAGATAAAGAAATCAATAGAAAGCGGGGCATGACATTTTATGATTTTTGTTTTATTTTTTACAAATAATTTTTCTAAATTCCCATTGCTTACAAAATTTAGCAGTTTATTTCTCTAATTTTCTCAATGCTGAATGACGTAGTCACAAATCGGTGTGAATACCAACACATTGCCAGCCATTTAAAACCATTCATAAAAAAACGCACGTGGAAAACATATGATCGCACAACTAAATTCACAGCTACGGGACTCTATCGGTGTAAATCACTAACATTGTTACACCTTCGGGCCCCATTTAAAAAAAGCGTTCATAAAAAATTTGTAAACAAACAAATATTAGCCATACTTAGCCGAAATTCTCTGCTTAGTTTAAGAAAGTGTTACGTGGTTCCTTTTCATTAAAGGGTTTTTTTTTATAACTTTATGCTTCTAATTATGGTGGGACTTTCACGTACAGGAAAACTTTTGTTTTTTTTTGTTGCATGGGGAATAAAACAATGAAAACAAAAATAAGTCCTTGTTACCTCTGTGACGTCAGAGACTTTTTTATCTTTAGTATAGTAAATCTTCGAAAACTTGCTTTACTAGCCACAGCGCTAGTAAACGTAAAGGATAATAATGGCAGAACGACTCAATTAAGAGCTTTATTGGACACGGGTTCACAGACATCTTTCATCTCAAAGACTGCTTGTAAATAAATAAAATTAAATTGTATTCCAACTGATACACATATATCAGGTTTAGGAAAAACACAAACATCACATGCACAATATAAAACAAAAGTAAGTATGAAATCAATTCATACCAATGTCAAAACACATGTTGACGTTTTCGTTATCAAACAGATTACTGGTAAAACACCTAACACCATAATCAACATCGAAAACTGCAAACATTTGTTAGAATTAAAACTAGAAGATGAAAGATTTTTTGAACCGGGTCCAATAGATCTCTTGTTAGGTGCTGAAATATATGCAAAAATATTACAAAATAATGTAATAAGAGGGAATAAAACAACACCTACAGCCAAATCAACCTTGTTAGGATGGATTTTATTTGGATCTGCCATATCAAACAGCAATTCAAAAACGTTTCACACGGTAACATCACCGGCAGAAAATTTAATGAACAATTACGAAAGTTCTGGGAAATAGAAGAAATTCATACTTCAAAACTACTAAAAAGGGAGGACATACTATGTGAAGACAATTTTCAAACAACACACATAAGAAGAAGCGATGGAACATACGACGTAGAACTCCCCTTTAAATCCAAAGAAGGCCCTGAATAAGGACAATCAAGGTCAAAAGCTATAAGTCAACTATTAAGTCTAGAAAAAAGATTTGCTAAAGACCGGCATTATTTTCATTTATACAGAGAATGTATAAATGAATACTTAACAATGGGTCATATGACGGAAGTAAAAGAACCAAATAGTAACGACAAACAAATACATGAACAAATGCTAACTGGTCCAACAATACAACCAACATTATGGTCAACATTAATGAGATGGAGACAATTCCAATATGTGATGACAGCAGATATAGAAAAGATGTACAGGATGGTCTGGATCTCTGAAAAACATCACAAATACCAATGAATTGTTTGGAGAGAATCACTCCATCATAAAATAAAAGACTATGCTTTAACAACCGTCACCTTCGGAACCAAACCAGCACCAATCCTTGCAATACGAACATTGCAACAATTAGCAAAAGACCAAGCTAAGAATTTTCCAAAAGCAGCCAAAGTTTTACCAATTTGTTTCTATGTAGATGACTGTTGTCTGGGATGCAATGATAAGAGTGAAGCATTGGAATTACTATCTCAGATGATAGAAATGTTAAAAGCGGCAGGTTTTCATTTGAGAAAATGGACCTCAAATTCACAAGACTTATTAATCAACATTCCATATGAAGATAGGGAAATGAAAACCTCATTAGAACTTACTTCACAAGAGTCATTCAAAACTTTAGGTCTCCATTGGTATCCAGGTGAAGATGTTTTCCAATTTAAAATTCAATTACACGAACAAAGAAAAAATTATACAAAAAGAACTATTCAGTCTGAAGTAGCGTCTTTATTTGATCCCTTCGGGTAGTTAGCACCATGTATAATTATAGCTAAAATATTAATCCAAAAACTCTGGATATCAGGCTGTAGCTGGGATGAACATCTCAACAATCATCTATCAGATGAATGGTTAGGCTTCCGAAATCAAATTACCCAACTCCAAACAATCAAAATTCCTAGATGGACAGGATTCCACTCACACCATAGAGCAGAACTTCATGGATTCTGTGATGCATCAACACGAGCATATGCAGCAGTAGTATATTTAGTCATTTTTCAAAATAACGTCAAAACTAGCTCCCTTATAGCTGCAAAAACCAAAGTTGCTTCTATCAAGCCCATTACATTACCTAGACTTGAATTATATGCAGCAGTCTTATTGTACAAACTCATGAAACAAATACAAACCGATATGGATCTTCAAAATATCCAAAAATACGCCTGGTCTGATTCTGAAATAACATTAGCTTGGATTAAAGGATCGCCATCAAAATGGAAAACATACATAGCAAACCGTGTTGTAGAAATCCAAGATAATTTCCCACCAGAAAAATGGCGATATGTTCCATCAGCAGACAATCCAGCTGATTGTGCGTCGCGAGGTATTCCTCCGGAATTACTACCATCCCTTACATTATGGTGGTCAGGTCCCAATTGGTTAATTAACACTTAGAATGTATGGCCAATACAGCACAAAATTTTCGAACCTAAAATAGAAGTTAAATCATTAACGACATTATTAAATATACAAGAACCATCATTATTGTTCAAATACTCATCCCTTTCAAAATTAATACGAGTTGTAGCCTGTTGTCTTCGATTCCTTCACAATTACAAATACCCTAAACACAAAAGAAACAATTATCTTACATTAGAAGAACTCAATGCAGCAGAATTACGTATAATAAAAATAATTGAACACAACAATTTCAGACAAGAAATTGAACACATTAAAAATAACAAACCTATACCAAGTAAAAGTCATATTATTAACCTTCACCCTTTTATCTACGAAAAGGGTATATTAAGAGTAGGTGGTCGTCTGTCCAACACCAATTTACCTTTCAATACTTAGCACCCAATCATTATCCCAATAAACTAATAATTAATCATTATCACGAAATTACACTTCATGGTGGAACACAATTAGTTCTAAACACTTTACGACATAAATATTGGCTACTAAATGCACGAAATACAATAAGACTACATTTGCACAAATGCATACAATGCTATAGAACACGACCAAAACCATCACAACAAATTATGGGAGACTTGCCTGAATGTAGAGTCAACATTTCATAACCATTTCAACGTGTCGGCATAGATTATGCAGGGCCAATCAATATAAAAACATCAAAGATCCGAAACGCAAAAACCTTAAAAGGCTACATTGCCATATTCATTTGCAATGTTACCAAAGCCATACATATCGAGTTGGTAACCGAATTAACAACAAACGCTTTCTTAAAAGCCTTCAGAAGATTTGTCAACAGACGAGGCTTATGCACAGATGTTTACTCTGACCAAGGCACAACATTTGTAGGCGCTAACAAAGTCCTGGATAACGAATTCAAAAAATACCTAAAAGAATTCAAAAACAGTATCAATACAATTTCAATAAATCTAAATATAAAATGGCATTTTAACCCGCCATCGTCTCCACACTTTGGTGGTTTATGGGAGGCAGGAGTAAAATCAGTGAAGACACATCTGAAGCGAATTATTCCAGCAGCTAGTTTACCTTATGAAGAATTAACCACATTACTATGCCAAATAGAAGCCTGTGTTAATTCCAGACCCTTAATACCACTAACTAATAATCCTGACGACTATTCATTAATAACTCCAGGCCATTTTTTAACAGGGCGATATCTACTGATTACTCCAGAACCATACCATCCAGATCAAGCTTTACATATCAACAGATGGAAATCATACAACAGCTGACAAATCATTTCTGGAAAAAATGGTCAAATGAATATTTACATACATTACAACAGCGTAGCAAATGGAATAAAAACAATACTCACATTCAAGAAAATGATATCGTATTAATAAAGGATGAACGATATCCTCCCACACAATGGCCCTTAGGTAAGTTTATACAATTACATCCAGGAAATGATAATTTGTACAGAGTTGTTGTGAGTTATACAGATATTACAGCGACCAATCACAAAGATTAGCAAACTGCCATAATGGAAATGTAGTCTAGACGTTATGTCAAATTTCTTTCCTTTCAAAATTGTCAGTTAATTAAAACAGTGTTTTTGCCATTTGTCCATAAGAATTCCCTTTATATTTTTTTCATATAAATACGAGGTAAAATTTTAATTTTTCATCATCAAATTTCGATCAGCAAGTACATATTCCAAGAAATTTTAAGAAATTAAAAAATTAAATTAAAAAAAAACGTAAAATATTTATAAACAAAACCTTTTTACCTGCACTACTGCACTTGTCAAACTATTTATTTTCATTATTTGTCAAGTGCAATAAACATAGAATTTATTGTTTACATTGTTTCATTGTTTACACTGGGAAACAATAGAAATACAGTTTACCCAGATCATATATAAACGAGATGAAATTCACCAGAAATCATCATTTTTGATCAAAATTTCAAAGTGAACACTTCACTAATTCCTTGTCTGCTTATTCAGTCTCAGCGAATCTTAACTGAGAATCAAGAAGGACGAATCTTAATCCTTCGAACCTCTAGAGCCTTCTAGCGAATCTTAACTAAAAGGTACCCCCGATTTAACGAGACAGCGAATCTTAACTGGATCGTTAAATCAAAAAATATTTTTATACTAATCCGGATTCTAGCGAATCTTAACTAGGATCCAAAGTACCTTCGTATTGATATCTCAAGCGAATCTTAACTTGAATATCATTTACATTTAAACCGATCTTCAGCGAATCTTAACTGAAGGTCCGGTATATTACATTTAAATTAAACCTAAAACAACTTCAGTAATTACTAAGTCTGTACTAACACAATTACATATATAAATTATAATTTTTTTAATATTTTATTTCTTCTCCTCTTTATTTTATAGAACGCCTTGGACGTAGAAAGGTGGAATAGGGCCAAGCACTGACATTAATTAATTTCACTTTTCATTTCAATATTTTCCTTTTCTCTTATTTAATTCTTTTTTTTTAATTTACTTATTTTGCTTATTATTTTGAATTTTTTATTTTGTTTGAATTATATTTTGAATTGTATTTTATTTATTGAATTTTTATTAATTTATTTATTTATTTGCTTGAATTTTTGTTTTATAAATTATTTTCCTAATTTTTAAGTTTTTATTAAATATAAGTTTTCTAACGTTTAAATCAAGACTTTTTCATTTTGCTGCCCAACTCCCTAATTCTGGTTTACGAATCAGCTGCACTTTATACTTGTTATTAAAATTAACATTGTATTGTCAATCGCTGCCATATCTAGATATTAGAAAAACAGAGACGGCAACACACAGTCTTTTATATCTTTTAATAATGGTGGGCTAATAGTTAAAAATAAATTCTGCTTTTGCTTTGGAATCTTCTTTCATTCATTTTTTTTTTATCATCAGGCTTATCGCTTGACTTTTTTATTTCACCGGATGCTTAATCCCAATAGTCATTTTTTGTAAATAATGATTGCACCACTATTTTCCACGTGCTATAATTTTCTCTATTTAATTGTTCAATATTCATCATGCCGGACTGTACCATTATTTAACCTTTTTATTTATTTTTTATTTTTAATGTTCACTTTAATCACTACTTTGTTTATTTAATAATTTTATATTAATTTCAGAAAATTTTAATCTAAAACATCACCCGAACACACATTAATTTGGATTTTTTAATCACGCCAGACAGGGCACCACTGCTACCGTTTATACTCCTATTTCAACAAAAGTACCCCGATACTCCGATTGACTCAAAAAAAAGTCTTTAATTTGGTTTTTAACACGTTTTAATGGCTTAATCACATGTGACATAATTTTTACATATCTTAATACATGTGGCATCATTCTTATATGTGCGTTGATTGTTAACAATTTCTATAATGTTATGAGCTATCCTTTTATTGTCGAAAATTTGGAAATTGGATGTTGAAAATTTAGAAGAGGAAAAATTTGCTAATGAAAATACTGCCTTATGTTTCAAAAAATCAAAATTTAAAATTAGAAGAATTTTGGGCTGATGTACATATAGTATGTGTTTTATATAAAAAATGGATTAGGCGAGAATATGTATACTAATGTTACAAAAATTTATTGGATCTCTTCTGAGCTTACCTCAATGCAATGCAACGGCAGAAACAAACTTTTCAAATTTGAGTTTAATAAAAACCAAAAAAAAAAACAAAAAAATGCCCTGAAAACAAAAACTGTGAATTCATTTATGGTCGTAAAAGAATTATTAATTAACGATGCTTGGACATGGATGCCAACAAAAGACTTAATTTTAAACTATCCTTAAATGTAATTTTACGTAATTTACATACAGTGTCGCGTATAAATTTACGTACGACGATCATAATCATGTTTTAGCTCATATTTTACAAATAAATTTCAAAACTTATCAACTTTTAATGATGTTATTGTAATTTCACTATTCAAAAAAACTTAATTAACCCTTTACATGGTCCAGTTTTATCTTAGTTAGTGAAATATTCAAGACAATTCTTAAGTTCTACAATAATTCATGTTGCAAAAATTAACGTACGGCAGTGAAAATTAATTTTTAAAATTATAATATTTTTTGGGGTACCCTACCGCCAGGATAATAGTTTTAAGACGTCGAGGCATAAATGAGGCTAGATGTTCTAAGATTTCTGTAAATATTTGAACCCATTTTTTGTAATTACTTTTTCAAGTTGGCTGTTTGATGTGATTTCATATTTTTTCTATTTATTTTTGATATGTATGGTTTTTTATAGCTTATATATTATATAAGCGAAATAAATTCGATTTTTTAATTATACTCCCTTCCCATGCTAAATACTCCGCTCAACCCATATTTTACTCCTCTTTAAAATTTCAAAACGGCAGCGCTGCTGGGCACATAACCATTGTAAGTGCAGTAAATTAATAATCTTAACTTAACAAAGTAAGAAATATCAAAATAACAAAAACTGTAAATTCCATATTTTGAAAATTAATACTAGTACTAATAATACTACTACCCAGCCATCACAGGGATTCGCCAAACATTCTTCTAAGATTCCCTGACATTCGTCTTTTTGTTAAGTTGAACTTATCTTTTTTGCACAAGCGAACCACCTGTCTTGTGATTTAGTTGACATCGTCGCGAATGTCGAAAAACTTTTTGTATTCGAGTCTGATGAAGAAGATAAAATTATTTTTCTTTGAGAACATTATGCGATAAATTAATTGAGGCAATCGCAAATGTTCGCCAAAGATTCTTCTTTCGAATCTTTAATAAGAATAAAGCCGATGTTCCATAACGGCGTTGAGTTGAGCGTTGGGCGTTGTGAGCGTTGGGCGTTGTGAGCGTTGTGAGCGTTGACAGTTAAGTTAAAATACGTGTATTTAAATGTAAGTTGTTCCAATGGACAACGCTGAAAACACCGATAACGCTCATAACGCCCAAAGTAGCCCAACTTTCAACTTTTTCAGCGTTACGAGCGTTTGTTGGTTATGTTATTTATGAATAAATGTAAACAAACATTTTAATAAATCGTTAAAAAGGTTAGTTTGAAAGGTTTTGTTTATTTTTTATTCAAAGGACTGTTTTGAAAATAAATTTATTTATATACATAAGTATTTAAATTAATTAACTATATTAATTTTATAAATTATTAATTTTTTTTATATACATTTGTATTTAACTTTTGTAAGACTAGATGGAAGAGTCTTAGAGACCGATTCGCGAGGGAATCATCAAGATTAAAATCACTTCCATCCGGTAGTGAGGCTGCCGATTTTGGAAACGGATGGTGTCTATATGATTTCCTCTCATTTCTAAAACCCTGCCTGGCTCCAAAAAAGTAAATTCAGTAAAATATTTTATTTATATTATAAATAAAGTAGACTATATTCAAATTTTCCTTTGTAGTACTCATTCCAGCGTGGCTCTAACATCGTCATCTTTATCATCTCCATCTTTACCTCTTGCTACTTCCCAGCAATTGGTGATCACGACCGACCCTTTTCCGTCTCCACCATCTCCATTTTTTTCCTCTCTATCTATTGAAACACCAGCAATGGATACTCCACAGTCCTCAAGAACACCCGTTCTTGAGGAATATCCATCAAGCTCCCCGTCCTGTTCCGAGTCCTCACAAAGGAGGAAAAGAAAAAGTGATGTTGATGGCGAATTTTCAAGTTTTTTAGGCCATCTAAAAGATTTGGAAAAGACGAAATTTTAGCAACCAGTTGTCGAATCTACAAACAAAAATAAATGTTTCTTCGAGATGCTTGCTCAAAAATTCGACCTACTTTGTGAGGACGATGTAGAAGAGCTGAAGATGGAGATGATTAATTTAACTCACAACAAATATATAAATGCTCAAAAGAAAAAAAATTAAATATGATTTTATATATATATTTACCACAAAAGTATTCGTACCCTAGTTTTTCTCATATTAAATGACTTCGAGCTTAAATTAATGGACAACGTAAACTATTAAACTTTTTTTAAATAAATAAACCTTTATTCTTCAATTTTCATATACGTATGTAAATAAAGGTTTATTTATTTAAAAAAGTTTATTTGTTTACATTGTCCATTAATTTAAGTTCGAAAAGTTATTTAATATGTTAAAAACCAGGGTACGAATACTTTTGTGGTAAATGTAACCTAGATATTCACTTAGCATATTTCGCATTGCAAAAGCTGTTGTAGAAGCATTATTCGAAGAAAATCGTTTACATTTATCAAGTGGACGAACTTCTTTCCTCCAAAGTCCTTCTATAATTTTATCTCCTTCATACCGATCGAGAAATTCGGGAGGACAATATGATGAATCCCTCATTTTAATAAAATCATGAAGCACAACGGATGCTTTCATGATTTTTTCTGCTGAGTCAGGATCCATATTTAGATTATTCCTAAGAATTCTCTATCTAGCAGTTAAAATCCAAAAGCATTTTCAATAGTGCGACGAGCTCGTGACAAACGTTTGTTGAAGTTTTCTTTTTTATCATCAAGACAAAAACCTGGATATGGTTTCATCAAGCACTTTTTTAAAGGAAAAGCTGCATCTTGAACAAAATAAAAGGGACATGTTTCATCAGAGTTTCTTAATTGTTCATCCTCTGGCAAATCTAGTTCTCCTTTTACGAGCAATTTGCCGAAATTGGAGAAAGATAGCACGCCACCATCGCTCTGGCTTCCATAAGCACCAATATCTACTGCAGTAAATGTGTAGTTGGCATCACATACTGCTAATAAAATGATGCTGAAATTGCCTTTATAGTTATAGTATAAAGAACCCGAATTCGGAGGACAAGTTATATTAATGTGTTTGCTATCAACTGCTCCAACACAGTTTGGTAAATTCCAAATATTTTCGAAATCTGCAGCTATTCTCCTCCATTCAGTTTTATTTGGTATGGATAAATATATGGAAGAAAGTTCATTCCATATTGCAACACAAGTTTCTAAAGTTATTTTTCTAATGGTTGACAATCCCATTTTAAATGACAATGAAAAGAACTGTCTACTACCTCCATGAGCCAGGTACCTACAAAATAAAAAAAAATTACATTTAAAATTATTAAATTCTTTTGGAATATATGTATATTATATGTATATATGTGTATGTAGTTACACTAATGTCAAAAATAGTCTGCATTTTGCTGGTATAGAAGGTCTAATGGAATGTTTTGTTAAAGAATTTTCCATAAGATTATACAAAACATTGAAAGTATTAATGTTCATTCGAGTTGCTACTTGAAACATTTCTGGATCTCGTTCTTCAATAAGGTGAAATGTTTGATTGAAAAATCCATTTACATCTCTATCCTGATATATTTCTCTAACCCAAAAACTATGATTTCTTTTTTTTAATTTTTTTAATGCACCATAAGCACAGTACGCCACAGTAAAAATATCTATTATAAACAAAATATCATCCATTATGACCAAATACAAGTTTAAATTTAAATCAAAACCAATAATTTATACCACTAATTTAAATCGAAATAAAACTTTGTACATATATAAGTAGTTGAATAAAAGTACAATTACAATATCAATGCAAATGTAAATTAGCAATTTTAAAATTAATTTAATTTAATTTATTATTTATTTGAAATTTATTCAATTTGATTATTTTATTTAAAGAAGCACTTTATAATTACTATTAATATGTACATATGTAAATTATAACAACTGCCAACGCTCAACTCAACGCCGTATTGGAACATCAAATGTCAAACGCTCACAACGCCCATAACGCCGAAAAAGTCCAAAACGCCCAACGCTCAACGAAACGCCGTTATGGAACATCATCTTAATGCACGCATCGTGAAAAGGAAAATAGTGTGAAACATCAAAATGAAGTTGAAGCTGGGTAAAGTTCAGCATTTACCAGCTACAAAGTTCTATCCATATGGTCTTTCTATTAGAACACAAGACTTTATATTATAGCCATATGATAAAGTCACGATTTTACACACGTTTGATTGTGTGTATATTTAAATATATGACTTCAATTATTTACGCATGAATGATCACTGGGTCTTTCGTTTTGTGCAATACATTATGTTTGTGTATTCCTAGAATTATGATCGGATCTAAATGTTTTTTTTAATTAAAATTTGTAGGCATATATTTTGTTTGTGTAATTTCATTACACACAATTTTTCTTATTCTGGACTATTTAATTGTTCATGATCATGAATATATTTTGTTTGTGTATTCTTTAAGTTTGAATACAAAATTTTAAAAGCCAAAAATTGAATATTGAGTTTATGAAATTTTGTACTGCATAATTATAATTCTTATGGCGTATATTTTGTTTGTGTTATTTCATGACGAAAAAATTTTCTGATTCTAGTTTTTGATCATGAAAATGAAAAATTTTTGATATTTTTTTGAAAAATACCGAAGAAAGGTAACTTATCACATTGTGACAACTGGAGAGGTATTACGCTGCTAAACACAATAACAAAAATCTTAGCCCTGATCCTACAGAACAGAATCCAACACCTAATGGAACACACGCTAAGAGAAGAACAAGCTGGTTTTCGTCCCCACCGCAGTTACATCGATCAGATAAGCACACTAAGAATAATAATAGAGCAATCAATTGAGTGGAAATCGTCCCTCTATATGGTGTTCGTTGACTTTGAAAAAGCATTTGATACAGTTCAAAGGAAAGCAATATGGACAGCATTAAGAAGCAAGAAAGTACCAAACAAGCTAATAAGACTGGTCCAAGAACTATACAAGAACTCAACAGCAGCAGTTTTACACAACAACAAACTTAGCGAGACCTTCCCATTAAGAACCGGAGTTAAACAAGGATGTCCACTATCGCCTCTCCTATTTATCACAGTGTTAGATGACATAATGAAAGATCTATACAACGAAATAGGGAAAAGTGGTATACAATGGTCACTAACATCCTGCCTCAAAGACATCGACTACGCTGATGATATATGCTTACTATCACACTCAGCCAGTAGCATGCAGAAAAAGTTAGAAGGCTTAGCTAGGCATGCGGCTAAACGTAGTCTAAAAATTAACATCGAAAAAACAAAATACATGCGAATAAATACCAACAGCCAAGCACATATAGAATTAAATAGCATAAAAATAGCAAACGTCTCTAGCTTCTAGGCAGCATCGTATCAACATCAGGTGGTACAGAAGATGCTATCAGCACCAGAATCAACAAAGCCAGAAGTGTGTTTGGGAGACTATATAAAATCTGGAGAAATAAGACAATAACGAGAAAGTTTAAACTAACAGTCTTCAATGCGTAACAGAGATAAAGGCAGACCGAAAGAAACATGGAGGCGTATAGTAATGAAAGAAGCCGCTCTAATGGGAAAAACAAGACATCAAGAGGTTGGCACAAAGTAGAATACGTTGGAAGGCATTTGTGGAGGCATTATGCTCCCTCGAGGGGTAAAAGTAAAAAAAAAAAAAAACAAAAACAAACAAAAAAAAATATGGGAAGGACCATACGTACTTTTTAGTAGGCTTCCACAGTCTACTGAAATTCATTCATCACTGGCCCATTATTCATTTTCTATAACCTTGGATGTGATACCACTACCCCATGATATTATTCAAATAAAATAATATATTTTAAAAATTTAAACAAACATTATCATTTTTAATAATATTATTTACCACGTTACTATGTACGTACATATGTATATCATGGATCTGGGATTGGGATATATTATCTAGATCTTTTGTAATCGATTTATTCAGTTTACATAACCGAAAACAATTAATACATGTTTTAATTTTTTTTGCACAGTAAATAATTGTTTCATTACTTTAAAAACTATTTATGCTTTATTAAAATAGAAATAAGACCAAGTAAAAGGATTTTTAATTTCATTTCCTGTAAATTTGTTTCCTATGACATTTCCTGTAAATTTGTTAAAATTGTTCATTTGGCAATGGTAACACTTTGTGTGGATCTTAACTGCGCCATCTAGCAAATAACAAGGAACTTCGAAAATGTCAAAATTTAAAAGGATTAAAAAGGATATTAATCCTTAATGATTTTTATAAGCATGCATTTTAGGATAATCTACGAATCATAAGCTTTCGATTGGTATATATAAAGTGGTATTTCATTGTTTATTTTTGTCGTATGAACGAGTAGGACGAAAAAGGATTTTTGCTTTTTATAAGGATATGGGTAATCGTATCCTTAAAATTCGCCCCTCAAAATCTTTATTTTTTGATGCTCTTTCAATTAAAAAAAGCTAAATTTTTAAAAATGCGTCCTCGCGTTCCGGGAGTACTTGGATAGAGCCGTTCCGTCTTGTTTAACAGATGGCGCAGTTAAGATCCACAAACAGTATTATCATACCGAATTGAAAAATTTTAACAAATGTAATGGAAACGTCAAACAAATGACAACACAGTATTGGAAACGTCATATTACACTGGAATTTGTTTACATTCTAAAATATATAATGATAATCCGGAAATTCTATAGGATTATTAATTCATTACAAACGAAAACAATTATATATGTGTACATATTATAATGTATAATATACCATTTTATCGATAGCTTTCATATGGTCATTGTTATAATAATTTTTTATTATAAATTTATTAAATTTACGTTGAAATGGCATTAGAATGTAATGAAGAAGAAATAAATTTAAATTAGAATTAACAATTATCTCGATTGGAAAGTAAGAAAAACAGTGGCATCATCAATCGATGTATTAGCAAAGATATAAGGTAAAGAGATTGCAACCAATGATCTTGTACCAATTTATATTGGATTCTTTAAAGGCATTGATGAAGTTAAAATTGGAGCAATTCGAAATTTTGCATTTTTTTTGAAGGTATAAATTGCTAATTGTACTATTGATCGTATCTTTCTTAGCATTCTATGACAATTATATTCAAATTTCTATTATACATTTTAGGCCGTTGATTCTCCAAAGCACGATGAAATTTTATCGAATGTTGGTATGTGCTTAGAAGTATACAATACAATGAATTGGCATATCAAAGAAGATTTAGCTAAACAAATATATGTTTTAATAAAAATATATGAACCGATCAATAAACAGGATAATTTGTTATATTTAACTAGTTTAACAGCATTATTTTCAGAAGATAAAATTAGTCGTGTACGAGAAATAGCAGCAGATGCTGTAAGTTGAATTTGAGCACTATTAAATTTTCTCTTTTTCAATTAAAATTAAAATGAAGAGTATATAAGTGTTGTTTATCAATTTTTTTTTTAATTTTTCTTTAAATAGTCAGTTCCTGTAGTACAAATATCTGATGAAAATTGTCGTGAGGCAATTATAAAGATTTCGTTGCTGATAAATTCGCATCAAGTTATAATTGGAGAAAAAGATAAACATTTTTAAATATTATGTATAAGGTTTGTTTATCATTAATTCTATTTAAAAAGTTTTCAAAAATATTGAAATTTTCATTTTATTTTCCATATTTTTACAGTTAATTACTTGCGATTCATCATTAATGTATTTGTTTCGTATGGTTTTAAATAATATTGAAAAATTATTATTGGATCCTATACCTAATATAATACTTTTTGTTGCAAAGATTTTAGTACAATTAATCAATATAGAACGTATGTATATATACATATATATTTTTTTTCAATTTGAATTATCAACATTTATTAATTTTATTTTATTTTTATGTAGCAAATATTTAAAATGAAGGAAATCCAGAGAATAATCCATCGGGGATGAAATTTGTAACTTCCAAGATAATAGAGAAGATAATAGTGAAGAAAATAGTCTCATCGATTAATAAAATAGTTAAACAATTATTATTATTATTATTTATTTATTTATTTTTTTTTTTTAAGAAAAGAAAATTGTAAAGAAAAAGAAATACTTTTATTGAGAAATTAAGTGCTTATTATTATCATCCGTCATGTTATTGTTCATTTAATCGTTATTTTTATAACTGTTTTTTAAATAAAAATATCTAATAATATCGTATGTATGGAGATGTTTTATGTTTTCTTTTTCTTATTTATGTCATTGTCCTTTTAGAAATCATCTTTTTTTACAGTTTTGTTTTGAATAATGGAAATTTTATACCAATTTTCATACTTCTGTTGCTTTTAATCAACTCAATAAATAATATGTATATAAAGTAGTTTTGTGGTTTTTTTGTTAGTTAAATTAAGTATGTACGAGTATTTCGAATGATTCTCGATTAAAATTGAAAGCATCCGGTGCTTTTTTGTAATTTCGATAATAATTATGGTGATAATTACATATGTACATACAATTTATAATCCTGGACACGAAGACGACACAGCACATAGATTACACACAGATTCAATGGCATAGTATAAATTAGCTATCAATCAAGATGATAAACTTAATCATGTGGTATGATCAAAAACGGTCTACTATCATTAATCTATTTGTGACACAATTAATTAATATAGTGTATTTTGTTTAAATAGACTTAAAAGTCGATTCTGTTCTATTATGTATTTTTTATCGAATAGATCCTCGTAATTGAGCCTATGTAAGTATATACATTATACGTAGGCATACATATTTTAAAATTTAAACTATAAGGCAAGTATGAGGGAAATCATAAACGTCATCAACTTCAAAAAAACTGAAAATAAAAAATTTTGATCTTATATCTTCAACAGTTTTTAATCTTATATTTTCAACGGTTTTTGATCTTATACCTTCAACGATTTTTGATTTTCAACCTTCAACGGTTTTTGATCTCCTATTTTCAATGGTTTTTGATCTTATGTCCTCAATGGTTTTTGATCTTATATCTTTAAAGGATAATCGAGAAATATATAAAGAAAACTAAATTAATTATGTATATACTGAAAATAATTGTATACACTTTTGTTTAAATTTATTTTTTTAACGGATAAAATTTAAACTCCACTATTAACTGATACTTTACTTTAAACTTTATTGCACAAAGATAATTTACAATATATGACACAAGATTATGACTTTGATCTTAGCTTAACCACGGAGAATTCTAAACTAAACTAAAACTTGATTTTTACAAAATTAAAATTTCTTAAATTTTCCAGAAAAGAATAAAAATTATTTGGTAGAATAAGTGAGATTCTTGTGTTAATTATTTTCCCATAAAATTGCGAGACGCATCGTCAGCAGAATTTTATGTGAACGGAAAAATGAAATATGCATGGTTTTGAATTTCTAAAATTTTGAAAAAGAATTTAAAACTGAAAAACAACTTAAAATTTTTTTTTTGTTTTGCAAATTTGAGTTTAAAATTACTCCTATATTACTATATAAATTTCTAAATAATATTTGAACAAGAATACCAATTGGATAATCCAATTTGATTGGGACAAAAATTAGATAAGCAAGTCAAAAAATCAATCAAGTAAAGGTCCATATGGAAACTGTAACAGAAAATTGAAACATGGAAATTTTAAAACATTTGTTTCACTTTCTATGTACATAACTGAAAGACAATGAAAGATTTCTGAAATGAAGGAGAAAACAATAAAGATTTTTATATAAAATGTTAAAATATGACTTTTTTTTCATAATCATCTTATTTTATGGACTTATTCTACTTATTGTTAATAATTTAAAATGAACATAAATCAAATTTTAATTTTTGCATTAAACATACTTTATCAGTTTTTAGATGTATATAAAACTGTGCTTTTAATAAATTTTTTTAAGACCTTTTGTTACAACATTTATATCTAATAAATGATGGATAACCCTAGTCCCGCGCTGTCTGATGTCTTATATTTGTCTAGTGTTTTAAAAAAAAGTCACGATTTAAGTCTGAGCTTTTATCTTAGGTTTTGATATATCGAAAATGTCCACAAATTTTCATTGGATTTTAATGTCGCAATATCTTCTATTTCTCGTTAGGATGAGAAATCCAACAATTTTCTTTACAATATCTGAAAAAAGTTATTATCAGGACAAAATACAGATTTTTTAATTCATTATTCTTATGAAAAACGACAGACATGTGTTAGAATATTTCTTCGGATTTTTTCGAAGCTTTATCCTTGGTGTGTGAAGTGAAGAAATAGGTGAAGAACAAGGCAAGAATTTGTCTTACACTTGTCTTTGCTTTTGCAAAACAAAACCGACTTTATCTGAATTTTATCTGCTAATAAAAGTTAAGAAAAAAACAAGAAATTGTCTGATACCTCTCTTGTGTACTTTTATGAAGTTCATCGGATATTCTCTCAGGTTAATCTACTGGATACTAAAAGTCAAGACAAAGATTAGAAATTGTCCGCGGTTCCGAATAATGTAAATTACCTTGTATATAATTTGATTTCGTCATAATAGATTTGTTCTCAGTGCGGTAAACATATTGTTTTGTGTTTTATTAGTTTTCAGTGTTTTTAAGAATTTTTAGTAATTTAAATATATTTTTAATAAATAAATTTAAAAAATATATAACAATTTTTTGGAAATAAAATTTGGTGGGTATACAGTTTATAAATTAGTCTGTTTGTGCTTAAATTGTTATTATGTTTTAATTACAAAAATACGCCTTCCTATATCGCTTTTACTTCACTATGCATAGCAAGAAACGTAATTTGATTTTCTCTGCATTTTTTCCTTTTTGTTCTAATCGTGATGAAGCGTAGATAGTGTTTTATTTTCTAACGGCAATCATATTGTGATTGTATTATTGCAGTATTTGTTCGACTTGCAACATATGTAAAATTTATATTGTAATGGTATGGCTGATAGACGTAAAAAATATCGTCTTGTAAAAAGAGAAGCCCAACACTTTGTTCGTAATTATTTTCGTAGTACGAAAGCTATTAAGGACAAGCTATCATCAAGCACCTTTTACCAGGATAATTCTAACAAACATCAGAATAATGGTAATCAAGCCGTTCACTCTGAATTTCCACCTTTGCTTAATCCGACTCAAAGTACACATAGAGCTACAGGCGACAATGATACAACTAACAATGTGGTAACAATGAAGAATGGAATGAACAATTTATCAAACACGGATTATCACAGTTCTTCTGATGAAAGCACAATCGAAAGCAATAATATTCCAACGTTAGAAGAAAAATTAGCAAATTGGGTAACATTTTCCAAATGTCCAATAATGCACGTTAATAGTTTACTCAAGGTGCTAAGACCACACTTTCCATTTTTACCATTTGATGGTAGAAAACTTCTACGCACACCTAAAAAACATGAAATTTCTAATATGATGGAAGGCCAATATTTGCATGTTGGGTTTAAAACATGTTTGAACCGTTTATTGAAATTCTTTATTGGTCCAACGAATACCGTTCTACTAGATGTCGGAATAGATGGAGTAGGCGTAAGTAACAGTTCTACGAGCACATTATGGCCAATTCTTATAAGTATAGTTGGTCAATCAAGGGTGGAAATGGTAGGCACTTACTTCGGCACATCAAAACTGGCAGATGTAGATATATTTCTTGAGCCATTTGTTTCTGAAATGAAAGAAATTTTACAAAACGGCTTTGTTTGGAATGGCCGTTTTTATGAAATTAAAATTAGATCCATTATTTGTGACGCCCCTGCTAGAGCATTTGTTTTGAACGTAACAACACACACGGGATACAGCAGCTGCTCTAAATGTGAAATTCGAGGCTTATATGTTCTACATAAAGTAACATTTCCTTATGGTGTATACGCACTACGGACAAATTTAAGTTTTAGGGACAAAGTAGACGAAAATTTTCATTTAAGTAAAAATACAACAACAATCGAGCACCTTGGAATTGGTTGTGTTTCACAAGTTCCAATAGATTATATGCATGCTGTTTGTCTGGGTGTTGTAAAACAAATACTTTCTCTGTGGGTTGAATGTCGTTTAAGATTGTACAGTTTACCTAACAGAGTAATTTTAAAAATTTCAGAAGATATTATGTCTATATCCAGACAAATGCCTGCAGAATTTAGTCGCACACCCAGGCCACTTTCGATGCTAAGACGATATAAGGCAACTGAATTGCGACAATTGCTCTTATACACTCTGCCATTTTTGATAAAAGGCAAGGTGCAAAAAATCTATTATGACCATTATCTTAAATTACACTGTGGACTCAAAATTCTATGTTCAGACGAAATATGTCTTGCAAACAATGAATTAGCTGAAAATCTCCTGAAGGATTTCGTTAAAGACTTCAGTGAATTATATGGAATTCACACCATGTCGTTCAATGTACACAGTCTGTTACATTTAAGTAAAGATGTACGAGATATTGGTGCTTGTCTAGAAAGCTTCAGTGCTTTTAAATTTGAAAATTTCATGCAATTTATAAAAAAATGTTGTAGGTCAGGGCATAAGGTGCTAGAAGAGTTGCACAACAGAATAACAGAAGAAAATAACTTCAGCCACGTACAGTATTTGAGAAACAATGAGAAAATTCTAAACGGTGTAGCCGAAACAATTACTATTGGAACTACAAAATTATCTAAAAACTCACCAGACAATTACTGTATGCTAGACAAATACATTATTGTGCAAATTTTGCAAATAGAAAAACAGGAAAAACAAACATTATTTACAGGAAGAGAAATTCTTGCTTTGAAAGATTTATATGACTATCCTATCCAATCTCGTTACCTCAATATATTCACTTCTTCTAACATAACGTATGGACGAACATTTGTTTTTGAACAAAATCGAATTCAGAGAAAAGTTGCCTTCCTAACTTTAAATAATTCGTACTATTTTTTAGGACTACACAAAATTTAAAATATATTCGTCAATTCACATCAGCAGCAATAACCACAAGAAGATATATTGAAAAAATGAGGTATGTAATTCATTTTTAGTAGTACATACATATGTTATACGAACTTTTGTTATATAATATTTTACACATTACTTTTTATACTTAACATATAAACGTATTTTCATAGTTACTGCATTGTCGCGTTTGATGATGAGGAGGCATGCGAAGTTATACCAATAAATTGGCTAACAAAAGACAAATGTCATTGTTTTTGGCCACCTAATAAAAACATTAAAAAATTACAAATAAACAGTGTTATACCCAAGGAGAATTGGAAACAAGTGGAATGTCGAGTACTTTTTTATGCAGGTGACTTTTATTTTTTTTTAAATATTTTTAAGAACAATTTTCAAAAATGATCTTTGCACAGATTCCTTTGACGATGCAAATAAAAAATGCGACAGGGCTCTTTGGCAGTCAAGTGCCGAAGAAGATCCAGATAATCAACAACCACTCCATAATTCAGAACAGAACACCAGTACTACTCAAGAGCAATACATATTTACACTGATTGGAAATGAAAAACAATACAGTTGCATGCAAAGTTCTGTTGCGGACCCAAGTGAATTGAATATAAGTGAACTCTCACCTCTTTTTACTACACCCGGAAAAAACAATCCTCAAAGTTTTCTAGTACAGGGCAGTATCGCATCAAATGTAGACCAGTCGACTACACAGAATACTGGTGCATCATATGGAGACCAGCCCTCTCAATCTGTCAATATGGTTAATTCCAGTATACAGTCATTTATAGGTAACTTTTAACTGATTTATTTTTTAATTTCCAAATTCACGAGCACATATTAGGAAAGCAAATTTTACATGTTATTATAATATCAAATGAAGTTTTCATTGGTATATTTATTAAGTAACATTTTACTTAAACGTGTAAAAGACTGTCTTGTTGTTATATTAAGCATTTTGATTTAAGATTTCAAAAAATAATATACATGTACATATTTTTCATGTATTTTCTCAAAACAGAATTGCGTTTTGAAAAGCTGCAGCAATACATTGAAACCCGAATTAGTACAATGGAAAATAATTTTGCGAAAACAATTGAGAATTTGGTGAAAAATTATGTTGCTAGTCCTCATCAATATAAAACGAACGGTGAAACCGTTTTTTTCAACACCATCGATGAATTTATAAAATTTGAGAACTATCTTCAAGAGGATAATGATATTCAAAAAATGGTAAGGAGCGCGTGAAGAAAATTTAAGACTTCAATAAAGAAATGTCGATCAATATGAATCCGATTTTTATGTGACAAAGAACATTTTGTAAACATTTGGTTTTCGAAACAAAATAAGTTCAAAGTTATTGAGAAAGTCTATCAAATCGATCAATTTTTCGTAACTGACGTCTAAAAAATTATTATATTACTTTTAAAAATATATATTTTTTTTTCATTTAGAACTTTGTGAAGGGGATCCATGGCGTAGACATATGTGATTATTTTAAAAAGGTGATTTTAAACACCTTCAACGAAAATGTAATATGTAACTTGACGTGGAACGAGGTCCAAGACGAAAATAAGGTCTCTCTCAAAAGAACAAAATTTATTCAAAATTTGGAAAGTAAGTTAGTTTTTCATTGCTAAACATATTCATATTTATTGTTAATATAAAAAGACAATCAAATTGATCGGATACACAATTTTTAATATAATTATTCTCTTAATTTTAGGTATATGCGTTGAAATTTTCGGAAATAAAATAATGACAAATATTCAGAAGTCATTTAAATCTACACTGGTCAAATTAAAAGATGCACTAAAAAAACAAGAAAATAGGAAAATGCAAAAACATAAAAATGCTGGAGAAAATAGTAACTTAGAGAATTACGGAAAAAATGAAAAGTAGAAATATATTTATATGTACATATACATATAAAATTTCATTTCAATTTATTTTATTTTTTTAAATTGTTTTTTTTTTCGACATTTTTCTTTTGAACTAGATTTTATTGCTCTTTGTCTAGTTTTTATTTTTAAGATTTAAATATTTGAATTAATATTATACAAACTAAAGAAAGCAATGTACCAAAACAAGTATGAAATATTGAGTTAGCAATAAGGAAAATTTTGTAAGAATTGCCAAAAATGAATTTAACTTTTTTTTCAATAAACATTAATAAAGGCAAAAAATATTTTACATTTTATTGAATTTAAATATTTGTTTATGTCAAAATATATCTAAACCATATTTCATCTATAAAAGTCTCGAAAAATTCTAAAGAATAAACAGGTATATATTCTGCAGAAATGTTGAGGATAAATAGTGCAGAATTTCCAATGACAAATTCGCAATACTACTCGACGATAAATTCTAAAGAAAGGTCCATGAAGTTTTCTTACATTTTTCTTAATAAAATATCTTAAGACTTTCCTGAAATATTATCAAAAGAACTTCGATTGAAATTTTCTTGCGATTGTAGTAAGAAGTACCTTTGACACATTCCTAAGACAGTGTCGCACTTAGCCCAGGACAATCCTGTAAAAGCCTGCAGAATTTCTAAAGAAATGTCCTAAGACACAAAACATGGGACAAGACAAGATCTGACGACTTTCTAATGAATTTTCAAGGATTGTGGGACTAGGGAACAGAACGCTAATTGCTAACGCTAACTTCTTCAATAATACATTTTAATTTACAATTTAATGAACATGTGTACGTTGTAAATGCATCCCACACGTTTTTCGAATTACCCTCATAAGATTTTAAATATTGTTTACAATGAGTATTTTCATTGTACATAATACGTAATGGTTAAATTATATTTAATGCTCGCCTTATGCTATGACGTATTTTATCACCAGTATTTATTGACTTTTGGCGCATTATTTTTTCCATTAAATGTTATAATTTGTAAATACTCAGCTAATGATGATCTACCTTTTGCAGTGTCTAGCTGCTTGATCACATATTCAACAATGTATACCACCACGTCCTAAAAATATTCATATATTATGTTCAAACCCAATATCTTTACATAAAAGCAGCATCTAATGATTTAAAACTTTACATGTGATTGCAATAAATTGCAACAATTTTCCTGATAAAAAACAATATTTTTAATCCAAAATATTGGGATCTCCAAATTTTATAAAACCATTCTTTTTACCAAGTGAAGTCTAAATTGTACAAGATCATCTACATCTTTAAGCCAATCAGATAGTGTTGGTTCTAATTTATGAACAAAATCAATACAAAATTAAATACAAAATGAATGCTTAATAAAATTGTAATTAGGTGTGCATACCAGTGTAAATTAATGGCAGAATAGTGTGATAGAGATGGCGAAGAAATTTTTGTGCTAAAGCGCAGTTTCAGCTTCCTTGCATATTTTTTCCATTGTAATGGATAATTATCCTTTGCTGTTTCACCTGAAACGTAACACAATCAGCACCATCTAAGATTGCATTGGCAACATCGGAAATTTCAGCGCGAGTTATCCATTGATTCAAGTATTTGTGTTGCACAAATCACTGGTTTTCCTTGCTGTAATTTTATTAAATAAATTAATAAAACATAAATTAAAAACAAACTATTTTTAGTTCTCTTATTGCAGTGAGAAAATCTTTTCTGGTGGTACGGCTACGGCACCATCAGATGCAGCAATAATTTCATATAAATTATGCATATCCGGTTGATTTTACAGCTTTTTTCCTGCATCATCGGGTACACAGCAGATTTCGCGAAATGTATGTGCATTTCAAATAAATTATGCAAAAACCATGTCTACTCCTTGTTCAACATCAAATTTAAAATCTGATTTGTTTTTTTCAGATACAGCTAACAAATCGACTGGTACTCCTGGTAAATTAACACCTTTTCTTGAACCGAGTATTCGTTTTCAATTGTAAGAATTAATGCATCACCTTGAATTTCTTTAACAATCAACGAAATAAGACGTTCATCAACGAATACTCTATTATTTGGTTTAATAACATCAACAATATTTACATAATCAACAAAAATCGCATCCTTATGACCCTTCTCTGCATATTCCTTATTTGTTGTTAATTTTATTTTATCATTTCGTTTAAGTTTAACTTCAGCTGTACTGCTACCACCAGTACGAATTTCATGTTCTTTTTGAATCTATTGCAGAATGTGAACGATTCTTATCTCCTTAAATTTTGTTTAAATTAAATGACAAACTCCTTTACGAATATTTTTAATCGTATCGTGAAAGAAATTCAATTTTGCTATGTTCATTCTTCTTTGCATCATTTTTGTTATCATTTCAATACTAATCGATGCTGGCCCAATTGTACATACAAATGATGCCAGATAATCGAACATGTGGTGCAGGTAATGCAAAATCAAGTCCTCACATATATTTAAGATGATTTGGTGTTTTAGCTACTTCCATCTGGGAAACTGTTGTCATCTAAAAAAGAAAACAAATAATCGATATAATATTAATACTTAATCTTTCAAATTCAAATTTTAAACAAACAATAATAAAAAATTATTATAACAATGAATGACCATATGAAAGCTATAGATAAAATGGTATATTATACATTATAATATGTACACATATATAGTATAATTGTTTTCGTTTGTAATGAATTAATAATCCTATAGAATTTCCGGATTTTCATTATATGTTTTAGAATGTAAACAAATTCCAGTGTAATATGACGTTTCCAATACTGTGTTGTCATTTGTTTGACGTTTCCATTACATTTGTTAAAATTTTTCAATTGTATGTACCAATTTTCATAAAAATCGGTGGTTGGTCCTAAAAGGAACTTCAGCCCATTTTTCTCTTATATCCTTACTCTGTCACATTTGTTAACATTCTTCTATGCGGTATGATTATCCTTTTGTGGAACTTAACTACGCCATCTATCAAACATAAAGGAACTTCAGAAATGTCAATAATTAAAAGGTTAAAAAGAATATAAATCCTTAATGATTTGTATAAGCATACATTTTAGGATAATCTACGAATCATAAGCATTCGATTGGTATATATCAAGTGGTATTTCATTGTTAATTTTGGTCGTATGAACGAGTAGGTCGAAAAAGGATTTTTGCTTTTTAAAGGATATAGATAATGTATCCTTAAAACTCATACCCAAACTCATATATTTGTTTTGATGCAAATAGTCTTGTAAGACAAGATTCCATAATCTACTGCTATTTTGAAAAATCTACTGCAATTCTACCAGACGTTTACTGTACTTTTTATTTTTTGGCGTCCGAACACTTATGCCATAGAGTAGATATAGAGAATAATGTTCCATATAAAACTTGATTTACAGTTATAAAAATTTCCTATACACGTTATAAGGTGCGAATGAAAAATAAAATTTTGTGGCTTGGAAAAGTCGATAGCAATATTAATGGCCATAAGGATCCTTAAGAAAGATAAAGAAATCAAAAGAAAGCGGGGCATGACATTTTATGATTTTTGTTTTATTTTTTACAAATAATTTCTCTAAATTCCCATTGCTTACAAAATTTAGCAGTTTATTTCTCTAATTTTCTCAATGCTGAATGACGTAGTTACAAATCGGTGTGAATACCAACACACTGACAGCCATTTAAAAACATTAAAAAAAAAACGCACGTGGAAAACATATGATCGCACAACTACATTCGCAGGTAATATACTCTATCGGTGTAAACCACTAATATTGTCGCACCTAATATCCCCATTAAAAAAACGCGTTCATAAAAAATATGTAAACAAACAAATATTACACATACTTAACCGAAATTCTCTGCTGAGTTTAAGAAAGTGTTATGTGTTTCTTTTTCATATAAAGGTTCTTTTTTATAACTTTATGCTTCTATTTATGGTGGGACTTTCACGTACAGGAAAATTTTTGTTTTTTTTGGTTGCATGGGGAATAAAACAATGAAAACAAAAATAAGTCCTTGTTACTTCTGTGACGTCAGAGACATTTTTCTCTTATCTCTATACTCTTTGCTTATGCCAACTTATGCTGTCAACTCAAGTGTCAAGTGTCAGTTTAGTTTTGTTTTGTGTAGTTTTAGATTTTATTTTTAATTTGTTTAGGTTGTTTGCATGAAAAAAATTATGCGGGATGTTATATATAGAAATATTCAATTTAAATATTTAAAATCATGTTTTAAATTTAAAAGTAAATTGTGATGTTGTGCAGTTGTGATTATGAACACATTTTTTCTGTGAATATTTTGTTTTAATTGATATCTGGTCAATAAATTTAAAATATAAAAATAAATGGAAACATCTGGTAGAAAATCATAACAAATGGAAAATACCATTAAAATGCCGGTTTCGTAAGGCACTTCAACGTGAATGAAATATACATTAACATTATGTAGAATCAAATTAAAATTACAAAATATTAATTTCTTAGTATTGAGGTAAGTTATTGCACCCGGACATGTTCGACAACGTGTGATGTAGTTTGTCACATGAATTTTATAAATAGTGTCGTGATAAAATTGAATCAAATTTACATAAAACATGCAATAAGTGTACAACAAGAAATAATGTCAGTTTTGCAAATTATTCTTTATTAATAACAATGCATGTGCAAGATACTACATCAACATCAGTTCAAGACATTCAAAGTCAAAGTGCAATTAGTTCACAAACAGAACCATTAAAGACAATATTAATATAAAGTTCAGAACTAATTGTACATCATCATCTTGATATCAATGGTACCAACAGCATTGGATATTGAGATTTTATTCTCTCTAGTAGATGCAAATTTATCATTTTTTCGAAATTAATCACAAGGATAAATTATTGCACTGCATTCACCTAGACCAGCTAAAGTGAATCCAGGCATACTGTGCAATATAAATTCTGTTAATTCTGTTCATGAGATAAAATTTTCAAATAACGAAATAGTTCAAAGTTGACGGAACAGAAAGTGCATTATTACATTGTTATTACAATATCTTCGTTTAAATTGTCTGGTTCTTATGTGATTAAAAATGTTCAACCTTCAATTAACGGTACGAATGTTCAGTATGTTTAACAATATGATTTTAAGGACAAAAAAAGTTAAATTTCCAGAATACTGATCATAACAATTTTGGAGGATAGAATTTATTTATATCATTTTTTTAAAAGTGAAAAGTCTGAAAATAAATTGTATTAAAATACAGAACATTTGGGTGAAATACAGTATGGAATAAAAAGGGAAGCTCCGTATGGATTTGAAGTTATAAACCATGATGTGTTACAAACATACAAGGTGAGTCTATAACAAAATAATGTCAGATTAGTACTAAGATTAATGTATGGTAATCTTAGGGTAACATAAATAGGGTATGTTCCACAATTATCAGTAAATGCAATTTATCTCAGTATTTCCTAAAAAATTTATACGAACAAGCTTTCCTTTAAGAAAATCTCAATTTTCAAGTCTGATACTATACATACATTTATACTACAAGTAATCATATATCGTAATGGAATGAATTTATGAGATAAGTCACTAACGATATAAACAATGTAACATTCAATTCAATTGAATTAATTTACTAACAATTCATGGTTGTACTTACATGCATTCAAAGTGATATTCAATGATTTTTATATTGTCGCTTTCATATTCATATGTACATATGTAGGCAAAGTACTAGAATGTTATAAGATTGAAGGTATATGATGTGAAGTTCTTTTATGAAAAATAATTAAGTAATATGATGGATAATGACATTTTAATCGAAAAAGTTCGGGTATATTAAGAGATGTGTGATATGTCCAAAAAGGAGTACTCTTCTACCTTAAAAATGTATCATAAATGATAAATGTGTGTTATATCTCCATCCTTGAGCTTGATGTTCTCATCAATAATGTTAGTACTTATCGTTATCTTTGTATTATCTATTTTTCGTGTTTGTTATATTGTTCGAATATTGATGTAAATGTGTTAATGTTATATATTTTTAAAAATGCTTATAAAAAGTTTCAGGTAATCTGTTTTTCAACACCAATGGTCCTGTATATAACAGAAACTGACGAAATTCAGTTGCTTTCCATCTGTCAAGCTCAGTTAAATCTCTGGGTTTGCGACTAAATTCATAAGAAATACAATTGTTCATATTTTTCAAGTCCATTGATATGGCTGTAATGTCTGATTTTTTTAATGAATAGGCTTTTTCACGAAGTTTTACTCAAGCTTGTAGTAAAGTTTTCATCACACCAAGACAGACTAGATGCATGTAATCTAAAACAAATTGTTCTACAAAATCTATCTGTATAGATTCCAACAATAAAGGTTCAGCCTGATGGTAGTGCTCTTACTGAGTTCTTCCACGAAATGAAGCATTAGTTCGTAGTGTACACTTTTCGTAGGGATATATAATTTTGTGATTTATTCTCTCTCCCTTTCGTTCGCATTTGATACAGCTAAAATATCCTGTGTGATCTTTGATATATAATGAAAAAGATCGAGCTGGAGCATCACAAATGAAAGCACGAACTTTGATAGTATAACATCTCCTTCGAAAAGTGAAGCCTTCAGACGATAGTTGGTTTACTTCCTCAATAAATTTTTGCAAAAGTCATTACTGTTTGGTGGCTTGGAATTTTCCTCATATACTCCAACCATCATGACATAATTGGTCTGTACTACACATGCAAGTATTGGCCACACCTGGAGTTTTGAGCTTTTTGAGATTGGTAAACTATCAATATTAATGTCAAGCTCAAATATTTCTGATTTGTATTGCGTTTCAGTAAAAAATAAGTAAAAAAAATATGTTAATATATGTTTCAGTAAAAAATACAGTAAAAAATAAATGTTATTTTTTGACTGTAAAAAAAGTGGTTATAAATGCACATGATTATTTGTGCTCTCACTTTTTGGTGCATGATTATTTGTGCTCTTATATAAATTGCTGGAAAAGCTAATGGTTCTTCAATTTTGGAAATTTTTTTTTATGTCTTTGATCATGTTGATGAAAATGAATCACTTTAATGTGGTTTTCAATTGTGATCAATGAGCTACATAGCATAAACTTAAAGATGGGTTAACAGTTGAAACTAGTACAGCTATTGTTGCATATTATTAGAATGGGATTTCTTCATCAGAAATGGCCAGAAAATATGGTATTCATTGAAATACTGTTCACTATCAAGTAAACACAAAAAAAAAAACCAAAGGATGTTTGAAAACAGCTAAAGGACGAAGTGAAAAAAGGAAGACAACATAAAGAACACAAGTACTTTTCACTTAATCCTGCCGTATGGCTAGGTGCATCATCATGTTGGAGAGTAAAATTGGTGTTTATCAATCAGTGTCTAGCTGGTGAATCAACTTCCTTAAAATTTTCGAACAGTGTTGTTTATTCACGTTCTCCAGGGGCTTAGTAATGGATTCTGTCAATCATTGTATGACATAAGCACTTTTTTATAAGCACTTTTTTTACTGTCAAAAAATAACATTTATTTGCTAATTTTTTTTTTCATAAAATATTTAAGGTACTAGTTATAAAATAAAAAAAGAATTTTTGAAAAAATGCTGTTATTGTAAAAATTACAGTGAATTTTATTTTGGTTTTAGCATGAAAATAGCAGAGCACAAATAATCTTGAACAACACTGTACATACTTATATATGAATTTTGAATTTTGATGCGTATGTAAAGGAAGTGCACACAAATTGTGTGTTCAATGTTCATAGTTTTTATATATGTATGTACATACATATGTACATATAGTAAGTACTTATGCATGAAATGATATACATTTGAGTTCAGACGTAACATATGACATATAAAAATTCTCGACGAACGATTCTAAAAGGCTTTGTGCAGTAGAAATATTTCCTCTAAAGCTTTTAGGACAAGACAGTAATCTATATGCACAATGCAAAAGAAGAAAAATATAGTACACATCTTCATGTACCTTATTTTTTAAAATACAGATCCCTGTGTATAAAATAAATTGTCGATACTCTACGGCTTTCCAATGTTTAATCTCGTCAAGAGATCGTAGCTTTCTTGCAAATTCTTTTGGAATAAAAGAGTACAATAGTTTTAAATGCTCTGATATATCTGATTTAATATCGTCATTTATTTTACAACAGGGTAATAACTTATTTTCTATTAACCGTGACAAAAACTTTTTCATTACTCCCAGATCAATAAGGTGCATGGGATCAATCGCTATTTGTGAAATCATGTTTACTCCAATTTCTTCTAGAGGAGTTTTTCTTGTGTGGAAATATTTTTGATGTACTAATAAATATTTTCTGTCTAAAAAATCTTGATCCGATAATAAAGTTGAGCTTTTGGTAGTATATACCACAGTTTTGTTAATTTTCTTTCCAACTTGATTGCATTTAGTACACCCATGAAATGATGTATGACCCCTTACTCCACACACAAATGATTTAGCTGGTGCATCAAATATGAACGCTCTTAATTTTAATTTTATTTTCTTATCATTTAATATTAAACCATTCTCTGTTAAGTCTTTTACTTCTAAGATAAAATCATGTAGGTAATTATCTATGCTTGAGGGCTTCTTGATTCCTAAATACGTTCCTATTAAAAATACTTTTATGTTAGAAACATTAACAATTTTCCCTAAAATGGGCCATAAACAAATGTTTGAACTTTTATAGAGTGGTAAACCGTCAATGTTGATATCAATAATTACTTCTTCAAAATCATGTATGATATGACTTATTTTCTGAAATTGGTTTTTAATGCCGTAATGCCAATATTGACCCGGAGCAACTGTTCTTAATGTAATTTTCTCCGCACCATTATTTATTAACCCTTTAAGACTGTATGGAACGTCTAAATTTTCTTCGTGTAGAATTTTTAATAAAGAATTAACGCATATTCTGCTTGGGTTAATTTTTTAATTTTAACTCTTTTAATTTTTCTTTAAGAGGTGCTGTTTCAAATTCTTCATTTATGTTAGCTTTTGAATCTAATTCTAATGATGGCAAAACGGACTCAGATTCTCTTTCTGTATTGTTCTCATTTTGAAAATATCTTGTTAAGTAAATTTCTTTTTGTTTTTTTATATCTCTTGCAAGTTGTCTCTTACTTATGCCTTTCCTTTTATACATTTTTTCTTTTTAAGCACTAATACAATAACAAAATATACAATAAATATACAATAACAAAAAAAACAAAAAATTATAATTTTCTAAATTATATATAGTATATATTAAATTATATATTAAAAAATTGTTTTTGTTAAATAAAAGTTCCATTTTGTTAATAATTTTAATTTTTTTCGGTTTTATATACAAGTATCACTTTTGACGCGTAAATTTGAGGGTATTTTTGTTTGGCCTTATAGAAAATTGGGTGTTTTTTATTTTATCAAACCACTTTTTACATATTTTATAGTTCACAAATAAAGCTTCAATTTTTGCCCTTTTTCATTAAAATTGCTTCATTACTTTTTTTTAAAATTAAAGTTTAAAGTCAAAATTTCGAGGTGTACACACACTTTTGACGCTATTAGCGAAATTTAAAGATGTCAAAACAGTTGAAAAAGAATTTTTTATAATATAGTCAAAGATATAACCAAAAGACATGAAAGTTTTTCAGAAAAATTAAAGGCTTAGCAATACTTATTGTATATTTTAGGACTTACCTTCAATATCAAGTTGTCAATATATTTTTTTAAAAATTCACTTTCACAATATATGTTTTTTAATAAATTTACTATTAAAAACGTAAAATCTAAATTTTTATATATTTTTTTTAAATAAAAAACAAAGCACGTTTCACTTGATCATCTACTGTCGATTGCTTTTGATTATCTGATCAGTTTAATTCTAATCAAAAGCATACAAAATCCGGAAAATTTTTGTTTAGTTTTGTTCAATTTTGTTACACTTTGTTACATTTTGTCAATTATTAGAGAATTTGAAATGACATCATCTTACGCATTCTTCCTGTATTACTACGAATCAAAAGTAGAATCGATTCATTCCTTCTGCATTACTACGAATCAAAAACGAAATTAATTTGTTTTATCTGCATTACAGGGAATCAGAAATAGAATCAATTGATTATTTTGAAATTAATTCAGAATTGATTCTTCTAGAACCCATTCGGTTCTGCACAACTGGGATATATTGTAATACAAAACAAAAGATTTATGGCTTGATCTGTTCTATGCGTATACATACACACATGTACATCAAATACTATATAACACATGATCATATGCATATCGTATATACCTACGTCTACCTGGATATACCTATATTTTATATGTACATACATATGAAATACAAAAATTGTTTATTGACTCTACAGTGCAAATTAAAACATTTGTGACCAAATTATGAGTTCATTTACATTGAAAACTGAATTCATATTATTCTGACATAAACAACAATTACAATACAAGCATTATTATGATTTTCAATTTTTTTATTAGTAATATTTAATTTAAAACCAAGTATCACGTGTTATGGTTGTTTATTATGAATATCATAGTACAAATGTATTAACTGCAATTTAGCTAAATGATCATATGTATTTTATCCGGTACTGTATGTGTATTATTTTAAAATCTGTTATATTATTGATGCCGCCTATTAATTTTTGTCTGAACTGGTTTTTGAAAATTTTCAAATATAAATTGAAACAGAAATAAATATGCAATGAAAATTGAAAATTTCACACAAAAAATAGTAATTTTCATTTATTAATAAAATGTAAACTACGAAACATGTTACATTGATTTTTTTTGCAATCAGTTAGGAAAAGTTGAAATTTTATGTCTATATAACAAAAATTACATAAATCATACGTTTAATAGCAGATAAACTGTAACAAAGTCAAAGTACTTTTTCAGTAAACATGCATTGACTTTTTTTCAATTTTCATGGATTAAAAATAGAAAATCCAAAAGTCCGTTATACTTAAAGACAACAACTTCGTTCAAGCTATGTTTGTTCAAAATTTCATGAAAATCGGTTGAATAGTTTTCGACATATTAGGTGCAACTGAAAAGCTAAAGTTAGATTTTTGTCAACATTGAATCCTTATAATATAAAAACGAAATCCTTTTTGACAACTATTTTTTACCTAATGACCACAACTTTACTTCGTCTATCTATGTGGATCATTTTACAAAAATCGGTTCATAAATAGCTGAGAAACGAGGTGCAAAAGTTTGGAAAATTCTCAAATCTGCGCCTTAACGGATTCAACGGATTTTTAATTTTTACATTTTTGACTGAGCTGATTTCGATTGCAATCAGATGTTGCTGGCTACTCTTAAAACGTTAGATAACATTTCTCCGTCATTATAAGGAGCAAGTACTAAAACACTTTCGCTTTCGTTGTTATCATGTACTTTTACTGTATCATTATTTGTTCTCTAGCATCTGCAACACCATAAATTTGTGTAGAAGTAATTCGAGGTTGACCTGGAAATAAAATAAAATAATTAAAATGGATAATTATGTAAATTAATTGAAAACATTTGGAAAAGGTTTTTTTTTGATTGAACGGGAATTTACAGTTAAAATAAAGGAGCTGTTGTACGGAATTTTAATATAATAATAAAAAAAAATTAAATATATGTATAAAAGAAATTGATCTCTCTCTTTTATTTATATTTTGACCTTTTTCATCTTGGTATGCTTAAGGTTTTCATTTTTCTTTGTTTTGGCTTTTGGTTTCATTTTTCTGGTTGTTCTGATTTTTGTTGTTGTTTAGAATTTGTTCATTGCCATTTCTTAGTTGTTTTTTGTTGTATCTCTAAAGTGAAACATTTCCTATACGAACGGAAAATATGTATTAAATGTCAATTTTTATTTGTGAAATTTATTGATACTAAAGAAAATTCTACAGGTCACTTTACTTTTTTTGTTTCTTTTTCTGTCTTATAAATGATTTTTCGTTTTTGTGGAATTATGCTGAGTGTACTTTTGGGTAGTTTATTTATTATATATACATATAGTACGTATGTAAATTGATTCAATTCTTTTTTTTTTACTTCATGGTTTCTTTTTCTTAACAAAGAAAACGGTTATATTGGTTTGCTAAATGAAACAAAAATAGATTGCATACTTTTCTGTCTTTGTAATTTCTACTAAAATTTCGAAATTTCATTGGATTTAAGTTAACAAGATTTGAAACTTTTTCAAGCGGTTATTCTATTACGTTGTACTATGTAATTTTCATTAATCTTTAGCTTTTCTTTTCATACTCTTAAAATCTGTGTTAAGAGAATGGAAAGAAATTATCTATTTGTATTATCTTCTGAGTTGGTTTTTTTAATTTGCAAATGAACAGTGAATTTTGCATAAATCGAAATTTTTTTTTTCGAATTTCACAATTCGGTAATTTGATTTGAATCGAAAACCGAGTTTATGAACTTGACAAGTGGTGTCTTGTAGTAAATCGAAATTTCACATTTATCATACATACATACATATGTTATCGGTATTTTGATTTACGTGAAAAATGAATATTCAAATTTTAATATGTACAATTTATCTCTTTTTTTTAGCACTGAATATGGTTAATCCATATATATATTTTACTTGCACATTATATTTATTAAATATAATTTGTACCCGCTTTCGGTGGCTTTCGAGACAGATAGTAGATTGTATCTTAGCTTCGGTAAATTACGTCAAAAATAATTAAGTTCTGTACATTCTTTTTCGTATTACATAATTTTAAAATGACAGTACCAATACCATAAGCTTCTACTTTCTCATTGCTAGCTGTGTGAATAGTTGAGTACATTTTTTCATTCCATTTCGAAAACATGTTTCGATCACGACACATATACATACATATGTGCACTGGCACCATTGTCTATACACCAATTACTTTTATTTTTAGATTCTATGTTTGATACCGTATTCATCGCGGCGTTTCTTATTCGAATTCTATTTTTCTTTCGTGCCCAACATTTGTCCGCTTTATGGCCACTTTTTCCACAGTTGAAACACTTTCCATTATATTGTTAGAAAATTTACAAGTGTTTTGTTTTTATATAGGGGTACGTTCCCGAAATAAACGTGGATATAATTTACCGGGACTTGTAAATTTAAATGTAACAAAAGAAGTCGCGAATTTTTTTTGTTACGAATTAACGAGCAAGGAAAAAAAACGCGACTAGCGGTTCCTGAGAGGTTTTTTTTTATGATTTTATTTTGTTTGAACACCTGTACAAGCAAGGGGTGTTCGTAAAAAAAGAAAAAAAAATGCACCAAACACGTTTATTATTTTTTTTTTTAACATTCACTGATTATATTAGGTTTTCAACTTACCCTTTTCTTTGATTTTGTTTTCGTTCTTTTAATTTTGCTCCTTTTATTTTATTTTGTTTTATTTTATTTTATTTTATTTCTTTGTTTTTATGGGCGCCCTTTAACACAATTTTCTTTATGTCCACTTTTCACTTTTTCTTTTGTCTTTATCAATTTTTATTTTTTTTTTTATTTTAGTTTTAAAAGAAAAATCACAAATTTCACGAATTAAATTTTGAAATTTAATTTGTCTATTTTTTCGTCCCGAATTGAATTTAAGTTTAAAAATTTTTAAATTTTTATTTTTCTTGGAAAAAAAAACCGCACTGCACAAACTATTCAAAAAAAAACACGTCTTACTCGGTCAAGGTCTACCGTAAGAAGGAAAAAATGATGGCCGACCACCCACGTTTTTCAAGATCACTCAAGATCATGGTGTGCGAATCGATATTCGAAAATTTGTTTAATCGATCGCACACGATGGATTCGTTCGATAATCTTGAAAAACGTTACAGACGGGGTGGCGCCATCTGTTAGCAATTTTGCAACAATATGTTCAGTATTTCTTTTATTCACTTGTTTGTTCACTACCGTTTTTTTTCACTTCACATTTATTTTCTTCATTCAGAAATGCGTTTTGAAAATTTCCATCTTCACCTAAATTACTTTGGTTTGTTCGCCGGTCCTCCTCTTCAAAAAATTTTGATTTTAGCTGTTCAACTGCAGGCAACTCATCCCTGCTTTCTACAGCTATGTAGAATTTCTTATATTCTACCGGTAACTTGTTCAACAATTGATGATGGCTAACAATTCACTTGGAATTCTCACCCCAATTTCCTCCATTTGGTCAACATTGTTCTGAAATTCTCTTATGTGTTGATTCATAATTTAATCACTACTTTCCTTCATTTGGAAAAGTTTTCTATATAAAATAACCTTTTTCGCTGGTCCCTTTGATGCGTATATCCTTTCGAGAATGTTCCACGCATCTTGGGAAGATTTGGCTTTTTTAATATAGTTCAACTGGTTACTTTTAACACTAATTCGTTTAAGGGTTAAACTCGAGTATAACAAATAATTCGGTTCAACAAAGTTCGTTTAAACTCCAATCCGAGTTTAAGTTAAACGGAGGAATTCCGGCGTTTAAACTCTGTTTAAATAAAATAAAGAAGAAAATCAATAATTGTCAAAAAAACTGTCATAATTTAAATTTTTAATTCAAAATTTGAAATTCAGCTGTTTTCAGCTGTCAAAGCCAATAGTAAATGACAATACAGTGTTCAAAAAACTGCATTTCATTCACAATAGTTTCTTAAACTCGGTTTAATTAAACTGAAGATTAAAGTTGACCGTTAAACTGAATTGGTTTGAATGAAAGTTTAAACTCCCGTTTAAGTTTAACTAATCTCTAGTTTAAACGTTCACTGTTAAACCGGCCATAAGAATTAAAAAGGACAGTGCTTTTTCATCCCTTTGAACCCATTTGGGTACTAATGTTGAATCTATCGGTTTTTCTTTCTGACCAGAAACATAATCTCATAGTTCATTCAGGATGAGCACACTTTTAATTTGCATACGCCACGATTCATAATTTTTCACACACTGTACTGCTATGGTTTGATGTCATGTGTTTTTTTTAAATCCACTTTAATCACAGCAATCAATTTAAGTTCTTTTTCAGATTTTATATTTAAGACACAATCTTTAATGTTTAGATTAAATTTCCACTTTTTTTTTATTTTATTTTTATTTCCAATCACTAAAATAAAATTCCCTTTTTTACAAAAACGTGATCTGGGCCCATAACCTGTTAAGGTTATATATATATGTATGTATATGTATATAAACACATACACTCCCGGCCACTTGGATAGGTTCACTTATTTTTTTCGTACAATTCTAAAATGAAGAAGGTTTTTTTTCTTACCTGCACTATTTTTTGTTTTGTTTTTAACTAACAGATGTTTAATGTAGAAAAACTCTGACCATGACATTACATTTCTGTTAAACCCCATTCTTTTTTCTTTTGTTTTTTAGTTAAAGCTGATTTTTTTGCAGTTTTTTCCTTTTTATATTAGGGCTGTCTTTTATCACCCTCCGCACAGTCCTTACACCGTAGTTCTGTCGCCAATTTGGGCTGCTGTTAATGTCGAATTCGACGTTTCACGAAGAATCGCACGACGTTCTCTTTCACTAGTCGCCCTCCATGTCCTCCCTTTCTGATTTTTGCCGTAATTTTCGGGACCCCGCACAAAATTATTCTCCACTTTCATGCTTCTATGTATGTAACCTTATGTGTATATTAATATGAAATAATATCTTTGAACTAATGTAAAAGTTTTCACTGCTATTGTTTTGAAAATTACCTTTAACAGATTGGATGAATTTTTTTTTTCTAATAGCAATCTTGAATTCATCATCAAAGCTATTCCATGTTAACTTGACGCTCTTTTCGTCAGTGAAAATATTGTGTAACACTCCTTTGAAAAAGTCTGACGCATCAGCAGGTTGTAATTGTGTTAAAAACAACACGAATTTGTTACAACATAATAATTATTTGAAATGCTGATGAAATCATAAATATATGTATATGTACATACCATTACTTATTCACAGTTTCACAGTCATTAGTTATTCACAGTACATACCACATTCGAAATCAGCTTCGATTTTGAGAAAATCTTTGGAAGTAATTGTTTTACCTCCTGGCACTGATACATTCAAAATCTTGGTCGTCAGGTTTTCGAAACATTTTGCAATTTTTTTTCTAAATTTTGTATGTAACTTTCCACTTTAAGTTCCTGTTTAAATTTTTCGTTCATGAAGTTTATTATTTCAAGTTTAAGACTTTTAATCTTGATCCTTCAAGATTATAAAAAAAAATAATTTTTCCACTTTAAAGGAAACACTTTTTAATTTTAATTTGACAATAATTTTATTATTTTTTATTATCTCACAATATACTTCACAATTCTATAATACATATGAAATTTTATTTATATGTGCTTTTTATTCAAAGAAATAATTTTGTATTTAATTCATTTATCACTATGTATTTATATGTATTTTGTTTGCGAATTTATCACTATGTACTTGTTGTAATATTTCAATAAACAAAAAATGTATTTTAATTTACAAATTTTAATTGTTATAATGTACAAAATAAAAAGCGTTTATTTCACAATTTTTAAATTGATGATTGATGCAACCTCATCCGATGACCGTCAAAACGAGAAGAACGTAGATTCATAATTTAAAAATAATAATGTAACCATCAATTATTCAAAATGCTGTTAGATGAGAATTACAATGAGATATACCATTACACCAAACTATCAAAGGATGTGTGTATGTGTATGTGTAGATGGTATTCAAACAAATCGTATGAGATTACAGTACAATGTTCAATATTTTAAGCTATGCAATGTACATAAGTTATGTTACAATTCAAGCAATATACAATTTTAGTTAGGTAGAAATTTACAATTTATCAATTATGATTAACAGGCAATATGAGAACTAAAGAGAGAATGCAATCAAAAAATATGAGAAAGTAAATGTAAATATAATACAATAGCTATAATACAATATAATGCTAAATAATACTAAATCCATATATGTCGTACAATATAGTACAGTAGTATAGTACATAAATGGTGTAGTATATAGTAGAGTAGTAAATGTAATACAATAATATTAGATCCATTTCTCAACAGTACTTTTACATTTATTTCAACTTGTAGTTGACTTGTCGAACTCTCAACCAGAACTGAACTTTGTTAATTTTCACTTCTTTAATGTAAATTACCGGCACATTAATTAAGAACGTGACCGTCTGAACTTTGGTGAGAATTTCCGTTGCGCGAGTAACTTGAAAATACGCGTAATATTTATTTTGCGAATTATGCAAAATGTCTTGATGGAAAAGAAATTTATGCTTTTTATGAGAAGAAATTTGATAATTAATACATATATTCCATAAGAAAGAAATTGTATACATGCATTTTAATAATAATTAGAAATCATCAAATTTTTGTGAAATATTGCAAAATATTTCATGAGAAAATAAATTTTGCGTGTTTATTTGGAAAAATAATTCTTATATGAATTTTACAAGTATGTTATGTGAAAATAAACAATGTTCAGAGACATATTATGTTATATTTTTGGTATTGGTGTCCGATATTGTAACACCCCCTCCCTTATATTGTGGGTTCGACGAAACAATTCTTATACCAATTTTATCTTTATTATTAGAATTCTTTTCTCTCATATATTTTTTTAAATTTTCTCATTAAAATTAAAATTATTACTAATAAAAGTATAATTGAATTTATGCTAATTGTTATTACATTGATTTTATAATTTTTATGATTTTTGTAGTTTAATTTTCTAGTTTGTGTCTATTTTCAATATTTTCTAAATATAAAGTATCTAGGCTTAATTCTTTAACAATTTCTTTTTCTTTTATTTTAGTTATAAAATTTGGCATTATAATTTTATCATAAAAACTTGTTTCAAAATTTTCATATTCTTTGTTTTGTATCTTAATTTTACAGTTTCTAAACTTAACTAAATAGTTTCCTTTTATGTTTATTTCTAGGTTGTTACAATTTTGTTCGATTTTACTTTCTTTTAAATTTTTTGTTATTACAATACCAGTTCTTATTTCTAAAATTTCCTCTGCTTTTGTATTGCCGTCTCTGTTTTTCTAACACCTAGAAATGGCAGAGATTGACAATACAATGTTTATTTTAATAACAAATATAAAGTGCAGCTGATTCGTAAACCAGAATTAGGGAGTTGGGCAGCAAAATGAAAAAGTCTTGTTTTAATCGTTATAAAACTTATATTTATTAAAAATTAAAAATTAGCAAAACAATTTATAAAATAAAAATTCAAGCAAATAAATAAATTAATAAAAAATTCAATTAATAAAATAAAATTCAAAATAAATAAAAAAATTCAAGGAAATAAATAGTAAAAAAAAATTCAAAAAAAAAATTATAATTAAATAAGAATTCAAAAAAAAGATGAATAAATAATAATAAAAAATTCAATAAAAAACAAAATTAATACAAATTAAAATGAATTAAATAATAAAGAAATGAAATTAACGTTTGGCCCTATTCCACCTTTCGAATTCTAGGGCGGTCTATGAATAAAGAGAAAAAAAAAAAAATATAGAGAATTAAAATATTATAAATTATATATGTAATTGTGTTAGTACAGACTTAGTAAAAATTACTGAATTGTTTTTGGTTTAAATGTAATATACCGGATCTTCACTTAAGATTCGCTGAATATCAGTTTAAATGTAGATGATATTCAAGTTAAGATTCGCTTGAGATATCACTACGAAGGTACTTTGGATCCTAGTTAAGATTCGCTAGAATCCGGATTAGTATAAAAATATTTTTGATTTAACGATCCAGGTAAGATTCGCTGTCTTGTTAAATCGGGGGTACCTTTTAGTTAAGATTCGCTAAAAGACTCTAGAGGTTCGAAGGATTAAGATTCGTCCAGACAAGGAATTAGTGAAGTGTTCTTTTTGAAATTTTGATCAAAAATGATGATTTCTGATGAATTCCATCTCGTTTATATACGATCTGGGTAAACTGTATTTCTATTGTTTCCCAGTTTAAACAATGGAACAATGTAAACAATAAATTCTATGTTTATTGCACTTGTCAAATAATGAAAATAAATAGTTTGACAAGTGCAGTAGTGTTGTGTGTAGTAAATAAATAATGAAATAAATATTGAAATAAAAAATGATCGTGACAAATAATAAAAATATGAAAAAATAATAAATATGAAAAGTGTGAAAAATAATATGTGAAATAAGATGTGAAAAAGGAAATGGTAGTGAAAAAAAAATTAAAATAATGTGTTAGTGTAAAATAAAATAAATATGTGAAAAATATATAAAAGAAAAAAGGTTATGCTTTGCTGTTTGGGCAAAACAGCTTTACCTAATGATTTTTTACAGTAAGCTTCTTTAGCGTTAATTATGTTGTTAATGCAATCGTCTGTAACGGATACTAAATTTTTCTTTAAATTATCTTTTACCGGAATTTATAAGCTTTATTGTTTTCATCTACGAGAAATTCGTTAGTTGACAAGAATAGTGATTGGTTTTTGTTATCTGGGATTTTTTCAATAAGGACTTTGGGAAACCGGGAGTCTGAAAATTGTAGGATGAATAAAATGATTATTATGATGTTATTATATGAAGTAACTGTGACCTTAATATTATGGTAGCTTTCTACACTTGTAATAAATTTAAGTTCATCTTCATTGAGTATGGTTTTTGATCAAATCCCCAGTTTGCTAGAAAATAATACTTGTTCGATATCATCAGTATGATTTCTTAGTAAGATGATATCATGATTTATGTGATACGCGTATTGCATTAGCATGACTTCATCTTCTAAGGTTGCTATTTTGTTAGTTAGATTGTATGTTAATTTATTGATATATTTTTCTATTATTAATTGCTGGTTTCTAATATGGGAAGTTATATTCTGTATTTGGTCAAATATTTGTGTGTTAATAAAGTTTTTTCCTTCGTATATTGTGTTGTCCCGTCTGTTTTGGTTCAATCGTTGTATTACTTGCTGCTTCTTTTCGGTAATCTTTGTATATATTCCTGGGTATTCACTCTGATGTACCTTTCCGTTAATGAAATCGATTGGCTTTTTACCTGTTGTGGAATGAACGGTATTATTATAAAACATAACGATTTGGAGGATTTTTTCTTCCACAGTCCTGTACTGCCATGTTTAATTCTGTTGTTGGATTTTCAATTCTAGATAAGGCATTTGCGTTACCATTTTTCGTACCCTTTTTGTATTGGACAGTGTAATCAAATTCAGACAATCGAAGACGCCAGCGTACCAGTTTTGAATTTGGTTCCTTTAAAGAAAATAACCATGTCAATGGTTTATGGTCTGTTTCGATTATGAATTTTCGGCCGAACCCAACTAGCAATTTAAGTATCAGCTACTAAGCTTTAGTAATTGCTACTAAAATATAGTTAAAGGCACGCTTTCCTCACTATCTGTGGTACTATAATGTTAGCCGTCACTTCGAAGTTGCATGTGCCATGTATTTGAAACGTAAGTGTTGCTACTTTATTCATCCCAAGTTTATCGTTCCACGGGGAGTTTCAATATAGTAACGGAAATGTAGCAAAAACACTCTTGAATTTTTGTTACTTTATAGTTATTTCACTCTATTGTAGAAAACGTTTTCGCTACTATATTTTGCCACTTAAAAATGACGAAAATTTAGTTTTTTCTCCTATTGGCAGACACGTGCCCATCTCCATACACAATACAATATATAGTTTCGTAATTTACATACAAAAATTGCCACGTAACACTTACTTGTTAATGGAACTTAAAAGTTTTTGCTACTACATTGATTAGTGGCAATTTTCACCATAACGTAACAATTACAATTTTGCCACTTGACAATGTTGGGCTTTGTCATAAACAGTTTTGTGTTTGTTAAATTGTTTTTAGTGATCTGCAATAATTAAAATTGGTTTAATTTAATTTAATTAAAAATGAAAAGTGTAAAATTAAAATTATACAGACATTCAACGTCATTTTATAGGAAAGTAAAGAAGGAACTTGAAAAAAGTGCATGTAGTGTAAAATATCCAATTGCAACTATCAACAGTACTCGTAAAACTTATATTTCTAATCCTGATATTAATAATTATAAACAGAACCCAGATGCCCGAAGTTGTGAAATTATTACAAATATTGGCGTTAAAAATACTGTTATTAATGAATTCGATGACCAAGAATTTAGTTTCTGTGAAAACGAATTGGTAATTACAGACGAAAGTGATTCCATCGAGGATGAATAAAATTTAAACGAACAAAATATAAAATTCGTAGAAAGTTTAAGAGATTGGGCTTTAAAATGTAGAGTTCCTCATTCTTCAATTAATTCATTACTAGAAGTTTTGAGATCTAATGGGTCTCACGTACCAAAGGATAGCAGAACATTATTGAGAACACCTAACGTAATCAACGTAGTACCTATCGGAACAGGGAACTATTGGTATTTTGGGATCGAAAATAATTTAAAATTATTGGTGAATGAACTAAATTCCATGGAGTCAGTGAGTCTTGTCTTTAACGTCGACGGTATACCTCCATTTAGAAGTTCCAGTATAGAATTCTGGCCAATTTTATTCAAAATTTTTGAAATAAAAGACATAAGACCTATGGTTATTGCTTTATATTGTGGTAAAGGAAAGCCTCCACTTCAGCAATATTTGTCATGTTTAGTCAATGAACTATCTAAACTTTTGGATTCTGGCCTATTCATTAACGGCAAACATATTCAAATAAAAATAAAATTTTTTGTATGCGATACTCCCGCTAGAAGTTACATTAAAGGTAAGTTATAATTTTTTGGGCGTAAAAATGAAAACATATACATACATATATATACATAATTCTTAAAAAATTTACATTTAAGGAACAGTAGGTTTTAACTCAACATATGGATGTATAAAATGCTCAGTTGAAGGAGAGTATGACAAAAATGGAAGGCACATGATGAGTTTTCCAGAAATTAAGTGTCCAAAACGAACTGACTTTTCATTTCGTAATCAAATACATCATGAACATCACAGAGAAAGGACACCTTTACTTGACCTTCCAATTGATATAATCGAAGATGTAATCGTAGCAGATTCTCTCTACCTCATAGATCTTGGTATTGTTACTTTACATAAAACTTTAAATTGAGGTCAATTATTATTTCTCATACAGGTATAATGAGGAAATGCCTATTGGGTTGGACCAATGGTTCTTTCAACTTCCGTACTAAATTATCTGCAAAACAAATAGATGATATTTCTCAAAAACTAGATGAAAGCAATAATTCCAAACCAACAGAAATTCATCGAGCTATACGGAAGCTAACTTTTTTAAAACTATGGAAAGGGACAGAGTATCGAACTTTTCTTTTATATGTAGGACCAGTAGTTTTAAAAGATTTTCTCATGCCTGATATTTACTATATAATCACTTTATCACTCTGTCTTGTATCGTAAGAATTTTATCACATTGGACTTATCTGAAATATATCCACTTAGCAGAAGTTTTAATAGAAGATTATATCGAAGGTTTCATCAAATTATATGGACGTGATTCTATTTCTAGTAATGTACATAATTTATGTCATATAATAGACGATATAAAAAAATTTGGACCTTTGCCAGACATCAGTTCATATCCCTTTGAAAATATGCTTCAGTACTTGAAGTCACTACTACGATCAGGAAACAATCCTTTACAACAAATGGCAAAAAGAATAATTGAATTTTCAAAACTAAAATATGAATGTGAACATATTGCTAATGAAATTGAAATAAGGCCAGATGCTGAAGTAAAAAATTTCCGTCATAGATGTACCGATTGCCATAAAGTTTTTAATAAAGTTATTTTTGGGAAAAATTTTTTTATTTCAAATAATCAAAGGAATAAATGGTTTATGACAAAAGCAAACGACATAATAGAAATGTTAGACGCAACTTATTTCGAAGAAAAGTTACATATTTATGGTTTACCTGTCAAAGAAAAAACCAACTTTTTTACATTACCAATCAAGTCTTCTTATTTGGATGTATATCAATCAAAAAACGAAAAAAAATTGCCCAAGTTAATACCAGTTAACGAAGTAAAATATAAACTTTTTTCTTTAAAGTGTAATGGGAGATTTTTACTAAAACTCAATATGAGCTTAACCCAAAATATACACTAGTTTTACAATAAAACACAGAAGTTAATTTTAATATTCAATACACTAAAATTTATTATTCACTTTGATCCATTTGCCGGCCTTACACTACAGAGCTCGTCAATACACTCTGAAGGTCTACAATACAATAATATCATTTCTTGCATTATCATTCTTCCAGTGTTTCTAATTTTAAATTTCATTTCTTTTAAATCTTATAGTCTATTTCATTTCTGATTATACATATACTTATACTTATGCACTTACATATATATGTATATATAAGACCTTTCAAAAGTATCATAATGACATAATTTTCTTTCCATTAGTACATTCATATGATTAGATATCAAATTACTCGAAAAACAAATACTTTTTTTCGGAAACCTTAACAACATCTAAAATAAATTTAGAAAACTGTACAGGATAAAAGTAATCAGAATTTCAACATAGAGACTCAAATTAAAAAATAAGCTTTACGTGAAATTTCAGTAAATAAACGATTTAAATAAACAATGTGTATGTATTATTTATAAGTATGTTTTATAATATTAAGTACATAATATACTTTTATTTAATTTATATTCGATCCTTTTTTTAATTTTATTCAAGTTAGTGACTTTCAACAGCAGTTTGGTCTTCATTTTCATTACTACTAACGTTTTCTGCAGCCGCAATATTAGGATCTACTTTTTCGAATTCAGCTCAATTTGTACATTGTTCATTCTCCTGGTTTGTAAATTTCATTGCTTTTGTTATCTTTTCTCTAGAAATGAAAAAAATTATTATATATTATTATTAACTTATTGAATATATTACTGATGACGAGAGTGCCTCTTTTTGGCTTGTTTCAAGATATGATTTTTCAACATATTCTCTGTTTTATTCAATGTCCAATGATTGTCTGCAACCCTTACAACTTTAAAGATAGTATCTACAATCCCATGAAGTGAATTGAATGGCCTTTTATCAGAACCTTTATCTTTCGAAATTCCAGTCCAGGAGTAATGTGTAAGCGCTTCTTTTGTAAAAAGAGTGTCAACTATTTTATATAAAATTTGATTTCCAATTTCTTCTCCTGTCGTCCCGCCAATTTTAGATAATTCAGTACACTATCAATTAATTAAAAAATGATTGCGATTTTTGATTATTTTTAAAGTATATATTTGCTAAGACTTACGAGCTTTTTCTTAAAATCATTGTCATATGTCCTTTCATTAAATTTATCAATTTCATCACATGAACGGAGAGGGAACATTTTATCAAATAAGTTTTCGTCTTTTTTCTTCTCTTTTTCTTCATTTGGTGACTGATAATTCTCTTTTTTTAACATATTAAAGATTTTATCCAAATAAACATTTATTTTAGTCAGTTCTATTTTTGTATCCTATTCATATATTCAATATCCTGTTTAATTATCTGAATTTCTTGTTTTAATGTATTGATGTCTTCCTTTATGGCTCCAATATCTTGATTTGTGTCAGAGCTTGTGCGAACAATTATTTATTTTTATATTGAATTTCTCTGTTACCATCAATATTATTTTCTCTTTCGTCAAACGTTTTAGTAATGTCAACCAAAGTACTGTTCATTAAGTGATGAGATGAAACTGCATTAAGCTCAACTTCTTGATCTTGATTCATGACGTCATTATATTCTATAATTGCATTTTTATCTAAAATGATATTTCTATCTGGCACTACTATACTTTTCCCTCTTGTCTTTTCATTTAAATAAGCTGAAAATGCACTGTAATTAAAAGTATTTAAATTATTTGCGCAAAGAATAGGTAATTTTGATTTATGTGTATATGTATTTTTTTAAATAATTAGCTTGCTTTAAAAGGAAATAAATAGAATTCAACTTACCTTTCTTCTGCATCACTGTCTAAGCATTTCGAATATATATCTTCGAGTTTCAAAGCCTCTTCAAATGTTTGAATATTTGATAATTTCACAACACAATCGTAAGTAGCCCATGAATCTTCAGGAACGCTGACAGAATTTGATCTTAAAAGTTCTCTTTCCGAGTGCCGAATATGTTCAGGCCATTTTAATACACCTCCACTTTCCCAATTACTTGGGATTGCGGTGAATTAAATTCTACCTCTTTCGCGAGTCACTATTATTTTAAAACTCATAATAGTGCTATTCATGATCTGTGGTAAACGGTAAACTAATGGTAAATCGTAGTTGTGGTAAACAAAATACGATGTCAGATCGTGAACGGTAACATTAACTGATGTGGTAAAAAATATGGTAAATTCATCAAATGTCAAAAATGTAGAGAATGTTTGTTATTTAGAATTGGTTAGTGAAATAAAACATGTCGAGGAGAAGTAAAAGAATAAAATTGATTGATTTAATGCGTGAAGGAGTTGCTATTGAATTAATCACGTTATCAGAGTATACAGGTAATAAAGATATTTGAATGAAATAAATTTATGGTAACTACATGAAATTCAATTTTTTACTTTGTAGATTTTCAGAACGCAGAGGATGAAGATTTTGATGAAATTATAGATGATGTTTTGATGGACGCACTTACTATTTTATCGTATCGATACATTGAGCCTTTTCAACAAGGAAGCTTAAATAAATCTCGAGAATGGTCTTGTGACATTTTGCCAACATTAGATGAAAAAAGATTTAAAGAAATTGTACGAGTTAACTGGAATCAGTTTAATACTATATACGAACTAATAAAAGAAGATGCGGTATTTACGTCTCCCCATTCATGCAAACAACTTCCTATTGCATTGCAATTGTGTATAGTATTATATCTTAGGCTGTTACGGAGAAGGAGCATCTATAAGCAAAGTTGCTAATTTTTTTGGAATTGGAGATGGTGGTACAATAGACGTAATAACTAAAAAGGTTTTTAAAGCCATTATGAACTTAAAAAATAAATATTTATCATGGCCAAGTAAGCAAGAAAAAGAAGATATTATCAGAAATACATATTTACGAACTTCCTTATTGCATTGGTTATTTAGATGGTACCGAAATTAAATTACAAGAAAAGCCTGTAATTGATCCAGAGTCTTACTTTTCACGAAAGCAACAATACTCGATTAAAATGCAAGCCGTATGTGATTATAATTTAATAATACGTCATGTAGTAATTGGTTATCCTGGAAGCGTGCATGACAGCAGAATGTTCACTAACTCTACTTTAATGCATAGAAGTTCGGAATTTTTTTCTGGAATGGAATGGATTGTAGCTGACAGTGCATATAAACTAACCTCACATGTTATGACTCCGTATAGATTAAACTCTAAAGTTGGAACTGCAGCAGATCGAAAACAATTTAATGATATTTTTTACAAATACCGTGTACGGATTGAGCATTGTTTTTCTTTGCTTAAAGAACGTTTTTATAGCTTAAAAGAATTAAAGCTCCGTTTACATAATACAAAAAGTATGAAATATGCTTGTACGTGGATATATGTTTGCACCATATTGCACAATTTAATATTGATGACAGCAAAATCAAAAGATGAAGAAATTGATATTGCAGCTGCTACGACCGAGGATTTTGATGAAGAACGAGACAGTCATGAAACCAACGATGAAAGTGACACTGCGGCAGCCAAATTGAAAAGGAAAGCCCTTGTACACCTACTGTTACACAAATAATTTTTTGTGAGGAGTCGATTATAAATAAAATAAATTGTGCATAATTTTATTCATACATTTTTTTGATTTTTTACATGAAACTAAAGTTTAATTTTTTACATATGTATATTTTATGATACATGAATTTGTTTGATTACATGTTTTGATTTTTATATTTCAGTTCGAGCTCATGTTCTTTTTCTATTTTTAAATTTTCAATTTCTTGCTCGAATTTCAACCTAGCCTGTTCTAATTTATATTTTTCACGAATTTCCATCTCCTTTAAATCCCGTTCTTGATTATTTTTTTCTTTTTCCATTTCCAATCTTTCTCTCTCAATCTGTAGTTTTTCTTTTTCTAATTCATATTTTCCTTCCAAAAACAAAATTTTTTTTTCTTGAATTTCTGCTAAGTGCGCCATTGCATTTTTTTTTCATTTAATTTTTTTGGCCTTTTACTTAATTGGTTCTTGAATCGGTGGAATATTTCACCGTGCTTTTTTTCAATTTCATTTTGAGTTTCATCTTCTGCACTATTTTGAACTATATTTTCAGTTGGACTACATTCGGCAGTAGGCGCAATAAATTCATTAAAATTTTGTTCGTCGATTTCAAATTTTTCACTGTTTTCGACGAAAATTTCGGCGTCATCGTCGTTTCCAGTTCCACTGTCAAGCAGGACTGCTGGTGTGTATTTTAGTTTTTCGCCAAAAATTTCATCCAATATATCAAAATTGATGCAAAGTTTTAAAATATAATCTGTAAATAACTAAATCTTAATGACACAGTCTGAAAATTTTGATAGTTAAGACATACCTCTTATAGTCTTCTCCTTATTTTCTTCCACTAGTCCTGCTCCGGTCTTTTGCCTCCAATCAATAGCACACTTATATTTTGTTTTTAAATTTCTCATTTTGTGTCTAAGAATATTCCAGTGAATATTCTCCACTTCTTTGCATATCGTTTTTATTTTGTTATAAAATGCTTGGGCTGTAGGTTTCTAAAATCACAACAAATCTATTATTTTTTTTATTTCTAATTTTTTAAATTCTAGTTGGTTTTTACCTCGAAAGTTTCTTTATAGTCCTTTATAGCATATAAAAATGCAATAGTTTCTGCCTCCGTCCAACGCTTGGTCGTTTCTTTTCTCAACCTTTTCACTTTACTCATTTTCGAAACCAAAACACAAAATCGGCAATTTAATTAATTATTTTATTATTTTATTTTTTAATAAAATAAGTATTTACTTATTGAAATTCGTACACTTCAAATAATAGACTTCAAACTTCAGAATCATTAACTGTCAAAAAATTTACCACACTGTTATTTACCATTAAAAACATACCTGCTACCGTGGTATTTTTTTACGAGATCGTAAACTGTACTTCCATACACATTTCTTACAACCGTTTACCACATCTGGTAAAAGTTTACCATTTACGACAAATACGACGTTTACAAGACTTTTACCACAGATCGTGAACAGCACTAAAAACTTTCTTTAAAACTTACAAAACGTGTATTTATGTACCAAATGTTACTATCAAGCAGCAGAATGTTCTGTATAGTACCGTTTGCCACCACAAAGTAAAAATTGTAACTTCATAGTACCTATTGTCTCCAATGAAGTATTACTCGCCACTTCATAGTGAATATGGAATCTATACAGTAGCAGCTTTATACTTTGCGTGGTAACAAACACTATATAGTGGCAATTGGAACGTAACAGTAACTTGGTTCTAAGTAACTGCAACTATAAGGTAATATTTCGAAGTATAACTAACTTTATAGTGGCAATATAAAAACCCGCCATTTTAAGGGAAATATATTATAAATACAATTTTTATGCAAATTATATTAATTTTTGAATTGTAAAAAAATCAAACATTTTCATAAGACGACGAATAACAACCAAAAAAATGATGAAATCCTTTCGCCAAATCGAGCGTTGTAAAATATTGGCAATTACCTAGTTTCTCTAAGATTTCATCTATGCTAGGCATTTGATACTTGTCGTCGATTGTCACTTCGTTTAGTTTACGATAATCGATCACAAGTCTCCACTTTGCTTTTCCACTGGCATCGACCTTCTTAGGTACGATCCATATCGGAGCTGAATAAGGTGAATTGCTGTGACAAATGATATTCTTGTCAAGCATCTCTTTGATTTGTCTTTCCACTTCTTCTTTGTGTATATAAAGATAGCGATAATTTTTGCAGTGTATTGGGATATCATTAATAGTTCTTATTCTATGTTTTAAAACGTTTGTAAACGTGAAGTCTGAGTCCTCGTTATAGAAAATATCCGAGAATCTTTTTACTATCTTTAGTATTAAGGTTTTCTCTTCAGAATTTAAATGATCTATTCTAAGTTGATCTAAAATGGGGGGCTTTTCAAATTTTTTTATAATGCTGAAGTTTTCATGGTCAAACTTTTGCACTTGCAAAGGTTGAGGGATTTCAACTAGGTCCTTTACGTTTTTCAATTTTCTCACTCTTGTAAGAATTTTGTAATCTTCGATATTGTACACCCCTTCTATAATCAACGTATTTTCAATTTCTTTGTTCATTAATGTATCCCAACCCATCTTTTTGCTATACTGATAAATTTGCTTCGATTGTTTCGCATTCTGCAAGGTTTTCGCTTTTTAGTGTGAAATTCAATTTTACTTTGTTTCTTCCAATAATGACCTGTTTAGTTTTATTATTGATGATTGCTTCTATGTCCAATAGAATATTATTACCTATTATCCCATCAAATTCACTATGAAGTTGACATACGAGAAATTCGACTTTATTTGATGGACTTCCTAACTCGCGAAATAGGGGTATATTAACTTTTTCATGTATATGTATTGTATGGCTAAGGATTTTAATTTTTAAGGGGCTGTCCAATTTAGTCTTCCATTTAAGATAACAAAGGTTCGGTTTAATGATTGAATGTGTGACTCCAGTATCAATTATAAACTTAAGAGGGACCGTTTTTGATTTCACCATTATATAGGGTAATTTGAACTAGAGGCCTTTGATCGAAAATTTCCTAACTGACCTGATTCTTTAAATTTTTTATTTTCTGGACGTACTAAGTCTACTTCCATTAGTTCAGGTCTTTCCGTTGGGTTGTTATGATTGTTATTGTCTCTTAATCTGAACCTAAAATTATTGTCTGGTCTGAAGGGATTACCGTTATTATTATTGTTATTATGGAAATTATTACTATTCGAATTGTTAAAAAATGGTCGCTGAAATGTATTAAAGTTCTGTCGAAAAGGGGTTTGATTTCGAAAGAAGGGTGGTCTATAATTATTATTAGATTCGTTTCTGTGCCTTTGATTTGTTTTATTATAAGTGAAGGAGTTTTTCTTTTGTTCTTTATTATTGCTGTTTGAGTGTGTATTCTGCAATCTTTGCGAAGGATTATGGAAAGCATAATTACATTCGTATAGGATATTCATTGCTTCTACTAGGCTGTTGGGGTTTCCAATGAAAAATTGACCGCATGGGTTCCGGCAGTTTATTTTTAAATATTACTAAAGCCGAATTTTTGTTCTGTTCAGTGATATTAGTAAGATTGTCAATGTCCTCTACTGACTGTTTACTTTTTACGTTAAGTCACCTAAGTATGTTCTTTATTTCGTTATAGAATTCCACACTGTTTGTCTTGAATTTCGCAGCTCTGAGTTCATCAAATAGTTCTTCAGCTGTGAACCTATCTCCAAAATTTTTAATTAAGACATCTTTAATATCTGCCCATGATGTTATATGTGAATTAATTTCAATCACTTTTCTTGCTTTACCCTTTAATTTCGCCTTCATGTGGTCTGAAAAAATACTTTGCGAAAGTTCATCATATCTCAACAACGTAGGATGAATCTTATCAACCAAATCCAGAAAATTTTGCAAGTCTCTATAATCTCCAGGTAATCATTCAGGTAATTTGGATAAATATTTAAGGGGATCGATAGTGAGTGAAAGCATATTGGGGTCCGGGGGTACTGAATCAAAGAAATTTCTCAAAATGTTAGAAATTTCTCGAGATCTATTTCTGGCTAATTCGATTTGTTCTGACAAATCTGAATAACTTACAATTGACATGAGTTAAAAAAAGGACAATACAAAATTTAATTTCCGTTACACGATTTTACAAGGTAATAATTAAACTTCCACTTTCCACGCATACAATATTTATTTAAGATTTTCGCTTAAATATGTAATTATGCATTAAATATATGTATATTATATGTATGCACTTTATATATTCATTTACTTATTATATAAAATGTATAAATGTAAAAAAAAATTTCACAAAAAAATTGCTATGTATATATAAATATTTATTTATATTGAAATATTTGTAAAATATTTTAATATTCTAAAAAAAAAATTGTATATTTATTATTCCGTTTTAATTTTGTTTGTTTATAAATTTTTTTTTTTTATAAATTTCACTAATTTTCTTAATATATTCTTTGTATATTGAACAAATCTTTTTGTTATGTAAAGCTTAATTAACTTACGTGCGATTTATAGCGATGGTTTCCTGGCTGCTTTGTGTTGATTGATGTTTGTATTGTTGTGCAAAAATTGTTGAATTTGGATTCCGATAAGTCCTGATGTAGTAGGTGGTTTTTCTGAGAGTCCTGAGATGTAATCTGGAACCTTATTCAATTAATTGCTTAATAACTCAGCTAGTCTCCTTTGGATTTTAGCAATTTCTTCGAAATCAACTGTTTCCTCTTCTTCGCCTATCGGCCGTTGAAGGTATTCTAATTTTTCCTTTAAGGATTTAATTAGTTTGGTTTTACTGCGAGTTAAAACTATTTAAACTGTTTGATTCCACAATAAAGTATAAAAATACACACGTCTTCGCGTTGTGCAATCCTACCGACTGCGCCACTTTTTATCTTGATCCTTCAAGATTATAAAAAAAAATAATTTTTCCACTTTAAAGGGAACACTTTTTATTTTAATTTGGTAATAATTTTATTATTTTATATTATCTCACAATATAGTTCACAATTCTATAATACATATGAAACTTTATTTACTATATATGTGCTTTTTATTCAAAGAAATAATTTTGTATTTAATTCATTTATCACTATGTATTTATATGTGTTTTGTTTGCAAATTTATCACTATCTACTTTTACATTTATTTCAACTTGTAGTTGACTTGTCGAACTCTCTACCAAAACTGAACTTTGTTAATTTTCACTTCTTTAATGTAAATTACCGGCACATTAATTAAGAACGTGACCGTCTGAACTTTGGTGAGAATTTCCGTTGCGCGTGTAACTTGAAAATACGAATTGAACTGTCCCAACTAGCATTTCTAGTGACAAATACTGAATATCTGTGAACTGGCACTAAAATAAGGTTATGAATACGTTTTAATCACTTTTTTTGCCACTGTATTATGTTTTGCTATTTTAGAGTTGATTTTCAAACGTACCAGCTCCGTGGCAGTAGAAACTATATGGATTTCAATATTAAAGTTTTCACTGAAATTCCTGATTGGTATCGTAATCGTATTTAAAACTCTATAAAGTTTCTGTTACTTTATGTGTGTTTTACCTATGGATTTGGTTAGATTTTGGTTCTACTTTTTGGTACCAAAAATAGTCCAAGTTAAAGTTTTTACAAGTTAGTAACAACTACGTTTCTGAATCATATTCAAAACACTTTATGGCACTGAAAACTATTGTATGAATTTTTTATAGTAGCAATTACTTTTCAGAGGGACTAAAAAGTCTCTGAAACCATATGGTAAGTTAAAATAGTCCCTCTAAAGTAATTTCAACGTTTTTGTTTCAGTAAAGTGTAATTAAATTTATATTTCATTTTCGAAGTCTTACATACATACGTAATTGATTTCTTGTGGAAACAAAGAATCAAATTTTGAGTTATTTAAAACATGAAAAGTGTAAAATACAAATTATTTAAACACTCAACAACATTTTACAGAAGAGTTAAGAAAGAATTGGAAAGAAGTGTTTTGAATGAGTTAAATAAAAATAAACGTGACTTATTACCAACAGTAGTAAATAAAAATTTTAAAAATTTGCCCATTGGTGATGTTAACATAACAAATAGTGAATCGACTGCGAAGTTTACAAAGCCAACAAATCAGGAGAATTACTTTATTAGCAAAGTAAATGATTCAGAAGGGTCAGAGATTTCTGAAAATGAACTATTGATTTCTGAGAATGACGATTGTAAGAACTTTTTCGAAAAAGATGCACTTTTTCTAGAAAAATTACAAAAATGGGCTTTAGAATTTCGGATTCCTCATTCCTCATTAAACCATTTACTGAGAATTTTAGAATCTAATGGAGTCAAAGTTCCTTTAGATAGCAGAACGTTGCTTAAAACTCCAAATGTAATAAATATGGTTCCAATGGGAGCAGGATATTACTGGTACTATGGTATTGAAACCAATTTGCAGTTATTATTGCATGGAACTCAACCCGGAAAAGTGTTAAGCCTTATTTTTAATATTGATGGTTTACCTCCATTTAGGAGCTCTAATATTGAATTTTGGCCTATTTTATTCAAAATATTTGAAATGAAATACGTTAAACCCATGGTAGTTGCTGTGTACTCTGGTAAAAGCAAGCCTCCTTTGCAACAGTATTTGTCATGTTTTGTCGACGAGCTCAAAAAAATTCTTAATTATGGGTTGTTAATAAATGGTGAACACATTAAAGTAAAAATAAAATATTTTGTGTGCGATACTCCTGCTAGAAGTTTTATCAAAGGTAATTTATTTTAAATATAAACCAGAATAATATTTAAATAATAATCAATTTGAAAATTTAAGGAACAAAAGGATTCAATTCAACTAATGGATGTCTCAAATGTACAGTCGAAGGGGAGTATGATATAAATGGACGACACATGAGTTTTCCTGAGATTAATTGTCCAAAAAGAACTGATGCTTCTTTTCGTAACCAAACGCATTCTGAACATCATAAAGAACTATCACCTTTGATTAATCTCCCCATTGATATGATTGAAGATATAATTGTTGCTGATTCTCTGCATTTAATTGATCTTGGTGAGTAATTATTGGTGAGTCAATAAATAATCATCCTATAAATTAAATTAATTTTTTTATTATTTTTTAGGCATTGTGCGAAAATGTCTCTATGGTTGGGTCTACGGTTCTTTCAATTTTCGGAATAAATTGTCGGGTAAACAAATAGCAATTATTTCTGAAAAACTTGAAGCATGCAATAGTTTTAGACCATCAGAAATTCATCGTGCAATACGAAATTTAAATGTCCTAAAATTATGGAAAGGGACAGAATATCGCACATTTGTTTTATATTTAGGACCTGTAATTTTGAAAGATTTTCTACCAACAGACAGTTTTGATCACTTCATTACTTTGTTTTGCATCGTTCGGATTTTGTCTTCTAAAAATTATATGCAATATATTCATTTAGCAGAGGTTTTGGTTAAAGATTATATTGAAGGATTTATTAAACTTTATGGACGAGATTCTATTTCAAGTAATGTACACAATTTATCTCATATGATAGATGATGTAAAAAAATTTGGTGCCTTACCAGACATAAGCTCTTATCCTTTTGAGAATTTGCTTCAGTATTTAAAGTCATTGGTTCGATCTGGAAAAAACCCGTTACAACAAATGGCTAAGAGAATAATAGAGTTATCTAAATTGAAGCAAAACTACTCATTAATATCGGATGAAATCAAACCTGATAATGAGGTAAGGAATATAAAACATAGACACCCTTTATGCGATAAAGTTTTCAGAAAAGTTTATTTTGGTGATAAATTTGTTCTTTCGAATAAACTGAAAGACAAATGGTTTATGACTTCTACAAATGAATTAATTGAAATGCTGGATGCAACATATTATGAAGGAGTTTTGCATATTTTTGGATCACCAATTGAAGATAAAACTGATTTTTTTAAATTACCAATTAGATCGTCTTATTTAAATGTATATAAATCAAACGGTCACCAAAATTCATTTAAATTGATTCCTATAACTGATATAAAGTGTAAATTATTTTGTTTGAAGTATGAAAAGGATTTTATTTTTATACCATTATTACACACATTTGAATAAATGTATGAAAAAAATAACAAATTAAATCAAGTAAAAAGTAATTAAAAACTGTACAAAATTTTTGTTTTATTTCAAACTGTTTAACTCTCCTTCGTCCTTATTTTCCATTATATTAGGATTATTATTTTCCATTTCTTCATAACTTTGATTTACGCTTTCCACCTCATGAGTTGTTTTACGATATTTTAATATCTTTTGCCTAAAAAATATGATTTAATGAGTAAAATCGATTATAAACTATTATTCAAAAAACCTACTGATGTCGTGAAAGCCTTTTTTTGGCCTGCTTTAAAACATGATCTTTTAATATGGTATCCATTTTTGTAACGGTCCAGTGGTCATCTGCCATGCGTATAACTCTAAAAAGCACATCATTAATTCCATGAAAGGAATTGAATGGCTTCTTTTGTATTGTTTTATCTCTAGAAATTCCTGTCCACGTGTAATTTGTGAGGACCTCCTTAGAGAATAGGAAATCTACTACCTTAAAAGATATTTGGTTTCCGATTCCTTCTCCAGTAGTGCCACCAATCTTTGATAATTCACTAATCTAAAAATATGAAAAATTACAGTATATGGTATATATAAATTGACTTTTTATTTCTTACAAGTTTTGTTTTAAAATCAGCATCACTTTTGATTTTTTCTTCTAGAATTTCGATTTCTTCACATGAAGTCATTGGGAATTTCTGATTTAACATATCTGCCTTTTTTTGACTTTGTTTTTCGTTATTATCATTTGCCTCCTTGTTTTCTCTTAAAATTTCATAAATGTTATTAAGGTGAACATTAGTTTTAACTAACTCCATTTTTATAAATTCGATATCTTTTTTCAATGCATTATTTGAATCTATCAAATTCTGGAGATCTTTGGCAGGAATAACAATAACCGATTCAATGTTTTCATTTTGATTTTGACCATAATTTGTTTCATTTTCATCGGCATTAGTAACATTTGCAATTTCATTAAATGATGTGTGTTGCTCTTCTGATTCCACTGACAAAGAAACACTTTGTAAAACTGTATAACTTGTATCTCCTTGATTTATTTTTTCCTTTTCTATAATTAAATTTCTATCCGGGATTAGATTATTTTGTTTTTTTGACTGTTTTTGAACTCGCAAATAGTTAGAAAAAGAACTGAAAGATTTAAAACTCTCTAAAATATTAGGTACTCTTGATTAATAAAATATACTCACATGTCTTCTGCATCACTATCAGCACACTGAGCGAGCATTTTTTCTAACCTAAGTGCTTCTTCAAAAGTTTGGATGTTGGCATATTTCACTACACAATCGTAGCTGCTCCAGTTGTCTTCTGGACTACTATCAGGATTAGATCTCATGGATTCTCTCATTGAGTGTCTAATGTGTTCAGGCCATTTCAATATATTTTTGTTTTCCCAAGCATTGGGAATAGCCGTAAATAATATTTTTCCCCTTTCACAGGTAGCCACTACTTTAAAAAACATTTTTTTATTTATTTACTTAATCACAATATATATGTATATGTCACCGCACACGATTATGGTTTGAAAGAGACTAAAATGGCGATCGCCACTTTATAGTCTGTGGTTGCACTTTATCACATCAAAAATTACTATAAAGTTAGAATTGGGACCTTTAAGTTCCCGTTGCAACTTTATAGTAATTTTTAATATGATAAAGTGCAACTGAAGACTAAAAAGTGACGGTTGTAAGTTTTTGTTACTATGCAGTATTATTTTCTACGTAATATACACTTTTTCAAAGTAACTTGTACCAATAAAGTATAATTTCGTAGTATCAGACACTCTCAAGTACCACTACACAAAAACTACCATTTTTAATTTATATTTTTATTATGGCCTTTTCCATTACGAATTAATTTTGTAAAAAAACAATACAAATTATATTTATTTCAGATGTAAATAATAAGAAATGACACGTACTGTGATATTAAGTCTATTTAAAAGCAAAATTTTCAAAATAAAAAAAAATTAATTTTTGGAAGAAGATTAATAATTTTAAATTCCTGAAAAATTTATCATAAAACTTATCATTTTTAAGGCGCTTTGTATTTTATCGAAGCAAAATATATATTATTACTGTAAAATTTCATTCGCACTATAAAATTTACATGGAAAAGTGATTAAATCAGAGTTTTAATACATTTTAACATTATAACATTATATTAATTATTAAAGATGTTATTTTCGTTCTTCGTAGGTTTTTAACAAAACAAATTATTTATATGTGTGGAGCAAATATGATTATAGTACATATTTAATTTTGAAATGAAATAATATTTTATTAAGATTTTATTTTTGTATTAGTATAAGGAGGTGCCGTAAACCATATAATTACGTGTTTGAGCATAGTTTACTACTACTCTGGAACGTAGATGTTACTTTTTGAAAAACGTTCCAATTTCGTATTAAAAGCGTACCAATTCATTCCCCATTTTAGTGGAAAAGCGGCTTTTAAACCGTAACATTAACGATCCTGTAGCTAGTTACTGTCACTTTATTGTATCACCTTTCAGTGCCAGCCACGTAGTTTTCACTAAAAATGCTAGTTGGGGTATGAAATAAAGTGTAATATTAGTACAATGTTGATTGCTTTTTTTGCAAATACAAGCTTTATTACAACATGCCATTATCTGACACTTACATTTCACACTATTAACATATTCATATAAATCTTGTGTATTAACGTTTGTTGGATTTGGACTTAAGCTCCTACTCCTAAGCTTCATTGAAAATTTTCCTTTCATTAAAAGTTCATTTTGTTTCCTTAAAATGTTATTTTCCTTCTTTAAAAATTCGGTGTAATCCTTATATAATTCCTTCGATTTCTTTTAAATGTTAACCATATCTTCTAAGGCGTATTGGTCTACTATTTTTGTTCTGGCCATTTTATTAGCTGCAAAATGTTTGTATGTAATCTGTAAAGTTTTATTTTCATTATTATGGTAAGTTTTGTGTGTAAGTGTGTTTTTATGTATGTAAGTGTGTTTTTATGGTAAGTGGTATTTGATTAATTTATAATTTATTCCTTACACTTAACTTATATTTTGATTTATTCCTTACCTTAGCACCAATTTTATAACACACTGACTACTACACCATTTAATTTGATTACCACACTAAAGACTACCGGTTATATGACATCATGTACTGCACATGACCGAACATTTTCAAACCAATGTATCTCAGAAGAAGCGAAATTAAGGGGTAGTCTAGAAACAATCTGAACTAAATGATAAACCCGCTTTCTGACATTCTGACTCACAGACTGACTGATAAAAAATTCAGAAAAGTCTGATAAACCTAAGCCATTTTCTAAAAATAAAAAAAATTTTTAAATTTTATTTCCAAATTTTTGAATCTTCTTTAATGCACATTCTATATATTTAATCTTGGTGAAAAACAATTATTCTTGTAATTTGTGAGTGTAGTTTAATACAAAAATTCTACACGTTGATCCTAAAACCACCCCTTTTTGCTAGAAACATTCAAAACTTTATGAAAAACAGTATGATTGACATTTTCGCTGAGCATCTTGTATGGATATGCAGTACTGCCATTCGGAAAAAATATTTTGAGAGAAAACGGACAACAACATATATTTTGAAATTGAATGAATGTGAATAAATTTGTAAAACAGAATTTTCGTTCACATAGGGTTTTATTTTCATCTAATCAAAAAAAAAAAAAAGCCACAAAAATCTTCCACCCTCGCTATCTTCGTAACCATAGAGATTGAACTGATAAAAACATTTACATTGGATTTACTAATTTATTCATTCATAAATTTCAACCCGTGATTATAATAGAATATATACATACATATGTATGTATACTATATTAGATTTAGAATAGTATGTATTATATTACACACACATGTATAATACATACATGTATGTATGCTCGCACAGGAATAATGTAAATGCCATTCCAGCAAACACGTATTAATTTCTTGCAGAATACAATATATAGTATTCCCAATAATATGGCAATAAAATATAATATACAGTATAATTTCGACTATTTGTATCTTCTCGTTCATATGGGTTATAGATCTTGAAGAAACAAAGGTTTCTTGTTTTTGACCTTGTTTTTTCAAGGTCTATCACCTATGAACGAGAAGAAAATATAATTTAGATTATCTTGTATATTATAAGTAATAAAGCTATATTATACTATTTACAACGGTAATATCAAAGATTTTTCAAAGTTAAATTGACAATCGTTTCACAATTTACAAGAAAAAACTTTAACTACTTTAAAATGTTTATTTATAAAAAAAGACTTAAAAAAACTTAATTATTAAAACATATTCAATTACTTAATTTAAATTATAATATGTATAGTATATAGTATTTCAATTTTACATTTCAGATCACAGTTTACTTTAGTTCAGTTTTACATTTTATTATTTAAATTTTATTTGTACTTCGTCGCTTTTTTTAGATGGGATCATACGCGAAAGTGAAGTTGGATTTTATTATTCTTTCTATAGTTTTTTCTTCACTATTAGGGAAATGAGTATAACATGAATCTAGTGGAAAAAAACATTTTTAGGCATAAATATATGAATATGTGGTAAAATCAATCAAATTAATAACTCACTTTTTATAAGAGTGCAAAGAAACATTACTCTAAAACCTTGTTCATCCTTTGTGCCAATCCAACAGAACTGCTCTGCCACCTGATCTCTCATAACTTTCCTTAAGTTATTTCGTATGAAGGATTGCACACTATCTCCTCCCGTACGTGGGTGATTTCACGCAAACTGGCCGAAAACAGTCTAGAATTTGGAATTTTTTTTTTTGCCTTTTGGAAAAAATTTTTCATTGCACTTATAGATCGTGACCGGATGTTTCGCTTTTTTCAAAGAACAGGTACGATATTTAATTTTTTTAAGATTTTAAGGCAAATTTTTAAATATTTTTAGCATGTAAATGACCAAAGAACCACAGAAATGACTTTTCTACGAAACGGAAATGACTTATGTAACATGGAAATGACTTAGAAATGTGTTTTTTGGAGTTTTATTTATTTTCATATTCTTTTTAACAAAACAAAATAAAAATTTATATATATCAGACCTTCATGTTTAACTTAAAATACTTGTTAACAAAATGAACAAAAAAAAATCAATATAAAAAGAATAATAAAAATGGAAAATTAAAATATCACGAATCCATTGTGATTGCTTAACTTAAATCCTTTTATACTTCATACACTTTTTTAACAAAATAAAAGAATAAAATATTACATCGAAAAGTAAATAACAGTTTTGAAAAAAAAAATATTATATACAAAAATTATGTATAAGTACATTCAAATTCATATTAATACATATTCAAAATTTATATTTCATATACCTCAACTGATTTTTCAAATTCATAAATAATAGAATTTTTATTTTTATCTTCGATTACTAAAGGCTTTTTCAATACTTTTAATACTTGTTTTTTGTTTATATATGATATGTCATTTTTATTAATAGCAAATTGAGTATTGTTTGAATTAAGACTCTTCAATGATATTATTTGCACCTCATAATCATCCTCATTTGTACTTTCAGGGTCCTTAAGACACATGCTGACGTATCTAAAAAACATTTAAGATGGAATGATGATGATTACTTGTTAAAAGTTGAACAAAATTACCTGTATTTTTTTCCTTTTCGTCCAGGAAATTCAACTAAAATGAAACTACCATTTTGGACAAAAATTTGTTCAGGTTGTAATGGCGAAGATGAATCTGACGACGATGGTGAATAAACTTCTCTGAATCTTAATCTTTGTTTTGCATTTGAAAGATAACCTGTTATTTCATTATTAGGGTCTTCGTTGTCTTCACAGCGTAAAGTTCCAATTTTATAATGGCTACACTCGTAGAAGCAATCAAAACAGCTAAGATTTCTCATATATAATACTGAAAGATTTATTCCCGACGTTATTTGGTGAACTTTCAAAGTCCCTTTAAATGGAGGTATGCTTTTACAAGTTAACTTATTAATTTTTTCAATGTCTGCTCTTTCGATTACAAAAAATTTAATGCCGGTACAGTACTGCTGTAAGACTCTGTGAAAAGTAGAAATATTTGTTATATCTTGACCAAAAGCTATTTGTCGATCAGCTATTCGTTTGCAAGTACCACCGATGCCATCTGGAGCACCTTTACCGTGTCCTGATTCTGAATAATTCCAAGTAAAATATCGAAATTGAGGATATATTTTTTTGAATTCGTTTCCCAAAAAAAAGAACATTATTTTGTTCCTATATTGAGTAACAGGACCATCACTTAAAAAATGAACTGTATCAAATTTTTCAGGTAAAGTCTTCAAAATTGGATCAAGTTGTGCCCAAATAGCAGATACATTATGAAGCAAAGATTCGCTAATTGTACAGAAGCTATTTGTTTGTAAATCACTTCCTGTTCTTGTGTACGTTACTACAGTATGCAATGTTATCTGTTGTCTGGAGCCTCCAAAATGGAAACTTTGGATTTCCTCAGTATGTTTAATGCAATAATTTTCACTGAAATCCATGTGAATAAGAATTTCGTTTTCTTTTAAGTTATCTTTCAAATCTTTTATTTTTAGATATTGATGCAAAACACGCCCTTCATGTTTCAGGAATTTTGAAAAAACTGTATGGAAATATATTGAAAGATCAGACAATTTTATTTTAATGTTGGTTTTTACAGTTTTACTGATGATTTTTTCTTTATTACTTTTCTGGCAGTAAATTTTCTCTCGCTGATTTGACCATTTAGAATAAGTTATCTCTTTATTAGACTCACATCTAATATTGACTGTTTTATTTTTACAAATCAAACAAGTCCTTAGAAGGCATTCAGGATTATGTTTAGAACAACATACTGACTCAGTCAATGCAATGGTACTTTTTTCATTTATTGCGTCATTTTGTGCAAGTGCTTTAACTATATATTCCATATTTGAATGGATAATGCATTTGCAAGTTTCTCTATCTGAAACTTTCATTTGTTTAACCCAAAATGGGCAGCATTGACAAAATAAAGTATAACCCACTGTATTTTCAGGGAACTTCAAAAGGAACTTTTGATGTAAATATTTGAGCGTGTAATTTAAATACCTTTTTTGTTTAATATTTGTACCTTTTCTTACGTATTCTTTTTTACCTGGACACAATCTACTATTCTCGTCTTCCGTTAAAAAGCCAATAAATTTTGCTCGTAGTTCTACATTTGATTTATTTTTAATTCTACATTCCTCCAAGTTTGGCTTAGATTTTAAAAGATTTTTAACATTTGCAAATGTAGAACATTTGTATAAAACTTTATATTTTTGTAATATTTTGTTTCCAATTAAAGTTGTAAAATATTGTTTCTCTTTTATTGTTTTTAAGTTTAAGTAACTGAAGCGTAATTGGCTTTTAATTACTTCACCAAACATGAGATTTTCTTGAATTTGAACAGGTCCTGCTTGCAATATATCATTAACTTTATTTATTAATTCATCTAGATTTTTTTCTTTTCCTGCTTTATTTTTCAATCTTTCGTATCTTTTTTTATACATGGCAAGTTTTCTTTCCAAATTTTTTATATATTTGTTGCGTTTAGCTAAATCACGCGACTTTCTTTTTCTATTTCTGTTTAGAATCTTTTCGCTTCTTCTGTTCACCTCAATCTGAATTCTGTCTTCAGCGTTAACAAGATTTTCATCATCACTATTTGGTGGAGTATTTTCTCCTAATATTTTCATTTCTCTTTCTTTCTGTTTCTTTCTTTCTCTACACTTTCTTTGGTTAAGTTTCCAAGTTTTTCTTTGCTTTCTTTTTTCTCTTTCTGACATTTCATTAATGGATACAACTTTTTTGTTTGCTTTTTTCTTCACACTGAAAAAATTAAATAGTTGCTCTATTCTAAACAAATAGTTAATATTGCCTACATAAAATGATTGATTTTCAGCCTTCTAATTAAAATGGTTAAGAAGACTAAACTGAATAAGTTATTATATGTACTCAAACAATGGTAAATATATCTAATAAAAATGTTGATTTTACGATAAGCATTGAATGATGCAGATACAATAATTAGTTTGGATTTATAAAAACTTTTAACAAATTTATAAATTAATTCAGAGAAATTTAAAAAATGAATAAGATAATTTGACTATTGATTTATGAAAATTGGTCATTCATTATTGCTCGTTCAGACATTTGTACAGAAAGATTTTCTAAAATTAAAAGAAAATTCAACAAATGTTTTATGCAGATTTACCACTTACTATTGATGATTCAAAACTTATATTAGACACATTTACTAAAGTTAAAGGGAAATTCAACGAATATTTTATGCAGATTTTGCCATTTATTACCGATAGTTCGAAAACTATATTAGATAGATTTTCTAAAATTAAAAGAAAATTCAACAAATGTTTTATGCAAGTTTACCACTTACTATTGATGATTCAAAACTTATATTAGACAAATTTACTAAAGTTAAAGGAAAATTCAGCGAATGTTTTATACAGATTTGCCATTTACTGTTGATGGTTCGAAAATTATATCAGACAGATTTATTAAATTTAATTGAAAAAAACTATAAATTTCGTATTTATTATATGTATTTATTTATTTATTTATAAATTAACAAAAACAAATTCATTTTTCAACCTAACAAAAAATCATTTGAACATTAAACGAGTCTTATTTATCATTACTATTTTATCAAATAATGTTTATTACGAAATCTACACATATTTGCTTTATTGCTTTCAAAAGCCATATAAATTTAAGTCTATAATTCGAATTAAAAAATAATGATTTATTCTTAAAAATTTGGAATCAGTTGGTACTGCAACAAACTGAAATAAATTGCATAAAAAATGACTTAATAAAATGGAACTTTTGTTCTTAATGCTATTTCCTTATTAAATAGTGTTATTAAATGTATAGGCGCATAATTAACCTTGTTTATTGGTATAACTTTCGATATTTCACTCTCAACATAATCAACGATGTAACAAAAAAAAGTGAGGATCGTGTTTTTTAATTTTTATTAATTTGCATGCAAAAAGTAATTCTCCATTTTTATTTTTTAATATATATGATATAACATAAAAATAAAATTCATTTAAAATTCTTAAAGATACAACGTCACCCACTTTGTATGTGGTATTAATAATCTCTACATTTCCAGTGTAAACAGTATACAAATTTTTTTTTAATTCAAGTAAAATATTTTTAGAAAAATTTCCCATCGTTTGCAAGTCAATATACTGTTCATTTTTATGTTTTTCATTTAATTTTGTATCACATTTTCGTGAGTATAAATAATAAGCAAATTCAAGTTGCATTTTTTTTGCTATACTTAGACAAATATTTTTTCTTGACGTGATTATATTTGCATACTTTTTTATTTCTTTATGTTTCGCTTCAAACCTCATTGCCCACAACTGTTTTAGGGGACCTAACTTTCTTATTACATTAGGATAATGCACTACGAAATGATGTTTTGGTATAAGTGGTTTTTTAAACAATTTTAAAAATAATTTATGATGTTGCGTTATTAGTTTTTCTAGCTGTATTATACTTTCATTGGTAAAATACGGCATAAAACACGTTTCAGTTAACTGTAGCAATAGTAACAGTAGAGACCAAATAGAATTTTGTCTAGGAACTAAATCTCCCAGCATTAAGGGTAAAAAATGAATAAAGGTGTGCATTTCTGAGGCTGACATTTGAAATTTATTGTTTTTAAGATGCTTTAAAGTAATTTCAGTTGATAAATTGGATTTGTCTGGACCATAATTAAAATTAGATTTCCTATCGTTTAAGGTTGGCCTTTTCGTAAATCGACAACTTCTCGACCTCGTTTCTCATTCATTTATGGACCGATTTTCATGAAATTTTACGTAACGCTAGTCCTGACTAAATTGTTTTCATTAAGTGCAACAGAATTTTGAACAAGGACTTCGTTCTTGTGTTATAAGGACTCAAAGTTGACGAAAATGAGAATTTTGATCCACTTTACGACCAGATTTTTAAAAAACCCTTGGACCGATTTTTATGAAATTTTACATAAACCTAGTCCTAACTAAATTATTTTCATTAAGTGGAAAAAATTTTCGAATTTCTGCTTGTAGTCCTTAAAAATTGAAAAAAAGTCAAAGCATGTTTTATGAAAAAGTCCTTTAACTTTGCTTGAATATATCTCTTATTAGACAGAACATTTTTAAGATTTTTAAAATGGAAAAACAAAATTTGAACTCTCCTTGACCATTTATTAAAAAACCAAGTGAAAATATAATGTGGTTTAGATTTTATAAGCCAAAGAAAATTACATGTTTTTCATTGAAATTTTCGAATTTTTGCTATTTTTTTTTTATTTTAAATTTTTTTCCTATGAAATCTATTAAAAGGGTTCAGGCAAATTGAGGCAGATGTCTCTGCCTAATTCACTCTATGTATTGGTACGCAAACGTACTACATGTTAATAGAGAATATAAATTTTCACGTATAATATATGATTTGCATATACACATGTATACGTACATACATAAATATGTATGTATAGCATAAGTACGTACAGTATATATATATAGTACGTAATATATATGGAAAGGAAAATTTTTTTTGGGTTTAAATTTTTTATGCGTATAAAATTAAAATTAAACGTTTTGTAAATCACAGCTGATATGATATCATTAAATTAGAATTACACACATGCGTACATATTTATATGATTTATCAGCGCATATATTACCAATATATCAAGGTACAATACATGATACAAGGAAAAAATCATAATAATTATGTAAACATGTGCATCAATTAATAAACTATAAATGGAGATGTTAAATATGTATATATAGGTATATCAGCGCAAATGAATTTATGCATGTAGAATATCTGTATGTGCATTGTGTAGTATATGTATCTATTACTTGCTATTACTATAAGACATACTATGTTTTTTTATTTTTTTGGTAATTGAATGAAGAAAAAAAATTATTGAATATTGATATATTGAACATATGTAAGTATGTTCATACTTCATACACATGTACATTTACATACATATGTATGTATATATATGTATATATATTTATACTGAACACATGAAAATAACAATTGGTCAGTATAAATTGTGTTGAAAATGGACTACTTACATTCTAGCTATATGTATAGATATATGTACATATTATGTATATAGATGTACTTTGTATGTACATTATATGTATGTACATATTTATATGAAAAATATATAACTAATATATTGAATAAAAATTTTACACCTAATATAGGCGTAGATATATCATATTCAACATATACTTGTACATCATATTATTAACATATATAGACGGGATGGTAATATGCACATGTGTGTATAATTTAAATTATGTGTATGCGTACGGATATCATCAGGGTTCAAGATGCATTGTAAAACGTTCGTACAAAATATAAATATGCACAGGTGGTCTGTATACCGTGTAACATCCAGAAATTTTTTATGTTATATTTATAATTGCTTCAACAGAAATACAAAAATTTAAAATTTTTTTTTTCTACATTCGACTTGTTGCACATATGTACATATAAGCACATGACATACACACATCTGTTCATACATATACATAATATGTATAGTACATTGTGTACCTATATACATATGCACGTTCAATATATTCCATTTCTGTACCGATAATAAAAAAATAAAAATTTGGCAATGAAATTCTTGGAAAAAATTAGAGTTGCAAACAATTAGATAAGTTTAATATGTACATACAATGTATATACTTACATATATGTCTAGAATAAAGCATATACATACATATTGATATATAATGGATGTATGGAGATGTGTAATGTATACATATTTATGTTTTTGACTTTTTTTTGAATAGATTGAAAATTTTTTCGATCAGCTGGTAAATCGGACCCTTAATGTACTAATTGTAAAGAACTTTTTTTCTGTAATCAAGTGATTAAGAATAAGAGCTAATTCAAGGTGACATATTCCTTCTAATAAGTCATACATTATATCAACCGTCACACAGTCTGTTACATTGAAATATGTTAAATTACTAAAAACACATAATTCTTTTATTCCAGTTTCTGTTAAATTTTCTTTCATAATATCTTCCTTGTAATTAATTTTGTTTCTCAAATTATTTTTGTTTTCTAAAACTTGTGTTTTCATTTCATCTCTAGAACTCTTACATATTCTACAATAGTTATTTGCAGCAAATGACCTAGAAAATCCTAAAACTGTATTTAATCCTAGATTATCGCCCGATAAGCTTGCTAAAATCAAATGAATTGTAAACGTGCCGTTTTCTGTTTCCACATTGAAACCATTTTCCATATCTTTTAATTCGGCACAAAGTGCTCCAAAGTTTGAAGAGTTTCCATAGACTAGAGAAGAACTTTTTGTCAAACAACAAAGAAAGATACTAGATAATTTTGAAAATTCTGACTCTTTTAGCAAAGGAAACGTTAAATAAAACGCAGAAAGCTTGTGAACTCCTCTCTTCGAGCCAAGAGGATTATTAACTTCGAACTCATCTTGATATAAAATGTATGGTAATACAATTTTTTCTTTAAATTTTTCGCTCTTTGAAAACCAAACGGAACCCTGAACTATATTTCTTAAATCATTACCATCTTTCAAATTTCTGTATTTTTCTAACATATCAGTTAAAACATTCGGCAGGGCAAAAAATTGGGTCAAGTTGCTTTTAATAGGAAGAACAACACCTTTATTAGATGGAGCTGCTATATTATCGATGGTAAGTGAGTCATTTATAAGAAACTCTTTCGGTTGACAATAAAGTTGTTTTTCTTCTAAATAATTTAGAACTTTGTGCTCTGTACTAAAGTTTTTAAATAGTTCTTTAAAATCTGAAATACACGTTTTTATTTGATGAGATATTTCTTCAGCACTTGAAAATGAATTTAAGATAGAATCCATGTTATCTGAAATAACTAATATTATCTGTTCGAGAATTTCATTTATAATATCTGACGCAATTTTTCTACTGAGTGACGGTTTGCCATACAAATTTAAGAAAAATTTTACTACATTTTCGCGATAATTACTTTTAAATTTTCTACTGTCGTTTTCTAAACTTGATTTTTGTGGAATGGTGTTTGATTCTATTGGTGTGTAAGAGGCACTATTACTATTGCTGTTAGGTTCTGGTAAAAAATTTTCTACATGCTTTTCAGGACTTATTATATTTTTACTTAATTTAATATTATCAATATGTTTTTGAATATGTCGCTTGAATGAATGAACTGACTGAAAAGATTGTGGACAATGAGTACATCGAAAACCAGATGCACTTGTGACTTTATGTACAAGTTTTAAGTGAGCTATATATGTGCCTACTAAAGAAAACATAGTCTTACATAAAAAACAAGGAAACATTGTTAATATGATAATAATACTAATAATAATAATAATAATAATAATAATAATAATAATAATAATAATAATGATAATAATATTAATAATAATAATAATAATAATACGTGTTAAGAAGTAGAACTGTGATTTAAAAAACATATACATATATATACATTAATTAAATTTTATTGAAATGTAGAGATTTAATTTAGATCGTTAATCAAATCTTGTAAACATGATGATTTCTTGCCTGATATTGGAATTTCATAAAAGTATTCCTCAATGAAATGCCAAATTTGAGAGCACTCTTGAGGATATTCTAAATGAAGAACCTGATATATTTGGAATGTCACTGAAACTGCTTTCAAAAATGATTCTACGACGTAGAAGATATCGTCATAGTATATATAGTATTCTTCAAAGTGGCCAAAATCACCAACAGCTATTATTAAAGGTTGAACGGAGCAATTTCTTTTTAAACAAAATTCTTTTCTTTGGTTGACTGCGGAAGCTATATCATCTGTTTTCTGTGATAAGAGAATACGAAAGCAAACTATGAAATTCATTTTTAAATAATTAAATGGTATCGCTAAGCTCACCAAAACGTGTATTGCAAAAGAATTTTGGGAGTCCAATATTGAAGGTTTCCACGAACTCTTTTCTGCTTTGACTTTAGAACGTATAAACGGTGGTATTAGTATGCAGCTTAAAATTTTCAGTATAATAAAATTTTTAGAATCTGTAAATAAAGTAATAATGCTTTCATTTTTCAAAATTAACTTATACATAAGTACATACAAGTCCTTACCATCAGTAAAATCATTATTATCTAACTTTGATAAAAGCAATTTATTGTTAGGTTCCTTCACTTCCCTTTTGTAAACAGCTATTATTTTCTCCTGAAAATTCTCCCACTTGGAAAAGAAAAGAAGACTTTTTGACGGGTATAAATTTTCAAAATCTAATTCAATCTGAAAGTATAATAATTTTTAAATCAATATAATAAAATATAACTCATGTCACATCAAGTACCAATGATTTTCCAATCCTTTGGCGAAGTAAAGGCCATTCATCAAAGATGTTTTTTTGATTATTGACGATGTGGTTTCTTCTGAGAGCATATGTTAGTTTCCATTTGCTGAAAACTAAAGATTCAGGCTCTTTATTGTTTTTTAACCAAATTTGGTTCAATAAGACTTCTTCATCTGCATCCTCTAGAAGAACTATAAAATTTTAGAAAATTTAACGAAAAAAATTTTGGCATTATAGAATAATAGCAATATCAACAGTTAACAATAATTTAGGCACATGCCTGATGTCTCCTCTGAAATGTTTTCTTTTTCTGGTTTTTGTGTTAACGCCTCCGCCTTTCTTTTTAGATTGTATCTACTTTTTATTACACCTTGCTTTTGATATTTTTTACACAAGGAGTAATATTTTTCCACTAATTTTCCACGTTGGTTCTTATTACCAACATAGGATTCCTAAATTGGTAATAATAAAATATTAAATCTATCTATTTGCTATACAAAAGAAGAATGAACGTACTAAACATTCCCTCGGAAAGAGTTTTAAAATTTGATTTGCTGCATCAGTAAAATCTGATTCTTTCAAATTTCTTCCACTATTTATCCAAAATTCTCCTATACAAGTTAAAAGTTGTTGTCTGTTTGTTTTACTTAAAACGGAATTTTTCTTAAAATCATTCAGGACACTTCTTCCTGTTATACTTGAATTAAGTAACTGGTTTAAGTTCTAAAATTTTACGTATAAGAATTTGAGTATTATTTATATTATGTAGCTCTAAAAAATGAAAATGAAACAAGTGAAGATCAAAAACACGGGGTTTAGAATATTAGCAATTTGTGTAAGTTTGATTTTTTGAAAAATTCAAAACTGCGCTACGAAGTTTTTCCAGAAATTCATTTTCAGAATTTAGACTAGTACTAACTCCTTAACCTTCGTGCCATTGATCAACACTTGCACTTGTTTGAGACACTCTTCATATTCAAAAAAAAAAAAAAAAAAAAAAAAAAAAATTATAAAACCCAATAAAAGACTTACAAGTGTATTATCCGTATTGTCGGAACTATTAACAGTCGGAGTAGCTGATAAAGAGTAATCAAAAGTGCTGTTTGATATCCAATCAGTTATTGAACTAGAAAGTGAGAGTGTTTCAGCTGGTGTGCAAAATCCCTGTTTAAATTAATTATTTGTTATTTCCTAATTGTTTTTTAATCCTAAATCTCTCTGAATCTTCGGATGTATTGGGTTCACGCGTTTAAAATTAAATGCAGAGAAATTTCAACAAGAGAATTTCAAAAAGAACACCTTTCATTAAAATCGGATAATATGATTTCACTCCTTGCTTTATCTTTGTAGTTTTAAAAGATGTAGGATGTTTTATTTAAACAAATTCGTCTAACTTCAAATTGTCATATCTACGACGTTTTCAACAATATAGAACCAAAATTCAATAAAATTTGAAACTAATGTGTCCAATTTTAGTTAAATTATGGAAAGAATTTAGTTAAATTCTTTTTGAAATTCTCTTGGTGAAATTTCAATGAATTTTAATTCAATTTCTTTTTGAAATACCGGTTTACTGTTTTTTAAAGAAACATTTTTTATTACGTCCGGTACTGTATACGCGTACTACAAATATGTTTAAATTCGTAGTCAAATGATAAGTTACAAAGTAACACTAATTTTAGTTTACTTTTAGAATGGTATAACTTACATTTTCACGTTTCCACTGAAATAATCTTTCTCTAAACTTGATTCTTACTCCAAAATTTTCTGCAGGTATGAGATTATTTATATCTTCAATATTTAGACTTTTGATTACTTCTAAATCAATGCTTTTTTCTTATGAAATTAAAAGTAACACACAATCACTAATATAAATTAATATTTAAAATTAATTATTTACTTGCGAAATCAGGTATCAAACAAGAGAGCTCCCAAGAATTTAATAAAGACGCCACTATTTCAAAATCTTTAGCTCCTTCTGCAACTTGAATGATATCTTCAAAATTGTTTATCATGGCTCACAGTTAAATGTAAAATTAAAAACAATTTAATTCTAGTTTATTTTTTTTAAATATATTTCTTTTTAATTTATTTCTTAATTTATTTTAATTTTTTTTAAATTTTTATTTTTCTTTTCAATTAAACACAAAAACTGCACTATGACTTCACTACGCAATACACTTGTGCAAAATGATGAAATTCACAGTCACAGGTGCACGTATACCAAATTTAATAAAATGACGAATTGTAGTAGTCTTTTTTTCTAATTGTAATTGACAGTTCGTCTACTTTAATTGCTGAAATAATTCAAAATTAAAAAAAGAACTACTACAATTCGATGATTTATCAACAAAATTATATGATCTGTCTATTTATTTTCTAAGAATTTCCAAATAGGAAAAGTGGAATACATGGACTATATTCATCGAAATTGAATGGTTGAATATATCACAGAAGTAGAACATTTTTCTACTTCAATTAGATGGATTATTTATAATATTATTTGATATATTGAATTTTTGTAGCCAAATTTTTTATAGTAGTAATTAAGAAATTTGTATAAATTATATGGAAGATTTACCTATTCAATTATACAAATCGTTTAATTTTTAAAATATCTAAAATAACTTAAGTGAAGTAGTCCGATCTTCAATAGAACATTTGGAGATTTATTCTACAAATTTGTCAAATTTATTAAAATTTTGTTCAAATTTTCTAAATTTTTATTACCTATTTCTTATTAGATAAAAAGACAAATTTGATTTTTTCAGTGCAGGTATCTTTGATGCTCCTTGATTTTTTGTTGTTGCCGCAACTCTGGGTTTTCTTTAATTTTTCGCCTCCTTTCCCTTTCTGATTCCCGTTTGAGTTTTAATTTTTCTTCTTTATTTTTTGCCATTATTTCTTGAAGCAATTAAATACTAAAAAATAATATTAAATGAAGTTTTTCAGTTAGCAATTTGCCAAATGTCATGCGTGTGGGTCGATTGTCATTACCGTGGACGAAAAATAACACGGTAATGACGACCACGGAAATGTCATTTGTGAAGTTTATTCCAAAAATATATAGGGAAATACCTACTTTATTTTAAATAAAAAACATTTTGCTAAAACGGCAGAATATGACACCGTTCTTATAAGCAATAACACTATTAAAATATATTATAAAGAAAAATATACTTACCACTGTAATGACAACTCCTCACGTGACACATACAAAATTTTCTAACAAAAAGGCACTTGTTATCACACCGGAATCATTTCATAAACTAAAAGCTATTATTTAGATACTGCAAATGTTCTTTAATTCATTGACATCGAATTCGAATTGCGTAAAACTTGTTTTCGCTTATTTTTACCAAAAATGATACATCAATAGAAAAAAGGTTAAAATTCTAGAGACAAGAGAAAAAATTTGAAAAGAGAAAATTTTCTAAATAGTTTTTTTTTATTCCTTATAATTTTATTTCTAGAATGTTCTCTCATCAAATATTTAAAGTATGATAGTATTGCGTAGTAACAAATAACGCATTTTTATTTTCTTTGTTACACATATCGCTTGAAGACAGCCATGGAAATGACAAAATTAATATTTTATGGAAAATTTCTCAAAAATGCAAATGTTAATTTCTTCGTTTTTGTTCATAAATATTAAATAAACTATTTTAAAATAGAGTTAAATTGATTTCAAAGTAAAATATTGAGGAATTTTGGCATTCTTTAACAAGACATCGAATCAGCCAGTTTGCGTGAAATCACCCACGTATTAAAAAATTACACTGACATGTTTAATAAATAATTAAGAAAAATTTAAATAAAAATATTTGTAAATTTTATAACTTTCTAATTGTTCTCGAAATTATTCATTTTTCCCCAAATTGTCTTCCAAAACAGCTTGAAATTTTTCCGTGAAATCAGGTGTACAATTTCAGGTTGATTAGATATAGAACTGTAGCAAAAGTGATCATTTGGTACGTTAATTGTGTAAAAGCCTGTGAAATCGTTGATTTTCTTTTTTTAATTAGTTTTAACTGATTTAGGAAATATGAAATACTTTTTTCGGCATTCCTACGCGCTGATTTATGGATAGGTTGTTTAGACAAATAGTATGTTTATGGCTTTTCTGAACCAGCGGCTCTGCCGGCTCGTAAATAAAGTGTTGTTTACAAGAAAGAAAATAAAATAATGTTGTTTTTAAAAAAATTGTATATTAAATACAATTTAATTTGCGTGTGTTGTTGTAGTGATAATGATAAACTGATAGCAGGTGTTACTTAAGGGTACATATTGAAGCATGTGTTTTATGTTGATTATTACTAAGAGCAGTGTGTGTGGGTGTATGCGTGTGGTGTGTGTGGGTGCGATAAAATAAATAAATTATAACCCCTATTTAATAACATTGTGAAATTAGTAAAGAGTACTATATTAATAGAAAAAAGGATTTTAAATTTAAAGAATTTAAATGGATTCAGGATTTAAATTTTTTCTCATGACTATTTACGATTCTAATAAAATAGTGTAATTTATAGCTTGTGAACCAACAGTTTTCTTTTTAGAAAATATCCTGATTATTAAATTTAGATGAAATTAAATGGATCCAGGATTTAAATTTTTACCCATGACTATTGACGGTCCTAATAAAATAGTGTAATTTATGGCTTGTGAACCAATAGTTTTCTTTTTAGAATCTGGCCTGATTGTGAAATTTAAAGGAATTGTTTGTCATCAAAAACTAAGAATAATGAAAAATTAAGTAAAATTTATTATGTTCCTATTTGTTTTAGGCAATCTTGCACTATAAAAGTGAGTGAAAAATAAAAATATTTTACAGTTTCATTTTAAATTTCATCAAATAAGTTAAACTTATAAATAAAATAAAAAAAATGGCTTACATATACATAAGCAGTGAAGAAGAAGACAACGTGATGCATACTATATAGGCATTCGTCAAAATCATAGCCGTCGTCGTCAACGTCGTCTTCTTCAAATTATTACCATAACCGGTAGCAATCATGATGAAGACGATGAACCCCCTGTTCATCAACAACAACAACACCATGAAAATTGGGCAGCTAGGCTACTATCTGCACCACTTTTTGACAGGGTCAGTCATCAACAAGAACAACAACAGCAAGAACAACGACATCACCATGAAAATTGGGCAGCTAGACTACTATCTGCACCAATTTTTGACAGGGTCAGCCATCAACAAGAACAGCAACAAGTTAATGACCACGAGTCGCTGAATAGTGACGCATCAACGGAGCTGTTTGATGACGATCTTCTGGATATGCTAATGCATTTCGATGACGAAGAGAAGAACGACGATGCTGATGATTGTGCAATTTGTTTGGACACTTTAAAAATTCCAACAAAAAATTCATTATGCAATCACAAATATTGTTGTGGTTGCATAACCAAATGGGCAAAAAGGGCTCCTACCTGTCCTATATGTAGGACAGATTTAATAGAATTAAGTTTTTATGTTAAAGACATTGTATAATAAGTTATAAAAATAAATATTTGTAATTAGAAAAAAATGTGCAAAAAACAAAATCTCTTTTATTTATTCTTTTTATTATTATTATCGTTTTATCCTTATGTGTGTCTGTATGCAAGTTTTTATTGGTTTTCTCGTTGTTTTTTCTTTTATTCCAGAAATTATTTTGTTTGGTTAATTTTTTAGAGTGGGAGGTGAATTTGTTATTCTAGACACTGTTGTGGTTGGTTATAGAGTTTTACATTTTCACTAAAGTTTGAAATTTTCTGGTATAAATTCACCCGAGTTTTGGTAAAAATTCACAGTTCAGTTTACTAGTTACAGACTTTAACAAGTACCGTGAAATCTTTTAAAAAGTTATTATTTATTTTGTTGAGTGAAGTTAAAGGTGAAAATAATTCAAAATGAAAAGTTTTATTTGTGGAGTTTGTGGAAGCAGTTTTGCTTTTAAGAATAGTTTAAAAAGGCAAATTCAATCAGTGCACAGAGAGCGAGTTAATGGTGACATTTGTAAAAAAAGTTATTCACGCAGAGATGATTTAATAAAACACATGAGAAATATGCATACAGTAAATTCGAATATAATTGTAGCATATGATGAAATCATTCAATCTTCATCATCAGAAAAACAGCGTCTGAATGAAACAACAGACAATGAGTTGTGTAAGCTGTGTATTGCGTGTAAAAAAAACATTTTAGTTAAAGATTGGAGTTATCACTTAAAAACAAACACTCATAAACAAAACACAGCACAACCAAACAATGATGAGTGAAAGGTTGTAAAAAGTGGTTTTGAAGAACGAATAGAAATACTTCTGTATGAAAATAAAAATGAATCAAACTTGGACTTACTTAAATTTTTCGAATCATCCAAACAAACGATTTTACAATGTTTAAGAAATCAGTTAAGTAAGCATGAATCGTTTAAATTTAAATTTGAACTGTTTGCAGAATACGTTAAAATTTCTAAAGCGAGTGATGAGGAAGAAGGAGATATGGTGTTATGAGTAAAATCTATTCAATCTAAAATGGAAATTCTACGTGATGAAACCGAAGCACTATCAGTCGTCAACAATATGATTGATAAAATTCACACAAAGATGCAAGAATTCCAAGAACGTGATAGCGGTTGGACATTGATAAGAATAAGTCATATTGAAATTAACATTAACCAGTACAAACCGATTAAGGGTCACAGTACTTACCATTACCACCATACATTCAACAAAAACATGCTTGCATCAATGTTAATTCAGATGAATATTGTTTTAAGTGGGCAGTTATATCAGCTCTATATCCAGTTGATAACCAACATCATAACAACCGACCATCATCTTACTTTATTCAAGATATAACTGCTAGTACAATTATTCTACGAAACAATATTAAGTTAGAATTTGTGAACCTAGAATTTCCGTTAAAAATAACAGACATAAAAAAATTTGAAGAGATGAACCCTGATGTAAACGAAATTTGGTTACCAAGAAATAAATCCAAACAACTGCAGGATAGTTGGTTCTTTTTATTGTACAAAACAAGAAAAAAACAAACACATCAACCTAGTACTTATTCAAGATAATGATAAAAGCCATTATGAGTGGATTAAAAATATATCGAGATTAATCAAAAGTCAAATAACAAAGCTTGAACACATGGTATATCTATGCAACTCTTGCTTGCAACATTTTTATAGGAATGAGGCTTATGACACACAAAAATGAATGCAGCAAGATTGTTACTTTGATGCCATCACCTGAAAAATGTGAACTAAAATTTGAAAAATACGAACGTCAATTGGAAGTCCCATTTACAGTTTATGCAGATTTTGAATGTATTCTTCAAGATGTAAATTTTTGTCTATGGTTTTCTTGTCGTGGTTTAAATAAATTGAAAGTGTATAAAGGAAAAAACTCACCATCAAAATTTGTACAATCATTGGTTGAAGACATATAGTATTTCACATTTATCATAACTACATTATGAAACCAAAGCTTATGAATCCTCTAATACCATATCAACTTAAAATACAAGAACAAAGCAAACTTTGTCATATATGCAAGAAGTTTTTGGGAAACATTAGAGTTGCTGACCATTGTCACCTAACAGGAGAATATAGAGGTCCAGCTCACAATGAATGTAATTTACGTTATCAAGTACCTAAATTTGTTCCTATTTTGTTTCATAATTTCTCTGGGTACGACTGTCATTTGTTTGTCAAAGAATTTTCAAATATTGATAGAGATATAAATATAATACCACTAAATAAAGAATTATATGTATTCGTATCAAAACGTATTTACGTAAATGATACAGATACAATTGAGCTGAGATTTTTAGATTCTGCCAGATTCATGCAATCTAGCTTAGATTCTTAAGTTAGAAATTTCAACAATAAGTTGAGAAACAGCAAATGTAATGACGCAGATTATTTACATGCTTTGACGATTTGGAAAAAATTCATCCGCAAAAGTCTGGGATTTTTTAGAGCTTTATTTGATGACAGATGTGCTACTTTTAACTGATGTTTTCGAAAACTTTAGAAAAGTATGCAAAGACATTAATATGTATAACTTTATCAAGAAAGGTATTAGAGGAGGTATAACACAATGTTCACATAGACATTCAGTGGCAAACAATAAGTATATGCAAGGCTTTGATAATACTAAACCTTCAAAGTACTTGGCATACGTGGATGCAAATAACTTGTATGGATGGGCCATGTCTCAAGCTTCACCTTATTCAGACTTTAAATGGGTTGAAAATCCAGAAGAAATAAATCTTACATCAATACCAGATAATTCTAACATTGGATACATTCTTGAAGTTGATTTGGAATATCCAAAAGAAATACATGATGAACACAATGATCTTCCATTTTGTGCAGAAAATAAAAAGAGTCCGGGATCTAAATTCTCAAAATTGATAACAGATGTAACCAACAAACAAAATTACATAATACATTATAGAAATATACAACAATGTGTTCAACATGGATTAAAAATAGGTAAAATTCATAGAGCCTTACAGTTTAGGCAATCATGTTGGTTAAAAACATATATTGACCTAAACACTCATCACAGTACACTAGCTAAGAATGCTTTTGAGAAGAACTTTTTCAAGTTGTTAAATAATGCAGTGTACGGAAAAACAATGGAAAATGTTGACAAGCGTAAGGATGTAAAAATTGTAACTAACTGGGAAAACTGCGGTAAACGTTTAGGCGTTATTTATTTTATCGCACCCACACACACCACACGCATACACCCACACACACTGCTCTTAGTAATAATCAACATAAAACATATGCTTGAATATGTACCCTTAAGTAACACCTGCTATCACACACTGATAGAGTCCCGTACTTAGGAATGTAGTTGTACAATTATATGTTTCCCACGTGTGTTTTTTTTATGAATGTTTTTAAATGGCTGTCAAAAATGAGCAATTACATCTTCGTCTGTTTTTTGCAGAAAAATTTCCTTGTCTACTAACGTTCGTGTGTTATCTTTTATGCGTTTTTCTTTTATAGTGATGGCTGCTTCTTTCTGCTGCAATTCTTGCTCTTTTTTTTGAAGTGCCTCTTTTTGTAATATTAGCGCTTTTTCCTTTAACTTCAATAGCATCATTTGCGACTACACTTCTTCACTGAATTTTGGCTTTTTATTTTCTAAGCCAAATTCTGCAGTCTGATGCGGATTAAAAATTACAGTTTTGTCATCAGACGAAACAGATTCTTGTTTAATTTGAGTTGCCATTCTTATTTGTTTTTTATTTTTTTATTTAACACTGAGAATTATAATTAGTTATTACACTACACTTTATTTTTTTTAAAAAACTATATTTTTATATAAAAATGTTTTTAAAAAAGTCAGAATACGTCTGATTTATTGAATTTTATGTTTACTTTTGATGAATTTTTAAATCGGAAATTCTGTTTATATAGCCAAAAATTATCTTAAACATATGCAGTCTACATTATGGGAATTAAAAAAATTTTATCATCACTTTCCCATGATTAGTTTTAAGAATTTTCTAAAAATTATCAAATTAACATATTTTTTTTTTCTATTTTATTTTTATTGCATATTACATATACTTAATATGCAATATGCACATATACAAGAAGAAAAAAGTAAGATCATATCACTGTTATCAAACCCAAAAAACCACAAAAATTTTAAATAATTTTTTAAAGATAAAATAGAACATGCCTACACACATTATTTATGTTTATACATAAAAAATCTAAAAAACGTTTATTGAGAATTTAAGTAAAAACATACCATGAGAAAAAAGTGATAAAAATTTTTTCAAGTTCATTAATATAATTTATAAGATGCAATATAAATGCAGAATACTATATAGGTCAATGTTGATATATTATTATAACTTTTTTGGATACTGATTAGACTGACCAAGTTAAATGAATAGACATAAACAAAAAATTTTTTATAAATATAAATAAACATAGACGCATTGTAGCGAATAATTTTTAAAATATAGAAAATTTTAATTGTCATTTTCGCATAGTGGGTTTAAAATACTATTAAAAAATTATTGCTATATCTTTTTTCTTATTATATGTGTGTTATATGTTAATAATAAGAAATTTCACATAAAAAATACATATAATTTTTTTTGAATGATATATAGTATAGTCATTTTAATGTATGTATAATACTTGCTGATAACAATATGTATAGTATTTGAATAGCTTGAAATAGAGATAAAATGTTTTAAAAACAAACCAAATTTTAACTCATAAACATATGTAGAATTTGATAGTGTAAGGGGTTAAGTGGTTAGCTTAATGATGACTCTGTCGTTCCATGTCCCTAGGTTCAAGTCCCTAAAATTACGCGAAATCTGAAAGCTGAACTACTGCCCTATAATATACCGTATCAAATTCTATTTTATTTTTTTCTTCTTCTTTTTTATTTATTAATTCTATTCAATTTTATGTATTACATTGTATAGGTATATCTATATAATTTACAGTATCAATTTCTATTTTATTTTTTATTTTTGCTACAAAATATACAATATAATGACATTCATATCTTTGAACTTGAATATTTAATACAATATATTGTATATGCAAAAACATTACAAATGTTTTGGTCTGAAATAATTAGAGATAAATATAAATTTTGTTCGTGTGAAGGAGCATGGAAATCATTTAAAATAGTGAATGCTCAAGTTTTAAATTGTGGGCTTTTAGAAGTATATGTAACACCTGAAGATGGAAATAGATGTTTAATTATGAGAATGAGAAATGGCGAACCTATTCCATTAAACTTTGAATTCACATTTATTCCATTTCAACATGTAAAATTTGAAGTTATAGGAGGAAATATCACAGTAGCAGGTGAAGCTGCTTCTGGTACTATGAGATACAGAAATGTAAATCACTTTCCACGTAATTGTCCTTTTGGGTACGAAGAAGATTGGAAGTGGGGTGATAAATTATTTAAAAAATTGTCACGAGAAGGAAATGCAGATGAAATTACAGAATCTTAGGAGTAGTTAAAATAGTTGTAAAGTTAGAATTTTATTCAGTCTTTCACGATAACTGATACTGACAACATATTAAAAATCGAAAAATGTTTTCAAATATTTGGATCATTTTCTTAACAATTTATTGTTTATCATATGCTGAAAGCGGTAGAATACCTTTAAAGCTTGATGCTAGTAAAGGGAATAAAGGAAATTTAGAATTTGCTCTTCAACTACCTAATAATGATACTGTTCAAATTGATTTATCGTTTCAATTATTAACAATAATCAATAATAATGTTAATAAAACTTTGCCTGAAATACATCAATCTGATGATACTAATAGTGAACAAACACCAACACTAACAACAACAACAAATAAACCTGAACCGAAATATGTAACTGTTGAAGAAGCTATTGAAGGATTTGAGCAAGAATTAGTTAAAAAAGAAAGAGATATAGCTGGAATAATTGAAAGTAATCATCCTTTTTACAGACACTTCAAATTAGCATTTGGAGAATGGAGAAGTAGTGATAATTAGTGTACATGATCCTAATTATAAAATTTATGTTGAGTTTATAAATGCTAAAAATGTGAAACAAATGTATTCAATGGATGTATATTAAATATTGAATATAAATATCTTAACAAAAAAGTTTAAGTAATTAATGTTAGATCAGCTGTAGACTAAGTCAGAAGTAAAATTTTGTAATAAATTTAACAAATATGAGCGTTGACAAAATAGAAAACTTCATACTTGATTTCAATGACGTCATACTTGAAGAACATAAACAAGAATTGTTAAGATATTTAGAATTTTTAAAAATTTATGATAAGAAGACAAAAGTTATTTCATTTTATGGACTTCATTATGATAATTGTCCATGGTCTAAAAATACTACTACTTCAGAACCTCCCTAGTAACCAAATCCGTGAGATTTATTAAGAATATCCTGGGACTTTATCGTGTCCCAGTCCATGCGTCCAAGGAATTTTGTTGGATTTTCCTATGGAGAGTGTAACGCTGTCCAAAGGCATATTACATTCTTAAATCTACGGAAATTCCCAGGATTTTTTCAATGTATGTCTCAAGATATTTGTCGGATTTTTCTTAAGAACATCCGTGTTTTTTTCCCTATATTTTCTGTGGAATTTTCTTAGATATTTTCTTGGGACATTTTTATGACTTTTTGCCAACGAAAATCCTCTTGGACAATTCCTGGACTTTTCCTGTATATTAAAAGAAGCTTTACGACAATAAAACTGCATATTTTAATTGTTACCATAAAATTTATTGATAATAAAATATTTAAAACAAAAAAAAAACTATTAGAAAATAAAATACATGAGAAGTTTACAAAAATAATGTTTAAAAAATAAAAAAACAAAGCAAAAGGACAAAAGTATAACAAAAAAAGATTATAAAATATTCTTTCTTATAAAAAATTTTTAAATAATTAAATTCATTGTCAGTAATGTGTACTATTATGCTTAATTTAAATAATTATTTCAACAGGATGTATATAACAAATAAAAAATTATTTCAAAGATATTAATAAAACAAAAACAAAAAAAAGCATTCAATATAACTATAATTACGTCCTTTACTTATGCACTCTGGTTCTGTATGATATTTATTCCGTAAAAAGGATAAACACAGAAAACTTAATGAAGCAAAAAAGAGTATAATATTTAATGTTCTTACCGTTTTAATTTTCTTGATTCTGCCTTTCTCGTTGCATCTTTGACTTTGCCAAGCGTCGTTTTAAATGTTGCCTGTATTGAAGTCCTTGTTGAACACCCAAATTGTTCTGCACAAAAATCTGTAATAATGATGGAAGAGTGATAAAATATGATTATCGGTAATAGTAATATTAATCATAATATATTATAAAATCTTAATTACCTTCTAGATATTGAATAAATTTAGTTTTCTTTAATGAAATTTTATTTTCTTCATCTGCTGCATTATTCCATGTAAGAAATTTTATGATATTTTTTCCAAACGTCAACGATAAGGCTAATTTGAAATATTCTGCCGTGTCTACCGCTCGAAGATTTTTAAAGTAGTTCTGTGAAAATTTAATAAAAAAATATGAAAGTATGTACATATGTATTATGTATATGAAATTTTTTTTTAAAATTTTCGTACAGCCATTATCAGCTTGTAATAGTTCTTCAAATTGATGGAATTCCTCCACTGTATTAAATCTGTTAAAATCTGCTGCAGAAGCGGAAGAGGGCAGTTGGACCAATCGGTTTGCCAAGTTTTCAAGGCAACCAAGAACTTTTTCTTCAAAAATCTGTATTCTGTCTATAATTTTTTTTTCTTTTTCGTCGATATAAGTTTTTATAACCTGGAAAGCTCTGTCAGTTTTAGCTTCTACTTAAAAATACAAAAAATAATAAAAGTAGAATTTAATGATTCCGACAAAATGATTATATGGATACCTAAGTTATGATTATTGGTCAAATTGTCACTAGACACAGTAGGTTGGAGAAGTGTTATAATATCATTTCCGTTCCCAGCTAGAGATTGCATCACTGTGTAGACATTTTCATTTGGCGCCTGTGAAGCAGTAGTTTCTGAGGCATTGGCTGTTTCAATAGCTTCAGTTTGTGGCGGCGGTATATATGTTTCATCATATAAACAGTCAAACTGAGCCTCTGATGGTACATAATTGTATTGCACTGAAGTTTCTAAATTTGCTTCTATTGCTCTCTCCACCTCATCTTCTGTAGAAGACTGCCACAACGCCTTTTCACATTTGTTATTAGCTTCTTCGTACGTGTCTACAGTTTATTGAGAATGAAAAACTATGAATATAAACAAAGTAATATTTTATATACTCATTTATTACCTGCAGTCATTAGAATTCTGCACGACGCAATTTTCCAGGTGGACTCAGGTGAAACACTATTTTTTTGAAATTTTTTCGCATTTCTATTTGGAGGCCAGTAACAGCTCTTTTTGTCATCTAAAAGCCACGATTTTGGTATTATGTCGCAAGCTTCTTCATCGTCAAAAGCGACAACATAGAAATTACTGGAAAATAATTAAGTGAAATATTTTTGTAAAACAAATAAATAATAAAATATGTCTACCTCATTTTGTATGACTATAAGTCTATATATTTATTATATACACTATAATTACTGATCCCTATATATGATGCAATCCTAAAAAAATAGAATGAAGTATTTAGAGATATGACTGCAACTTTTTTTTTTATATATGATTTTTCAATTTTAATTTTTCGACCACCAGAAAGTAAAGATGTTGTAAATATGTCCAAATATCTTGATTGGATAGGAAATTGGTACAGGTCTTTCAGTCCGATTACTTCTTCACCAGTAATAATAAAATCATTCCCAATTTTATGTATCTCGAGAATTTTCAATATCTTTCCAGCTTGCGTCATACAATAATTGTCTGACGATTTATCAGAGAACTTTGTTCTCTTGATTCGAATAAATTCAATGCTATTGTCTGCACGTTGTTTAAATTCTTTCAAACTTTCGCAATTTCGTTTGTAATCCATATTCATTTCTTCTTCTAATCTATTATTGATTTGCTCAAGTACTCGATAGCCAGAGCGTGCTAATTTTTTTAAGTACTGTAAAAAGTTTTCAAATTTGAAAGCACTGTAACTTTCAAGGCACTCATTCAAATTTATAACATCTTGACTTAAATGTAGAAGACTGTGAACATTAAATGTCATTGTATGTGTTCCATATAATTTGGCAAAATCTCGTACAAATTCATCAAGCAGTTGTGAAGCTGTATTATTATTTTTGCAACAATCTACTTCATTACATAAAATTTTGATAGCACAATGTAATTTCAGAAAATGATCGTAGTAAATTGACTGCATTCTATTTTTAAGAAGAAAAGGTAGTGTGTATAAAAGTAACTGCCTCAGTTCCGTTGCTTTATATCTTCTTAGCAAAGAAAGTGGTCTGGGTGATCGACTAAATTCAGATGGCATTTGTTTGGATATAAGTATAATGTCATGCGATATATCTTCAATCGTTTTTTTAGGTAAACTATAAAGTCGCAGTCGGTTTTCAATCCACAATATTAGAATTTGTTTAACTACTCCTAAGCATACGGCATGCATATAATCTATAATATAATTAATTATAGTTGTATTTTGATCTAGATGAAAATTTCTATCTACTTTGTTTCTGAAACCCAGATCTGTTCTAATATCGTATATGCCGTATGGAAATCTCACACGATGAAGTATGTATAGACCACGAATATTACATTTTGTACAACTATGGTAGCCCGAAAATGTTGTCACATTTAATACAAACGCTCTAGCTGGTGCATCACATATTATGGACCGTATTTTAACACTGTATGTTTTTCCGTTGAGAGCAAATCCATTTTCCATGATGTTTTTCATTTCACTGACGAAAGGCTCAAGATAAACATCAACATTATTTGGCTTTGATGTTCCAAAGTATGTTCCAATCATCTGAACATCAGATTGACCAGCTAAACTTATTAGAATTGGCCATAAAGTATTTGTTGAACTGTTACTTATTCCAACATCATCAATACCAATGTCTACAAAAATTGTACTTTGTGTTGAATATTGTTTATATAATTTTAAAAGATTTAAAAGAGATTTTTCGATACCAATGTGCAAATATTGGCCATCTAACATATCATATATACCGTGTTTTCTTGGAGTGTTCACGAGCTGCCTATAATCTGTGGGTAATTCTTGTATTTTTGGCTTCAAGATTTTAAGCAAACTATTGACATGAATTGCTGGGCACTTAGACATTATAGCCCAATGTGCAAGTTGATATGTTATATCTTTTGGTGGGTTTTCTGTTTTTGAATAAAAATAAGATTTATTAAAATCTACCCCTTGATCACACAGTTCCATTTCACTTGAGCTTAAAAGGTTATTTTCTGTTTGAGTACTTGCAATTTCATTTTCATAGTTAGATGGATTATTATTTTGCGATTTTTGATAATTTCGTGATAAATCAAAGAATTCAATTCGTTCCTCATCTAGCTCACTATCAGAACTATCTATCGTATTAACTGGATTTTGAGGACGTACTGAATTATTATGAAAAAATCGGCGCAAAAAATGTGCGGTTTCACGTTTTCTAAGTCGAAATCTTTTTACTCTATTTGCCATTCTATAGAATAAATTATAATTTATAAACCTAAAGACAACACAAAATAACATTGCAATCATTATTAAATATACCATAACTTACCTCTTTTTTCCTTTCTTAAAATTGTTTTAAAACTAACACTTTTATTGTAAAATTATATTTTGTATTTAAATTTTCAAACTCTATATTATGAAATTGTAAACTTTACTTTAAAAATTAATGCACACTCCACATTGTATAAATACTGAATGGCATACTTTGTTCTTCATAAGCGTCAGTAAGAAAAAACCTGGACATTTACCATATTCTGTCCATGTGCATGTGGACAAACAATGGCCAAAATCAAAAAAGAATCCATATTTACATTTACGTATATGATAAACAAAAGTCGATGGGACAAACATTGGATATTTTCCGTAATATGTCCAATATAAATGTACATTTTAGATTAGAGGTTGGATTTTATCCATGCTTTATCCGGATGTAAGAACAAATTGTAAAAAAAAAATATAAAATGAACTCTATATTGGACGAACAAACGACAAAGTCCGATATTTAAGTCAGACATAAGTTGGAAACTGTCCTATGTTGGACAGCTTGGTTACTAGGGCTGATACATGCAGCTGTTGTGATGTACCAAGAATTCAACACAGAGCTGAAAAATTAATGAATTTGTATTATAGAGTAAGAGGAATGTAAAATTTATAAAATGAATAAATGAATAAAAAACATTTTTATAATATTAAAAAATTAAGTACATGTTGTATTTACAGAATGAATACAATACACATACTATATAATCAAATGTTTTACAATAATTGATTTTTATCTATCCATGAATTATGTTTATTAGAAAATCCAAACCATTTAACAAAAACTTCTCCTTTCTTTTTCAAAATTTTTTCAATTAAATAAATATTAGGATGATATGATTTTAATAATTCTTTTTCATAAAATCCTCCTTTTATTGGATTACCTTGATAGTTTTCTAAGTTATATGTAGATATAATTTTAAAAATTTCTGTTGTCCAATTTGGTGTATATTATTTTTCAAAAACATGTTTGTGTTTGCTTATACGAACGAAATCCCCCATTTTATAATTAGGTATTGGGAATGTTTTTAAATTACTATAAACTGTTTTTAATAGTAATTTCTCATTAGATGAGTTAACATCTTTAGGACTCATTTTGATAGTACGATGTTTTGTATTATTATATGTATAAACTAATTCTTGTACATTATCAAAACATTTAAAAGATCCTTTTAAACTGAATTCTTTCTACATTAATCCTTTTAAAGTTCTGTTAAAACGTTCAATAATTGAGGCTTTCATTGTACTTTACGTTGAATAATTATTAAATTAAATAATTTTACATTAAGGGTATTCACGACTTGATGTACAATTGTAGAAAATGTAAATGTACAGAATATTTTACAATAAGTCGTGAACGCACCCTTGTAAAAGTGTTGTAAAAACAAATGTTTCTTTGCCGGTTTGACATTTGAAGATTTTTTAACCATTCAAAAGACAGAAAATTTTTAATTATGCCGAGAAAAAGCGAAAAAACCAAATTAATTGATAGTTTAATTGAATACTTTTTCGTGGAAACTGAAGGTAGGAAAATAATTATGGTATATTTATTTTAAAAAGTATACAGGATTTTTTTTTTAAGAAGATGAAACTGAAGAAGAATATGAAAAATTATTAGATGAGCTCGATGATGATATTTTAGTGGTCCTGTCATGTCGTCGAGGGTTTGAAAATAATTTAAACAAATCCGATGTATGGCTGCAAGAAGTACTTCCATCTCTAGACGACGATAGATTCCGTCAAATGCTGAGGATTGATCGAAATCAGTTTGAAAACTTGTTGAAAATAGTCAAAGACGATTATGAATTTAAAAAACCTTGTTCATCCAATCAATTTCCACTTGAATTACAAGTGATAGTTGTTCTTTATCGTCTGGGATCTTGTGGAGAGAGTGCATCAATTAAAAAAATTGCCAGTGTTTTTGGAATTGGCGATGGAGGAACTATCGCCAAAATAACACGAAGAGTTTTCAACGTGATCCTTAAGTTAAAAAACAAGTTTATTTTATGGCCAAATAAAGAAGAGAGGTCTAAAATAGTTGGAGAAACGTTTTATGAATTACCTCATTGCATAGGATACGTGGACGGAACAGAAATTAAATTATCAGAAACGCCCGTGAGAAATCATGTGCCATATTTTTCACGAAAACATGTTTACTCCATAAAAACACAAATAATTTGTGATAATAAATTGAAAATCAGACATGTAACTGTGGGACATCCTGGCAGTATTCATGACGCGCGTATCTTTTCAGAATGTCCTATTTATAAAGACCCGGAAAAATATTTTACACTACCGCAGTGGATTGCAGGTGACTCAGCATACGCACTATCTGAGACTGTTATAACACCATTTCGCAGTAATTCAACAGTACTTACAGCGAAACAAAGAAAAGAGTTTAATTACAGACATAGTCAGTATAGAGTAAGAGTGGAACATTGCATAGGAATACTTAAAGAAAGATTTTGCAGTCTAAAGGAACTTAGGACTCGAGTGAGTAATGAAAAGAGCCACAAATTTTGCTGTGAATGGATCTTGGTGTGTTGTATCCTGCATAACATTGTTCTTAAAATCTTTAATACTGACGAATGTTTATATATATCAAGCGAAGATGATGAAGAAGAAAATACCCCATATAATTTGAACATAAACAAAAAACATGAAATGAAAAGACAAGCTATATTAATGTTAATGTCTGAATAAAGATAGTTTTATTTCATTCACTTGTTTTTTTTTCACATTGAAATTTATATTTCATTTCTATTTCATATAATGCGATTCTTTCATTTTTTTCTATTTCTAATCTTTTGATTTTTTCTTCTGTTTGGATTTGTAATATTTTTATTTTTTCATTTTTTTCAATTTCAAGTTTTTTTAATTCTAGAGATTCTTTTTCTAAATTTAATTTTTCTTGATTCTGCTGCAATTCCATGTTAAATTTTCTTTCAGTAAATTCCATTTCTTTGAAAAATTTCTCCTTTTGGAAATCAATACTTAATTTTTGAGTTTCTATACGCTTTTCTTGTACAGCTGCAAGATGGCTAATTGACGTTTTTGGAGCTTGCTTTTTCATTTTCTCTATAATATTTGACACTGAATATCTTTAATTTTTTTCTTGAGACTTAGGAGTTTCTTGAATTTTGAAAGTTTCTTGGGTTTTTTGAATATCACTTGAATCTATAGATAAGTTAGAAGTCTCAACATCAAAGCCAAATTCTTTATTTGGTAAATCATCTGGAGCACTGTTCTCGATAATAATGTCCATTTCAGAATCGAGTAATAAAGGCACACTAATCTCTTTCTTTTTATAAAAAATTTCCCTCAGCCTTTCATAATGAGGACACAATTTGTTAAGTTTTTCTGAAAAGGTTATTCAATTAAAATCAGATTTAAATTTGAAACGAATAATTTCTTTATACAAACCATTTATACTTATAATTCCACCGTCGGACTCTAATAAACCAGCACCTGTTGAATTGCGGAAGTCATCTGCTTTTTTCAAATTAGTTCGCATATTTCGAACCTTCCACCTTACTAAATCCCACGTAGCGTCTATTTTTGTATTTTGTAAAAACTTTTTATAAAATAGTTGGGCCGTTGGTTTCTTTAAAGTAAATTTACGTAGTTAAAATAAACTCAAAGAATCTAAAATATTACTAACCTCAAATTCAATTTCTTCTTCAAGAAATGAAATAATTTGTAGCACTTCGATTTCTGTCCATTTTTTTATTGGTTTTACAGATTTTTTTCTTTTATTTTTAATAAAATCTTTGTTTTCCATGTTTTATTTTATAAATTTATTACACACAAATTCACAAATTGATAAAAATCAGTTTTCACAAGTAAAAGTAAACTAGTCACCAATAAATACATAAATATATCTTCTTCTTCCTCAGTTTTAAATTTCTACAGCTGTCAAAGTAAAGTACAATAAGTACAATAGTGACTTACAATAGGGTTTTCATGTTGTAATATTCTACAACTGTTGTACTCATAAGCTGCATATAAAAATCTTACAACGCGTTGTAGTTTTGTACAACTTTACATCGAGTACATCAGTACACCCACAAAGTACATCAAGTCGTGAATACCCTTATTAAATTTTGAAAATGTTGATTACAAAATTCTTTGCCAAGACCACTTTGTAAATTACGAGGCGATTTATTTGATGAAGTAAATATCTTTTCCATTGCTTTAGTTACATCTACACCATTTTTACTTTTAAGAGGAATTGCGCAGGCAAATTTTGAAAATGTGTCGATTACAGTTAATAAAAAACGATAACCTTTATTATTAGCAGAATAAGTACCCATTTCAACTAAATCTATTTGCCAAAGATCATCTATCCTTTTGTAACAACTTTCTCATATTTAAGTTGTTAATATTAATTTTAATACTGATTATTGTATTGCTGTTATTTTTAAAGTTTGTTCGTCACTTGTAGGTTTTCCTATATACAATGAACTTTGTAAAAGTGAAGATATTTTTTCATTGCTTGTTTTACACTCGTTTAAGAATGTTTCTATATCTTGTATTTTTCGATTATTAGGTACTTTATAATCGTATAAATTACTTTTAGTGTTTAAGTTATCTTATTGTTAACAAATTGGTTTTTTTAAAAAAATACAACCAACTGAAAAACAATTTTGCTTACATGCAAAACAATATAAATTATTTTCAATTATAAAATTTAAAATATGATCATAATCAACAAAATTATACATAACAGCTTCATGTGGACCTGGCATCGAGTTGGACATGCAGCCTTAGTTGAAACACGCACAAATGATTGATGTGCTGGTGTCGAACCATTTCCCCGTTGACCGTAATATGTAGAGCCTCGCAGTCGATGATATGTTATTTTCAAACCAAGAACGAAAGTTTGTTTCGTTCTCATATATCATAAGAATTTTGAAGCATCCCCAAAACTTTATATGAACACTGTAAATAAAGAAATAAAATTAATAAATTGAAAATAAATAATATATAAAAAATATAAAAACTTACTTATTAATATTTATTTTTAAAAAATTGGGAAGATATTCAATAAAATCTCCCCAAAAAGCAGTTCCCATTGCTGTACATACATCCATAGTTCTACGAAAAGTAGAAAAATGAGCAATTACTTCTTTGTCTTTTTTTTTCAGAAATATTTCTTTGTCTAATAACGTTCTTGTTTTTTCTTTTAGACGTTTTTCTTTTATACTTATGACTGCTTCTTTCTGCTGCAATTCTTCTTCTTTTTTTTGTAGCGCTTCTTTTTGTAACATTAGCGCTTTTTCTTTTAATTTTAACAGCATCATTTGCGACTGCACTTCTTCACAGAATTTTGGCTTTTTATTTTCTATGCCAAATTCTGCACTCTGATGCGGATTGAAAATTACTGTTTCGTCATCAGACGAAACAGATTCTTGTTTAATTTGAGTTGCCATTCTTATTTGTTTTTATTATATAGAATTATAGTTTTTTTATTATAGAGAATTCTGGTTAATTATTATACTACACTTTACTTTTTTATAAAACTACTTTATTTTTATATATAAAAATATTTAAAAAAAAAAAATCAGAATATGTCTGCACTGTGTAATTTTATGTTTACTTTTGATGAATTTTTAAATTTGAAATTCTGTTTATATAGCCAAAAATTATCTTAAACATATACAGTTTACATTATGGGAATTAAAAAACTTTTATCATCACCATGATTAAATTCATGGGAAAGAAATTTCACATAAAAAATACATATAATTTTTTTTGAATGATATATAGTATAGTCATTTTAATGTATGTATAATACTTGCTGATAACAATATGTATAGTATTTGAATAGCTTGAAATAGAGATAAAATGTTTTAAAAACAAACCAAATTTTAACTCATAAACATATGTAGAATTTGATAGTGTAAGGGGTTAAGTGGTTAGCTTAATGATGACTCTGTCGTTCCATGTCCCTAGGTTCAAGTCCCTAAAATTACGCGAAATCTGAAAGCTGAACTACTGCCCTATAATATACCGTATCAAATTCTATTTTATTTTTTTCTTCTTCTTTTTTATTTATTAATTCTATTCAATTTTATGTATTACATTGTATAGGTATATCTATATAATTTACAGTATCAATTTCTATTTTATTTTTTATTTTCGCTACAAAATATACAATATAATGACATTCATATCTTTGAACTTGAATATTTAATACAATATATTGTATATGCAAAAACATTACAAATGTTTTGGTCTGAAATAATTAGAGATAAATATAAATTTTGTTCGTGTGAAGGAGCATGGAAATCATTTAAAATAGTGAATGCTCAAGTTTTAAATTGTGGGCTTTTAGAAGTATATGTAACACCTGAAGATGGAAATAGATGTTTAATTATGAGAATGAGAAATGGCGAACCTATTCCATTAAACTTTGAATTCACATTTATTCCATTTCAACATGTAAAATTTGAAGTTATAGGAGGAAATATCACAGTAGCAGGTGAAGCTGCTTCTGGTACTATGAGATACAGAAATGTAAATCACTTTCCACGTAATTGTCCTTTTGGGTACGAAGAAGATTGGAAGTGGGGTGATAAATTATTTAAAAAATTGTCACGAGAAGAAAATGCAGATGAAATTACAGAATCTTAGGAGTAGTTAAAATAGTTGTAAAGTTAGAATTTTATTCAGTCTTTCACGATAACTGATACTGACAACATATTAAAAATCGAAAAATGTTTTCAAATATTTGGATCATTTTCTTAACAATTTATTGTTTATCATATGCTGAAAGCGGTAGAATACCTTTAAAGCTTGATGCTAGTAAAGGGAATAAAGGAAATTTAGAATTTGCTCTTCAACTACCTAATAATGATACTGTTCAAATTGATTTATCGTTTCAATTATTAACAATAATCAATAATAATGTTAATAAAACTTTGCCTGAAATACATCAATCTGATGATACTAATAGTGAACAAACACCAACACTAATAACAACAACAAATAAACCTGAACCGAAATATGTAACTGTTGAAGAAGCTATTGAAGGATTTGAGCAAGAATTAGTTAAAAAAGAAAGAGATATAGCTGGAATAATTGAAAGTAATCATCCTTTTTACAGACACTTCAAATTAGCATTTAGAGAATGGAGAAGTAGAGATAATTAGCGTACATGATCCTAATTATAAAAGTGATGTTGAGTTTATAAATGCTAAAAATGTGAAACAAATGTATTCAATGGATGTATATTAAATATTGAATATAAATATCTTAACAAAAAAGTTTAAGTAATTAATCTTAGATCAGCTGTAGACAAAGTCAGAAGTAAAATTTTGTAATAAATTTAACAAATATGAGTGTTGATAAAATAGAAAACTTCATACTTGATTTCAATGACGTCATACTTGAAGAACATAAACAAGAATTGTTAAGATATTTAGAATTTTTAAAAATTTATGATAAGAAGACAAAAGTTATTTCATTTTATGGACTTCATTATGATAATTGTCCATGGTCTAAAAATACTACTACTTCAGGACCTGATACATGCAGCTGTTGTGATGTACCAAGAATTCAACACAGAGCTGAAAAATTAATAAATTTGTATTATAGAGTAAGAGGAATGTAAAATTTATAAAATGAATAAATGAATAAAAAACATTTTTACAATATTAAAAAATTAAGTACATGTTGTATTTACAGAATGAATACAATACACATATAATCAAATGTTTTACAATAATTGATTTTTATCTATCCATGAATTATGTTTATTAGAAAATCCTAACCATTTAACAAAAACTTCTCCTTTCTTTTTCAAAATTTTTTCAATTAAATAAATATTAGGATGATATGATTTTAATAATTCTTTTTCATAAAATCCTCCTTTTATTGGATTACCTTGATAGTTTTCTAAGTTATATGTAGATATAATTTTAAAAATTTCTGTTGTCCAATTTGGTGTATATTATTTTTCAAAAACATGTTTGTGTTTGCTTATACGAACGAAATCCCCCATTTTATAATTAGGTATTGGGAATGTTTTTAAATTACTATAAACTGTTTTTAATAGTAATTTCTCATTAGATGAGTTAACATCTTTAGGACTCATTTTGATAGTACGATGTTTTGTATTATTATATGTATAAACTAATTCTTGTACATTATCAAAACATTTAAAAGATCCTTTTAAACTGAATTCTTTCTACATTAATCCTTTTAAAGTTCTGTTAAAACGTTCAATAATTGAGGCTTTCATTGTACTTTACGTTGAATAATTATTAAATTAAATAATTTTACATTAAATTTTGAAAATGTTGATTACAAAATTCTTTGCCAAGACCACTTTGTAAATTACGAGGCGATTTATTTGATGAAGTAAATATCTTTTCCATTGCTTTAGTTACATCTACACCATTTTTACTTTTAAGAGGAATTGCGCAGGCAAATTTTGAAAATGTGTCGATTACAGTTAATAAAAAACGATAACCTTTATTATTAGCAGAATAAGTACCCATTTCAACTAAATCTATTTGCCAAAGAACATCTATCCTTTTGTAACAACTTTCTCATATTTTAGTTTTTAATATTAATTTTAATACTGATTATTGTATTGCTGTTATTTTTAAAGTTTGTTCGTCACTTGTAGGTTTTCCTATGTACAATGAACTTTGTAAAAGTGAAGATATTTTTTCATTGCTTGTTTTACACTCGTTTAAGAATGTTTCTATATCTTGTATTTTTCGATTATTAGGTACTTTATAATCGTATAAATTACTTTTAGTGTTTAAGTTATCTTATTGTTAACAAATTGGTTTTTTTAAAAAAATACAACCAACTGAAAAACAATTTTGCTTACATGCAAAACAATATAAATTATTTTCAATTATAAAATTTAAAATATGATCATAACCAACAAAATTATACATAACAGCTTCATGTGGACCTGGCATCGAGTTGGACATGCAGCCTTAGTTGAAACACGCACAAACGATTGATGTGCTGGTGTCGAACCGTTTCCCCGTTGACCGTAATATGTAGAGCCTCGCAGTCGATGATATGTTATTTTCAAACCAAGAACGAAAGTTTGTTTCGTTCTCATATATCATAAGAATTTTGAAGCATCCCCAAAACTTTATATGAACACTGTAAATAAAGAAATAAAATTAATAAATTGAAAATAAATAATATATAAAAAATATAAAAACTTACTTATTAATATTTATTTTTAAAAAATTGGGAAGATATTCAATAAAATCTCCCCAAAAAGCAGTTCCCATTGCTGTACATACATCCATAGTTCTACGAAAAGTAGAAAAATGAGCAATTACTTCTTTGTCTTTTTTTTTTCAGAAATATTTCTTTGTCTAATAACGTTCTTGTTTTTTCTTTTAGACGTTTTTCTTTTATACTTATGACTGCTTCTTTCTGCTGCAATTCTTGTTCTTTTTTTTGTAGCGCTTCTTTTTGTAACATTAGCGCTTTTTCTTTTAATTTTAACAGCATCATTTGCGACTGTACTTCTTCACAGAATTTTGGCTTTTTATTTTCTATGCCAAATTCTGCACTCTGATGCGGATTGAAAATTACTGTTTCGTCATCAGACGAAACAGATTCTTGTTTAATTTGAGTTGCCATTCTTATTTGTTTTTATTATATAGAATTATAGTTTTTTTATTATAGAGAATTCTGGTTAATTATTATACTACACTTTACTTTTTTATAAAACTACTTTATTTTTATATATAAAAATATTTAAAAAAAAAAAATCAGAATATGTCTGCACTGTGTAATTTTATGTTTACTTTTGATGAATTTTTAAATTTGAAATTCTGTTTATATAGCCAAAAATTATCTTAAACATATACAGTTTACATTATGGGAATTAAAAAACTTTTATCATCACTTTCCCATGATTAGTTTTAAGTATTTTCTAAAAATTATCAAATTAACATTTATTTTTTTTTTATTGCATATTACATATACTTAATATGCAATATGCATATATACAAGAAGAAAGAAAGATCATAGCACTGTTATCAAACCCAAAAAACCACAAAAATTTTAAATAATTTTTTAAAGATAAAATAGAACATGCCTACACACATTATTTATGTTTATACATAAAAAATCTAAAAAACGTTTATAGAGAATTTAAGTAAAAACATACTATGAGAAAAAATTGATAAAAAATTTTTTTCAAGTTCATTAGTATAATTTATATAAGATGCAACATAAATGCAGAATACTATATAGGTCAATGTTGATATATTATTATAACTTTTTTGGATACTGATTAGACTGACCAAGTTAAATGAATAGACATAAACAAAAAATTTTTTATAAATATAAATAAACATAGACGCATTGTAGGGAATAATTTTTTAAATATAGAAAATTTTTATTATCATTTTCTCATAGTGGGTTTAAAATACTATTAAAAAATTATTGCTATATCTTTTTTCTTATTATATGTATGTTATATGTTAATAAGAAGAAATTTCACATAAAAAATACATATAATTTTTTTTGAATGATATATAGTATAGTCATTTTAATGTATGTATAATACTTGCTGATAACAATATGTATAGTATTTGAATAGCTTGAAATAGAGATAAAATGTTTTAAAAACAAACCAAATTTTAACTCATAAACATATGTAGAATTTGATAGTGTAAGGGGTTAAGTGGTTAGCTTAATGATGACTCTGTCGTTCCATGTCCCTAGGTTCAAGTCCCTAAAATTACGCGAAATCTGAAAGCTGAACTACTGCCCTATAATATACCGTATCAAATTCTATTTTATTTTTTTCTTCTTCTTTTTTATTTATTAATTCTATTCAATTTTATGTATTACATTGTATAGGTATATCTATATAATTTACAGTATCAATTTCTATTTTATTTTTTATTTTTGCTACAAAATATACAATATAATGACATTCATATCTTTGAACTTGAATATTTAATACAATATATTGTATATGCAAAAACATTACAAATGTTTTGGTCTGAAATAATTAGAGATAAATATAAATTTTGTTCGTGTGAAGGAGCATGGAAATCATTTAAAATAGTGAATGCTCAAGTTTTAAATTGTGGGCTTTTAGAAGTATATGTAACACCTGAAGATGGAAATAGATGTTTAATTATGAGAATGAGAAATGGCGAACCTATTCCATTAAACTTTGAATTCACATTTATTCCATTTCAACATGTAAAATTTGAAGTTATAGGAGGAAATATCACAGTAGCAGGTGAAGCTGCTTCTGGTACTATGAGATACAGAAATGTAAATCACTTTCCACGTAATTGTCCTTTTGGGTACGAAGAAGATTGGAAGTGGGGTGATAAATTATTTAAAAAATTGTCACGAGAAGGAAATGCAGATGAAATTACAGAATCTTAGGAGTAGTTAAAATAGTTGTAAAGTTAGAATTTTATTCAGTCTTTCACGATAACTGATACTGACAACATATTAAAAATCGAAAAATGTTTTCAAATATTTGGATCATTTTCTTAACAATTTATTGTTTATCATATGCTGAAAGCGGTAGAATACCTTTAAAGCTTGATGCTAGTAAAGGGAATAAAGGAAATTTAGAATTTGCTCTTCAACTACCTAATAATGATACTGTTCAAATTGATTTATCGTTTCAATTATTAACAATAATCAATAATAATGTTAATAAAACTTTGCCTGAAATACATCAATCTGATGATACTAATAGTGAACAAACACCAACACTAACAACAACAACAAATAAACCTGAACCGAAATATGTAACTGTTGAAGAAGCTATTGAAGGATTTGAGCAAGAATTAGTTAAAAAAGAAAGAGATATAGCTGGAATAATTGAAAGTAATCATCCTTTTTACAGACACTTCAAATTAGCATTTGGAGAATGGAGAAGTAGTGATAATTAGTGTACATGATCCTAATTATAAAAGTGATGTTGAGTTTATAAATGCTAAAAATGTGAAACAAATGTATTCAATGGATGTATATTAAATATTGAATATAAATATCTTAACAAAAAAGTTTAAGTAATTAATCTTAGATCAGCTGTAGACAAAGTCAGAAGTAAAATTTTGTAATAAATTTAACAAATATGAGTGTTGATAAAATAGAAAACTTCATACTTGATTTCAATGACGTCATACTTGAAGCACATAAACAAGAATTGTTAAGATATTTAGAATTTTTAAAAATTTATGATAAGAAGACAAAAGTTATTTCATTTTATGGACTTCATTATGATAATTGTCCATGGTCTAAAAATACTACTACTTCAGGACCTGATACATGCAGCTGTTGTGATGTACCAAGAATTCAACAAAGAGCTGAAAAATTAATGAATTTGTATTATAGAGTAAGAGGAATGTAAAATTTAATAATATGAATAAATGAATAAAAACATTTTTATAATATTACAAAATTAAATACATGTTTTATTTACAACATAAATACAATATACATATAATCAAATGTTTTACAATAATTGATTTTTATCTATCCATGAATTATGTTTATTAGAAAATCCTAACCATTTAACAAAAACTTCTCCTTTCTTTTTCAAAATTTTTTCAATTAAATAAATATTAGGATGATATGATTTTAATAATTCTTTTTCATAAAATCCTCCTTTTATTGGGTTACCTTGATAGTCTTCTAAATTATATGTAGAGGGATTCGTATTATTAATAGATACAATTTTAAAAATTTCTGTTGTCCAGTTTGGTGTATATTATTTTTGAAAAACATGTTTGTGTTTGCTTATACGAAAGAAATCCCCTATTTTATAATTAGGTATTGGGAATGTTTTTAAATTACTATAAACTGTTTTTAATAGTAATTTCTCATTAGATGAGTTAACATCTTTAGGACTCATTTTCATAGTACGATGTTTTGTATTATTATATGTATCAACTAATTCTTGTACATTATCAAAACATTTAACAGATCCTTTTAAACTGAATTCTTTCTACATTAATCCTTTTAAAGTTCTGTTAAAACGTTCAATAATTGAAGCTTTCATTGTACTTTACGTTGAATAATGATTAATATTATACTTTTTCATTAAATTTTGAAAATGTTGATTATAAAATTCTTTGCCAAGATCACTTTGTAAATTACGAGGCGCTCTATTTGATGAAGTAAATATCTTTTCCATTAAGTTACATCTACGCCATTTTTACTTTTAAGAGGAATTGCCCAGGCAAATTTTGAAAATGTATCGATTACAGTTAATAAAAAACGATGCCCTTTATTGTTGGCGGAATAAGTACCCATTTCAACTAAATCTATTTGCCAAAGATCATCTATCCCTTTTGTAACAACTTTCCTTCGAATAAATTTTCTACGTGCTGATTTATGCAATTCTTCAACTAATTGTCGTTTGCTCATATTTAAGTTGTTAATATTAATTTATTGATTTATTAATTTATTTTTATTGTATTGCTGTTATTTTGAATGTTTGTTCGTCACTTGCAGGTTTTTCTATATACAATGAACTTTGTAAAAGTGAAGATATTTTTTCATTGCTTGTTTTACACTCGTTTAAGAATGTCTCTATATCTTGGATTTTTCGATTATTAAGTACTTTATAATCGTCTAAATTATTTTTGGTTTTATTTATATAATCATCTAAATGATTTTTAGTTTTATTTATCAAATTTTCTGATTGCTTAATTTTATTTTCTATATTCAATTGCAATTCGTTTATTATATATATGATTTTTTCATTTAGATTTTTAAATTGTATTAGAAAAATACTTTCAGTATGAGTAATTTTTTTTAAAAAATCATTTTCTACATCTCTTACACTATTTTGAAAATAATCTTTTGTAATTGCATCAAAGCTGTCTACTGGCGTTCCTACTTTTTGTAAACGTTTATATTCAATATCAAAATGTCCATCAGACGATAATTTAAAACCTATTCCAGGCTTACCTGGAAGACATCGTTCACCTTGTGTATTACGTGCTTTTATATGAGAAAAACGACCAAACTTATCAACACTCATATTTGTAACGATAATAAAAAATGTTTGAATGAATTATTTAAAGAATAATATTTGCTTCACGCAATTCTTCAATAATTTAAATTATTTCATTATTATGATTAGTGTGACCAGCTTGCTGTGAAGCTATAAGCAACTGTAATCTCTCTACTAACTCATTTGGATCATCCCAATAAATGTAGTTCGGTTTTTTATTTATTAGTAACATCTTATCAAATGCAACTGTTTTTAACCCTTCTCCTCTCTTTTCTTTAATTAATGGACTTATAATTTCTCTATATTTTTTACCTGGGTTTCCTTTAATTTGACTATGATCATCATTATAATCTTTTCTATATACATTGCTTATGAGTAAAATATCATGATAATTTTGAAGATCGTTTTCTGTATATAATACAGGATTTTTCATAAAAATTAACTTATATAATCCTTGTGTTGCATCAAAATTTTTATCATCTACTTTAATAATATTATTATCATCGAATATTAATTTGCTTCTACCTAATTCACAAATTTTTTCATTTTCGTTGAACTTTGGTCCGTACGCATTATCTATTTGATTTTTATCAAAGTATTGTTTCATGTAAAATGAAGGAAATTGATAACTTTCTTGAGATGATTCATCAAATGATTTCTGTACAATAGGAGTACTTATAGCTGATGGGGATGTTGTTTGTAAAATTGTTTTTTGAGGCGTTTCAAATGAAGAACTAGACATATATGGTGATGTTTTAAAGTGATGAGAAGCTTTTGGGGTTTGATAAGATCTATTATTCAGTAATTTTATCGATGAGGGTTCAGCAGATGATAATTCTTTTTTTATTTCATTCTTAATTTTTCTTTCAATTTCTTCTTCTGATTTTTCTTTGAGTTCTTTAAGTGGTTCACTAATAGGTTTAAAAGTTTCTTCAGGAAAAACTTCTCTGTCAATTTTACCTGTTTTAATAGCTTTAAATTTTCTACGTACATCATTTGTTGATTTTATTAAATTTTTTAATATCTTAGTCTCAGCATCCATTTTAATAATTTGTTTATGAACTGCTTAATAACTGCTTAATAACTGTCTAATAACTGCTTTATAACTGCTTAATGATCAGATACTGCCTAATAACTGAGTAATAACTGCTTAATAACTGCTTTTATACTGTAAATTCTATATCGAAAAGCTCATATTGTCATAAATGTGTCAAATCCTTTTCTATAGCGGCCTTGATTAATTGAACAATCTTTATTAATTACTAAAAATCCGTAATCATCTTTCCAGCATTCTCCACACAGACTACGAAATTTTTCAAAAGACATATCTGTATTAACATGATCATTGTATATATGTCTTAAATTCAGATCATCTTGTTTAAATAAAATTATGAAATTTGCATTATCTTTAATTAAGTGTTTTGGTATGTGCGTATATGTTTGACATAAATAAAAGCTGTCTACAATACATGCAAAAATACGCTCGCATATTATTCTGTTTTTCACATGCAACGTCATCGAATATGAAAATAGAATTTTTTTTAGCTTTTTCAGGAGGTACAACATCATTGTTTTCTGAAAATGTATAATAGCCTAATCCTTTTATAGGTGCTAAAATACGTTTCAATAATTCATATTTTGGTTGATTTATTGATTTTGAATAAAGATATATATTTTCGAATTTTAATCCATTAGGATGTTCAAGTAAACTTAACATTACATTAGTTTTACCACAATTTGAAGGACCAACAATAATAGCTCTTGGTAATAAATCACTATGTTTTCTTTTACTTTCTGATTCAGTATTAAGATCATAATTTTTAACTTTTAGTGTATTACGTTGTTTAATGAGTTTCATTATTACTACTGATTTCTTCTATAAAAGGTCAAGTTTATATATAAAATATTTCATTCATATTAAACACTTTGAACAAAAAGATATAAAATGATTAATCATAAAAAGAAATTAAACAGTTCACATAAAACTCGTAAAGGTAAAGGTTTAGTTAACAATTTAATTAATAAATTACCGTTTGAGTTACATTTGCCTGGATATAATTTTTGCGGACCAGGCACAAAATTACAAAAACGTTTAGAAAGAAGAGATAATGGTATTTCATTTAGATGAAGCTTGTAAAGAACACGACATAGCATATTCAAAATATAAAGACATAGAACGAAGACATATAGCTGATCAAATATTAGAAGAAAAAGCGTGGCAACGAGTTCGATCAAATAACGCTAATTTAAGTGAACGTACAAACGCTTGGTTAGTAACAAACGCAATGAAAACTAAAGTAAAATTCGGAATGGGGCTATCTAATAAAACTAAAAGAAAACGCAAACAAAAGAATAAACTTTCTGGGAAAAGATTATTTAGAAAAACTCTTCAAAATGTAAAAAGTATGCTTAAAAAGAATAAACCAGAAAGTATGCCAAGTGCTATAAATCTTGCACTTAAAGCAGCAAAATGTATCGTTAAAAGGAAGAAAAAGGAAGTTGAAATACCAAGAATAATTCCAGTTCCTAAAAAAGGAGGTATATTACCGCTTTTACCTATTTTTGCTGGTTCATCAGCTATTGGCGCATTAACAGGAGGTGCTTCACAAGTTGCAAAAGCTATCAATAATGCTAAAAATGCTAAAGAACAGTTGATAGAAAGTACTAGACATAATAAACAAATGGAAGCAATCGCTATGGGTAAAGGTTTACATTTAAAGCCATATAAGAAAGGATTAGGACTTTATTTATCGCCTGAATCTAAAAGAAATTTTTAAATCAGCTACCCAACAGACCGCTTAATGAGAACGATATACGTAAATTTTCAAAATATATACCATACTTTAGAGGTGTTTTTATGAGAGATGAATTACCAAAAAACTCACATCGTATAGAATGCGGTATTGTTAATTTAGATAATACTTCTGGACCAGGAACTCATTGGGTAGCTTATTATTAAAAAAATAATCATATTGAATATTTCGATAGTTTTGGAAATTTGCAACCTCCTAAAGAATTAATTGATTATTTAGGATCTAATATAAGATACAATTATAATAGACAACAAAATTATAATTAATTTATGTGTGGACATTTATGTTTAAAATTTTTATCTAATATTGTAAAATAAATTGTATGTAAAACATTAATAAAAACATATTAATAAAAAATAATTACTTATTGTGTTTTGAACTTTCAATATGTCAATAACATTAACATTGTCTGGAAATTCTTCAGTACTTACTTCTGAATATTTTCCTCCAATTGATTTATCTACTGACTATGTTTGTGGGGTAGTCGATTTTCAAACATATAACTCAATTCCAAATATAGATAAAGAAAATAATTTATTTTATATTGGAAATGAATGTATTGAAATACCTGTGGGATCTTATGAAATCGATGACATTGAAAGGTACTTGCAAAAAGAATTGGAAAAAAAAGAAACAAAGCACACACTCACAATTAAAGCAAACAACAACACACTTAAAACAGAAATTAAAAGTAATAAAGAAATCCACTTTGACAGAGGGAGAACTATTGGTCCATTGCTAGGATTTAAATTAAAACAAAAACTATTACCAAACAAAGTGAATATATCAGACTCTCCTGTCGATATAGTTAAAGTAAACGTCATCCGTTTAGAATGTAATTTAATTATAGGATCATTCATAAATAATAAAAGAGTACTCACGGTACATGAGTTTTCACCAGATGTTGGTCCTGGGTATAAAATAATAGAAGTTCCAAGAAATGTTATTTATTTGCCTTTGAATACAAGATAGATAACATCTATACAAATAAGAATTGTTGATCAGGACGGTGAATTAATAAACTTTAGAGGTGAAACAATTACTATCAGACTTCATTTGAAACCTCAATAATTATGTTACTCTATAACAGTAATAATAAAAGTACAATCGAAATTGTAAAAGACATTATCAGCATTCAAACAATCTACAACTAAAAAACTTTCTACTGTATTGACAAAACCTAATCAAAAATTTTTACAATCACTTGGTTTTGTATTGAAATAATAGAAAAGAGCAATAATGAGTGAAATATTAGAAATCACTAAACATCAGATTTTCGATGAAAGTATTGTAAAAAAAGAATATCATAGTTACACACCATATTCTGCATCTTTTCAAAACATCAAGATTTAATCTTATTACCTAGTGAAAGTTTTCTTTACGTTCGTCTTTCATTATTGAAAGTCATTAATAATGGTAAACCAATTCAAATGTCTTTTCGAAGTTGGGATTTACATGAATATCCTATATTACCATCAAATACAAATCATCATATATGGACAGTAAAAACATCATCACAATTAGAAAAGCCTAGATTTGTTATATTTGCTCTTCAAACCGATAAAAATAATGAAGCAAATAAAGACAATACATTATTTGATAATTGCAATCTAACAGATGTTAAAGTACATTTAAATTCAGAAACTTATCCTTATTATGATTTGAATATTAAATTTGATCAAAATCGATTTGCTTTATTATATGATATGTACGCTGCATTTCAAAAGTCATACTACGGTCGTCAACCTCAACCCTTGTTAAGTTTAACAAGCTTTAAAGATACAACAACTTTAATTGTTATTGATTGTTCACATCAAAATGAAGCTATTAAAACTGGACCAGTAGATGTGCAAGTAGAATTCAAAGCGTCAGCTAATTTTCCAGAAAAAACAACTGCATTTTGTTTACTTCTACATGATCGTATAGTTGAATATAATCCTCTTACAAGCGAAGTACGAAAACTTATATAAAAAAGAAAAAATTAATAATTTTTCAGTATATTGTTGCAATTTATACTGACAACATAAGAACGAGAAATATAAAATATTATCAAAATGAATATGAATATTATAATCGACATACAAGGATTTAGAGGATTAAGAAATAAATTTATAATAAAAGAATTAGCAGTATCTTACAATTTAAATGAATTTCAACATTTTTTAATAAAACCTCCATATACTTTTATAACTTTACCTAAAAAACAACAAGACACTGCTAATTGGTTGTATACAAATCATCATGGACTTTTATGGGATGAAGGATCAATTGATTTTAAAAGTGTTAAAAACTTTTTGAATTCAAATTTTAATAATACAACAGTATATGTTAAAGGAAGTGAAAAGAAGAAAATAGTTGAAAAATTATTAAATGAAAATGTATCAGTTATCAACATAAACGATCTTAAAGCTCCACAGCTTTCAGACCTTTATGAAAAAGATCCATATATATTAAGATGTCCGACTCATAGTGGTATTTGTGCTTTACACAATGTATTAGTTTTAAGAAATTTTATTCAAACTATAAAGTAAAACGCATGTTATATATTTTTTTTGAAAAATAAAATTTATTAAAGTTAATAAAATAATACAATTTTTTTTATTTATGTATCCATATTTAAATTAAACAATTTATAATGTCCCCAAGCTAAAGTGCTAACACCATCTTCTTTTATATATCGCTTATCATCTAAGAAACTTAAAGCTATTTTGTTAACCATTTGTGTATAAATTGTATGAATTTTCGATCTAAATATATACATATTATTACTATAATTTTTCTTATACAAACAATCTCTATAATTTTCTAAACTTATATTATTTACATTTGTTTTCTTAATCCCTTTAATTTTTTTAATATCTTTTGAATTTTCAACACTTAATGAATACATTTTTGCTCTGAGTCCTATAAATTCTGTCATTATTTTCCCATTATGTTCGTCTTTCATCATACCTAATACTTTCTTATAATGCAAACCATAAAGATTATCAAGAGAGTATTCGGAAGTATCAAGATTAGTATCAATATCATTTCTTATATCATTATAAAAATCTTCAGTTTGAATTGTATACACAAAAGAATCTGTATCCATATAGTTAAGTATAATATTTTCATTATATTTTGGTTTCATATAATCATAATGGAAACTATACATTTTTAATTTAGATAATTCAAGAACACAAAATCCGAGATATATTGGTTTATTATAAAAAGTATACTTTTGATTCATTTGTATAGCAATCATATTGCTTGTAAATTGAGTTGAACTATGAAAATTTGGTTTAGCAATCAAAGCTCTAGCGCCTTGCTTTTTACCTATATTCTCCCATTCTGTTAAAATTTTTACATTTTTTCTTTTGTCAACATTTTCCATTGTTTTACCGTATGCTGCGTTATTAAGTAACTTAAAAAAATTCTTTTCAAATGTGTTTTTTGCAATTGTTCGATAGTGATTATTTAAATCTATATATATTTTTAACCAAGCTGATTGTTTAAATTGTAATATGCGGTAAATTTGTACAAGTTTTAAACCATGTTTAATACATTGCTGAAGATTTCTATAATGAATAACATATTTCTTTTTACTTGTTAAATCTGTAATTAATTTTACATGTTTCGCGTTTACAGTTATTTTATTCTCAGCACAAAATGGTAAATCATTATGTACATCATGTATTGATTCAGGATATTCTAAATCTACTTCTAATATATATCCAATTTCTGAATCTTCAAGAATATTCATTACATCAATATTTTCAATTTCTTCTACCCATTTAAAACTTCCATAAGGAAGATATTGAGACATTGCCCACCCATATAAATTGTTTGCATCTACATACATAAGATATGTTGATGGTTTTTCTTCATCATATCCTTTCATATACTTATTATTAGCTATAGAATGCCTATGACAACACTGAGTGATATCTCCTCTGATACTTCGTTTAATAAATGTATGCATATTAATATCTGTTAAAAGTTCAAGTTCAATTTTTGTTACTTTTAACATTGCATCCCATGATAATCCTGGAGCTGTATAATATTGACAAGGATCTAATGAATAAATACTTTTACAAACATTTCTAAAATTTTCAAATACATGTGTTAGTAATAATACATCAGTAATTAAATAAATCTCTAAATAATTCCAAATATTTTGACAATTAAATTTTTCCCAAACATTTTTAGCATGTTCATAGTCATCAACTGAACAATCACTATTTGTTAATTTACTATGGAAATTTTCTTGTGACGACAAACAATTTTCATTCAGTCGTTCCCAAGAATTAATGTATTCGTAAGGAAACACCCCTTTTCTAGTAATCAAATTAAATTCTTCATCATTTGTAAAAACTGAACGAACTGTTTTGAACATGTCAATAGATAAATTTTTAGCTAAAGAATCTAAACTTGCTTGCATAAACCTGCTTGAATCTAAAAACCTTAATTCAACTGTATCATTTTCATTAACAAAAATTCTTTTTGAAAGTGATATATATAATTCTTTATTTAAAGGAATGACATTTATATCACCTTCAAAAGAAGATAATTCCTTAACAAATAAATGACAATCGTATCCAGAAAAGTTATGAAAAAATATTGGAAAAAATTTTGGTACTCTAAACAATAAATTGCATTCATTATGTGCTGGTCCTCTATATTTCCCTGTTAAATGACAGTGATCTGCAACTCTATCATCACCTAAATATTTCTTACATACTATATATGACATTCTCTACTCATAATTTGTTGTTCGAATTCATCTATTGTTAAACTATTCATTAGTATAGGTTTTGAAATATAATTATTGTATAATTTACGAATATCGTTAATTACAAATTCAACAAATTTTTTAGCACAATCTTCTCCTTTATAAATTCTAAGTTCACTTAAACTATCATTAAAACTAAATTTTATATAATAAGAAAATGCACACGGTACATGTTCTTGAACATCTGTTGTTAATGGTCCTGATAGATCTGGAAAACAAGTACTTACATTCTTGAAAATACATTCAAAATCAGCATATATGACGAACGGCACATCAAGTTGTCTATTATAATGTTCAAACTTTAAAATTGATTTCTCTAGTGATGGCATCTTCGTTACTAATTTATTGCACTCTCCTTTGTGAATGTTTAAAGCGTCTACAGTATAAAAATGTACTAAACACCAATTACATATGTAAATTTGACGGTTAGATTTCGTTATTTGACTTTTAATTAATCTATAAATAATAAAATTGAATTCTATTAAAATACTTAGTAAAAAGTATAAACTAATGTATTAAATAAATTACCTAGATACATTTTTTATCCAGACATAATGATATTTATCTCCAATGTCATTTATTTTAGAGTTTATTTTTAGTCTGTCTAATTCTATTGCGTTTTTGATAAGATTGATTGTTCTGTTAAAATTGTTATTAATTTTTACTTGTTGATTTATGTTATTAATAACATAATTAAGTGTTAAATTTCTAACCAAAGAATCTAAACTAGATTGCATGAACCTGGCAGAATCTAAAAATCTCAGCTCAATTGTATTTGTATCATTTACGTAAATACGTTTTGATAGGGATACATATAATTCTTTATTTAATGGTATTAAATTTATATCTCCATCAATATTTGAAAGTTCTTTTAAAACAAATGACAGTCGTACCCAGAGAATTTATAAAACAAAATAGGAATAAATTTTGGTACTTCATAGCGCAAATTAAATTCATTGTGAGCTGGACCTCTATATTCTCCTGTTAGGTGACAATGGTCAGCAACTCTAATGTTTCTCAAAAACTTCTTGCATATATGACAAAGTTTGCTTTGTACTTGTGTTTTAAGTTGATATGGTATTAGAGGATTCATAGACTTTGGTTTCATAATGTAGTTATGATAAATGTGGAGTATGTCTTCAACAAATGACTGTACAAATTTTGATGGTGAGTTTTTTCCTTTATACACTTTCAATTTATTTAAACTATTGTTATACGAGCATTTTATATAGTATGCAAATGCACAAGGAACGTGCTGTTGAATGTTTGTTGTAGATGACGCTGATGGATTAGGTAGACAAGAATTTACATCTTGAAGAATACATTCAAAATCTGCATAAGCTGTAAATGGGACTTCCAATTGACGTTCGTATTTTTCAAATTTTAGTTCACATTTTTCAGGTGATGGCATCAAAGTAACAATCTTGCTGCATTCATTTTTGTGTGTGTCATAAGCCTCATTGCTATAAAAATGTTGCAAGCAAGAGTTGCATAGATATACCATGTGTTCATGCTTTGTTATTTGACTTTTGATTAATCTCGATATATATTTAATCCACTCATAATGGCTTTTATCATTATCTTGAATAAGTACTAGGTTGATGTGTTTGTTTTTTTCTTGTTTTGTACAATAAAAAGGACCAACTATCCTGCAGGTGTTTTGATTTATTTCTTCGTAACCAATTTTGTTTACATCAGGGTTCATCTCTTCAAATTTTTTTATGTCTGTTATTTTTAACAATTCTAGAAATTCTAGGAAATTCTAGGTTCACAAATTCTAACTTAGGCAGCAATTCTGGGTAAAAGTTAAGAGACTCTTAGCCTCTTATTCTGTTAATTTGGTATTCTGGATAAGTTAAGAGATGTCACTGATCAGCTGATCTCTTAACTTTTCGGAGACTTTAGTTAATAGATTTTTGTATTCTGAATAAGAGGATAAGAGACGTTTCTAACCTCAAAAGTCTATTAAATTAGCAGGTCATTGTCGAGGACCTGCTAACCTCTTAATTCGTATTATTTATTCGAAGTTATTGTTTTTTGAATACAAGTGTCTTTTTATGTAAAATATTAAAATATGAACGCAGCAATTTTAAAAGCAATTTTAAGTGAAATTGCAAACAGGTTAGACAGAAGGTAATTTATGCATACATTTTCTCCATAAAGAAGGATATTTACCAGACGAAGTTGAAGACGATGAGGATGCCAGTGAATATGTATTTGCAAGTAAGTAACTGTAAATTTTCCAATTTCAATATTGGTCTAGAATTTTTTTTGCATTTTTTTCTTCTAGATAATGAAAATTCCAGTCTATTTCACAGAGTCACTCGCATAAGGAATGAATATGCCCGTCGCTTACACTGAGGAGAAAATTAAATAGTACTTTAATAGTGCTGTAATGTATAATTTTAAGTTTTTAGTATTAAATTTCAACTGTATTACTTTCTTGACCATGTACAATTATGGTGTTTACAAAAAATTGTCTCTTTCTCTTAATTTATATACCTTTCTGTACATAAAGACATTCCTGTAAAAAAATATTTTGCTTCAATTTTTTATTTAATCTTCAAAGTGACTTCACTTAACTGTGTGTCAATATTCATCATGTGAATTGCAATTTTTGTTATCATTTATAAATCATTACCATTTTGTTCTCATGTTAACGAACAATAACATATTTTATATTACTATTAATATTTCTGTAATAATATGATTGAATTTAATTGTTAAGAGTTCAAATTCAAAGAAAAAAGTAACAAAAGGCCAAAAGAAACGAGATTATAGAAAATAGATGACGATTAAAAGAAAATTATAAAAAATTATATTTTATGCCAAGTTTAAAATGAATGTAATGTATCGCTCGAGATTTTCAAATATTTTGTCTGAATAAAATACATGTGTGGAAAATTATTATTGATGTCTGGGTAGATGGTTTGTACAGTAAAACAAAGTGTTAATAAATATTTACATATATAATTTTTAATTCATTAGAAAAACAAAAAGTAAAATATGTACATATATAAAAATCTTAAAGCTAACAAAATATTGCTTCATTGCACTTGTAAAAATTTTTAAAAATAATAATAATAAAAAAAAATTAATTAAAATGTAGCTTCATTGCTCTTAAAAAAAAAAACAAAAAATTAATACATATATAAAAATCTTAAAACTAACAAAATATTGCTTCATTGCACTTGTAAAAATTTTTAAAAATAATAATAATAAAAAAAAATAATTAAAATGTAGCTTCATTGCTCTTAAAAAAAAAAACAAAAAATTAATACATATATAAAAATCTTAAAACTAACAAAATATTGCTTCATTGCACTTGTAAAAATTTTTAAAAATATTAATAATAAAAAAAAATTAATTAAAATATAGTATAGCTTCATTGCTCTTAAAAAAAAAAACAAAAAATTAATACATATATAAAAATCTTAACACTAACAAAATATTGCTTCATTGCACTTTTAAAAAATTTTTAAAAATAATAATAATAACAACAAAAAAATTAATAAAAATATAGCTTCATTGCTCTTTAAAAAAAAAAAAAAAAAAAGAAAATTAAACATATGTATGTATATAAAAATCTCAAAACTAACAAAATACTTTTATTTCCTATTTTCTGCTAAAATATTAAGTGCATCAGCCACTTTTGATAATACTGATGTATTCTGTTCAATTGCAGAAGAAAGACGAGAAATTGACTCATTTAATTTGCCATAAATTTCGTCATTCTTCTTCGCAAAATTTTCAAGCAAATTTTTTGTGGTGTCTGTAATTGAAAAAAAAAATAAATAAATAAATAAAATAGTCATTATTACTATTCAAATTTCATACCACGTACCCAGTACTTACAATTTGCTCTTCTCGCCGGAGTCGCTGGTCGAAGGAATGCACTCGTTGTTGGAGTATTTGTAACATCCACGGGGTCTGACGTAGTGCATTCAACTTTAATGTTTTCCCTGTTGGTCGAATGTATACCTAAAACAGAAACTTCTTTATCTCCCTCCACGGTGATTGACCCAAATACTGCTAATGCCCTTTCTTCGAACTTTTTTAATTTTTTCAATGGTGGGCCACCACCAGTTGCGTCAGCTGAAACCAAAAGCTGCCTTTTTTTGCTTTTTAATTGGTATTCCCAACTTTTAAGATTCTGAAAGTACATTACACATATGTATATTTTCTTTACAAATTAAAATAATTGAAATAAACAAAAATTTATACCTCTTGCCACTCTTTCACGCTTCTTCTTGGTCCTAGTGAAGAGTTTAACAATTCACTTAACTCTAACCAATGCCTTTGAAAATTTGTATCCAAAGGATCTAAAATTTCTTTATTTGCCGCAGCATATTCAACATATATTTCATGTTGTTTCTCGGTGGTTCTTGGTTTCCTTCTTTTGGTTGGAAGTACACTTTCTAACAAATTATTGATGCAATAAAATTAAAACCATATTTATCAGTTTAATAAGTAAAATAAACTTACCAGAATTTTCCATTTTTTCTTTATATAAAAAAAACAATGTTACTAAAACCACTACTTCTTGTTATTATGTTAGTTTGTATTTTGTAAACATTTGTTTTCAAAATGATTATCAGTTCATTTTGACAAATCAAAATTTCTCCAATATCTCTTAACCTCTAAAAACTTAAATTCTCCACATATCTGCTACCTAGAATACCAAATGTATTAAAAATTTTTAAAAGTAAAGAGTTAAGAGATCTCTTAACTCTTATCCAGAATTGCTGCCTTAATATTGTTTCGTAGAATAATTGTACTAGCAGTTATATCTTGAATAAAGTAAGATGATGGTCGGTTGTTATGATGTTGGTTATCAACTGGATATAGAGCTGATATAACTGCCCACTTAAAACAATATTCATCTGAATTATTAACATTGATGCAAGCATGTTTTTGTTGAATGTATGGTGGTAATAGTAAGTACTGTGACCCCTTAATCGGTTTGTACTGATTAATGTTAATTTCAATATGACTTATTCTTATCAATGTCCAACCGCTATCACGTTATTGGAATTCTTGCATCTTTGTGTGAATGTTATCAATCATATTGTTGACGACTGATAGTGCTTCGGTTTCATCACGTAGAATTTCCATTTTAGATTGAATAGATTTTACTCATAACACCATATCTCCTTCTTTCTCATCATTCGCTTTAGAAATTTTAACGTATTCTGCAAACAGTTCAAATTTAAATTTAAACGATTCATGCTTACTTAACTGATTTCTTAAACATTGTAAAATCGTTTGTTTGGATGATTCGAAAAATTTAAGCGGGTCCAAGTTTGATTCATTTTTATTTTCCTACAGAAGTGTTTCAATTCGTTCTTCAAAACCACTTCTTACATACAACCTTTAACTCATCATTTATTGGTTGTGCTGTATTTTGTTTATGAGCGTTTGTTCTTTAGTGATAAATCCAATCTTTAATTAAAATATTTTTGTTACACGCAGTACACAGCTTATCAACTCATTGTCTGTTTCATTCAGACGCTGTTTTTTTGATGATGAAGGTTGATTGATTTTTTCGTGTTCTACAATTAAATTTGAATTCGCTATATGAGCGGTTCTCATATGCATCAACAATTTGTCTTTGCGAGAATAACTTTTTTTACAAATTTTGCAGTTGCAACAACTTTCTTTTCATATTATCTTTTAGAGTAAATCCGTTCCCACAAAATTCACAAATAAAACTTTTCATTTTGAATTATTTTCAACTTTAACTTCACTCAACTAAATAAATAATAACTTATCAAAAGATTTTACTGTACTTGTTGAATTTTGTAACTAGTAAAACTAACCTCTGAATTTTTACCAAAAACTGTTGGAGTAAGTAGCCCCAGGGGGCTCCTCCATGTTAAGACTCCAAATGTGGTACGGAGTAGTACGTTACGCCTTACTGAAAAATTGTTGACTGGCAACTCCGGCCTTTATTCAAAATTTGACGTTTCAGAAAATATTACGTAAATTAATATGTTATATTTTTATTTATATTTTACGTATTTTACTGTTCTAAAATGAAACACTTATATGAGCACTGATTTAGAAAATTATCCTTTATTATATGAACTATTATTCACAATTATATTTTGTCTTTTTCTATTAAAATCTAATTTATTTATTATACACCAATTTACACTTGTCGCACACTTCCAGTGTTGCCAGGCAACTGATCTTTTTACATAAGTTCGTGTGATCCTCTTTTATTTTTTAATTAACAAAGAAAAATAATGCTTTTTTAAGCATTTCCTGTTTACTTCAAATTTTACTTAATGGTTTAGTCTACATACATATTGTATTTCAATTTTTTGTTAAGATTAAATAATTTTTAACATGTTTATATGCAAACATCAGCATTTTTTGCTGATTCTATATTTTTATATTAATATGGAATTTTTTAAATAAATAAATATATTTTTTTTAAATTTTAAATCTTTGATTCTCCTGAGCCTTATTGAATATGTTTAATGTAAATTTTTTTTTTATACAATAGAAAATACAATACAAAAACTATTATTCCTACAATCGATAATAGTGAGTATAAACTTAAACTGGTATTTATGTATATTTGATATGATAATTTTTTAATTTCTTTAATATTTTCTTCCTGTTTGATAACAATGTTCTCAAAAGTTATGTTTGTTTCGTTTATGTTGGTTTTTTCGTTTTTTGGTACAATAAATTTATTTAAATACTTATTAACTTTGTTACTATATATTTTTTCGTTTATTTGTATGCTACAATTATGATAATTAATGAAATAATTGCCTTTTAAAATCATTTTTCTCTCATCACACGAACTATTAAATTTTTTATTATTAACTTTATTCAAAACTAAAATATCGTTATCTATTTCAATGTATTCTTCTTCGTTTTTCTTTATAAATTTACAATTTTTACTTAATTTTAGTTTTTCAGTTGATCGTTCTTCACTATATTCATACATTTTGTTGTTTATTTCTACGGTATATTCTAATTCTTCGTCAATTTGTTTGTTATTTGTATTAACTATAGGAATTAATAAGTTCTTGTTGTAGTTCTTAAATTCAATAGGTATTTTTATCGCAAAGATAATTGAATCGTTAAAATATTGTGCTACTCCTAATCTAATATGCTCTAATTTTTCGAAATCTATATTATAAATTTTAATTTCTTCTTCTGTTAGTATACTGGGATCTAATATTCCTATTCTGGCTGAAGCAAGGTTATCCTGTATGTTATCTACTTGTCGCCTGATAAGATCTATTTTTATCATTTGTTCTATGAATAAGTCTTTTTCTATGATTTTTCTTCCAATGTCATTTATTTTAGAGTTTATTTTTAGACTGTCTGATTCTATTGCGTTTTTGATAAGATTGATTGTTCTGTTAAAATTGTTATTAATTTTTACTTGTTGATTTATGTTATTAATAACATTTTCGTCTGTATTCATTCTCTGTAGTCGTTCTTCTATACTTTGTCGGTCATTGTCGTCCATTGTAACAAAGGCGCATTTAAGTACAGTCCCGATTAAGTTTATTAATCCCCTTTATGCCAAGTACTTTGAAGGTTTAGTATTATCAAAGCCTTGCATATACTTATTGTTTGCCACTGAATGTCTATGTGAACATTGTATTATACCTCCTCTAATACCTTTCTTGATGAAAGTTATACATGTTAATATCTGTTAAAAGTTGAAGATTTATTCCTGTTAGTTTAAGCATAGCGTCCCACGATAATCCAGGTGTTTTATAGTATATATATATTTTTGCATACTTTTCTAAAGTTTTCGAAAACATTAGTTAAAAGTAGCACATCTGTTATCAAATAAAGCTCCAAATAATCCCAAATACTTTTACAGTTGAATTTTTCCCAAATCAACAAATCATGTGAATAATCTGCATCTTTACATTTACTGTTTGCTAATTTATTATCAAATTTTTCTCGAGGAGGTAAAGAAGTTCATCCAAACGTTTCCACGAATTAATATATTCATATGGAAATACTCCTTTTCTTCTTATCATATTAAATGCTTCTTCTTCTGGATACATTGATTTGACAACTTCAAAATCTTGTGGTGTTAAATTTCTAACCAAAGAATCTAAACTAGATTGCATGAACCTGGCAGAATCTAAAAATCTCAGCTCAATTGTATTTGTATCATTTACGTAAATACGTTTTGATAGGGATACATATAATTCTTTATTTAATGGTATTAAATTTATATCTCCATCAATATTTGAAAGTTCTTTTAAAACAAATGACAGTCGCACCCAGAGAATTTATGAAACAAAATAGGAATAAATTTTGGTACTTGATAGCGCAAATTAAATTCATTGTGAGCTGGACCTCTATATTCTCCTGTTAGGTGACAATGGTCAGCAACTCTAATGTTTCCCAAAAACTTCTTGCATATATGACAAAGTTTGCTTTGTTCTTGTGTTTTAAAATACAATATTACACATTAATTATATTTAATTATGAATAAATATACATTATTACACATTAATTGTATTTAATTATGAATATATATACATTATTACACATTAATTATATTTAATTATGAATAAATATACATTATTACACATTAATTATATTTAATTATGAATAAATATACATTATTACACATTAATTATATTTAATTATGAATAAATATACATTATTACACATTAATTATATTTAATTATGAATAAATATACATTATTACACATTAATTATATTTAATTATGAATAAATATACATTATTATACATTAATTATATTTAATTATGAATAAATATACATTATTACACATTGATTGTATTTAATTATGAATAAATATACATTATTATACATTAATTATATTTAATTATGAATAAATATACATTATTACACATAAATTATATTTAATTATGAATAAATATACATTATTACGCATTAATTATATTTAATTATGAATAAATATACATTATTACACATTAATTATATTTAATTATGAATAAATATACATTATTACACATTAATTATATTTAATTATGAATAAATATACAATATTACACATTAATTATATTTAATTATGAATAAATATACATTATTACACATTAATTATATATAATTATGAATAAATATACAATATTACACATTAATTATATTTAATTATGAATAAATATACATTATTACACATTAATTATATTTAATTATGAATAAATATACATTATTACACATTAATTATATTTAATTATGAATAAATATACATTATTACACATTAATTATATTTAATTATGAATAAATATACATTATTACACATTAATTATATTTAATTATGAATAAATATACATTATTACACACTAAATATATTTAAAATTTGGCGGTCATGTCAATGTAGAATTATATGTTGTAGCTTTTTTTGAATTTATCATTTTTGTTTTTCCAAGAATCAAAAAGAAAAATTTTAGATAGAAAACAACACAAAGAAGTGCAGAGATTGTAATGTCAAATTACATTAAAATATTTTATATGTTGTGAAAAATTAAATAACATTTCAATTATTTTAGATTTTCAGTATACACAATAATTACAATTAAAACTGCAATCTCAGGACAACAACGAATCAACCACGATAACAACAGCTAAAAGAAGAAAATTAAGTACAAACGAGAAAATAAATAGGGATACAGCAAAAGAAGATAATGACTGTTCAAAATATATAATTGAAAATTCTGATTCAGAAGATGAAAATTATCATAGCTGTAATAGAATTTTTAGAAAAAAACCACTAACAATAACCCGTAAACGACCACCATTATCTCTTAATATGTCAACAAATGGAAACAGTGTATCTAATGTATCTACATTAATAGCTAATGAATTTGAAAAATCTCAATTGGAAGTCAATCATCAACAAATTATAAACAAAAAAAGAAGTATATCAAATGAAATGTATAATTTTTCATATGATATAGAAAATTCTAGTGATAGTGATGAAAATTTGTTACTTCAAAACAAAACAATTAATTCATTAAATTATGCACCTAGTACATCATTAAGACAAAAAGATAATAACAATCTTGACAAAAAAATAATAACAAAAGATAAAGTAACAATCTTCAATCTGCATTCGTTTTTGTGTGTTTCATAAGCATCTTTATTATAAAAATGGTGTAAGCAAGAGTTGCATAGATATGCCATATGTTCATGCCTTGTTATTTGACTTGTAATCAATCTCGATATATTTTTAGTCCATACATAATGGCTTTTATCATTATCTTGAATAAGTACTAGGTTGATGTGTTTGTTTTTTTCTTGTTTTGTACAATAGAACGGACCCACTATTTTACAGTTGTTTTGATTTATTTCTTCGTAACCAAATACGTTTACACTAATATCAGGATTCATTTCTTCAAATTTCTTTATGTCTGTTATTTCAAACTCTAAATTGTCTAATATTGTTTCGTAGAATAATAGTAGTAGCAGTAATATCATGAATAAAGTAAGCTGATGGTCGGTTGTTATGATGTTGGTTGTCAACTGGATATAGAGCTGATATAACTGCCCACTTAAAACAATATTCATCTGAATTATAACCATTGATGCAAGCTTATTTTTGTTGAATGTATGGAGGTAATGGTAAGTACTGTGACCCCTTTATCGGTTTGTACAGGTTAATGTTAATTTCAATATGACTTATTCTTATCAATGTCCAACCGCTATCACGTTCTTGGAATTCTTGCATCTTTGTGTGATTGTTGTCAATCATATTGTTGATGACTAATTGTGCTTCGGTTTCATCACGTAGAATTTCCATTTTAGATTGAAAAGATTTTACTGACAATACCATATCTTCTTCATCATCGTTATTTGCATTAGTAATTTTAACATATTCTGCAAACAATTCAAATTTAATTTGCACAATCCATGCTTATTCAACTGATTTCTTAAACATTGTAAAATTGTTTGTTTTGCTATTTCGAAAAATTTAGGTGGGTCCAAGTTTGATTCATTTTTATTTTCGTACAGAAGTGTTTCAATTCGTTCTTCAAAACCACTTCTTACAACCTTTAACTCATCATTTATTGGTTGTGCTGTATTTTGTTTATGAGCGTTTGTTCTTTACTGATAACTCCAATCTTTAATTAAAATGTTTTTGTTACACGCAGTACACAGCTTACTCAACTCATTGTCTGTTTCATTCAGACGCTGTTTTATTAATGATGAAGGTTGATTGATTTCTTCGTGTTCTACAATTAAATTTGAATTCGCTATATGAGCGGTTCTCATATGCATCAACAATTTGTCTTTGCGATAATAACTTTTTTTTACAAATTTTGCAGTATAATCGGTCACCATGTACTGATAAAACATGTCTTTTCAAATTATCTTTTAGAGTAAATCCGTTTCCACAAAATTCACAAAAAAAACTTTTCATTTTGAATTATTTTCAACTTTAACTTCACTCAACTAAATAAATAATAACTTATCAAAAGATTTTATTGTACTTGTTGAATTTTGTAACTAGGAAAACTAACCTCTGAATTTTTACCAAAACTCGGGTGAATTCTTATCTTCAGGTGTTACATATACTTCTAAAAGCCCACAATTTAAAACTTGAGCATTTACTGTTTTAAATGATTTCCATGCTCCTTCACATGAAGAACATTTATATTTATCTCTAATTATCTCAGTCCAAAACATTTCTAATGTCTTGTATATACAATGTATTGTAATAAATCTTCAAGTTCAAAGATATAAATGTCATTATATTGTTTTTATATTCTTTTTATATGTACATTAGCAAAAAAGAAAATAAAATTTGATGGTGTAAATTATATAGATATGTCTATACAATGTAATGTGTAAAATTGAATAAAGCAAATAAAAAAGAAGAAGAAAAAGTAAAAAAGAATTTGATGCTGTAATTGTAGGGCAGCTTTCAAATTTCTGGTAATTTAGGAGGCTTGAACCTAGACACATGGAACGACAGAGTCATCATTAAGCCAACCACTTAACCCATTACACCATCAAATTCTACATATGTTTATGAGTTAAAATTTGGTTTGTTTTAACACATTTTATCTTAATTTTAAGCTTTTCAAATAATATACATATTGTTATCAGTATATAGTATACACATACATTTAAATGTCTGTACTATATTTGATATATTCAAAACACTACGAAATTATAAATTATATATGCGTATATAAACAATGCGTGTATATGAATATTACAAGTGAATTAATTAATTAAAAATATTCAAATATTGTTTACTAATTATTTCTATAACATTAATAACTTCCGGCAACACATTCTGTATACATACATACATATATACATATATATACTCGTGTATTCATTCATCTCAAAAAAATTTATAGTAATAATAACATTAGTTTTTTTATTTGTATTACATAATACGAATCATAATAATAACAAACATGAAACTATTTTTTATCAATTTTGTCGCACGACTTTTTAAATTATGCTTTGTATAGACGTATTTGATTTTGTTTTGTTTTGTGTACATTTACTATATGTCTTTCAAAAAAAAAAATATATACTATATATATATATATGTACATATACATATATACAGTGGTGTGAATAAATATAGATTCAAACACAAATTTCGTTATATTTTTGGAAAAACCCAACATATGATTTTGAAATTTTTTGAGATAATTAGTAGTCATAAACATGAATGTTTTATAAGGGGTTTGTCTGTTTATCAGTTTTATACTTGATCTTTCAAGTATGGAAAAAAAATTATATATATTACACACACACTTGTGTATATTTATTAATTAAAACACAATAAGTTTGTTTTAAATTATTGTTATCTATTTATTAATTTTATAAGTTTTACTTTTACAACTTTTTATTCTTCACTATGTCAAATTTATTAAGAAAAACTTATTATATTTATTTTACTGATTTCACTTAATTATGATTTCACTTAATTTTGGTTTCACTCTAGGAATTTAAGAACCTTTTTAATTTTTGAATTAACTCGTCGGACTCTAACCCAAGACTGACTTTTCTTATTACCATTCTTTAAACGAAAATTATGTTCACGTTAATTAAAAACGTGACCCGGTGAATTTTAGGTGAGAATTGTCGGTGCGCGTGTAAATTAAAACACGCGCAGGGTGCATATTTGCAAGAATGCAAGAAATGCGAAATGCTTCGATGAGAAGAAATTTGATCGAAATGTTTTGATGGGAAAGAAATTTGTCTGTGAACTTTAATGAAATTAATGAGATCATCAAATTTTGTGTGAAAAACAATTTCTTTCATTGTTTAAATATAATATGCGACGTGGCATTCCTTGACATTATCTATGTACTCATATGTCATATCATACGAGGGACAAATGTGTTGAGATCAGCATTATTGTACTTTTACGTTTTAATAGAGTGCTTGATCTAAAGCACAAAAATAATTTCAATTTAAATTTTATTTTCAAGTACAGGGTGCTTCTCCCACACTACACCTCCTCCTTTTTGAAAAAAAAAAAAAAAAAAAAAGTAATAATTATAATTATTATTAAACATATGCATGTATTTGGTTTTACTTTATTAATATATATTTTTATTTACTACTATTATTTTCCTTTTTGTGTACATATTATATATTTTTGTTCTGTTTCTTAGTTCTTAGTTACATATTTCTTTAGTCGTTTATTTAAGTATGTATTTAATATTTTACAATATTTTCAAATTTTTTTTTTTTTTTTTGACAAAGTTTTGTTTTCTTATTTTACTACTTTCTTTTTCATTCATTTATTTATTTATTTGGTTATTATAATTATCGTTTTTCAAAAATTTGCTTACATAGTACATATATTAATAAGGATATATGATGTGCGCACATACATATAGTTAATAAAAAAAATTACATAAGTATATTAGCTTAATATTATTATTATCTATATATGTATACATATCTATTTTGTTTTTATTATTTATTTATTTTTTTATTACATATGTATTTAGAAAGTTTAATTGTAATTTCTTAGCCTATCTTTATGTACTACAATTTGTTTTTGATTTTCTACTTCTATGATGCAATTTGGATCTTCAATTTTTACTACTTTATATGGACCTTTATACATTGGTTCAAATTTATGTCTTGGTGCGCGTTCTAAACAAACGAGATCTCCAATACTTAAGTTTAACGGTTTTGCTTTTTGATGATACAATAATTTTTTGTCATGTTTTGATTTTTCTGAAAGTTCCTGAGCACGCGAATTCGAAATTTGTAATCTGTATTTAATTTCATTGTAATATGAATCTATATTATATATAGGATCAATTTCTTGATTAGAAAGAAAATCAAAGTTATTTGGTATTTTGCCAAATATCAGTTGAAATGGACAATACTCATGAACTGTTGATGGACTTATATTGAAACAGTATAGAAAATATTTCAACCATTCGTCCCAATCTGTTTTATCAGTATTTATATAGGATCTTAAATATTCATTAAATGTTCTATGAGATCTTTCAACTGTTCCTAAACTTTGATGATGGTATGGTGTTGAGGTTCGATGTTGAATTTTGAGTTGTTCGAGCAATTCTTCAATAATTTTATTTACGAATTCTGTGCCTAAATCTCTAACTATTTGTTTCATAGGACCATATGTCAAAATAAAGTGTTCAAAAATGGCTTTTGCTACAGTTTTTGCGCTTTTGTCTGGAATAGGTATTGCAACTAAATATTTGGTTAAATCACACACAATTGTGAGTGCATATTCATTACCATAATTGGATCTCAATAATGGACCTATTGTATCTATCAATACTACGTCAAATGGTTTTTGTGGTGTAGGTGTAAGCGTCAAATTTTGTATGGATTTCTCAATCGGTTTATTCAACTTACATTTATTGCAGTTTTTGACATAATTTTTTATATCTTGCGACATTTTTTACGAAAGAAATTTGTCTGTGAACTTTAATGAAATTACTGAGATCATCAAATTTTGTGTGAAATACAATTTCTTATGTGAAAAACAATTTTTATGTAAAAAAACAATTTTTTATATTTATCTTATGTATGTTGCATATGAATGAAAATTAAAATGTGATAATTGATATTGTATTACATATATGTACATGCTTATGTATGTCTGATGTTATAACACCCCCACCCTTAGATTGAGGCTCCGGCGAAAACAATCAATTTATAATCCCTTTTAATTGGGATTTGCTCTTTTTGTATATTTCTTGAATGCCTTTAGCGAAACCAAAACTATTACAAATACAATTATTATTGAATTTATACTTGTTGTTATTACTGTAATTTTATAATTTTTATAATTTTTGTATTTTCAATATTTTCTAAGTACAAATTATCTAGGCTTAATTCTTTTACAACTTCTTTTTCTTTTATCTTAGTAATAAAATTTGGCATTATAATCTTATCATAAAAATTTGTTTCGAAATTATCGAATTCTTTACTTTGTATCGTAATTTTACAATTTTTGAATTTAATTAAATAATTGCCTTTTATGTTTATTTGTAATTTATTACAATTGTGTTCAATTTTGGTTTCTTTCAAATTTTTGGTTACAATAACTCCACTTCTTATCTCTAAAATTTCTTCTTTATTTTTTAATAATTTTTTACAATGAGCTTCTCTTGCATTTATTATATTAATAACACAATCGTCTGTAACGGATATCAAATTTTTCTTAAGATCATCTTTTACCGGAAACTTATAAACTTCGTTATTTTCGTCCACGAGGAATTCATTAACTGTTAGGAATAGGGACTGATTTTTATTATCGGGGATTGGTTCGATGGGGACTTGGGAAAATCGAGTCTCGGAGAACTGCGGGATTAATAAAATAATTACTATGTTATTATTATATGATGTAACTGAGACTTTGATGTTCTTATAGCTTTCTATGCTCGTAATGAGTTTTAATTCTTCTTCATTGAGAATATTTCTTGATAGAATCCCTAGCCGGCTTGAAAATAATATTTGTTCAATGTCGTCAATGTGATTTTTCAGCAGAATGATGTCATGGTTTATATGGTATGCATATTGCATTAACTTGACTTCATCTTCTAGGGTTGCTATCCTATTAGTTAAATTAAGTGTGATTTTATTAATATATTTTTCTATTGTTAATTGTTGATTTCTGATATGTGTGGTTATGTTTTGTATTTGGTCGAATATTTGTCTGTTAATGTGAAGCTGTTTATTATTTTCGTTAATTAGTCTGTCATTGTTACTATATAATTCGTCCAACTGAGCTTTGATCTCTATTTCGTCGTCGTAGTCCATTGTCCCTGTAATGTATTTTAGTCCTTTGCCTACTATGTTTATAAGTCCTCTTCTTTTCCTAACGTTGGTTTTATTATGTGGCTTAATGTTTTCTATCTTGGCTTCCAGTAATTTCATTCCTTGATTCAAAGTATTATACATCGGTCCTATTAGATTGGATTTAGGTTCTAGGGCTAGAATATTTGACTTTATAATATTTTTTGATGTTTCAAATTCCGTGGTATTTATAATATGAAGGATCTTGTTGTAATTTCTGATAATTTTTACATTTTCTAATTTCAAAGTTAAATATCCATTATTATTGTTGAAATCATGAATTTTTATTTCTTGTGTGTGAAACATTGGCGAAAATAAGATCAATCCTGCTATAATCGTATACATTTTCCTGCGATTTTGTTTTACATTCTTTTTACCTTTTTTACTTTTATGGTCGGGTTATCAATGTTTTGAAACCTTTTTCTTGGCTTAATATGATTTTTGTAATACTTTAATTGATTTTTTACGTCGACTATATGGTCGTCATCAATTTTCCTGCTATCAATTTTCCGGTATTTTGAGTAGTTTTTACCACCCCTAATTTCCTTAATGAAATTTTTTCCGTCCTGTATTGTATTGTCCTTTCTGTTCTGGTTCAGTCTTTGTATTATATGTTGTTTTTTATTGACGATTCTATCGTATATTTCAGGATATTCACTCTGGTGTATCTTGCCGTTGATGAAGTCGATGGGTTTTTTACCTGTCGTAGAATGTATACTATTATTGTAAAATATTATGATTTGGAGAATTTTTTCTTCCACTGTCCTAATGTGGTTTATTTGGTCATGTTTTAGAAGACGTATGTGTTCATTTATAATATTATGGAGACGTTCTATGTCCGCGTTTGAGGTATGGTTGCTACTTGACGTAAAATGAATTTCTATCTCTGAGTTCCTAAGAAATTCCCTCAAGGGTATGGCTTTGAATCCCAATTCATTATCTACAATGATTTTTTGTACCGTACCGAATTGTCCAAAATAATAAGACAAGGCTCTTTTAAATTCTGACCAAGTTCGCCCTACAATTCTGATTGCACAAGCATGCTTTGTGAATTTGTCGATTATTGTCAGAAACAATTGGTTTTGTAAAGTGTAGAAGACGTCTACGTGAATTATTTGCCTTGGGTTACTTGGGGTTTCAGTGGTTTTAAATGGTATCTTTGGCTGTATTTCTCACAGTTGCATATTTCACAATTATTTACAAATTGTGTTATGCGCTCTTTCATTTCCGGACTGTAATATGTCAGTTTTATTTCATTAAAAACTTCTTCTACTCCCCTATGGTTATTTTTGAGGTGTTCTTGTTTTATCTTTTCTGCTGGTTCTTCCTCATCAACTATATCTTTTAAGAGAACTTCGCATCGGATAATTTTAAATTTTTCGTTGTTAGAGAAATGTTTTCGGAAGGTGTTTTCTAAGGCCTGAAACAATTCTTCGTTTTCAATAAAAACGGCGTTCAAGCCATTTGGGTTAAAGTGGGTTTTTAATAGAGTGACAGCTGTTTGTTCATCTAATGTTTTTAGAAAAAGGGTAGTACGGTTTTTGTCGAAGACCTTCTGCTTTTTTATCTTTAACGACCCAGTATTAGTTTTTGTTATTATTACTTGGTTCTTAAATACATTAAGGGATGATTTACTAACTGGTATCAAGGGGTCCTGGGTTCCTTCAGTTATATTCAATTCTGCAATTGGATTTTCTAATCTAGATAGAGCATCGGCGTTACCATTTTTTGTTCCCTTTTTATACTGAACCGTATAATCAAATTCGGATAGTTTGAGGCGCCATCGCACCAGCTTGGAGTTTGGTTCTTTTAAGGAGAACAACCATGTTAATGGTTTATGATCCGTTTCGATTATGAATTTCCGACCGAATAGATAGGGCCGAAAGTATTTTGTTGTCCAGACTATGGCTAAAAGTTCCTTTTCGATGGTACTGTAATTGATCTCATGATCATTCAACGTCCTGCTAGCATAGAATATAGGGTGGTTTTCTTGTGAGAGTATTGCCCCTAGTGCGTACTGACTTGCATCTGTGGTTAGTGTAAAGTTTTTATTAAAATCTGGGTATCGTAATATTGGATCATTAATCAATAACTCTTTAAGAATTAAAAAACTGTTTCGGTATTCTGAATCTGTTAAGTCGATTTTCATGTCCTTTTTTAAATACTTAGTCATAGGTTTTGCTATTTTTGAATAATCTTTTATAAATTTACGATAATACCCTGTTAGTCCTAAGAACTGCTTTATCTGCTTGGGTGTCTTAGGAATTGGAAAATTTTGTACGCATTCCACCTTTTTGGGATTTGGTTTAATACCTTCTGGGGTAACAATATGTCCCAGAAATTCGGTTTCTCTTTTCAAAAACTCTGACTTGTCCAATTGTACTTTGAGGTTGACTTCTTTCAACCTCTGAAAGATCTTTCTTATGGAGTCAGTATGTTTTTGAAGAGAAGTTGAAAAGATTATGATGTCGTCTAGGTATACTACGCATATTTTGTTTATGTACTCCTGCAGGACATGGTTCATCAACCTCTGGAAGGTTGCTGGGGCTGTTTTAAGTCCGAAAGGCATACGTAGAAATTCATAGTGGCCATTCTCGACACTAAAGGCGGTTTTATGTATGTCTTGTTCATCTATCTCGATTTGATGGAATCCTTTCGCCAAATCGAGAGTTGTGACGTACTGACAATTACCTAACTTTTCTAGAATTTCATCTATGTTGGGCATTGGATACTTGTCGTCGATGGTTATCTCATTTAATTTGCGATAATCGATGACAAGTCTCCATTTTGTTTTCCCGCTTGCATCTACCTTCTTCGGTACTATCCATATAGGGGCTGAATATGGGGAATTGCTGTGTCTAATAATACCCTTGTCAAGCATTTCTTTAATTTGTTTTCCTACTTCTTCCTTGTGGATATATGGGTAACGGTAGGTCTTTGAGTGAATTGGAATATCGTTAATGGTTCTTATTCTATGCTTTATTACGTTTGTAAATGTAAGGTCTGAGTCTTCGTTATAGAAGATGTCTGTGAATCTTCTTACTATCTTTTGTAATGAAGTTCTTTCTTCAGAATTCAAGTGGTCGATCCTAAGTTGATCATAAATAGAAACTTTCTCGGTTTCTTCTATGATATTGAAATTTTCATAATCAACCTTTTGTATTTGTAGTGGTTGTGGGATTTCGATTATGTTTTCTACGTTTTTCTGCTTTTTTGCTCTTGCAAAAATTTTAAAATCTTCAACATTGTACTTCTTCTACTATAAACGTATTTTCAGAATTTCTTAATTCTTTAATATACCCTAATCCGTCTTTTTGTGAAACTGATAAGTTAGTTTCGATTTATTCATATTCAATAAGTTCCTCATCTTTTGTTGTAAAATTTAATCTGATCTTTTTACGTCCAATAATTAATCGTTCAGTTTTATAGTCAATGATTGCTCTTACGTTGTATAAAATATTGTTACCGATAATACCATCGAATTTATTATGGAATTGACAAACAAGGAATTCAACTTTGTCCGAGGGATTTCCTAGTTCGCGAAAGAGGGGTATATTAACCTTTTTTTGTACTTCTATAGTGTGGTTAAGTGTTTTAATTCTTAAGGGATTATTCAGGGTTATTTTCCATTTAGGGTAGCAGAGGTTCGGGTTAATAATTGAATGTGTTGCCCCTGTATCAATGATAAATTTCAAAGGGACAGTTTTCGACTTTACTATTATATAGGGTAGTTTGAACTGGAGGCTCTTGATCGAAAATTTCCCAATTGGCCCTGTTCCCTATGTTTTTTATTTTCTTGATGTACCAAATCAACTTCCATTGGCTCCGGGTTTTCTCTGTTGTTATTCTAATTCCAATTATTTCCAAACCTATATTTGAATCCATTATTAACCTGCCTATAGTTGTTATTGCTATTATTGAAATTACTGTTCGAGGCATTGTTAAAGGTTCGTTGAAAAATGTTCGAATTTTGGCGAAAGTGAGGTTGATGTTGGGAAAATGGTGGCCTATTATTGCCAGGCTCAATTCTATTTGGAGTTTGGCCAGACCTTTGGTTTGTATTATTATTTGCCATAAAGTTTCTTCTTTGTTCTTTGTTGGTTCCTTTATGAGTACCGTGTTGTTGCGTGTGTGACTTTAAAGAAGGATTATAAAATGCATAGTTGCATTCATATAAAATGCTTATTGCTTCTTCTAGGGTATTAGGATTCCTACAGTGAATGACAGATCTCATAGGTTCTGGTAATTTATTTCGAAATACTACCAAAGCAGAATTTTTATTTTGTTCTATAATAGTGGTAAGGTCGTCAAAGTCTTCCACAGTCTGTTTGCTTTTTACATTAAGTCGTCTCAGTATGTTCTTTATTTCATTGTAAAATTCTACACTGTTCGTTTTAAATTTTACGGCTCTAAGTTCATCGAACAATTCTTCAGCAGTAAATCTATCTCCAAAATTTCGAATAAGAGTATCTCTAATATCGGACCATGACGACACGTGTGAATTGATTTCGATTACTTCCCTGGCCTTCCCTTTCAATTTTGTTTTAATATGGTCAGAAAATATACTTTGTGCTAATTCGTCGTATCTTAGTAAGGTAGGTTGAATTTTGTCAATCAAGTCTATGAAATTTTGTAAATCTCGATAATCCCCGCTAAATTTAGGCAACTTAGACAGATACTTCAAAGGATCGATGTTGAGCGAAAGCATGTTTGGATTTGGGGGTACAGTATCAAAAAAATGTCTTAAAACGTTAGAAATTTCTTGTGACTTACTTCTTGCTAACTCGATTTGTTCTGACAAATCTGAATAGCTTTTTGTTGTCATGGAAATGAACACGAAAGAGAGCAAAAACAAAAGTGGAATTTGATTTCCGTTACACGCTTTTTTTCCTTATTTTAAACTATTTTAAACTAAGGACTACTATACATACAATTGTTTTTATTTATATTTTTTTATTTTATAATATATCACTCAATGATATACAAAGATATTCAAAAAAAGTTGAAACTTTTCTTATTTGTCTATTTTATTTATTTCTTTTAGTCGATTTATTATTATTTTTTTTAAAAAAAAAAACAAAATTTACAATAATGTTTTACGTAAAATATTTTAATTATTCAAAAATAAAAAAATATTTCTCAAAATTGATTGTATTATTTACTTTTTTATCAATAATTATTATAATTTTTTGTTTAAATTCTTCCTCTCTCCTCCTTTTTCTTATATATATATACACATATATATTAAATTCATATATACTTAATACATATATATTTATTGTATATGTAAATTTATTTTTAATCTTTTCTTTCCCTTTATTTTATGTATACATATATATTTTTTTCACTTCATTCAATTTAAAAAAAAAAATTATTGTACATGAAAATTTAATCAACTTACTTGTGTTCGAATGACAATTTTAACTGGGTCCCCGATGGTGAATTCCTGTTTGTATGTTATTTGGTGTTTGCAGGAGAGATGATGTCTACGTATTTTGGTTGTTGATGAGTCCTGATGCTTTAATTTTTCTTTAGAGTCCTTCGATACTTCAGTTGTTTAATAATTCTGCCAGCTTCCTTCTAATTTTTAGAATTTCCTCGAAGTCGACCGTTTCTTCGTTCTCCCCTATCGGTTGTTCGAGATGTTCTAATTTTTCTCTTAGAGATTTTATTAATCTAGTTTTGCTACGTGTCAAAACCATTTATCTCACAATTAAATATTAATATATTCACAATCTTTTGTGTTGTGCAATCCTACCGACTGCGCCAGTTTTATACTTGATCTTTCAAGTATGGAAAAAAAATTATATATAATTATAGTATTACACACACACTTGTGTATATTTATTAATTAAAGCACAATAAGTTTGTTTTAAATTATTGTTATCTATTTATTAATTTTATAAGTTTTACTTTTACAACTTTTTATTCTTCACTATGTCAAATTTATTAAGAAAAACTTATTATATTTATTTTACTGATTTCACTTAATTATGATTTCACTTAATTTTGGTTTCACTCTAGGAATTTAAGAACCTTTTTAATTTTTGAATTAACTCGTCGGACTCTAACCCAAGACTGACTTTTCTTATTACCATTCTTTAAACGAAAATTATGTTCACGTTAATTAAAAACGTGACCCGGTGAATTTTAGGTGAGAATTGTCGGTGCGCGTGTAAATTAAAACACGCGCAGGGTGCATATTTGCAAGAATGCAAGAAATGCGAAATGCTTCGATGAGAAGAAATTTGATCGAAATGTTTTGATGGGAAAGAAATTTGTCTGTGAACTTTAATGAAATTAATGAGATCATCAAATTTTGTGTGAAAAACAATTTCTTTCATTGTTTAAATATAATATGCGACGTGGCATTCCTTGACATTATCTATGTACTCATATGTCATATCATACGAGGGACAAATGTGTTGAGATCAGCATTATTGTACTTTTACGTTTTAATAGAGTGCTTGATCTAAAGCACAAAAATAATTTCAATTTAAATTTTATTTTCAAGTACAGGGTGCTTCTCCCACACTACACCTCCCCCTTTTTGAAAAAAAAAAAAAAAAAGTAATAATTATAATTATTATTAAACATATGCATGTATTTGGTTTTACTTTATTAATATATATTTTTATTTACTACTATTATTTTCCTTTTTGTGTACATATTATATATTTTTGTTCTGTTTCTTAGTTCTTAGTTACATATTTCTTTAGTCGTTTATTTAAGTATGTATTTAATATTTTACAATATTTTCAAATTTTTTTTTTTTTTTTGACAAAGTTTTGTTTTCTTATTTTACTACTTTCTTTTTCATTCATTTATTTATTTATTTGGTTATTATAATTATCGTTTTTCAAAAATTTGCTTACATAGTACATATATTAATAAGGATATATGATGTGCGCACATACATATAGTTAATAAAAAAAATTACATAAGTATATTAGCTTAATATTATTATTATCTATATATGTATACATATCTATTTTGTTTTTATTATTTATTTATTTTTTTATTACATATGTATTTAGAAAGTTTAATTGTAATTTCTTAGCCTATCTTTATGTACTACAATTTGTTTTTGATTTTCTACTTCTATGATGCAATTTGGATCTTCAATTTTTACTACTTTATATGGACCTTTATACATTGGTTCAAATTTATGTCTTGGTGCGCGTTCTAAACAAACGAGATCTCCAATCCTTAAGTTTAACGGTTTTGCTTTTTGATGATACAATAATTTTTTGTCATGTTTTGATTTTTCTGAAAGTTCCTGAGCACGCGAATTCGAAATTTGTAATCTGTATTTAATTTCATTGTAATATGAATCTATATTATATATAGGATCAATTTCTTGATTAGAAAGAAAATCAAAGTTATTTGGTATTTTGCCAAATATCAGTTGAAATGGACAATACTCATGAACTGTTGATGGACTTATATTGAAACAGTATAGAAAATATTTCAACCATTCGTCCCAATCTGTTTTATCAGTATTTATATAGGATCTTAAATATTCATTAAATGTTCTATGAGATCTTTCAACTGTTCCTAAACTTTGATGATGGTATGGTGTTGAGGTTCGATGTTGAATTTTGAGTTGTTCGAGCAATTCTTCAATAATTTTATTTACGAATTCTGTGCCTAAATCTCTAACTATTTGTTTCATAGGACCATATGTCAAAATAAAGTGTTCAAAAATGGCTTTTGCTACAGTTTTTGCGCTTTTGTCTGGAATAGGTATTGCAACTAAATATTTGGTTAAATCACACACAATTGTGAGTGCATATTCATTACCATAATTGGATCTCAATAATGGACCTATTGTATCTATCAATACTACGTCAAATGGTTTTTGTGGTGTAGGTGTAAGCGTCAAATTTTGTATGGATTTCTCAATCGGTTTATTCAACTTACATTTATTGCAGTTTTTGACATAATTTTTTATATCTTGCGACATTTTTTTCCAAAAATATCGAGTTTTAATTTTATCTAATAATCTTTTTCTACCCGGGTGGCCACCCAATATAGGATTATCATGATAGTCTTTGATTATGTTTTTTCTATCTATCTCAGAGTGTACGTAAGTCAGTCTAGGAGTAAGCATTAATTGTAAATTTTTCAATTATTTTTCTGCTAATTTTTTGAATTTTTGTATATTTATTTTTTCAAATAATTCATCATTCAATGAAACTGCAGTTTTTTTATACATAGAGCAATAACTTCTCATTCCATTCTACGGATGCACTGACCTAAGTCAAGTACTCCATTTGTTACGTACTGAACTAGTTCAATATATTTTAGAGTCTTTTTACCCTTTTTAAAGGCACATCTAATTGTATCCTCGGTAAAATAAAACTCTAGTGATAGCGGTTTTCTATTTAATTGTTCAAATGCAATTTCAAATTTATTTCTATGTATTTCAATTAGTGCCAAAATTTTTTCCCAATTTGTCTTCGCTTCCATTACCGTTTACAAGGACACTATTAACTCTCATATCTTTAGAGTATACACAATAACACACACAACCAAAACTTAGTTCGCACATACATATATGTATATTTAAAAAAAGGAATAGACATACAAATATAGGAATATCATGACGTATTTAAAATTAATCGAATGGAGAACTCAAAAGGAATTTGATTTATCTAGTTCGCAAACTATAATTCAAATTAATACGAAAAGATTCAAATGCATACATAGAATGGGTGCTATTCGACATGGCACTGATTACAGATTCTGTAATATTTTTTCGAACAAATTTTGACAACAGAAAAAAAAATCTGTAATCTCTCGAATCCGTATTCAGCATGGCAATCTTTTATGAAAATCTGTAGACTTGACAACTAAAAATCTGTAATCGTAAAAGAAACAAATGGATGTACTTTTATCTTTCCAATTTTCTGTTATATGACATTTCTAGTACATTTGTTTATGTATATATACGTATATGTATATATGTATGTGTATATTTACATATAAGTATATGTTCAATTAATTTTTCAATATTAAGAGCGCAAATTTAAATTTGGTTTCAAACTAAAAAGACGCATATAGATATGTATGTTAAAAAATTAGTTATGTATATGCATACATACATATGTAAGTATGTATATTAAATTCATTTTTAGATAATTAACATGCAAATTTAAATCTGGTTTTAAAAATAACGATTTTTACTATCTATAATTTTAAATTAGTGCAAAAAGGATAGATATATATATAATGATATATATATATCTATCCTATTTTATTTATGTCAAATATCAAAGTTTTGACAACAGATTCCAGTTTCGAAATTAAAAATTATGGAAAGTGAAAAGATCAGTAAGTTGTGTACATCTTGAATACCGATTCGTACAGATCTGTAAAAATCATAATCTGTAGCAATTCGCTACAGATTTTATTACAGATTTCGAAAATGTGACTGAATAGCACCCAATATATATATATATATATATTTTAAGTTTCAATTAAGTATACGAATTTTATTTAATAATTATTCAAAATGAAAGGATATATGTGTATATACATATGAGTTCGTAGAATATAGACATACATATATGCTTTTAAAATTTTACTCTATTTAAATTGTATTATTTATTCATATTTATTTACTTTTCCACTTTATTATTTTTATATCTTTTATCATTATTTAATTTGTTATTTAATTTATCTTTTATTATTATTTTTTTTTTTTTGTTTTTGTATTTGTACTTACAGACATTTTTGCTTTATTCTTAAATTTTTTTTTGAAAGAATACTTTTTCCATCTATAATTCCCAGTTTTTCATGTCATCCGTCTGCCGGTTTTAAATTTGTTGAATTGATGCTGCTCTTTGCATTTACTTTTTCTTGAGAGTTCTCTGCCACATTTTAAAGACGTCCAGCAAAAAAATTAGCGAGAACTGTAAAACAAATTATATAAAAAATTATTATAAGATCATTATTTTGTATTGTTGTTGGTTGTATTGTGATTTCATTCACGACGGCTCCGTCATTTGATTTTGATTCCTTCGATCCCATTTTAGTTAATATCCAAATGATGAATACATTTTTCTCAAACAATGGAAATTATTGATTTGCTCTATTTCTTCGTCTTCTAGTTTTTATTACAATAAATACGTTTTTCTTTTCAATATCATTTGCCAAACAAAAACTTCTACTTGTCCGCTAGTTGGCTCAGTTACCATATATAAATTTTTTTTTACATTTTTTAATTTTTGTCTTTGAATTTTCATTTATTTAACTGTAAATAAATTTCGAGCATAAATCTGGCTCATCGTGTATATAGTATGTACTAATAATATGAATACAATTATTTCATTACTATAATTTTTTTTTTAATTTTTTAATTTGTTTTTATTTATCTTAAAACATTATTCACATAGTGCACCTAATCATGCAATTAAAAATTTAAAATAATTTATTTTTATTTTTAAAATCAATCATGTGTGATATATGTACATACATATATAAGTTAGGAAGAAAAAAAATGATAATGCATAATCATATGCGTAATAAAGACAACACAATACAAAAACACATATATTTTGACTTCTTTTTGTTTTGCTTTTAATTAAAACTTAATTTAATTAGTTTTATTTTATTTTATTTATCTTTTAAATGCACTTATTATCACTTATTTTTCACTTTTACTGTCACGGTCGCCATGTTATGTTACTTTTTACTATAGGTTTTATCAAGTGAACAAAACGTCTTGTCTTAACAAAGTTAGATTTTATTCTGTCTCAAACCTAAAATTATAAAATCTTAAGTCTAGCTTATAAAATATAACAATTCATTGTTTAAATATAATATGCGACGTGGCATTCCTTGACATTATCTATGTACTCATATGTCATATCATACGAGGGACAAATGTGTTGAGATCAGCATTATTGTACTTTTACGTTTTAATAGAGTGCTTGATCTAAAGCACAAAAATAATTTCAATTTAAATTTTATTTTCAAGTACAGGGTGCTTCTCCTACACTACAAATCTTTCCGGGAACAAACGCAATTTCTGATTTGAAGTTTTTCGTAAAAGCCGACCAAACCATTACACTTCCTCCACCGCCAGCTCTTCGTGAATAAATCTTCCTGTCATTTCTTAAATCGTGCCAGTAATATTTAAGACCATCTGGCCCATCTAAATTAAACTTTTTTTCGTCACTAAAAATGACGTGGGACCATATTTCGCTGTGTCCGATGTGACGTTCTGCAAATTCCTACCTTCTTTTTATATTTTCTTTTGATAATTTAGGTTTTATCATACATTGTCTGATGTATTTGAAACGTTTAGACGCAGAAAGCCATTTTCGAATTAAGCTGGGATCACAGTCTAAATTAAATCTTCTAGCAATTTGGGATGAAGAAGACCCAATTTGAGAAGCTTCCGGTAAAACGGCCCGTTTTGTTGTATTTGAAAACCTTGAAGGCCTCCCAGGTCGCTTAATAGCTCCATAATTTTCAATCCCAAGTTTGAGAAAATTCTTCACTACACCCTGAGAACGATTTATTTCGTTCGCAATTTCTCTCTGCCTCAACCCATTATTTCTTAAATCTAAGATTCTTTGCTTTTCAATTTCAGAAACCTTGAAGGCCTCCCAGGTCGCTTAATAACTCCATAATTTTCAATCCCAAGTTTGAGGAAATTCTTCACTACACCCTGAGAACGATTTATTTCGTTCGCAATTTCTCTCTGCCTCAACCCATTATTTCTTAAATCTAAGATTCTTTGCTTTTCAATTTCAGACAATTGTCGTCCTCGTGGCATTATGATTTTGTTATAAATAATTAATGAATAAGTAATGTTTTAAATTGTATTATATCACAAATTTATTTTGAAACACAAGTTACTCTACAAACATTTGATTCACAACTGATAAGGATAAAACAAAAGTCTTGAGTTTATATTTATTCACAGGTAGAATGTCCTTATTTTTCAGATTTATGATCTTATAATTTTTTTTTTTTGTTTTTTACTAATTTATTTAATTTTTTTTTACTTAAAATATTTTACTGTTCTGTTTTTATGTACTAACGTCTCTTCCTCCTTTTCGAGGTTTTTTAGTTTTACATTAGATTCTTCAAAGTCGATAATTACATATGGTCCGGCATAAATTGAATCTAATTTATATCGGGGTTCTTTTCTCAGTAATACTTTATCGCCAATTTTAAAATTTATATTTTTAGCATTGTTATCATAAATATTTTTATTTTTTGCTTTTGAAATGTGTAACAGTTCTTGTGCCAACTTGTGCATACTATGTAGCTGAAACTTTAATTCTTTTGAGTAGCTATCAAAATTATAAATGGGATCGACTCTATTGTTTAACATAAATTCCGGAACTGTTGGGATTTTGCCGAATACTAGTTCAAAAGGTGTAAATTTTTCTTTAAAACAGGCATTTGGTGTTGTATTGTGGCAATAGGTAAAGTACTTAAGATACGTATCCCAATTATCTTTGTTTTCATTTATATATGAACGGAGGTACTCGTTAAGTACGCGATGATTTCTTTCAATAGTTCCTAACGTCTCATGATGATATGCTGTTGATGTTTTGTGTTTGATTTTGAGAATATTGCAAATTTCTTGCAGAAGTTGATTTTTATATTCTGTTCCTCTGTCAGATAAAATAGTTTTCATAGGACCAAAGATTAGAACACAATTCTCAACTATAGCACGTGCTACTGTCTTTGCGTCTTTATCGGGAACAGGAACAGTTATTAAAAATTTAGTTAAATTACAAATTATAGTGACAGCATACTGATTACCATTACAAGTTTTTTTAAAAGGACCTATTGTGTCAATAACAACGATATCAAAAAATTTTTGTGGTGTTTCTGTAATTTGCAATGGCTCAACGTTTTTGGCTTTTACTTTATTTAGTTGGCATTTTTGACAATTTTTGACAAATTTAGCTACATCTTTATGCATATTCTTCCAGTAAAAATTAGATTTTAGTTTGGTATATAACCGTTTTTGTCCAGAATGTCCACCAAATATCGGATCGTTATGGTATCTTTCTAATAACTGTTTAATTTCATTTTTATCACTTACTACCACGGGCTTATTATTTATAGCGATTTTTATATGTTTTAAACATTTATTTCCGATTTCTTTAAAATAATTTATTCCAAACAGAGTGAATATACAATCATCATTATTATTGTAATTTGAACTTCTTTAATTTTTAGCTTGTCAGCTTCTTTTTCTAATCGCGAAAGTAATAACTCTAGAGTTATTTTCTGTTTAGCTAGGAATTCGTACGAATCAATTTTTATTACGCATTTTCTTTTACTAAATAGTTTTAAACTTATTTGGCCTGTATTGTAATTAACATAAAATTTAATTTTAGGAGTTTTCCATGTACTAAAACCTTCATAAATTTTAACATTATTTTCAATGTTATAATTTTCCTTAGAAAATTGTAAATCTGTATATTTATTAGCATAATTAGGTATATTTTCTTTATCTTTTATTGTCTTCTTTATATTATTGTCTCTTGGGATACTTTTACTCAAATTTTTATTAGTCATTGCCCTAGTTTGAACTGCAAACATTTGAACAACATTAGCATGGGTAGTTTTTAAATCATCAATTGTTATGCGTGATAGCGCATCGGCGACTACAGTTGATTTTCCTTTGATAAATTCAACTGTGAAGTTGTATTCTTCCAAATCTAATCTCATTCGGGTTAGTTTCGATGACGGATTTTTCAATGAGAAAAGGTAAGTTAGGGGTTTATGATCACTTCTGATCAGAAAATGAGTTCCGTATAGATAAGGTCTATAATGTAAAACTGCAAAATGTATAGCGGTCAATTCTTTTTCAATAGTAGATTTATTGATTTCTCCTTTTGTGAACGATTTAGATGCAAACGAAATGGGTAAATCAATTCCATCAAAGTTCTGAGATAAAACCGCTCCTGCAGCATATTTTGACGCATCTACTGTTAATATGAATTGCTTTGAAAAATCCGGATAACTAAGTATTGGTGGGTTAATTAGCGCTTTTTTGAGTTTATCGAAAGAAGTTTGGCATTCAGTGGTCCACAAGAAAGGAGTTCGTTTGCGTGTAAGATTATTTAATGGACGAGCTAATTCAGCAAAATTTTTAATGAATTTTCTATAATAATTCATAAAAGCTACAAATCTTCTAGTAGAATCTTTATCATTAGGTTTAGGATAATCAATTACTACCTGAATTTTCGAATCGTCTGGGAAAATACCTTTATCAGTACATTTGTGACCAAGATATGTTACTTCGTTTTTAAAAAATTGACATTTTTCGGGATTAAGTTTCAAATTATACTTTCTACAAATTGAAAAGACGGTTTTTAAATTATTTATATGGTGATTTTCTGAACAACCAATCACTATAATATCATCCATATATAAAAAGCATTGTAACGGCGTTGCACCTGCAAAAGCTAATGACATCATACGAGAGAATGAGTTTGGTGAGACATTAAGTCCAAATGGTAGAACTTTCCATCGGTACGATCCTACATTTGTGCTGAAGGATGTTATATCACGTAAGTCTTCATCTAATGGGACCTGATGGAATCCCGAATACAAGTCTAGTACTGAAAAAAATTTCGTTCTACCCAAATTGTCTAGAATATCTTCAATACGTGGAAGAGGAAATTTGTCTGCTATTAGTTTTTTGTTTACTAATCGATAATCGATACACATGCGCCATTTTTGCCTATTTCCTTTTTTTGGTACTAAAATTATTGGACTATTGTAATTAGATTGGCTTGGTTCAGTTAGGTCATTTTCAGTTTCAGTTAGAGCTTTATGCGCGGTGCATGTCTTGGGAAAATCCGGATATTAGAATATTATTCCGGTGGGTGTCTTGAATGTAGTTTTTGTTTTGCCTAATTTTTGGTGATCGTCTGTTGGTGGGTATCTTGAATGTAGCTTTCGTATTGCTTGATTTTTGGCGATCGTTTATGTTGAAACTGGTAAGTACTTAAAATTGATTTTAGATTTAAATATAATCAGTTATGAAGAATAATTATTATTGAATTAAAATGTTTTGAATCTAAACGGTTAAGGATCGTTATGAAATTTGAACTTGTGAAAGATCATACGAAAAATTTTAAAAATCGTTAAGACTGATGTTAATGATGATATATTAACTTTTATTGTAACGTCAATAAATAGGAATAAGGACAAGATATTCTCATTAAGAAAAATGAAATTCTTTTTTAGATATTTCATTAAATGTATTTATTTGATTTTTTTCTTATCTGATTCATTAGCAAGTATACATAATATATAATGTTTAATACATATTGCATGCGCATAAAACGTTAATAGTTTACACATGCCGTAGATATTTTATGATCTTTGTTACTATTGAAAAAAAATATTCTTTTTAAGTGACATACAATTTCTTCTAATATTCATAACAGAAAAACAATTGTCATTTACATATTTTTTTTTATTCAAAAATAATAATCTGCCTTCCTGTTTTTAAAGAAAACAATTGTACATGTACATACATATTTATTTTTTATTCAAAAATAATAATCTGCCTTCCTGTTTTTAATTTAATTTTTATAATCAAAAAAATTGTTTTTTATTATATTTCCTAAGCAAAAATTATTAAATACATTGTTACTACCGAGAATTGTTACTATCGAAAGAAATTTACTTTTTTTATTTCGGGTTAAATATTTTTTTCTAATCTATAATTTATACATAAAATATGTAATAAAATCTATTGCGATTTTTGTTACTAGCGAAAAGACACTTTCTTTTTTCTTATTATTCATTATAAATCATTCTTTGATATTCTTATCAGAACACAATTTTACTTGTATATTCTTGTTTATGCTTTTTGATTTCCTGTTGTCTTTTTGATAATCTTATTCTTAATTGGAATAAAAATAATTAAAAAATATAATCAATATACACGTTTTGCTACTTCCTCTATTTTTTGTGAACATAATTATGCTTATAATGTGTGAATGAAATACAATTAAAAGAGAATTAGAAAATTTTCACTCTATATATATAGTATATATAAAATATATAACTTCTTCAGAAATTTAGTTTTCGGTTTTATTTAACGCGTTAAAGGACAAACATTTTCAAAAATATTTCTCGCAATTTAGCGGTTGAATTTATTCTAAATTCAGTGAAAAAAAAAAAGACTTAGAAAAAAATAAATTATTTTTAAATATTGAATTTTTTTTTTAAATTAAATTTTTTTATAAATATTGAAATTTTTTTTTTTAAATAGTGAAATATTTTTTTAAATATTGAAATATTTTTTTCATATATTGAAATTTTTTCAAATATTTAAATTCTTTTATAAAAAAACACAGTATATAGTATATACGCATGTAATAAAAAAAATATACTTTTTTTAAAAAAAAACAAAAAAGTGAAAAAAAAATAGAATAAAAAAGTGGGTATGTGAAAAAAAAACAGGTGAAAAAAAAAGAGTGAACAAGTGATAAAAAAGAAAAGAAAAAAAATTGAATAAGTGAAGAAAAAAAAAGTGAAAAATAAATAAAATATATTCTTTTTAAAAAGTAAATAGAAAAAAAATAAGAAAAAAAAATAAGAGTGAACTAGTGAAAAAAAATTAAATAAGTGAAAAGAAAAAAAAGTTAAAAATAGATAAAACACTTTTTTTTAAAAAACAAAAGTGGAAAAAAATTTTAAAAATAGAATAAAAAAAAGAAAATAGAAAAAAAATAAGAAAAAAAAATACGAGTGAACAAGTGAAAACGAAGAAATAAGAAAAAAAATAAGAGTGAACCAGTGAAAAAAAATTGAAAAAAGTGAAAAGAAAAAAATAGATAAAACATACTTTTTTTTTAAAAAAAACAACAGTGAAAAAAAGAAAATAGAAAAAAAACAGGTGAAAAAAAATATAAGAAAAAAAATAAGAGTGAACAAGTGAAAAAAAATTGAAAAAGTGAAAAGAAAAAAATAGATAAAACATACTTTTTTTTAAAAAAAAACAACAGTGAAAAAAAGAAAATAGAAAAAAAAACAGGTGAAAAAAAATATAAGAAAAAAAATAAGAGTGAACAAGTGAAAAAAAAGAAATAAAAAAAATTGAATAAAAAAAAAAGAAGAAAAAAAAAGGCAAAAAAAACAAAGAAGTGAAAAAAGTGAAAAAAAGAAAAAGTGAAAAACAAGTGAAAAAAAATATTTGAAAAAAAGGAAAATATCGTAAGAAATATTATAAAAAAATTTAATAAAATCAATTTTTTTTAAAATCAATAAAGAAAGAAACAAAAAAAATGGTTGGGAAAAAAATATTAAAAAAAAAATGCGAAAAAAACCAAAAAAATTTCATAACAACATTAAATAAACAGAATTTTAAACCGACAATTTCTATCATGAAGATGGATTCATATAAAAAATATAAAATTTTAAAGGCAAAGAAAGTGAATACAAAATTTGGAGAAAGAATAGTTCTAGAGCTGGAGGATTATTCTTTATTCCTCCCAGCATCATATTTAAATAACTTCGATGAAGATATAATAGAAGACATATCAAAAACAAAAACCTACTACGTACAAAGAAATGGCAACGATAAATTTGTAAAATTTGAAAAAGAAGAGGAATCAACTGATGATGAAGTATGTATGATACAACACGGTCAGCCATTCATGACATCTGATGATGAGGAAGTATTGCAAAAAAAATGAAAAAAAGTAATGTAAATTAATTTCTTATTACTTTATATTTAAAAAAAAAAAATATATGCTATATAAACAATCATAATCAAAAAAAATTTTTTAATATTTTTTCGGGGTATTTTTCGGTTTTTTTTCTAAAAAAAATATTATGTTTAATTGCAATAATTAAATGTTTTAATTATACTAATAAATTATAATTACACTAATTAAATGTTTTATTAATTTGATAATTATTTGTTTTTTTAAAAATTATACTATATAAAATATTATAATCAAAAAAAATTATACTATACAAAATTATATTATGTAAAATATTATCAAAAAAAATGATTAAAAAAATTATACTATACAAAATTATATTATGTAAAATATTGTTATCAAAAAAAATTATTAAAAAGAAATATATATGCTTATATATAAAATTATTATAAAAAAATGTTTATTACTTTTCTGGGGGTATTTTTTTGGTTTTTTTCTAAAAGAGAATACATATTTATATAATATTTATTACTTTAATGGTTTTTTGGTTTTTTGTAAAAAATATTTTTTACTACATTTTTTTTGAGGTATATTTTTTGGTTTTTCTTAAGAAAAAGAAATTTATTATTTTTTGTTTTTAAATTCGAACCAATTTTTTGTTTCTTTCTTTATTAAGATGTATATGTTATATATAGTATGTACATGTATACAGCTTCGTCAAAAAAAAAAATCACTGCGCTTCATAGCATTTTTTTATTTTTTATTGGTTAATTTTTTCAGAAATTAAAATTAAAATTTCAATATTTTTATATAACAAAATTCATAAACAATTTACAGAAAAAAATAATGTTTAAATTTTTTTAAATATTGAGATTTAATTTTAAATTTTTGAAAAGTTCAGTCAATAATAATTAAAAAAAACTGAGGGTATAATCAAATGTTTGTTTTTTTTTCTTTTTAAATACAATGTATAATTAAATAATAAGTTAATATTGTACATTATTATCATTTTCTATAAGTGCTTGTCTCATAAAATTTAAAAAAAACAATAAAAAATGTTTAAATGTGAAATTTGTAAAAAAATTTTTACGAGGAAAGATTCTCAATTAAGACATATGAAAAGCATTCATAAAGATATTTTTAAAAAAAATGAATACGAACAATCGAACAAGAAAATGAAACTAAGTGATTGTAAAAGTAAAGAGGAAAAAAAAATTTTAAAAAAGAAATGTGAAACGTGTAATGTTGAATTAGAAATGAATAAATATGCGGGACATTTAAGAAGCAATTATCACAAAGATAATTTATGCGAAAATATTGGAAAAAAAATACAAAAAGTTAAATCTGCTTTTAATTCAAAAATAATTAATTTTCGCATTATTGCAACTGAGAAATCTCCAAATATTGAAAAATTTTTTCATGATATAAAAGAAGATGCAATAAATTTAATTAATGTTCAAATTGAATGTTTACTATCATTCAAATTAAATTTTGAACTATTCGCGTTGTATACGAAAAAAACAAGTGACGATAATGTTATAGATAACGTTAAATCGTTCAATACAAAAAATAAAACAATTACACGAGGTAGTACTATAATCAATATTTTCGAAGAATTTGTAGAAAATATTATAAAAAAATCAGAAGAATTCCAAGAGAGGGATTCTGGATGGGCTCTTAAACACGTACTGTATTTAGAAATAAGATTTAATAAATACAATCCTTTGAAAGCATCATCATACATCGAACTTCCAAAAAAAATTTCATCTAAGAAGGCGATCATCAATATACAAAATAATGACGAAATGTGTTTTGCTTGGTCAGTTGTGGCTGCAATGTATCCAGCGAAAACTAATCCGCAAAGAACTTCATCATATCCTCATTATAAGAATGTGTTAAATATTGAAGGTATAAATTTCCCGATTAAAATGACTGATATATGTGAATTTGAAAAAAAAAACAATGTAAGTATTAATGTTTATGGTATCGAAGATAATGATATTGTGGGTCCTCTATATTTCTCAATCAACAAAAAAAGTAATCATATTAATCTTTTGTTTTTAGAAGATAATTTTAAAAGTCATTATTGTCTAATAAAAAATTTAAGTAAGTTAGTCAGTTGTAAATTAAGTAAACACCATGGAACAAAATGGATTTGTGATGGCTGTTTACTGTATTTTAGAAATAAAAGTGATTTAGAAGAACATTCTCTTCTTGATTGTAATTTGAAAAGAACTATCATGCCATCAGAATCAGCAAATATTCTAAGTTTTTCAAATATAGATAAACAAATAAAAGTGCCGTTTGTAATATATGCTGATTTTGAGAGTATCTTAAAACCGGTTGCATCGTGTTCGTCTAATATTGAGTCTTCTTTTACTCAAGATATTCATGTTCACGAACCTTACAGTTTTTCATATTATGTTAGTTGTGACTTTGATTCATCTTTAAGGAAATTTGAATTGTATAGAGGTGAAAGGTGTATAGAAGTATTCATGGAAAAAATTAAAAACGAAGCAATAGTAATATCTAAAATACTTAATTCAACTATCCTTTTGACGTGTTTAGATGAAAGTGAAAAATATATGTATGAAAAAGCTGTTTCATGTCATATATGTAAGAAAGATTTAAATGATGATAAAGTGTGTGATCACGATCATTTTACTGGAAAATTTCGCGGTGCAGCTCATTCAAAGTGTAATTTAAAATTTCAAAGACCGAAATTTATCCCTGTTGTATTTCATAATTTATCAGGCTATGATTCACACTTCATCATCAAAAATTTTTCAAAAGAACATGTAAGAGTAATCGCGATTAGTATGGAGAAATATATATCTTTTATACTACAATATATGTTCAAATTGATCATGAAAATGAAATAGTTATACGATTTATAGATTCCTGCCGATTTATGCAGGCAAGTTTAGAAAATTTAGTCAATAATTTAGAAGATAAGCAATTGAAAATTTTAAGAAATTTCTTTTCACTCGACCATCAATTTAAGTTGTTACGTAAAAAAGGAATATTTCCTTATGAGTATGTCGATGATGTAATTCGACTAAATGATACACATTTACCGTATAAATCTCATTTTTTTAGTGTTCTTACTTCAGAAAATGTTAGCGATATTGAATATTTACGTGCTCAGAAGATTTGGAATGAATTTAACATTCAAACCCTAGGAGAATACAGCGATCTTTACTTAAAAACAGATGTGCTTCTTTTAGCTGACGTCTTTGAAAACTTTCGTGATGTCTGTATAAGTACTTATGATCTTGACCCTGCTCATTATTATACTCTACCTGGTTTAAGTTGGGATGCGATGTTAAAAAAAACAAATGTTGAACTAGAATTATTCACAGATATAGACATGGTTAATTTTATAAAGAAAAATATTAGAGGCGGACTATGTCAATGTATACAAAAATATTCATCGGCAAATAATAAATATATGAAAAATTACAATTGTTTGAAAGATTCTAAATATTTAATATATTTAGATGCTAATAACTTATATGGCTGGGCAATGACACAAAATTTACCACTAAGAAACTTCGAGTGGCTTAATAAAGAACAAATTGAAAATTTAAGTATTAAAGATATCGATGATAACAGCTCAACAGGATACATACTTGAGGTTGACATAGAATATCCACAAAATTTACATGATTCTCATAATGAACTTCCTTTTTGCGCTGAAAATATTATTCCCCCTGGTAGACAAAAAGGTTGCAAAAAGTTAATTGCAAATCTTAATCATAAAAATAAATACGTTATACATTACAGAAACTTAAAGCAATGTTTACGTAACGGGCTTAAAATAAAAAAAATTTATCGTGTTTTACAATTTATTCAAAATCCATGGTTAAAACCATACATTGATTTTAATAACAATTTACGTACTTTAGCTAAAAACAATTTTGATAAAGACTTTTACAAATTAATGAATAATAGCATTTTCGGTAAGACAATGGAAAACATTGATAAGCGTATTGATATTAGAATTATCAGAAAATGGGAACAAGAGGGTAAGAAAACATCAGCAGAACGTTTAATAAAAATGCCAAATTTTCATAGCAGTAAAATAATCAATGAAAACTTAGTTTTGATTCGCATGAACATGTTGAAAGTAGTGTATAATAAACCAATCTATGCCGGTTTTAGTATTTTAGAGATATCAAAAATTCTTATGTATGACTTTCATTATGATTTTATCAAAAGCACATATAATAATAGATCACAATTGTTGTATATGGATACAGATTCATTCTTTTATGAAATAAAAACTGATGATTTTTATGAAGACATGAAAAAGAATATAGATAAATTTGATACAAGTGATTATAGCCAAAATAATATTTACAACTTACCACGAGTTAATAAGAAAATCTTGGGTAAATTTAAAGACGAATGTGTAGGTGAAATCATTTTGAAATTTTATGGCGTAAAAGCTAAAACATATTGTTTTATAACAGTTAATGATATTATTAAAAAAATCAAAGGAATAAAAAAAAATATAGTAAAAAACGACATTTCAGTAGAAGATTTTGCGCAATGTGTTAATGATAGTTCTTTACAAATAAGAAGAAAAATGTTCGTGATAAGGAGTAATAACCATAATGTGTATACTCAAACAATAAATAAAATAGCATTAGAAAATAATGATGAAAAAAGATTTCTCATACCTAATCAAAATTATAAGACTTTAGCATGGGGTCATTCAGATATTGAAAAATATTATTTTAAATGAATCTTATTACTGTAAAAAAATGATCAATTAAAAAATAACAACTTTGAAAAAACCAAAAAAATACTTTATTTAAGTCTTTGAAAAAAATTATTTTTTTGAAAAAAAAAAAAAAAAAACTTAAAAAAAACAAGAAAAGTAATTAAAAAAAACACTTTATTTACCTTTTTAAAAAAAATTTATTTCAATAAAAAATTTATCTTTATGTAACAATAGTTCTAAGTTTATTTTTCTAATTATATATTTTTATTTTAGATAAAAAATATTATAAATACTAATATATTATAAATAAAACAAAATTATTGTTAAAAAGTAAATTTTTCGTTTTTTAATTCAAATTCCATAAAATTCCGTAATAATAAAGCATTTTGCAGAGAACAATAGCCATCATGTGTTGGACATTTTAAAGTTGATGGATATTTATCACGTAATGATGCTAAAGATGGACACTCGAGGTCTTCAAAATTATAAATTTCTGCTTTATTTTCAAACAAATCGGCAATCCACTTTTTTTTCTCACATCCTTTTACATAAATAACAGCGTCATTTATATTTTGCAATAAGAATTGTTTTACACTATCAAAATCTACACTTCCTTCATGCCAAGTTAGGCCATGATAATTATTATATAACCATTTAGCTTGAATTTGCTGTTTTTTTGGTAATTTATCAAATTCATATGGTGATTTAATTATAAAATTTTGGAATTCAGTCGAATTGTATGAAATAGTCAGTTCTTTAGGTATGAATCTATTCTGAAATCCTCTAAAGCCTTGCACGTCAATAATTATAGATGATGATTTGTCCATTTGAAAAAAAAAAAAAAGTTCTTACTTTTTAGTTGTAGACAACACAGTAAACTGAAGCAATATAATACTTTAATATACTTTTATATTAATTTTCGAACTTCATTTGTAAGTGGATTATACTGCACAATTCTGTCATGTAGTAATAAACAATAAGCTGTTGTTGAAGCAGGAAAACTACTTGACGCTTTAAATTCTACTTTAACGTCAACTGGTCCTGTTTTTACAGTTTCACTTTGATGTGAACAATCAATAACAATGATTGGCGCTAAATTTTTGAATTCAGTCCATTTCAATAAAGGTTTTGAATCTCGTCCATAATAAGAATGTTGAAATCTTGTATACATGTCATATAGTAAAGCATACCGTTCGCGGTCAAATTTAACATTTAAATCATCATAAGGATACGTCTCTGAATTCAAATGTACTTTAATATCAGTTAAATTGCAATGGTCGAATGATGTGTTATCTTTGTCTTTAATGTTATTTTTATTTGTTTGTAAAGCGAAAATTATGAATCTTGGTTTTTCGAGTTGTGATGAAGTTTTTATTGTCCATACATGTTGAGTAGATGCTATTGGTAATGCAGGATATTCGTACATATCCCAACTTCTAAAGCTCATTTGTATTGGATGTCCTCTATCAATAATCTTGAGAAGAGATAAACGTTCAGTATCAGAAACGCTTATATGCGGTACACGCCAAAGCAGTTTATGAATGCTAAGTTTAAAATCTTTTAATGTATGAACGACATTATTATCTGATCTAGCTCGAATTAAAATAAGATCGTGACGTAAGTTAACGATAATTTTAGTATAATCTTCAGCAAATCCTAAAAGCATTTTCAATGGAATGCAAAAATTGAAAAATCCATCAGAAACTGTAATATGTGAACTCGGTGACCAGCCTGCATTATACAATATTTTACTTTGAGTCTCTGTTAAAGAAATATAATTTTTCAATGTGCTTGTAAAGCCTAAATTTCTTGTTCGATCAATTTCAACACCATTTAGCTCATATCGTATTTCATCAAAAAGAAAAGACATACAATTATTGTTAAGTTTTGAATCAGTAGCAGTCAATTTTTTTCCATCTGTGTCAGTTATCGCTCCTTCAATGTATATATAGCTTTCACTAGGCAAAATATATAAATCTTGATGTTGTATTGATATTCTGATTTCATCACTATTTTGATATGATAATGAAAAAGGTGTATAATTGTGATATTCTTTCTTCACAATACTTTCATCGAATGTAGGCGGATTTGAAATATTTAGTATCTGACTCATTTTTCTTGTACTATATATCCTAATGATTTAAGGAAATTTTTATTAAGTTCTGTTAAATGCGGTTTTGACACTTTTATAGTATCAGTGAAATTTGGTGTTAAAAGATTCACACTTGATGATGTACTAGTTAAAAACTTATTATCAGTATGATTATATATCAACATATTTATATTGCCTTTAAATGTAAACGAATTGTTATTGTTTCACCTCTAAAATTCACTAGATCACCGTCTTGATCAAGAATTCTTATTTCTATAGATCTTATTTGTCTGGTGTTTATTGGTAAATAAATTACATTTTTTGGTACCTCTATTATTTTATACCCTGGACTAACATCTGGTGAAAATTCATGTAAAATGTGTGCGATTTGGTTATTTATAAAAGAGCCAGTGATAAGATTACATTCTATACGTATAACATTTACTTTGATAATATTTACAGGTAGTGTAGATATATGAGGTTTATTTGCTTCTAATATGATTTCTTCAAAACCTAATAATTTACCGATAGTTTGCTTTCGGTTAAAGTAGATTTTTTCGCTACATTTAATTTCTGTTTTAAGTGTGTTGTTATTTGCTCCAATTTCGAGTTTGTACTCTTTTTTTCTTTTCTCCAATTCTTTTTGCAAGTAAACCGCAATATCATCAACTTCGTAAGATCCCACAGGTATTTCAATTTTTTCATTTCCGATGTAAAATAAATTATTATTGCTGTCTATATTAGGTATTGAATTGTACGTTTGAAAATCAACTAATCCACACATGTAATCATATGTTAATTCTAAAGGAGGGAAATATTCTGCATTTAACACTGACGAGTTTCCACTTAGAGTCAGTGTTACTGACATGATGACTGATAATAACAAAATAAATAAATTTTTAAAACTTCATTTTTATTTATAATTTATTTTTATTTATTTTAGTACAATCATATAAAAACTTTAAACATAAATGTCCACATATAACCGAATTAAAATCTTGATATTGGTAATAATTATATCTAATATTATTTCCTAAATAATTAATGACTTCTTGTGGAGGTTGTAAGTTTCCAAAACTATCAAAATATTCTACATAGTCATTATTTTTATAATACGCTACCCAATGAGTACCTGCACCTGTCGAATCATCTAAATTTATAATACCACATTCTTTAACTCGAGGACTTTTAGGCAATTCATTACGCATAAAAACACCTCTGAAATATGGTACATATTTTGCATATTTAATAATATCAATTTCACTCAAGGCTTTATTAGGTAGCTGCTTTAAAAGTTTTTTGAATGTGGCGTTAAAAAAAGTCCTAATCCTTTTTTGTATGGTTTTAAATAAAGACCTTTTCCTAATGCAATAGCTTCCATTTGCTTGTTATGTCTTATGTTTTCAGCCAGTTGCTCTTTTACATTTTTTGCTTGATTTATAGCCTTAGCAATCTGTGATGTACCGCCAGCTAGCGCGCCAATTGCAGAAAGACCAGCAAATATTGGTAAAAGAGGTAAAACACCACCAATTTTACAGCTAAAAGAAGCACATCTGTTTTTAAGTAAAGATCGCTGTATTCTCCTAGGGTTTGAATGTTAAATTCATTCCAAATCTTCTGAGCACGTAAATATTCAATATCGCTAACATTTTCTGAAGTAAGAACACTAAAAAAATGAGATTTATACGGTAAATGTGTATCATTTAGTCGAATTACATCATCGACATACTCATAAGGAAATATTCCTTTTTTACGTAACAACTTAAATTGATGGTCGAGTGAAAAGAAATTTCTTAAAATTTTCAATTGCTTATCTTCTAAATTATTGACTAAATTTTCTAAACTTGCCTGCATAAATCGGCAGGAATCTATAAATCGTATAACTATTTCATTTTCATGATCAATTTGAACATATAGTATAAAAGATATATATTTCTCCATACTAATCGCGATTACTCTTACATGTTCTTTTGAAAAATTTTTGATGATGAAGTGTGAATCATAGCCTGATAAATTATGAAATACAACAGGGATAAGTTTCGGTCTTTGAAATTTTAAATTACACTTTGAATGAGCTGCACCGCGAAATTTTCCAGTAAAATGATCGTGATCACACACTTTATCATCATTTAAATCTTTCTTACATATATGACATGAAACAGCTTTTTCATACATATATTTTTCACTTTCATCTAAACACGTCAAAAGGATAGTTGAGTTAAGTATTTTAGATATTACTATTGCTTCGTTTTTAATTTTTTCCATGAATACTTCTATACACCTTTCACCTCTATACAATTCAAATTTCCTTAAAGATGAATCAAAGTCACAACTAACATAATATGAAAAACTGTAAGGTTCGTGAACATGAATATCTTGAGTAAAAGAAGACTCAATATTAGACGAACACGATGCAACCGGTTTTAAGATACTCTCAAAATCAGCATATATTACAAACGGCACTTTTATTTGTTTATCTATATTTGAAAAACTTAGAATATTTGCTGATTCTGATGGCATGATAGTTCTTTTCAAATTACAATCAAGAAGAGAATGTTCTTCTAAATCACTTTTATTTCTAAAATACAGTAAACAGCCATCACAAATCCATTTTGTTCCATGGTGTTTACTTAATTTACAACTGACTAACTTACTTAAATTTTTTATTAGACAATAATGACTTTTAAAATTATCTTCTAAAAACAAAAGATTAATATGATTACTTTTTTTGTTGATTGAGAAATATAGAGGACCCACAATATCATTATCTTCGATACCATAAACATTAATACTTACATTGTTTTTTTTTTCAAATTCACATATATCAGTCATTTTAATCGGGAAATTTATACCTTCAATATTTAACACATTCTTATAATGAGGATATGATGAAGTTCTTTGCGGATTAGTTTTCGCTGGATACATTGCAGCCACAACTGACCAAGCAAAACACATTTCGTCATTATTTTGTATATTGATGATCGCCTTCTTAGATGAAATTTTTTTTGGAAGTTCGATGTATGATGATGCTTTCAAAGGATTGTATTTATTAAATCTTATTTCTAAATACAGTACGTGTTTAAGAGCCCATCCAGAATCCCTCTCTTGGAATTCTTCTGATTTTTTTATAATATTTTCTACAAATTCTTCGAAAATATTGATTATAGTACTACCTCGTGTAATTGTTTTATTTTTTGTATTGAACGATTTAACGTTATCTATAACATTATCGTCACTTGTTTTTTTCGTATACAACGCGAATAGTTCAAAATTTAATTTGAATGATAGTAAACATTCAATTTGAACATTAATTAAATTTATTGCATCTTCTTTTATATCATGAAAAAATTTTTCAATATTTGGAGATTTCTCAGTTGCAATAATGCGAAAATTAATTATTTTTGAATTAAAAGCAGATTTAACTTTTTGTATTTTTTTTCCAATATTTTCGCATAAATTATCTTTGTGATAATTGCTTCTTAAATGTCCCGCATATTTATTCATTTCTAATTCAACATTACACGTTTCACATTTCTTTTTTAAAATTTTTTTTTCCTCTTTACTTTTACAATCACTTAGTTCCATTTTCTTGTTCGATTGTTCGTATTCATTTTTTTTAAAAATATCTTTATGAATGCTTTTCATATGTCTTAATTGAGAATCTTTCCTCGTAAAAATTTTTTTACAAATTTCACATTTAAACATTTTTTATTGTTTTTTTTAAATTTTATGAGACAAGCACTTATAGAAAATGATAATAATGTACAATATTAACTTATTATTTAATTATACATTGTATTTAAAAAGAAAAAAAAACAAACATTTGATTATACCCTCAGTTTTTTTTAATTATTATTGACTGAACTTTTCAAAAATTTAAAATTAAATCTCAATATTTAAAAAAATTTAAACATTATTTTTTTCTGTAAATTGTTTATGAATTTTGTTATATAAAAATATTGAAATTTTAATTTTAATTTCTGAAAAAATTAACCAATAAAAAATAAAAAAATGCTATGAAGCGCAGTGATTTTTTTTTTTGACGAAGCTGTATACATGTACATACTATATATAACATATACATCTTAATAAAGAAAGAAACAAAAAATTGGTTCGAATTTAAAAACAAAAAATAATAAATTTCTTTTTCTTAAGAAAAACCAAAAAATATACCTCAAAAAAAATGTAGTAAAAAATATTTTTTACAAAAAACCAAAAAACCATTAAAGTAATAAATATTATATAAATATGTATTCTCTTTTAGAAAAAAACCAAAAAAATACCCCCAGAAAAGTAATAAACATTTTTTTATAATAATTTTATATATAAGCATATATATTTCTTTTTAATAATTTTTTTTGATAACAATATTTTACATAATATAATTTTGTATAGTATAATTTTTTTAATCATTTTTTTTGATAATATTTTACATAATATAATTTTGTATAGTATAATTTTTTTTGATTATAATATTTTATATAGTATAATTTTTAAAAAAACAAATAATTATCAAATTAATAAAACATTTAATTAGTGTAATTATAATTTATTAGTATAATTAAAACATTTAATTATTGCAATTAAACATAATATTTTTTTTAGAAAAAAAACCGAAAAATACCCCGAAAAAATATTAAAAAATTTTTTTTGATTATGATTGTTTATATAGCATATATTTTTTTTTTTTAAATATAAAGTAATAAGAAATTAATTTACATTACTTTTTTTCATTTTTTTTTGCAATACTTCCTCATCATCAGATGTCATGAATGGCTGACCGTGTTGTATCATACATACTTCATCATCAGTTGATTCCTCTTCTTTTTCAAATTTTACAAATTTATCGTTGCCATTTCTTTGTACGTAGTAGGTTTTTGTTTTTGATATGTCTTCTATTATATCTTCATCGAAGTTATTTAAATATGATGCTGGGAGGAATAAAGAATAATCCTCCAGCTCTAGAACTATTCTTTCTCCAAATTTTGTATTCACTTTCTTTGCCTTTAAAATTTTATATTTTTTATATGAATCCATCTTCATGATAGAAATTGTCGGTTTAAAATTCTGTTTATTTAATGTTGTTATGAAATTTTTTTGGTTTTTTTCGCATTTTTTTTTTAATATTTTTTTCCCAACCATTTTTTTTGTTTCTTTCTTTATTGATTTTAAAAAAAATTGATTTTATTAAATTTTTTTATAATATTTCTTACGATATTTTCCTTTTTTTCAAATATTTTTTTTCACTTGTTTTTCACTTTTTCTTTTTTTCACTTTTTTCACTTCTTTGTTTTTTTTGCCTTTTTTTTTCTTCTTTTTTTTTATTCAATTTTTTTTATTTCTTTTTTTTCACTTGTTCACTCTTATTTTTTTTCTTATATTTTTTTCACCTGTTTTTTTTTCTATTTTCTTTTTTTCACTGTTGTTTTTTTTTAAAAAAAAGTATGTTTTATCTATTTTTTTCTTTTCACTTTTTCAATTTTTTTTCACTTGTTCACTCTTATTTTTTTTCTTATATTTTTTTTCACCTGTTTTTTTTCTATTTTCTTTTTTTCACTGTTGTTTTTTTTAAAAAAAAAGTATGTTTTATCTATTTTTTTCTTTTCACTTTTTTCAATTTTTTTTCACTGGTTCACTCTTATTTTTTTTCTTATTTCTTCGTTTTCACTTGTTCACTCGTATTTTTTTTTCTTATTTTTTTTCTATTTTCTTTTTTTTATTCTATTTTTAAAATTTTTTTCCACTTTTGTTTTTTAAAAAAAAGTGTTTTATCTATTTTTAACTTTTTTTTCTTTTCACTTATTTAATTTTTTTTCACTAGTTCACTCTTATTTTTTTTTCTTATTTTTTTTCTATTTACTTTTTAAAAAGAATATATTTTATTTATTTTTCACTTTTTTTTTCTTCACTTATTCAATTTTTTTTCTTTTCTTTTTTATCACTTGTTCACTCTTTTTTTTTCACCTGTTTTTTTTTCACATACCCACTTTTTTATTCTATTTTTTTTTCACTTTTTTGTTTTTTTTTAAAAAAAGTATATTTTTTTTATTACATGCGTATATACTATATACTGTGTTTTTTTATAAAAGAATTTAAATATTTGAAAAAATTTCAATATATGAAAAAAATATTTCAATATTTAAAAAAATATTTCACTATTTAAAAAAAAAAATTTCAATATTTATAAAAAAATTTAATTTAAAAAAAAAATTCAATATTTAAAAATAATTTATTTTTTTCTAAGTCTTTTTTTTTTTCACTGAATTTAGAATAAATTCAACCGCTAAATTGCGAGAAATATTTTTGAAAATGTTTGTCCTTTAACGCGTTAAATAAAACCGAAAACTAAATTTCTGAAGAAGTTATATATTTTATATATACTATATATATAGAGTGAAAATTTTCTAATTCTCTTTTAATTGTATTTCATTCACACATTATAAGCATAATTATGTTCACAAAAAATAGAGGAAGTAGCAAAACGTGTATATTGATTATATTTTTTAATTATTTTTATTCCAATTAAGAATAAGATTATCAAAAAGACAACAGGAAATCAAAAAGCATAAACAAGAATATACAAGTAAAATTGTGTTCTGATAAGAATATCAAAGAATGATTTATAATGAATAATAAGAAAAAAGAAAGTGTCTTTTCGCTAGTAACAAAAATCGCAATAGATTTTATTACATATTTTATGTATAAATTATAGATTAGAAAAAAATATTTAACCCGAAATAAAAAAAGTAAATTTCTTTCGATAGTAACAATTCTCGGTAGTAACAATGTATTTAATAATTTTTGCTTAGGAAATATAATAAAAAACAATTTTTTTGATTATAAAAATTAAATTAAAAACAGGAAGGCAGATTATTATTTTTGAATAAAAAATAAATATGTATGTACATGTACAATTGTTTTCTTTAAAAACAGGAAGGCAGATTATTATTTTTGAATAAAAAAAAATATGTAAAAGACAATTGTTTTTCTGTTATGAATATTAGAAGAAATTGTATGTCACTTAAAAAGAATATTTTTTTCAATAGTAACAAAGATCATAAAATATCTACGGCATGTGTAAACTATTAACGTTTTATGCGCATGCAATATGTATTAAACATTATATATTATGTATACTTGCTAATGAATCAGATAAGAAAAAAATCAAATAAATACATTTAATGAAATATCTAAAAAAGAATTTCATTTTTCTTAATGAGAATATCTTGTCCTTATTCCTATTTATTGACGTTACAATAAAAGTTAATATATCATCATTAACATCAGTCTTAACGATTTTTAAAATTTTTCGTATGATCTTTCACAAGTTCAAATTTCATAACGATCCTTAACCGTTTAGATTCAAAACATTTTAATTCAATAATAATTATTCTTCATAACTGATTATATTTAAATCTAAAATCAATTTTAAGTACTTACCAGTTTCAACATAAACGATCGCCAAAAATCAAGCAATACGAAAGCTACATTCAAGATACCCACCAACAGACGATCACCAAAAATTAGGCAAAACAAAAGCTACATTCAAGACACCCACCGGAATAATATGCTAATATCCGGATTTTCCCAAGACATGCACCGCGCATAAAGCTCTAAAAGCTTTCATAGAGCTTTGTGGTGGTGCCAGAACTCCCCTATTCTAACTACTAACCAATCACTATAATGTCATCCATATATAAAAAGCATTGTAACGGCGTTGCACCTGCAAAAGCTAATGACATCATACGAGAGAATGAGTTTGGTGAGACATTAAGTCCAAATGGTAGAACTTTCCATCGGTACGATCCTACATTTGTGCTGAAGGATGTTATATCACGTAAGTCTTCATCTAATGGGACCTGTTGGAATCCCGAATACAAGTCTAGTACTGAAAAAAATTTCGTTCTACCCAAATTGTCTAGAATATCTTCAATACGTGGAAGAGGAAATTTGTCTGCTATTAGTTTTTTGTTTACTAATCGATAATCGATACACATGCGCCATTTTTGCCTATTTCCTTTTTTTGGTACTAAAATTATTGGACTATTGTAATTAGATTGGCTTAGTTCAGTTAGGTCATTTTCGAGAAGTTTATTAATTTGTTTATTGATTTCATCTTTTTGCGAATGTGACAAACGATAATTTTTTACATAAACCGGAGTATTATCTGTTATTCTAAGTTGTTGTTTATAAAAATTATTAACAGTCATTGGATCAGACTCCAATGCGAAGACATCGGAAAATTCTTTAATCAGATCTAGCATTTTACTTTTATAAGGTGAATTTGTATTCCTTGAAATAATTTCGTTTAATTTTTGAATCCTATCAGTACTATTTGATATTTGTATATCAGATAATTTTAAAATATTAAAATCGGATAAAGGTTGTCTTTTGATAGAAATATTGGATGAGATGAGGACATTGTTGCAGGTCGTGTTCATCATACGAACGTAAGGAGTTTTTGAAGCTACTATTGTTCTTGGTATAAACACACCCTCAGAAATTTCTTGATCAAGAATTACCTGTTCTTTATCTGTAGGTAATGAAAGCTTTCGAATGATTTCACAACGAGCAGGAATTACGATTGTATTTCTGTTTGGTCCATCAAATATTGGCAATGTTATATTTTCCCGTCCTGTTTTTATTGTTAAAGACATATTTTCATAGTTTAAATTACATTTATAAAATTTAATGAAATCTTTACCCAGAATACCGTCTGCCGGGATGTTGAATTGATTTGAAACTACGTGAAATTCGCAGAATAGTTTTTTATTTTGAATTAAAATATTTGAATTAACTGTGCCTAATGACTGTATTGTGTTTGATGTAACTCCTTTAATATTGATAATATTGTTTTTATTTAAGTGGAAAGGTACTGTGATAGCAGAATATTTGATGATTGAAATGTCGGCTTGAGTATCAATTAAGAAAATTTGGTCTGAAAAATTTAATTCTGTTTTTATTACAATGTAGTCTGAGAGATTTAGATTTAGTGTATAGACATGTTTGATAGAATTGATGATTGGATATCTTATTGTTCTTGTTTGCTTTCTAGACAAGCCTCTCCCATATGCCCATGCCACTGGGGGGCTGTGGTGTTTTCCGAATACCTAACGTTTTTATTGTTAAATCTATTCCTACCAAAGTTTTGATGTCTGTTGAAACCTCGATTACTGGGATCATTATTTTTATTTGAATTTTGACGATTAAAATTATTTTGATTATTATAATTAGTATTGTTTCGACGATTATTATTAAAATAGTAACCGTTATAATTTCTTCTGAAATTATTCGTGTTGGTTGAAAATCTGTTTTTGAATTTTTACCATGAAAGGTACGATATGCTAGTACTTGGCGTTCTTTATTTTCTGAATCTATTTCTATAATAAATTTTGAAATGACTTCCTTAGGATCGTCAAACTTAGTAAAGGCTAACACTGATTTTACGAGATCTGACCTAGCTGAAGCTCGACACATTTCGACCGTGTTTTTAACAGTCATTTCATCAGCTTTATTGTTTGGGACTCCCTCCATGATAAGTGATCTTCTAAAAGCATCGGCTAATTCTTCGGCCTTCTTTGCGAAATCTTGGATTGAGGTTCTATCAATTCTTAAAGCTCTTATTCTACCCTCAATGACTTTCGAACTTGTTGTTTTTACTTTTGATTTTAAACAAGTTATTATTTCTTCAACCGAAGTTGGCTCCCCATCAATGTATTCTCTCGCTTTACCGGTTAATTTAGATATAACTACATTTTTTAATGTTCTTTTAAGTTCATCATTTGTGGCTAAATCTTTCATAATATTAATGGAATCTATAAAAGATTGCAAAGTTAATGGATCTCCATCATAATTATTATGAAGTGTTGATGATAATATTTTAAGAAATTCAGGAATTGAAATTGCCGCCATTGTCCCTGAACTGATATTAATTGGGGGTTTTTGTTTTACACTTGACGAAGTTGTTGGGTTCGTTTAGTTATCAATTTGAAAACAGATACGTGGATCAATCGGATTCGTAAAATTTTCGGGAATATAATATATACAATTTAATATTTCAAATGCTTGTTTAATTTTGTTTCTAGCATAAATAAAGTTATTTTGAAGTGTTAATCTATCAGCAGAATTTACGCTATCCCAAAGAACCCTAATCTCAGCTACATAATCATTGTATGCCTTAACTATTCTATCTCTATTTGTATTAAGAGTCGGCTCTGATGGTAATTTTTCTTTTAAAACGGTCTTAGTAGCTTTAATAAATTCTTCTCTTAAAATTTTCAAATTATCATCCATATAATATTCCGAGAAAGAAATTTAAAAAAAAATTTTCAAAAAAATGTTACACGTTTCAAAGTTTTATAATAAATAATTGAACTCTGATAATGAATGTCTTAATTCTTAAAAAAAATTAAATTAATTTGGGTTTGTAATATATGTATATATAATTTTTGTCCGTTACTGTAAATGTTTTGATAAATATTTTTTTTTCTTTTACTTTTCTTTTTTTTTCTTACTTTTATATATAAGTTTATTCATATATCAATTAATTATTTATTGCTACCATTCATACTAGTTATCTTACTACTACATACATCTAACGTAATTCTATTGTATCTCTTCTTTTCCTATGTATATTATATGTATTATATTCTTATATTTATATATTATTATTTATTATTGTTTTTTAATGCTTTAAAAGCTACATTCAAAAAAAAATTTTTTTTATATTTCTTTTATAATTATTGTTCTCTATATTAAATTATATTATTGTTTTTCTTTCCTTCTATTTTTTTATTTTATTTTATTTTATTTTTTTTATTTGTTCATTTATAACATACAAAAAAATTACGATACATAATATTTTGAATTAAACTGCACGGGTTTGCAAATTTCATTTGGGAAAGAATTTAGTTTATATTCATTATGGTTATTATGTATAAATTCTTTAAAATATTTCTCATGATATCATATTATGTCTTATATAAAAATACATACGCTAATACACTGGATAAACAATTGTATCATAATACGATAGCACAGACTACCTCGAATAAATTTGCTGCATAAGCATACTATATATAATACCTATTGAATTATGTGTATGCTGGTTTTTACAATGTTAGCATATTATACAAATTGTAACACTTTTATATGATATGCATGTATCTTAAATTCTAAATGTAAAAAAATAATATTTTTGATTTTTATTATTTTCAAATATTAATTTTTCAATTGTTGTTCCCTTCAATAATTGGTGCCAATTTTGGTGAATATTTTTTTCTTAAATATCTTCGATGAGATGAATAAATTAGTTGTAATAGTTCTATGATTTTTACTGCTGCGATAATAGACAATAATACGATGATATATGTGTTATGGATTGTAACCTCATCTATGACTATGTTGTTATTAACCTGACCAGTTGTCTCAGCATTCTGTGCTGTTTTTGTGCTTTGTGAACTTCCCATTTTAATTTAAAAAAAAATTATTACCTTTATTTGTGATCATCCAAACTGAAGAAAGAAAAATTAAATTGACTCAAATTATGAAACTAAATCACTTTTTTTCATGGTTTTTCACTTCTATTATTAAAAATAGTTTATTAAATTATTTTTCAATTAATTGTGAATTTTAACACAATAAATAATTTTTTTTTTAAATTGTTTATTTATTAATTATTATTCAATCACTGATTTATTACACAGTCACGGTCGCCATTTAATGTCAAAAACAATAGGTTTATTATTTATAGAAAAAACTACTTATTGGTTTGATGTCTTGACTGAGAATTAGAATGACTTTATTTAACTTTATTTAACACCTTCTTTATCAAGCTTAGAATTAGGTTGCATACATATGTAAGCTTACCATATACTATGTTAATATTCTTAAATGACTAAAGAAGAGATACATAATACATATAGTATGTATATAAATGAAAGAGATATATTATATTTATATGCAAAATGAATAACATTCTATATTTTGCATTACAATAAAGTTCAAGTGCCAAAGCCCATCAAAGAAGAAGTTATGTCGTCAGATGATTCTGACGATGAAAGAATGTGGGCTAAATTAGAAAAAGAGCTACAAGAACTTGATGGCAGTGATGATAATACAAAAAAAGAAGAAGAAACAAATGAACAAATGATTTTAAAATTAAAAGAAAAAGAATGAAAACTAAGAGAAGAAGAGCTCGATAGGAAAAAGCAGAGCTTCAACAATTACAAAAAAACATTCAAGAAGGAGAAATTCGTCTAAAAAATCAAGAAAAAAATCTTATAGATAAAGAAATTTTCTTGAAAAAAAAGATGAAAAAATTAAAGCATATTAAGCATATTATTCAACATTCAGAGATGCGTTCAACGCCTGTGTTGAGATAGGCAATGCGTTTTGGCGAGATTTTGTGGAGTATATTCCTCATTCAATAAAGATAAATTTAAATAGGTAAGTTTTCATATTTTTCTAAATATTTCATTTGTTATTTCCAGTATATTAATTTTTTCTTTAATATAATTCACAGTGTGCGGATGCATTTTTGGGGCACTAACAGGTTGCCACAAAAACTTGAAAATCCTGCTTATTTTTTGGCATGGATGAGGACAACAATATCACCAAACGCCAAGATGTACATGCTTCGTGTCACAAGGAGCAGGATTCCGAACACTGGATCAAGTGCTTACACATGTTTTGATCCCAGATGTTTGTCAAACACAATAGTAGGAGCACGAAATTCTATGGTATACAATTTTATAGATTTTAATTTATTTATACATTATATTTTAACAAACAACATGTATTGTTTTGCATGTAGAAAAAATTGTTTTTTTTTTTAATTTTTTTTTTTTTAAATTTTATTTATATTTTAAATATTTTTATAAAGTATACATACATTTGAATATATACTTAATTTTAAAATTTTATGTTAAAAAATGATACATTAAAATATAAAAATAAAAGAAAATTTTCGTTTTTATTTTTCTTCTTATACATTTATTTTTTTTTCCATCGTTGGATGTTGGCTGATGTTTTCTTTTGTAGTTATTTGCATTAATAGCAGCTAATATGACTTCATGTCCATTAGCTGATATTTTCTCAAATATATCCTGTAACAAAAAAATTTAACATTATTTTTCAGCTTTTTATTTCAGCTTCTGTTTTTAAGTATATAATACAACTTACCATTTCAACCATTTCGATTTCATGAAACCTCGAATCGAAATCGCCGAATTTAATCCAACAGTCTTCGTTGTATTCTTTGAAAAATATAATATATCCTGGATTTTCTTTGACAAATAATATAAAATCGTCTTCAATGTTGGGCCACTCAACACCAATTGAAGGTCTTCTCGGAGCATCTAAGATGTCTTCTTTTATCCGTTTAATGTGTAAATTATTCATCTCTGAAAAATAAAAAATATTTAAATAATTTATTTTAATTTAATGTCAATGCTTTTAATTACCTATGTATGTTGTATATATGTACATATATCAAATACTACAAAAATAAAAAAGTATGTATCTAGATAATACTTTTTTTAATTATGATAATTTGACAAAATATCTTCTGCTTTTATATTCTAAAATTTTATTTTTACTTACAACAACTGTTTTAATTACGCAACAATAAACGCAATATATCCCACTATGTATATTGTTTTCAAGTAAACATTATTCACTTCGATTTTTCAGGTTCTCATCGTATAAAACAACAACAAGTACAGTGTAAACAAGTTTAACTAAATTTTCACAATTTTCAACCTTGGTTTTGTTTTTCCTAATTAAACAACAACTACATTGCAAACAAGTTTGAACATGTTTTCGCTATTTTCAACCTTGGTCTTATTTTTCCTGATTAAACAACAACAAATACATAGTAAAAAAAACCTCACATCCGGGTTTTTCTATTTTTCTTAAATAATTATCACAACAACAAATACATTACATATATATCACTCTACTTTTCAGGTTCACATCATTTAAAAAAAACAGCAACAACTCTAGAAAAAAACCTTCAAGCACATTCAACCTACCCTTAATACCACCACCTACCCACCTTGAAAAATATTTACGTCAATGACATCACAAAAACTTTAAAAACTTAAGATCATTTACCCACCAAACACACCATAAAGTAAACAACAACCAATTATATAATTACATCACCAACACAAATTTTTTGATTAAACCACTCCTTTCACCAACACGATCTATTCACAAACACCATTATCTTTTCTAAACCATTACGTCATTAACTCCAATTAAACCATTCCTATCACCAACACAATACACTCAGCGCCGTCATTATTCAACCCATGACGCCATCAATTCTTTTTAAACCACTCCTCATTTCATCACGATCCACCCATCGCAGCCATTTTTCTTTTCTCAAACAATTACGTCATCATATTAATGACGTCATAAAATGGCACAAGAACCCTCCTCTGGTTCAGAACATACATATCCTAACTTTTATCTGATCAACAGATAATTGAAATTGCAATGCCCTTTCAGGGTGGGCCAGCTGTTGCCGTAATGCCTCAATTTATCTTTGGTTTTGTTCAATTATTTGATGCAACTGTTGTATCGCTGGTTCGTTTTCCATTGTGCTACTTCGATTTCTATCAAAAATTTCTGCTCTGTTCATATATAAATAAAAAAATTCACTTTTTATCACTTTCAATACCACTTCACTGTGTAATTTATCTTTTGATATTCACTGTTATTTCCTTATATTATTTTTTCGTTCTTCGACCCCTTTCTTACTATATGTTTGTTTATTTGTTTTATATTTTCGTTCTAATTGTAGCAAATAATATGTTCGTTAAAACTTTCACCGGGCTATCACTCAAATGTAAATGTTATGGTATATGTTCGTATTTGTTCGTACACTGGAACTTTACAATTGTTCCTACCGACTGCGCCAATTAAATTGTATATAATATACAATTTTAAAAAAAAACAAAAACAATATTTTATTTTCTTTCTTGTAAACAACACTTTATTTATTTTTTGATACAATCACAATTACAATTTATTTACTCTTTAATTACAAATGTATTACACGAATAGAACAAAATGGAACAACTCTTTAGAGTTTGTTCCGACGATTTTAACAGCGATCTTAAGACTGACTATGACTCTCTTTTACTAATTTTACATATATCATATCTTTTTACATAAGTTCGTGTGATCCTCTTTTATATTTTAATTAACAAAGAAAAATAATGCTTTTTTAAGCATTTCCTATTTACTTCAAATTTTACTTTATGGTTTAGTCTACATACATATTGTATTTCAATTTTTTGTTAAGATTAAATAATTTTTAACATTTTTATATGCAAACATCAGCATTTTATGCTGATTCTATATTTTTACATTAACATGAAGTTTGAATTTTGTTTGTTATCAACAAGAGTCATATTATTATCATGTATTTCTTCTTCTTCTTTTTTTTTTTAATTACTTATGTTGGATAACATAACTCGCACACCCTTCGTCTAGACAAGACAAGACAAGATCAATGCCTTTGTGAAGTTAGCATCCATCTCATCCCCCGGTTCAGAACCGGCATAAACATACTACTCTTAGGCTCCATCTCCGAGGAGGGGCCGGATTGTCCTACCGCAGGTGGTACCTGCTTTGTCTTTTTGACAGGGGTTTTCGGTGGTCCCCCCATGATTCGGAGAGGTAGAGCTCTCCGACCTCGCCCGCTTCAGGATTTTGCCGGTCTGTTGCTTTTCAGCACCCTGAGCGGCTTGATTTCTTTTGCGAGGTATGTAAGCCTCGCCTCTTGCCCGGGCAGCCTCTCTGGCGAGTTTTCGCCTTTGCGCCCCGGACAGTTTTTTGTCTGCTAGCTTGAGCTTGCTCAAGCCAGCAGTAGTCGTTTGTACATCGGAAACTACTGGTCGTGTGGGTGATCCACTTCCCTGTAGACCCGATGTACTTGCGATTACCTGATTAGTTTTAGGGGTGTGATCAGGTTCTCCCCCTTTAATTGTTTTATTTTGGTTGGTATCCATTTTTTGTCCCACGACTTAAGTTAAGTAAATCAGTATTTCTTGAAACCAGTAAATATTTCATACCCCTGAAAATAGTTTGTCTTGAATCAATGAAAACAGTTATTTAAAATAAGAAATATGAGTTCTTGAATCAAGGAAAGATTTTCATTAATTTGAAGAAATTAGATATGAAATTTGATTTATATTAAGTAAAACATTTTCTTTATAACAATTCAATAAGGATTTCAAACCAATGAAAAATTTACTTATGTTGTTGATGCATTTTTCTTAAATCAATGTACATATTTAATTGTTTTAAGGCATTTTTTAAAAATAATTTTATTGAAATTAGAATATTTTTTCAATGAAACAAATTAAAAGCGTTTACTTGAATCAAGTAAATTTGTTTGAGAGTTTTATATTTAGGGTAATTAAATATGGTTTTAAAATAATAAACTAATTTTTTTAAATCATACTATATTTGTTTTTATTAATATTAAACAGTTTTTTTAATTCATACAAAATTTAATTCTTTTTAAATTTCATTCTTTTAGCTGTTTAAGAAAAACATATTAAGATTTAAGATATTAAATTTCTTAAATTGTATTATTTGTACATAAAATTATATATTCAACTTAAAATTATACATAAAATAAACATAAATTTATCCAATAATAATAATTATATCCAATTATATTTAATAATAATAATTATTAAAGTAACGATTTTACAAAACTGAAATAATACTAGAAAGCATTTTTCACTCGTACTACTTTATCTCCTGAAGGTATGTAAGTAGTATAGATGGTGGGTTTTCGAAAAAATTAATGTCTCTTAAAATAAAATTATTAGTATTTTCTCCTACATAATAGCTGCTAAAATGTTTATCATATTTGAGAATCTGAATTTCTTGACAAAATAGTAGTATATTCTTTTTATTTATTAAAATTTCTCTTATTTTGTAAGCAAAAAATTGTACTTTAGTAGAGCAAACAATGTAATCCTTCTTGTATAAAGTTCCAAGGAAATTGATAGATTCGTAACATAAATTATTGCCTTCATTGTCGGTACATAAAGAGCTCAAATGTTCGTAATATGGCGATTCAATTATTGCGGTACTTTACTACTGAGTACAAATTCTTCGTTTTCAAATTTATAAATAATACTCGAAAAATTAATTGAAAATTTCGTTGCCAATGACACAAGGATATTTTTACGTGAAGTAATATTTTTAGTGTACATTTTTAAATCTTTATGTTTAGACTCAAAAGAAAACGTCCAAAGATATTTAAGAGGACCAGAATTTTCTATAATATTACAGTAATGAGTTAAGAAATGATGTTTAGGTTTTAGAGTATCAGTAAACAATATTACGTACTTGGAGTTATGGTAAATTATACATTTTTTTTAGCCTTGCTATAGTAATTGGATTAAAATTTGATAAAAGTATCAAGTCTAACATTTCTATTAAGTTTATCACAAAATTCCAACAAATATTACCTTTTGTAACTAAATCGCCAATAATTAAAGGAAAAAAATGAACAAATGTGAGCATTTCTCTAGCGGATAATTTTAAATTGAACGTCATTAGATTATTTATTGATATAGATGGGAACAAATTCCCGATTTCACTTTCTCCATATTGAAAAGAATTTTTTTTGTAATTTGAGGTTTCTAAGTCGAAAAAATTATTTCGTATAAAGTATTGAATAATATGACACAGATCATATAACAAGACGCCTTCAAAAACATCATGCATGACGTCTACCGCAAAATTTTCTACCACATGAAAATTAACAATTTTATTAAATACTGAATTTTCTTTTATACCTGTCTTGCTGTATTGATTCGTTTGAACATCTGTGTTGTAATTATCTTTCGTTCTTAAAGAATTTTTGCTTTCTTCGGCAAGAGATTAACATATGTTTTTACTCGATTTACAAAATCTACAATGAAATGTAGAAGAGAAAGATCCAGAAAAGCCTAAAATATTATTTAAGGTCAAATTATCACCTAAAATTAGAGACATAACAAAATGTACTTGAACAATACCGTTTTCTGTGTTAATATCTACGCCATTAATTGCTAAATCATTTATTTCATTAACTAAATTATAAAAACATTTATCATTACCGAAATTTTTAACATCTTTTGATTTGAAGAGCGCGGCTAAAAAAATATTTTTCAATTTATGTTTTAAAGACAAAGGTGCCGTATGGAAAGAATAGTAAACTCCAAGAACGGACGAAGCATGTGGACCAAGTAGATTGTTAACCTCAAAGTCATCAAAATACAAAAAATATGGAATAACAATTTTTCCTTCCATATTTTTCAGTATTTTTTGCCATATGCGACCATCAATGAAATTCACAATATCAGGATTTATTTTAATTGAATGCTCACATTCTAGAAATGATTTTAGTATACAGTTAATTTCGAAAAATTTTCTAAATTGGAATTTTAAAGGAAATATTACACCGCTTGCTAATTTCTCGTCAATACAAATTAATTACAAAATAATTACGTCCGTTTGAAATTATAGGTTGCACCGAATTGTTAATGTAAGCTATTTTATATTTCTCGTATAAATCTAAGCAACAAAGTTCATGCAAAAATTTGTACTTTGTATCTATTTCTTCACATGGATTATTACAAAATTCAACTAAGTTTTCTAAGATTTTACGAGTGTTTTCATCTCTAACATTTTTCATTACATTATTTTGAATTTGTTCAGCTATTTTACTCGTTATCATAATTTTCATGTCATTTTAAATGTCTAAAACATCCTTCCTGCAAAAGCTTTTTTTTCCAAAGTATATAATACAAAACTCAAGACAAGATCGTTTTAAAAGTGGTTTATCGAAAGTACTTTCTTCTTGTTCAGTAGTACCGGTAGAAAAGTCAATACCATTACTTATGTTCGAAAAATTGGGTGAAGGTATTGAAATAACTAAATCGGTTCTTGATGAAGAAAGTAAATTCTCTTGTGTATTGGTACTCACATTTTTATTTAAGTTAGCACGTTCAGATCTCATATGACTAGCAAAAGATCTAAATGTTGTAAATGTTTAATTGCAAGAAGGATACCCACATTCATGTATACTTCTTGGTGACAAACTATGATAATATTTTAAATGTACAAAAAGTTTTTCTATAGCATTAAATTCAGTTTTACATATGAAACAAAGGACTATCATCTTTTCATACAGCGAAGTATACATTTCAAATACATAAATTTAAAAAAAATCTTTAATTTGTTTTCTTACTCTATTTGATTGTTAATTTTTTTTTGAACTGATTCATTAATTTTTGTCTTTTGTTAATTCAATTTTTATATTCAATGTTAGATACAACTTACTATATACTAGATATTTCTTTAAGTATACAAGATTTTTCATTAACACTAAATTCAGTTTTACATATGAAACAAAGGACTATATTTTTATATAGTAATATACATTTCAAACATACATTTAAAAAAAAAAATTCATTTGGTTTTTTATCCTACTGGTTAATAACTGTTTATACAGATTCGTTAATTTTTGTCTTCTGTTAATTTAATTCTTATATTCAAAGGTAAAGTTTAATGAAACTTATCTTAAGTATATACATACATATGTACATATAAATATAAATTATAATATGTAGTGAAATTCATAACATGGAGTTTAAAAATATTATTTTTTCATATCCGCCAAAAGTGTCAACAATGTTAATTTTTTTTCGTCATATTGTGTGTGAATTTCATATATATCTTTTCGAATTATATTCCAAACTAATTTACATTCGGTAGGATATTTTAAATTAAAAACGTGGAATATCTTGAAGCAAATATCAATACATTTCATAATATTAGGTAATTTGTAATAAGTATTAAAGTAATAAACATATAAATCTGTAATATTAAATATATCCTCCCCAACAATGCAAATAATTGGTTGTACTGTAGTACTATTTTCAAAACTAATGTCAATAATATTTTTTATCTTCACGTAAAAATCACTTAAAACTTTAACGTGTAAAATAAAACTATTTCTAGAATCACTAATCGATGTTTTTTTCAATTTTTTCACTTTTTTCAATTTTTTCAAAAATAATTAAATTATTTGTTTCTGAAATATAAAATTATAAAGAAAGTTTCAATATCTCAGTCAAGATATAATAAACTTGTAAATTACCTGAATTACTTTCATTACTTATGTATTTTTCCAATAATGATTTGTTGTAGTCATCTTTAATTTTAGTTTTCATTAATGAGAATATACGAGTGCAGGAATCTTCCCAATTTTGGTAAAGTTTATTTTCTTTTTCAGGAAACATATACACGAAGTCGCTTTCTATCTTTAAAAAAATAAGGAATTTAGAAATTTTTAAATTCAATATCTGAGTAAAATTTACCAATTGATATCCGAAAGATTGTTTATAATTAGGCCACTCGTCCAATGTTTCGGCAATGGTTTTGTGATTTTTAAAAGAAATTAAGCGATGTTTCGTCTTTCCTTTCCATTTGTCCAAAACAGTGTCAAAAGGCTCTATATTATAAGGTGCGTTTCATATTTATAACGCCACTCGAAAATTTCCGATATCTCGAGTACCTTCAGTTCTAGGTAAGTACAATGTTTTACAAAAATAATAAGGGTTACAAGTACTATTCAAAAAAATATACCTGCTCCCTTTCTACCGACAAATATTTTTTAGAGCAATAAAAATAAGATTTTTGCCTGTTCCATAATTATAACGCCAGTTTATAAAAACTAATAAGTGAAAGTGTTTAGTATTCAAAGTGTTTCGGTTTTGGACGGAAAAAGAGAAAAATAAATATTTATGAAATAATGCCGCGGGGTAAAAGTTTTCCAGATGTAGAAAAAGGAAAAATTCTAGCCTTTAAGGAAGAAAAAATAGGCATTAGAGAAATCGCCAGAAAAATTGGTCGAAGCCATAGGTTGGTCCGAAATTTTTTAAGGAATCCGGAGGGTTATGGCCAAATAAAACGTTCCGGAAGAAAAACAAAACTAGATAACCGGAGTGCTTCTAGAATAACACGTGCAGCCAGCAATTCAACCAAAAGTTTGAATGAAATAAGGAGTTTAACTGGAACATGTTTCACGATGGACGAAATGGAGAGTGCTGAATCGCACCGAAAACATTCAGCACGCAAGAATGAAAAGTGCTCCTCGCTTGATTGAGACTCATAAAAAGCAAAGGTTGGATTTTGCAAGGCAAAATAGGACACAAACTGGGAATCTGTAAGTACCTAATATAAATTCTATAACATGAGTTAAGTTCAAGACAGTTTAAAGCAAAAAAAAAAATTAGATAATATTTTCAGATGAAAAAAAAATGGAATTTGGATGGACCAGATGGTTTTCGAGCATAATGGAGGGGTTTGAGAAGGAATCCCACTATACTTCTCAAAGAGGCATTTCGGTGGTGGAAGTGTTATGCTTTTAGGTGCGTTTTCTGCATCTGGTTGTTTGAAATTACAGTTCACATAATCAAGAATGAACAGTGAAAATTATACAAATATTCTTGAAATGAGCCTAATTCAGCAAAATCCAGCAAAATCCTGAAATTCAGTGGACATTTCAGCAGGATAAGGCCCCATTCACGTAAGTCGTGAAACAAAAACATGGTTTCAATCGAATTCGATTGAACTTTTAGACTGGCCAGCGTGTTCATCTGATTTCAATTCCACCGAAAATCTCTGGGGAATTATGGTACGTCGAATATACAGAAATAATATAAATAATACGACACCACAGAGGAGTTAAAAATGCTATAATCAGGGAGGAGTATGCTATTGATGCCGAAACTATCACAAACCTTATGAAAAGCATGAAAAAAGGATTTTTAATGTGATTTTAAATAAGGAAGCAGTTTTAGATTAATAAAAATTACCTTTAGAAATCATAAGATTAGAATGTATTATAATTTGAATTAGATTTCTTATAAAAATAAAAATGGCGTTATAATTATGAAACAGGCAAAAATCTTATTTTTATTGCTCTAAAAAATATTTGTCGGTAGAAAGGGAGCAGGTATATTTTTTTGAATAGTACTTGCAACCCTTATTATTTTTGTAAAACATTGTACTTACCTAGAACTGAAGGTACTCGAGATATCAGAAATTTTCGGGTGGCGTTATAAATATGAAACGCACTATACTTTAGCCAGTTTTTTTCTGTTTTACTCGAAATATCTTAAAAAATTTTTTGCTATTTTAAATATATAAAATAACTTCGTCAAGTTACCTAGTATTTCATAAGATTCGTCTAGCCTTTTCCTACAGCATGAGTTAGTTGAAGATTGGTTTTTGGATTGTGATTGTGTTGTGGCTAATCCTTCAGATTTTAATTTTGACAAAACGTTATGGTACCTTGCGTACAAGATACCCCCAGGACGACGTTTTGGTATTCTTAAAAAGTAAGTTTCCTACATTATGAAATATGTGAATGATCATATTTTTATTTATCATTACCAAAAAAATATGAATTTTGAATACTCAAAAATTCAAAATTTAACATTAAACCGATCGTATTCAAAATATATTGTATTTCCCATACAATACATTACAATTTGAATTTACATTTTGTATTTCTATCCTCGTTTCTGATGTAATGAAATTTATGACCCATATGATCGTACAATTATGAAAAAATTATATTTGGTGAGGACAATAATTTGTTTGTTTAGGACAGATGTTTTACACACGCATATATACGATAAATACGTACATTACAAAATATTCTTATAAATATTGCGCATAATATGTACACTTAAATTACATACGCACGTATGTGATAAATATGCATACATATTCACATTCTATGCTGATTCATGGGTACTGAATGCTGATTCATGCTTATTTTAATGGGTACTGAATGATTTCTTCTGAAAATTGTAAATATTGCTTTTTTCATACATTCCAATACATTTTCATACATTTTTTAATTTTGTTTAGTACAGATAATATTGTGAACTTTATTTTTTGAATAAAACGGTAGCACTGGGTACTGACATCAGTACAGTACCCAGGAAGAAAAATTTTTGAACGTCGATTTTACACTGCTTGCAGTATCTCGTAGTTTTGGATTTCTGGTCCGACACAATTATATTTATATTACTTATGTTTGTTATGTCAATGTTTTCGTTGTTTACTTCATTATCTAAAAACACTTCACTTATCAAATTATTTATGTCACTTTCCATTTTCCAAATTACATTTATAATTTTTAATTGAAAAAATAATAAAGAAACACAAAAAAAAATATTTTTTTTACTGCAATAAACCAATTTTCACAACAATTTTATAAACATCAACCAGTGTAATATATTGTTATGTAAGGACGCGGATGTTAGGCACCCCAAAACATATACGACACCGTTGGCGTCATATATGTTACGTAGGGATGTCCGCCCAGATGTTCTGTCTCATGTGTAGTTTTTTTTTTTTTTTTAAAGAAATGCAACGTTCTGAAATTTAAAAATTTAACGATGAAGTTTAATAACATGAATGAACCATGTGTTCGCGAAACTAAATAAAATGAAATTAAACACGACTTGCTGATCATTATCGGTTATACCTCAGCATGCTTGTCATAATTTATCCGCCGCAAAAAAAACTTAACGCAACCGTTTAAAAACTTGCACTTGTCACTCGCGCACTCGCGTATCACACGACCATCAACAACCAAATCAACAATACTAAACGTCGTAGTATGTAAACGAAAAAAGTAAAAATTATTGCAAACTACAGCCTGGTTCGTGGATCCCTCGATGTTAAACGATCCCACAAACAATGCATATTCAGTTTAAAGCAGTTAGAAAGGAGCAAGTCATCAAATTTGGGATTGTACTGTCCTACATCAAGACCGAAGTCTGATGCAACATCATAAAGATGAGTACAATCCTGTTCTTGCCTCTTTCGTTGGGCGCCATATATGTTATGTAAGGACGCGGATGTTAGGCACCCCAAAACATATACGACACCGTTGGCGTCATATATGTATGTTACGTAGGGATGTCCGCCCAGATGTTCTGTCTCATGTGTGGTTTTTTTTTTTTTTTAAAGAAATGCAACGTTCTGAAATTTAAAAATTTACGATGAAGTTTAATAACATGAATGAACCATGTGTTCGCGAAACTAAATAAAATGAAATTAAACACGACTTGCTGATCATTATGGGTTATACCTCAGCATGCTTGTACCGGCCTGCTTTGCTCAGTCGAGGGGGGGGATCTGTAACCAATAATGATCGCAACGTACACACACACATGTTCGAACATCCTCGCATAACACATAAAAATCATGCCGAGGATTTGATGAAGTTCATACCAGGAATGAGAGAAAAGAAAAAAAAATTACTGCTGATATGTGAATGACGAATTTATCCGCGAAGTGATTGTATACATGAATTTTATAGAATCACTTTATATGAGACGGTTCACATATAATGTATAAACTTACATGTATAAACCGAACGAACCTGTTATTGATCGAACTTCATAATATCAAATTTAAAATAAATTATCAAAACGAAATTATGTTAAAGGACCGGGTTGAATATGCAAGAAGAGAGGGGTCCACGAACCAACGTTCGGTGATGATAGGGATACTCACCAAGCGGAGGATGCTACAGCCATCGTTGGTGCACACGAGCACATCTCATCCTCCTTTACAACTACAAAAAAAAAAACTCTTAGTCAAACATTTCAATACTAAAAAAAAATAAAAATCAACCCTTTTCAATTAAAAATAAATATTTTAAATTTACAGTCTGAAATGATACAAATGATTTTATTAATGCTTGATATTTCTTATAAGTATGCGTATTATGACCATTAATTAACATTACTCTTATATTATAACTACTTAGCTCAGGTGCTGGTCGGTGGCATGCGTTTTCCACAGTATCTGATGATGATGACGATAGTGTTTCTGAGGGTTTTTCTTTTTTTTTTTTTGTTTAATAATTACATTTTATATTTAATTTTTTTTTTTTTTTTTTTTTTTTTTTTTTTTTTTTTTGACGAAAATATTAATTGGGTATTCTTTCTATATTATTGTTACTATGTGCATACTGATTTTTTTTTTTTTTTTTTTTTTTTATTGCATTTAGATATTTTTATTTTATTTTTTTTTTTTCATCAAATTAAATTACTTAACGTTAATATGATTACTATAAAAGTAATGTAAAGTTATTTTCAATATATTTAGTTACAATACGATTTTATAGACATTGTGAAAGAATAAATTGAAGGAAAAAAAATTCATTTTTTTGCTTTCATAATTGCGATTTTTTTTTTTTTTATCTATATATTTTTTTTTTTTTTGTTTAATTGCATCTTATCAAGAACTCATATATAAAGTTAAAATTTATATTCTGTTTATCTTAAACTTACAACTGTTTGTTTATTAATTTATTATTTTTTTACTGGTCTATTTTTAATGACAATGTCTTACCTTATTTTTATTATTTTGTTATGTTTCATTGCGTACAAAAATTTTTATAATTTATCATTGATTTTCATAATACAGCTTGAGCACTAATATATTTATTTTTATTCTGTTTATTTATTTATTTATTTTTGCTGTTTTGTTATTAGAAAGATTATACCATAAAATAGATTGGATCTTGCCAATAAACGACAGCTGACTAAGATACCATGAATTTCAAAAAAAAACTTTAGCAGTTACGCAAAAAAAATATTCGACTCTATTTTATATAGATTTGGGAATTAGCGACAATTTATTGATAAAGATCCACTCTATTAAAATCAAAATTTAATTAATTGTTTTTATTAAACTAATCTTACACTTAATGAAGATATTTATTTATTTTTTTCTTTAATTTCATCATTTCATATCTCCTCGATGGAAGACATAAATTCCTTTACGAATTCTTTATAAAGGGTTAGATTTTTCTCTATTTTTTTTTCTATTCATAATTATACAAAAAAAGTAGGAAAATTGATATTATTCACTTATTTTACTATTTTTTCTTTTGAAATTTAATTTTTTTATATATATATTTCTTTCACATTTCATTAATATATCGTTTGAATAATTTTTTTTTATTGCGCAATATTTGTATTATATTTTTTTTTAATTTAATTAATTAATTTCACCATTATTTGAAAAATTATTAATACTTTATGTCTACTTATTTCATTTTATTTAATTTCGTTTATTTTAATGAAGCACGTATACTATATAATTGCATGTATTCATTTTTTTTTTTCCTTTTTTTTTTTTATAATAAAACAATGTAGTACATTCGATACCCGGCGTTTTGTGATTTTTTTGTCCAAGGGACATGATGAACAAAATCTAATTTTTTTACTGAGCATCCCCATCGAGAGGACGAAAATTCCTTTCCCATTTTTTCAACACCCGACTCAAAAATTTTTTTAATCTTATATTTTTCCGTTTAATTTTCACACAATTAATTTCTCGTTTATTTTTCTTTTTAAATAAATGAATTTTCATCGCTACCATTTTTGTTATATCAGAAAAAAAAAAAATGCCCGATTATTAGTCTGTTAACTATCTTCCTAGCCGCCTCATTACTGACTGACTGATCTCCCTCTTTTTTTCTTTTTCCTATTTTCCCTTTTCTTTCTAATCCCTTATTTCGAAAAAAGTTCCAGAATGTTCTGGATAATCTCTTCTCTCGCTTTTTCACATACAGAATGTATGTGAGAAAACCACCTGACCTTTTGAAACAATGAAATTAGCGGCAACCGATCACGCCATATTTCATTATTTCAAAAGACAAGTGCATTATCTATAGTAAATGTGTAATGTGAGTGAAACAGAAATATACATCATTTCCATTTCAACCTTGGTACTATTCGAAAATGGCAGATCACGGTAATGCCAGATCTGCCCTTTGTGAATAACACCAATGGCTTACATTACACCACAAGGCCTTCCTCGAGTCCTACCGAGAAGAAGGGCTTGAAAGAGGAAGCCGAAAATGATTTTCGTCCGTAAAGGACTGCCCTAGAAGCGATAAGTCCCACAGTGGAAAGGTGCTCGAAAATGAAAAGGTGAGCAGGGTTGTCAAAACAACACGTGGGGCTCGTCCACACCCTGAGATCGAGTCTCATACCTGAACAAGTAGGCTAGCCGGGCTGGACTAAAAGAATGATGCTGAAGGCCGGGCTCTAATATTACATGTGAGTAGAGAGAGAAGAGAGAACGGAGAAGCGAGGAAAGACAATTTACGTCATAGCATGTGTAACGTGTCCAATCAACAGATGGATTATGAAAACTGATCAACATAATGTGAAATGAAACGCTTAGATAGAGTTAATACAGTATGAAGCATGTACATCCCAATTGGATAAATCTAGTGAAAGTATCCATAATGGATTAAATCAGCGCTAATATGACTTGCAGAGACAGTAAGTGTGGAGTGTGCCAACAGAGCAAATACGAAAATATGAGATAGTACCCGAAGTACAGTTCCAAACAATATGACATGAAGTTAACAATCGAGAAAATTAACTTGTAGAAGTGGCCAAGAGAAAGCACCTACGCATATTTAGGATTAAATAATTTTACAAGAAGAATAAAGGGGATGACGTGTTATGTAAGAGGTGAGTTCATATGATGAACATTTTGTCCGAAGTGACGTCACGGCCGTGATGCGTTGGAACTCCTATGACAGAGGTGATATTGAAAACGTTAAGCTTTCAAATCTTTTGCATGAAATGTACCAATCTTCTGGCCTTTGAGATTTTCCACTTCATACAAACTATTTCCAATGGACTTAGCTATACGACATTTAAGATATTTAGGGGCCAGTTTGACATTATAACCTTTCTTAAAGTCACTAAGTCCAAAATTTCGCCTGTAAACTTCCTGATCAGGACGAAATTTTACCGTTGAGGTACGAAGATCGTATGTTGATTTGGACCTCAAGTGAGCCTTCAACAGGTTCTCCGCAACTTTGGAACGAATCTGTTGAACTTTCACTTGTTCGGGCAGATCTAGAATCTCACCACCCGCCACAGCATCTAACTCTCTCAGAACCTGATACGCAGAGGCATGTCTTACCATAGGAAATCCGAAGATGACCTGGTAAGGCGTGCACTCTATCGCGCTATGAAAGCGAGTTCTGAGGGAGGTAGCGATGTGGTGTATGTTGATATCCCAGCCAGCCTGGTCCTCACCAACATAAGAACGAATGCCTTCCAGGATGACACGATTGACTCGTTCGGACGCGTTGGCCTGTGGAGAATACAGAGCCGTGCGAACATGCTTTACACCATAATTGGAAATGAAGGATTGAAAATCCTTGGAAACAAACTGTCTGCCATTGTCGCTATGCAGGTATTCACATACGCCAAAAATGGAGAATATGTCATGTTCTATAAACTTAATTATAGACGAAGAAGTGGCGTGATTGACAGGTTTGAGGAATACAAACTTCGAAAAGTGATCGAAATTGTGAATTACCTGACTTAGTCCGGGGATATGGACCAAGTAGATCTGTGTAAAGCCTCTGGAAAGGTCTTTCGGAAACGAAACGCTCTCCCATAGGTGGTTTAGTGGAATAGTTGGGCGACTTGCTCTGTTTGCAAATATTACACTCACTTACTATCTCTTGCACTAATTTAAACATACAAGGCCAATAATATTTTTGCGATAAGTGATGATATACTACATGAATTCCTCCATGCATCGTAGACACAGATTCGTGAACAGACTTTACCAATGAACGTTGAAGAGACTTAGGAACCCAAAGACGCCAAACAGAAGTGCCATCAATTACTTTATCAGACCGAAACCTAGCTCTTTTAAATACTTTACCGTCGTGAGTTTTTAGATCAGGCAATTTATCTGCATTTTCCACCACATAGTTCAACAAATGCAGATACTCATCGTCTTTAAAGCATTCGGAGCCTAAGTCAATCTCAGATTGAGAGACATCCAGCGAAAGTTGCTCAACGAACGCGCGTGAAAGAGAATCAGCAACTACATTTGCCGAACCTTTCCGGTGTTGAATTGAGAAGTCAAAACCCTGCAACTTTAGACTCCAACGAGCTAATCTACCATTTAAATCGGTTTGTGACATTAACCACTTCAAACTTGCATGATCAGTAATTATTGTGAATTTAAATCCTTCAACATAAGGAAGAAATTTCTTTACGCACAGAATAGCTGCCAAGCACTCAAGTTCTGTAATGGAATAATTTTTCTGTGCACTGTTAAGCTTCTGAGAAACGAATGTGATGGGACGTTCGTCACCATCGTCGGAAAGTTGAAATAGGACTCCTCCTACTCCAAGTTTTGAAGCATCACATTGAATAAAGAATTCTTTACTAAAATCGGAATTAGTTAGCACTGGCGCTGAAGTCATGACTCGTTTTAACTGATCAAATGCTGTCTGAGCTTCGCTGGTCCACACAAAGGTTTTCAATTTCTTTAAACAGTCAGAAATAGGAGCACACAAAGTTGCATAATCTCGGATAAACCGACGATACCAACCAGTCATACCAAGAAATCTACGAACTTGCTTACAGGTCTTAGGGGCAGGAAATTCTATAATAGGTAAATTTTGTTTGGGTCAGTCTTGATACAACCATCGCCAACAATATAACCAAGATATTTAATTTCTTTTTGGCAAAATTTACTTTTCTCTACATTGATGGTTAAACCTGACTTTCTCAAGCAAAAGGCAACCTGTTCTAATCTCTTAACATGGGTATCGAAATCTGCGCTAATCACTAAAAGATCGTCAAGATAAACAAATACGTATTCGCGAAGTTCATGAGGAATAACTTTATGAGGAAGTCGACACATACATACGTTGTGGTGCATTACATAAACCGAAGGGCATCACCGTGTATTGATACAAAGGCCGGCCAGGCACTGTGAATGCCGTTTTCTCGCGAGATGACTTTTCCAATGGAATTTGCCAAAATGCATCGTTTATTTTAATGAAGCATGTATATAATTGCATGTATTCATTTTTTTTTCCTTTTTTTTTTATAATAAAACAATGTAGTACATTCGATACCCGGCGTTTTGTGATTTTTTTTGTCCAAGGGACTTGATGAACAAAATCTAATTTTTTTACTGAGCATCCCCATCGAGAGGACGAAAATTCCTTTCCCATTTTTTCAACACCCGACTCAAAAATTTTTTTAATCTTATATTTTTCCGTTTAATTTTCACACAATTAATTTCTCGTTTATTTTTCTTTTTAAATAAATGAATTTTCATCGCTACCATTTTTGTTATATCAGAAAAAAAAAAAATGCCCGATTATTAGTCTGTTAACTATCTTCCTAGCCGCCTCATTACTGACTGACTGATCTCCCTCTTTTTTTCTTTTTCCTATTTTCCCTTTTCTTTCTAATCCCTTATTTCGAAAAAAGTTCCAGAATGTTCTGGATAATCTCTTCTCTCGCTTTTTCACATACAGAATGTATGTGAGAAAACCACCTGACCTTTTGAAACAATGAAATTAGCGGCAACCGATCACGCCATATTTCATTATTTCAAAAGACAAGTGCATTATCTATAGTAAATGTGTAATGTGAGTGAAACAGAAATATACATCATTTCCATTTCAACCTTGGTACTATTCGAAAATGGCAGATCACGGTAATGCCAGATCTGCCCTTTGTGAATAACACCAATGGCTTACATTACACCACAAGGCCTTCCTCGAGTCCTACCGAGAAGAAGGGCTTGAAAGAGGAAGCCGAAAATGATTTTCGTCCGTAAAGGACTGCCCTAGAAGCGATAAGTCCCACAGTGGAAAGGTGCTCGAAAATGAAAAGGTGAGCAGGGTTGTCAAAACAACACGTGGGGCTCGTCCACACCCTGAGATCGAGTCTCATACCTGAACAAGTAGGCTAGCCGGGCTGGACTAAAAGAATAATGCTGAAGGCCGGGCTCTAATATTACATGTGAGTAGAGAGAGAAGAGAGAACGGAGAAGCGAGGAAAGACAATTTACGTCATAGCATGTGTAACGTGTCCAATCAACAGATGGATTATGAAAACTGATCAACATAATGTGAAATGAAACGCTTAGATAGAGTTAATACAGTATGAAGCATGTACATCCCAATTGGATAAATCTAGTGAAAGTATCCATAATGGATTAAATCAGCGCTAATATGACTTGCAGAGACAGTAAGTGTGGAGTGTGCCAACAGAGCAAATACGAAAATATGAGATAGTACCCGAAGTACAGTTCCAAACAATATGACATGAAGTTAACAATCGAGAAAATTAACTTGTAGAAGTGGCCAAGAGAAAGCACCTACGCATATTTAGGATTAAATAATTTTACAAGAAGAATAAAGGGGGTGACGTGTTATGTAAGAGGTGAGTACATATGATGAACATTTTGTCCGAAGTGACGTCACGGCCGTGATGCGTTGGAACTCCTATGACAGAGGTGATATTGAAAACGTTAAGCTTTCAAATCTTTTGCATGAAATGTACCAATCTTCTGGCCTTTGAGATTTTCCACTTCATACAAACTATTTCCAATGGACTTAGCTATACGACATTTAAGATATTTAGGGGCCAGTTTGACATTATAACCTTTCTTAAAGTCACTAAGTCCAAAATTTCGCCTGTAAACTTCCTGACCAGGACGAAATTTTACCGTTGAGGTACGAAGATCGTATGTTGATTTGGACCTCAAGTGAGCCTTCAACAGGTTCTCCGCAACTTTGGAACGAATCTGTTGAACTTTCACTTGTTCGGGCAGATCTAGAATCTCACCACCCGCCACAGCATCTAACTCTCTCAGAACCTGATACGCAGAGGCATGTCTTACCATAGGAAATCCGAAGATGACCTGGTAAGGCGTGCACTCTATCGCGCTATGAAAGCGAGTTCTGAGGGAGGTAGCGATGTGGTGTATGTTGATATCCCAGCCAGCCTGGTCCTCACCAACATAAGAACGAATGCCTTCCAGGATGACACGATTGACTCGTTCGGACGCGTTGGCCTGTGGAGAATACAGAGCCGTGCGAACATGCTTTACACCATAATTGGAAATGAAGGATTGAAAATCCTTGGAAACAAACTGTCTGCCATTGTCGCTATGCAGGTATTCACATACGCCAAAAATGGAGAATATGTCATGTTCTATAAACTTAATTATAGACGAAGAAGTGGCGTGATTGAGAGGTTTGAGGAATACAAACTTCGAAAAGTGATCGAAATTGTGAATTACCTGACTTAGTCCGGGGATATGGACCAAGTAGATCTGTGTAAAGCCTCTGGAAAGGTCTTTCGGAAACGAAACGCTCTCCCATAGGTGGTTTAGTGGAATAGTTGGGCGACTTGCTCTGTTTGCAAATATCACACTCACTTACTATCTCTTGCACTAATTTAAACATACAAGGCCAATAATATTTTTGCGATAAGTGATGATATACTACATGAATTCCTCCATGCATCGTAGACACAGATTCGTGAACAGACTTTACCAATGAACGTTGAAGAGACTTAGGAACCCAAAGACGCCAAACAGAAGTGCCATCAATTACTTTATCAGACCGAAACCTAGCTCTTTTAAATACTTTACCGTCGTGAGTTTTTAGATCAGGCAATTTATCTGCATTTTCCACCACATAGTTCAACAAATGCAGATACTCATCGTCTTTAAAGCATTCGGAGCCTAAGTCAATCTCAGATTGAGAGACATCCAGCGAAAGTTGCTCAACGAACGCGCGTGAAAGAGAATCAGCAACTACATTTGCCGAACCTTTCCGGTGTTGAATTGAGAAGTCAAAACCCTGCAACTTTAGACTCCAACGAGCTAATCTACCATTTAAATCGGTTTGTGACATTAACCACTTCAAACTTGCATGATCAGTAATTATTGTGAATTTAAATCCTTCAACATAAGGAAGAAATTTCTTTACGCACAGAATAGCTGCCAAGCACTCAAGTTCTGTAATGGAATAATTTTTCTGTGCACTGTTAAGCTTCTGAGAAACGAATGTGATGGGACGTTCGTCACCATCGTCGGAAAGTTGAAATAGGACTCCTCCTACTCCAAGTTTTGAAGCATCACATTGAATAAAGAATTCTTTACTAAAATCGGGATTAGTTAGCACTGGCGCTGAAGTCATGACTCGTTTTAACTGATCAAATGCTGTCTGAGCTTCGCTGGTCCACACAAAGGTTTTCGATTTCTTTAAACAGTCAGAAATAGGAGCACACAAAGTTGCATAATCTCGGATAAACCGACGATACCAACCAGTCATACCAAGAAATCTACGAACTTGCTTACAGGTCTTAGGGGCAGGAAATTCTATAATAGGTAAATTTTGTTTGGGTCAGTCTTGATACAACCATCGCCAACAATATAACCAAGATATTTAATTTCTTTTTGGCAAAATTTACTTTTCTCTACATTGATGGTTAAACCTGACTTTCTCAAGCAAAAGGCAACCTGTTCTAATCTCTTAACATGGGTATCGAAATCTGCGCTAATCACTAAAAGATCGTCAAGATAAACAAATACGTATTCGCGAAGTTCATGAGGAATAACTTTATGAGGAAGTCGACACATACGTTGTGGTGCATTACATAAACCGAAGGGCATCACCGTGTATTGATACAAAGGCCGGCCAGGCACTGTGAATGCCGTTTTCTCGCGAGATGACTTTTCCAATGGAATTTGCCAAAATGCATCGTTTATTTTAATGAAGCATGTATATAATTGCATGTATTCATTTTTTTTTCCTTTTTTTTTTATAATAAAACAATGTAGTACATTCGATACCCGGCGTTTTGTGATTTTTTTTGTCCAAGGGACTTGATGAACAAAATCTAATTTTTTTACTGAGCATCCCCATCGAGAGGACGAAAATTCCTTTCCCATTTTTTCAACACCCGACTCAAAAATTTTTTTAATCTTATATTTTTCCGTTTAATTTTCACACAATTAATTTCTCGTTTATTTTTCTTTTTAAATAAATGAATTTTCATCGCTACCATTTTTGTTATATCAGAAAAAAAAAAAATGCCCGATTATTAGTCTGTTAACTATCTTCCTAGCCGCCTCATTACTGACTGACTGATCTCCCTCTTTTTTTCTTTTTCCTATTTTCCCTTTTCTTTCTAATCCCTTATTTCGAAAAAAGTTCCAGAATGTTCTGGATAATCTCTTCTCTCGCTTTTTCACATACAGAATGTATGTGAGAAAACCACCTGACCTTTTGAAACAATGAAATTAGCGGCAACCGATCACGCCATATTTCATTATTTCAAAAGACAAGTGCATTATCTATAGTAAATGTGTAATGTGAGTGAAACAGAAATATACATCATTTCCATTTCAACCTTGGTACTATTCGAAAATGGCAGATCACGGTAATGCCAGATCTGCCCTTTGTGAATAACACCAATGGCTTACATTACACCACAAGGCCTTCCTCGAGTCCTACCGAGAAGAAGGGCTTGAAAGAGGAAGCCGAAAATGATTTTCGTCCGTAAAGGACTGCCCTAGAAGCGATAAGTCCCACAGTGGAAAGGTGCTCGAAAATGAAAAGGTGAGCAGGGTTGTCAAAACAACACGTGGGGCTCGTCCACACCCTGAGATCGAGTCTCATACCTGAACAAGTAGGCTAGCCGGGCTGGACTAAAAGAATAATGCTGAAGGCCGGGATCTAATATTACATGTGAGTAGAGAGAGAAGAGAGAACGGAGAAGCGAGGAAAGACAATTTACGTCATAGCATGTGTAACGTGTCCAATCAACAGATGGATTATGAAAACTGATCAACATAATGTGAAATGAAACGCTTAGATAGAGTTAATACAGTATGAAGCACGTACATCCCAATTGGATAAATCTAGTGAAAGTATCCATAATGGATTAAATCAGCGCTAATATGACTTGCAGAGACAGTAAGTGTGGAGTGTGCCAACAGAGCAAATACGAAAATATGAGATAGTACCCGAAGTACAGTTCCAAACAATATGACATGAAGTTAACAATCGAGAAAATTAACTTGTAGAAGTGGCCAAGAGAAAGCACCTACGCATATTTAGGATTAAATAATTTTACAAAAAGAATAAAGGGGGTGACGTGTTATGTAAGAGGTGAGTACATATGATGAACATTTTGTCCGAAGTGACGTCACGGCCGTGATGCGTTGGAACTCCTATGACAGAGGTGATATTGAAAACGTTAAGCTTTCAAATCTTTTGCATGAAATGTACCAATCTTCTGGCCTTTGAGATTTTCCACTTCATACAAACTATTTCCAATGGACTTAGCTATACGACATTTAAGATATTTAGGGGCCAGTTTGGCATTATAACCTTTCTTAAAGTCACTAAGTCCAAAATTTCGCCTGTAAACTTCCTGACCAGGACGAAATTTTACCGTTAAGGTACGAAGATCGTATGTTGATTTGGACCTCAAGTGAGCCTTCAACAGGTTCTCCGCAACTTTGGAACGAATCTGTTGAACTTTCACTTGTTCGGGCAGATCTAGAATCTCACCACCCGCCACAGCATCTAACTCTCTCAGAACCTGATACGCAGAGGCATGTCTTACCATAGGAAATCCGAAGATGACCTGGTAAGGCGTGCACTCTATCGCGCTATGAAAGCGAGTTCTGAGGGAGGTAGCGATGTGGTGTATGTTGATATCCCAGCCAGCCTGGTCCTCACCAACATAAGAACGAATGCCTTCCAGGATGACACGATTGACTCGTTCGGACGCGTTGGCCTGTGGAGAATACAGAGCCGTGCGAACATGCTTTACACCATAATTGGAAATGAAGGATTGAAAATCCTTGGAAACAAACTGTCTGCCATTGTCGCTATGCAGGTATTCACATACGCCAAAAATGGAGAATATGTCATGTTCTATAAACTTAATTATAGACGAAGAAGTGGCGTGATTGAGAGGTTTGAGGAATACAAACTTCGAAAAGTGATCGAAATTGTGAATTACCTGACTTAGTCCGGGGATATGGACCAAGTAGATCTGTGTAAAGCCTCTGGAAAGGTCTTTCGGAAACGAAACGCTCTCCCATAGGTGGTTTAGTGGAATAGTTGGGCGACTTGTTCTGTTTGCAAATATCACACTCACTTACTATCTCTTGCACTAATTTAAACATACAAGGCCAATAATATTTTTGCGATAAGTGATGATATACTACATGAATTCCTCCATGCATCGTAGACACAGATTCGTGAACAGACTTTACCAATGAACGTTGAAGAGACTTAGGAACCCAAAGACGCCAAACAGAAGTGCCATCAATTACTTTATCAGACCGAAACCTAGCTCTTTTAAATACTTTACCGTCGTGAGTTTTTAGATCAGGCAATTTATCTGCATTTTCCACCACATAGTTCAACAAATGCAGATACTCATCGTCTTTAAAGCATTCGGAGCCTAAGTCAATCTCAGATTGAGAGACATCCAGCGAAAGTTGCTCAACGAACGCGCGTGAAAGAGAATCAGCAACTACATTTGCCGAACCTTTCCGGTGTTGAATTGAGAAGTCAAAACCCTGCAACTTTAGACTCCAACGAGCTAATCTACCATTTAAATCGGTTTGTGACATTAACCACTTCAAACTTGCATGATCAGTAATTATTGTGAATTTAAATCCTTCAACATAAGGAAGAAATTTCTTTACGCACAGAATAGCTGCCAAGCACTCAAGTTCTGTAATGGAATAATTTTTCTGTGCACTGTTAAGCTTCTGAGAAACGAATGTGATGGGACGTTCGTCACCATCGTCGGAAAGTTGAAATAGGACTCCTCCTACTCCAAGTTTTGAAGCATCACATTGAATAAAGAATTCTTTACTAAAATCGGAATTAGTTAGCACTGGCGCTGAAGTCATGACTCGTTTTAACTGATCAAATGCTGTCTGAGCTTCGCTGGTCCACACAAAGGTTTTCGATTTCTTTAAACAGTCAGAAATAGGAGCACACAAAGTTGCATAATCTCGGATAAACCGACGATACCAACCAGTCATACCAAGAAATCTACGAACTTGCTTACAGGTCTTAGGGGCAGGAAATTCTATAATAGGTAAATTTTGTTTGGGTCAGTCTTGATACAACCATCGCCAACAATATAACCATGAAGCATGTATACTATATAATTGCATGTATTCATTTTTTTTTTCCTTTTTTTTTATAATAAAACAATGTAGTACATTCGATACCCGGCGTTTTGTGATTTTTTTTGTCCAAGGGACTTGATGAACAAAATCTAATTTTTTTACTGAGCATCCCCATCGAGAGGACGAAAATTCCTTTCCCATTTTTTCAACACCCGACTCAAAAATTTTTTTAATCTTATATTTTTCCGTTTAATTTTCACACAATTAATTTCTCGTTTATTTTTCTTTTTAAATAAATGAATTTTCATCGCTACCATTTTTGTTATATCAGAAAAAAAAAAAAATGCCCGATTATTAGTCTGTTAACTATCTTCCTAGCCGCCTCATTACTGACTGACTGATCTCCCTCTTTTTTTCTTTTTCCTATCTTCCCTTTTCTTTCTAATCTAATATAATATTTCGGTAACTTTATATATATTGTTTCTCTTAAGTTTCCATTCAAATAAGCAGTAACAATATCAAATTGATATAAAGTTAAATTAAATTCAGCAGATAATGCTATTATTGTTCTTATTGAACTTTGACGTGCAACAGGTGAATACGTATGTTCAAAATCTATGCCTGGACGTTGAGAACAACCTTTGGCAACTAACCTGGCCTTTTTCTTTTCAACTTTGTCTACAGGATCATATTTTGAAGTATAAACCCATCTGCAACCAATAATATTACATACTTTCGGTTTCTTAATGACTTCCCAAGTCTCATTTTCTATATGTGCATCTATTTCCTTTTTCATTGCATCCATCCATTCCTTTCTTTCATTTCTATCTTTTATCTCTGATATATTATTCAGAACTGGATTTGCTAAAGAGACTGTATCATGAAATACATCTTCATTAATCTCTTCCACCTCCTTTTCTTCTTTCTCAATTTCATTCCCACTTTCATAATCTTTCAATTCATATGTTTTAAATTGTGGACTAAAAAGTTCTGTCTGACAAATTTTCTTTGATCTTCCTAATGACCCAGTAAGTTGTTTTCGTGGTCTACCAGGTTTTCTTTTAACTATGATCTCTGGCTCAATTTTTGTATCATTTTCTATGTTATCTTTATTTTTGTTTGGTGTAATTTCATAATATATGCCAATATAATCATCTAACTTTTTATCATTTTTCATTTCAACATTTTCTATATTGCTCTCAATATATTTTACATCTCTGCTTTTAACAATATTTCTCGTTTCTTTATTCCACATTCTATAAGCTTTCGAGTTTTCACAATATCCGACAAGAAAATATTCTTTGGATCTTGGTTCAAATTTACTCTTATTTATACTTTTGTCTAATACATATGCGCATGAACCAAACTTTCTGAAATATTTAACATTAGGATTTCTACCAGTCCATAGTTTATATGGTATTTCATCATTGATGCTATGCGATGGACATCTGTTTCTTATATGGTTTGCCATAGCAATTGCTTCAGCCCAAAGGTATTCTGGTAATTTTGATTCTATTAACATGCATCGAGCCGTCTCAATTAATGTTCTATTTTTTCTTTCTGCTATACCGTTTTGCTGTGGCGTGTATTCAGCACTTAATTGGTGTTGAATACCATTTCGAATCAAATATTCTGTAAAATTTTTATTCACATATTCTTTGCCATTATCTGTTCTAAGAATTTTAATTCTCTTGCCAGTCATATTTTCAACTTTCAATTTAAATTCTTTAAATTTTTCTAATGCATCACTTTTTTGTTTTAAAAGATATACTTCACACCATTTCGTGGCTTGATCAATAAAAGTTATAAAATAATTTGCACCACCCTGTGACTGCTTTTTCATAGGGCCGCATATGTCACTGTGAATTAATTCTAACTTTCCATATGATCTACGATTAGTATTCTTTTCGAAAGGTTTAAGTGTTTGTTTTCCTTGTAAGCATGTCTTACAACTTGACAAAGCTTCATTATTCTTAATCTTCAAATTTATTCCCATTACCTTTTTGTTGATAATATCTTTTAATGCGTTAAAATTCAAATGACCCATGCGTTTGTGCCATTCAATGAACTCATCATTTTGTTTTGATGCAATAGCGGCTTTTTCCACAATTGTATCTGAAATTACATAAGTATATTACATAATTATCTCACCTTTATCATTCTGCACTACAGCATTATATTTATCAAAAATTACACGATATCCATGATCAACAATTTTTGATACTGATAATAAACAAGATCTTAAATCTGGCACATATAAGACTTCTTGTAACTTTATTTTGTGTTTATTTTCTGTTACCAGCTTCGTTGTACCTTTACTCTAATTTTAGTTGTATTTGTATTGGCTAAATTTAGATTTATTGGATGGATTACATTCAGATCTTCAAATTTATTTAAGTGAAAACTCATGTGCGATGTTGCACCACTATCTAAAATCCAATGAATGTTTGTATTATCTAGATGCACACACTCAGTTGTACTATTTTCTTGTGTAACAGTCATTTTCTGTTCAATTAATGATGATTTTTCTTTTCTCTTAAATTCAGCTTTACACTCAGCAGCTTTATGACCTGGTTCACGACACTTGTAACATATTTTAAAATTATAACTCTTTCTCGTATTTTGTTTGTACTTTGGCACTTTACTTGAATTATGTTTCTTATTAAAATTTGCAACTAAAGCACCCGAGTTTTGTTCCACTTCTTTCGCTTTTCTAGCATTAAATTCTTCTTGAATTTTTATTTTCAGCGTTTCAGGATCAGGTAATGTATCTCTGGACTCTATGGCTATTCTAAAGTTTTCATATGTCTCAGGTAGCGAATATAACAATAATATGGCAAGCAAATCCGGATTAATTTCTAATTCTATTGCCTTCAATTTATCTACAATAATAAAAAAATTTGAAATGTGATCGTTCATACTCATCTCACCTGTCATTTTGCACAATATGAGTTGTTTGAGCAAATTTGCTTTTCTTGCAGGTCCTTTGGAATCATAAGTAACTTTAAGCTTATTCCAAATATCGTTTGATGTAGTACAATCTTTAACATCCCTTAGAAGACTTGGACTAATTGCTAACAATAAATCAGCTTTAGCTTTTCTATCATATTTAACCCAATCATTAATTTCAGCTACTTTTGTACTATCTTTGGGTTTAAATTTTTCACCGGATACATATTCCCACAAATCATTTTTGACCAACAATGCCTCCATGTGCACTTTCCACGAATCATAATTTTCAGTACTCAGCTGATCAATTTTAATCAAATTATGATTGTTCATCATTCTTTTTAAATTTTCACTATTTAATTTAAAAGTTTCTTCACACAAATATTTTTGATCACTCAGATCTAATTAGATTTCTTTTCTCAAATTTTTTCATGCACACATTGAACCTCTGGGCCCATAACCCTTGTTAAATTATAATATGTTTATTAAAAAGATCTTTACAATATGAAAGACAAAAATTGAAAGAAATAGTCAAAATGACAATCTAAATGAATAATATACAAATGTCAAACTAATACATAATAAGATCATTGTTAGTGTTACCAATTACTAATTATACTTTTTTATATTATATACCAACATAAACAGAATTTTTAATTGAAAAATTCATAAAATATTTTAAATAATTCGTTAGTGCGGGAGCATTTTACGTGCGGGTATTTTTATAAAAATTTTATAAGAATTTTATTAATTATTTTCTATATTCAATTGCAATTCGTTTATTATTTGTGTTATATAAGTTTCATAAAAATGGAAGGATCATCTAATAATTTAATGTCAAAAACAATAGGTTTATTATTTATAGAAAAAACTACTTATTGGTTTGATGTCTTGACTGAGAATTAGAATGACTTTATTTAACTTTATTTAACACCTTCTTTATCAAGCTTAGAATTAGGTTGCATACATATGTAAGCTTACCATATACTATGTTAATATTCTTAAATGACTAAAGAAGAGATACATAATACATATGTATATAAATGAAAGAGATATATTATATTTATATGCAAAATGAATAACATTCTATATTTTGCATTACACCTCCCTCCTTTCAAAGAAGGAATTTTACTTAAAATTACTTCAAGTAATGAAATATATTTATTACATTGAACAATTATTTTTATTGTTTAAACTTATTACTAAGGGCCCAAAATTAAGTCTAAAATGAACTTATCATCTACATTCGTATATATTTAAATTCCAAAATATGTAATGTTAATGGAGAAATGCGCATTTCTATAAAAATATGTTTTTTTTTTAAGATTTTGAAAATGTTTTTATTTTAAAGTTTTCTTATTTATTTTTTTTATATTATTTTTTTTTTTTTTTTGTTTTTTACTAATTTATTTAATTTTTTTTTACTTAAAATATTTTACTGTTCTGTTTTTATGTACTAACGTCTCTTCCTCCTTTTCGAGGTTTTTTAGTTTTACATTAGATTCTTCAAAGTCGATAATTACATATGGTCCGGCATAAATTGAATCTAATTTATGTCGGGGTTCTTTTCTCAGTAATACTTTATCGCCAATTTTAAAATTTATATTTTTAGCATTGTTATCATAAATATTTTTATTTTTTGCTTTTGAAATGTGTAACAGTTCTTGTGCCAACTTGTGCATACTATGTAGCTGAAACTTTAATTCTTTTGAGTAGCTATCAAAATTATAAATGGGATCGACTCTATTGTTTAACATAAATTCCGGAACTGTTGGGATTTTGCCGAATACTAGTTCAAAAGGTGTAAATTTTTCTTTAAAACAGGCATTTGGTGTTGTATTGTGGCAATAGGTAAAGTACTTAAGATACGTATCCCAATTATCTTTGTTTTCATTTATATATGAACGGAGGTACTCGTTAAGTACGCGATGATTTCTTTCAATAGTTCCTAACGTCTCATGATGATATGCTGTTGATGTTTTGTGTTTGATTATGAGAATATTGCAAATTTCTTGCAGAAGTTGATTTTCATATTCTGTTCCTCTGTCAGATAAAATAGTTTTCATAGGACCAAAGATTAGAACACAATTCTCAACTATAGCACGTGCTACTGTCTTTGCGTCTTTATCGGGAACAGGAACAGTTATTAAAAATTTAGTTAAATTACAAATTATAGTGACAGCATACTGATTACCATTACAAGTTTTTTTAAAAGGACCTATTGTGTCAATAACAACGATATCAAAAAATTTTTGTGGTGTTTCTGTAATTTGCAATGGCTCAACGTTTTTGGCTTTTACTTTATTTAGTTGGCATTTTTGACAATTTTTGACAAATTTAGCTACATCTTTATGCATATTCTTCCAGTAAAAATTAGATTTTAGTTTGGTATATAACCGTTTTTGTCCAGAATGTCCACCAAATATCGGATCGTTATGGTATCTTTCTAATAACTGTTTAATTTCATTTTTATCACTTACTACCACGGGCTTATTATTTATAGCGATTTTTATATGTTTTAAACATTTATTTCCGATTTCTTTAAAATAATTTATTCCAAACAGAGTGAATATACAATCATCATTATTATTGTAATTTGAACTTCTTTAATTTTTAGCTTGTCAGCTTCTTTTTCTAATCGCGAAAGTAATAACTCTAGAGTTATTTTCTGTTTAGCTAGGAATTCGTACGAATCAATTTTTATTACGCATTTTCTTTTACTAAATAGTTTTAAACTTATTTGGCCTGTATTGTAATTAACATAAAATTTAATTTTAGGAGTTTTCCATGTACTAAAACCTTCATAAATTTTAACATTATTTTCAATGTTATAATTTTCCTTAGAAAATTGTAAATCTGTATATTTATTAGCATAATTAGGTATATTTTCTTTATCTTTTATTGTCTTCTTTATATTATTGTCTCTTGGGATACTTTTACTCAAATTTTTATTAGTCATTGCCCTAGTTTGAACTGCAAACATTTGAACAACATTAGCATGGGTAATTTTTAAATCATCAATTGTTATGCGTGATAGCGCATCGGCGACTACATTTGATTTTCCTTTGATAAATTCAACTGTGAAGTTGTATTCTTCCAAATCTAATCTCATTCGGGTTAGTTTCGATGACGGATTTTTCAATGAGAAAAGGTAAGTTAGGGGTTTATGATCACTTCTGATCAGAAAATGAGTTCCGTATAGATAAGGTCTATAATGTAAAACTGCAAAATGTATAGCGGTCAATTCTTTTTCAATAGTAGATTTATTGATTTCTCCTTTTGTGAACGATTTAGATGCAAACGAAATGGGTAAATCAATTCCATCAAAGTTCTGAGATAAAACCGCTCCTGCAGCATATTTTGACGCATCTACTGTTAATATGAATTGCTTTGAAAAATCCGGATAACTAAGTATTGGTGGGTTAATTAGCGCTTTTTTGAGTTTATCGAAAGAAGTTTGGCATTCAGTGGTCCACAAGAAAGGAGTTCGTTTGCGTGTAAGATTATTTAATGGACGAGCTAATTCAGCAAAATTTTTAATGAATTTTCTATAATAATTCATAAAAGCTACAAATCTTCTAGTAGAATCTTTATCATTAGGTTTGGGATAATCAATTACTACCTGAATTTTCGAATCGTCTGGGAAAATACCTTTATCAGTACATTTGTGACCAAGATATGTTACTTCGTTTTTAAAAAATTGACATTTTTCGGGATTAAGTTTCAAATTATACTTTCTACAAATTGAAAAGACGGTTTTTAAATTATTTATATGGTGATTTTCTGAACAACCAATCACTATAATATCATCCATATATAAAAAGCATTGTAACGGCGTTGCACCTGCAAAAGCTAATGACATCATACGAGAGAATGAGTTTGGTGAGACATTAAGTCCAAATGGTAGAACTTTCCATCGGTACGATCCTACATTTGTGCTGAAGGATGTTATATCACGTAAGTCTTCATCTAATGGGACCTGATGGAATCCCGAATACAAGTCTAGTACTGAAAAAAATTTCGTTCTACCCAAATTGTCTAGAATATCTTCAATACGTGGAAGAGGAAATTTGTCTGCTATTAGTTTTTTGTTTACTAATCGATAATCGATACACATGCGCCATTTTTGCCTATTTCCTTTTTTTGGTACTAAAATTATTGGACTATTGTAATTAGATTGGCTTGGTTCAGTTAGGTCATTTTCGAGAAGTTTATTAATTTGTTTATTGATTTCATCTTTTTGCGAATGTGGCAAACGATAATTTTTTATATAAACCGGAGTATTATCTGTTATTCTAAGTTGTTGTTTATAAAAATTATTAACAGTCATTGGATCAGACTCCAATGCGAAGACATCGGAAAATTCTTTAATCAGATCTAGCATTTTACTTTTATAAGGTGAATTTGTATTCCTTGAAATAATTTCGTTTAATTTTTGAATCCTATCAGTACTATTTGATATTTGTATATCAGATAATTTTAAAATATTAAAATCGGATAAAGGTTGTCTTTTGATAGAAATATTGGATGAGATGAGGACATTGTTGCAGGTCGTGTTCATCATACGAACGTAAGGAGTTTTTGAAGCTACTATTGTTCTTGGTATAAACACACCCTCAGAAATTTCTTGATCAAGAATTACCTGTTCTTTATCTGTAGGTAATGAAAGCTTTCGAATGATTTCACAACGAGCAGGAATTACGATTGTATTTCTGTTTGGTCCATCAAATATTGGCAATGTTATATTTTCCCGTCCTGTTTTTATTGTTAAAGACATATTTTCATAGTTTAAATTACATTTATAAAATTTAATGAAATCTTTACCCAGAATACCGTCTGCCGGGATGTTGAATTGATTTGAAACTACGTGAAATTCGCAGAATAGTTTTTTATTTTGAATTAAAATATTTGAATTAACTGTGCCTAATGACTGTATTGTGTTTGATGTAACTCCTTTAATATTGATAATATTGTTTTTATTTAAGTGGAAAGGTACTGTGATAGCAGAATATTTGATGATTGAAATGTCGGCTTGAGTATCAATTAAGAAAATTTGGTCTGAAAAATTTAATTCTGTTTTTATTACTGTTTTTTATTCTGTATTTAGTCTGAGAGATTTAGATTTAGTGTATAGACATGTTTGATAGAATTGATGATTGGATATCTTATTGTTCTTGTTTGCTTTCTAGACAAGCCTCTCCCATATGCCCATGCCACTGGGGGGCTGTGGTGTTTTCCGAATACCTAACGTTTTTATTGTTAAATCTATTCCTACCAAAGTTTTGATGTCTGTTGAAACCTCGATTACTGGGATCATTTTTTTTATTTGAATTTTGACGATTAAAATTATTTTGATTATTATAATTAGTATTGTTTCGACGATTATTATTAAAATAGTAACCGTTATAATTTCTTCTGAAATTATTCGTGTTGGTTGAAAATCTGTTTTTGAATTTTTACCATGAAAGGTACGATATGCTAGTACTTGGCGTTCTTTATTTTCTGAATCTATTTCTATTATAAATTTTGAAATGACTTCCTTAGGATCGTCAAACTTAGTAAAGGCTAACACTGATTTTACGAGATCTGACCTAGCTGAAGCTCGACACATTTCGACCGTGTTTTTAACAGTCATTTCATCAGCTTTATTGTTTGGGACTCCCTCCATGATAAGTGATCTTCTAAAAGCATCGGCTAATTCTTCGGCCTTCTTTGCGAAATCTTGGATTGAGGTTCTATCAATTCTTAAAGCTCTTATTCTACCCTCAATGACTTTCGAACTTGTTGTTTTTACTTTTGATTTTAAACAAGTTATTATTTCTTCAACCGAAGTTGGCTCCCCATCAATGTATTCTCTCGCTTTACCGGTTAATTTAGATATAACTACATTTTTTAATGTTCTTTTAAGTTCATCATTTGTGGCTAAATCTTTCATAATATTAATGGAATCTATAAAAGATTGCAAAGTTAATGGATCTCCATCATAATTATTATGAAGTGTTGATGATAATATTTTAAGAAATTCAGGAATTGAAATTGCCGCCATTGTCCCTGAACTGATATTAATTGGGGGTTTTTGTTTTACACTTGACGAAGTTGTTGGGTTCGTTTAGTTATCAATTTGAAAACAGATACGTGGATCAATCGGATTCGTAAAATTTTCGGGAATATAATATATACAATTTAATATTTCAAATGCTTGTTTAATTTTGTTTCTAGCATAAATAAAGTTATTTTGAAGTGTTAATCTATCAGCAGAATTTACGCTATCCCAAAGAACCCTAATCTCAGCTACATAATCATTGTATGCCTTAACTATTCTATCTCTATTTGTATTAAGAGTCGGCTCTGATGGTAATTTTTCTTTTAAAACGGTCTTAGTAGCTTTAATAAATTCTTCTCTTAAAATTTTCAAATTATCATCCATATAATATTCCGAGAAAGAAATTTAAAAAAAAATTTTCAAAAAAATGTTACACGTTTCAAAGTTTTATAATAAATAATTGAACTCTGATAATGAATGTCTTAATTCTTAAAAAAAATTAAATTAATTTGGGTTTGTAATATATAGTATGTATATATAATTTTTGTCCGTTACTGTAAATGTTTTGATAAATATTTTTTTTTCTTTTACTTTTCTTTTTTTTTCTTACTTTTATATATAAGTTTATTCATATATCAATTAATTATTTATTGCTACCATTCATACTAGTTATCTTACTACTACATACATCTAACGTAATTCTATTGTATCTCTTCTTTTCCTATGTATATTATATGTATTATATTCTTATATTTATATATTATTATTTATTATTGTTTTTTAATGCTTTAAAAGCTACATTCAAAAAAAAATTTTTTTTATATTTCTTTTATAATTATTGTTCTCTATATTAAATTATATTATTGTTTTTCTTTCCTTCTATTTTTTTATTTTATTTTATTTTATTTTTTTTATTTGTTCATTTATAACATACAAAAAAATTACGATACATAATATTTTGAATTAAACTGCACGGGTTTGCAAATTTCATTTGGGAAAAAATTTAGTTTATATTCATTATGGTTATTATGTATAAATTCTTTAAAATATTTCTCATGATATCATATTATGTCTTATATAAAAATACATACGCTAATACACTGGATAAACAATTGTATCATAATACGATAGCACAGACTACCTCGAATAAATTTGCTGCATAAGCATACTATATATAATACCTATTGAATTATGTGTATGCTGGTTTTTACAATGTTAGCATATTATACAAATTGTAACACTTTTATATGATATGCATGTATCTTAAATTCTAAATGTAAAAAAATAATATTTTTGATTTTTATTATTTTCAAATATTAATTTTTCAATTGTTGTTCCCTTCAATAATTGGTGCCAATTTTGGTGAATATTTTTTTCTTAAATATCTTCGATGAGATGAATAAATTAGTTGTAATAGTTCTATGATTTTTACTGCTGCGATAATAGACAATAATACGATGATATATGTGTTATGGATTGTAACCTCATCTATGACTATGTTGTTATTAACCTGACCAGTTGTCTCAGCATTCTGTGCTGTTTTTGTGCTTTGTGAACTTCCCATTTTAATTTAAAAAAAAATTATTACCTTTATTTGTGATCATCCAAACTGAAGAATGAAAAATTAAATTGACTCAAATTATGAAACTAAATCACTTTTTTTCATGGTTTTTCACTTCTATTATTAAAAATAGTTTATTAAATTATTTTTCAATTAATTGTGAATTTTAACACAATAAATAATTTTTTTTTTAAATTGTTTATTTATTAATTATTATTCAATCACTGATTTATTACACAGTCACGGTCGCCATTTAATGTCAAAAACAATAGGTTTATTATTTATAGAAAAAACTACTTATTGGTTTGATGTCTTGACTGAGAATTAGAATGACTTTATTTAACTTTATTTAACACCTTCTTTATCAAGCTTAGAATTAGGTTGCATACATATGTAAGCTTACCATATACTATGTTAATATTCTTAAATGACTAAAGAAGAGATACATAATACATATAGTATGTATATAAATGAAAGAGATATATTATATTTATATGCAAAATGAATAACATTCTATATTTTGCATTACAATAAAGTTCAAGTGCCAAAGCCCATCAAAGAAGAAGTTATGTCGTCAGATGATTCTGACGATGAAAGAATGTGGGCTAAATTAGAAAAAGAGCTACAAGAACTTGATGGCAGTGATGATAATACAAAAAAAGAAGAAGAAACAAATGAACAAATGATTTTAAAATTAAAAGAAAAAGAATGAAAACTAAGAGAAGAAGAGCTCGATAGGAAAAAGCAGAGCTTCAACAATTACAAAAAAACATTCAAGAAGGAGAAATTCGTCTAAAAAATCAAGAAAAAAATCAAGAAAAAAATCTTATAGATAAAGAAATTTTCTTGAAAAAAAAGATGAAAAAATTAAAGCATATTAAGCATATTATTCAACATTCACAGATGCGTTCAACGCCTGTGTTGAGATAGGCAATGCGTTTTGGCGAGATTTTGTGGAGTATATTCCTCATTCAATAAAGATAAATTTAAATAGGTAAGTTTTCATATTTTTCTAAATATTTCATTTGTTATTTCCAGTATATTAATTTTTTCTTTAATATAATTCACAGTGTGCGGATGCATTTTTGGGGCACTAACAGGTTGCCACAAAAATTTGAAAATCCTGCTTATTTTTTGGCATGGATGAGGACAACAATATCACCAAACGCCAAGATGTACATGCTTCGTGTCACAGGGAGCAGGATTCCGAACACTGGATCAAGTGCTTACACATGTTTTGATCCCAGATGTTTGTCAAACACAATAGTAGGAGCACGAAATTTTATGGTATACAATTTTATAGATTTTAATTTATTTATACATTATATTTTAACAAACAACATGTATTGTTTTGCATGTAGAAAAAATTGTTTTTTTTTTTAATTTTTTTTTTTTTTAAATTTTATTTATATTTTAAATATTTTTATAAAGTATACATACATTTGAATATATACTTAATTTTAAAATTTTATGTTAAAAAATGATACATTAAAATATAAAAATAAAAGAAAATTTTCGTTTTTATTTTTCTTCTTATACATTTATTTTTTTTTTTCCATCGTTGGATGTTGGCTGATGTTTTCTTTTGTAGTTATTTGCATTAATAGCAGCTAATATGACTTCATGTCCATTAGCTGATATTTTCTCAAATATATATGGTAACAAAAAAATTTAACATTATTTTTCAGCTTTTTATTTCAGCTTCTGTTTTTAAGTATATAATACAACTTACCATTTCAACCATTTCGATTTCATGAAACCTCGAATCGAAATCGCCGAATTTAATCCAACAGTCTTCGTTGTATTCTTTGAAAAATATAATATATCCTGGATTTTCTTTGACAAATAATATAAAATCGTCTTCAATGTTGGGCCACTCAACACCAATTGAAGGTCTTCTCGGAGCATCTAAGATGTCTTCTTTTATCCGTTTAATGTGTAAATTATTCATCTCTGAAAAATAAAAAATATTTAAATAATTTATTTTAATTTAATGTCAATGCTTTAAATTACCTATGTATGTTGTATATATGTACATATATCAAATACTACAAAAATAAAAAAAGTATGTATCTAGATAATACTTTTTTTAATTATGATAATTTGACAAAATATCTTCTGCTTTTATATTCTAAAATTTTATTTTTACTTACAACAACTGTTTTAATTACGCAACAATAAACGCAATATATCCCACTATGTATATTGTTTTCAAGTAAACATTATTCACTTCGATTTTTCAGGTTCTCATCGTATAAAACAACAACAAGTACAGTGTAAACAAGTTTAACTAAATTTTCACAATTTTCAACCTTGGTTTTGTTTTTCCTAATTAAACAACAATTACATTGCAAACAAGTTTGAACATGTTTTCGCTATTTTCAACCTTGGTCTTATTTTTCCTGATTAAACAACAACAAATACATAGTAAAAAAAACCTCACATCCGGGTTTTTCTATTTTTCTTAAATAATTATCACAACAACAAATACATTACATATATATCACTCTACTTTTCAGGTTCACATCATTTAAAAAAAAACAGCAACAACTCTAGAAAAAAACCTTCAAGCACATTCAACCTACCCTTAATACCACCACCTACCCACCTTGAAAAATATTTACGTCAATGACATCACAAAAACTTTAAAAACTTAAGATCATTTACCCACCAAACACACCATAAAGTAAACAACAACCAATTATATAATTACATCACCAACACAAATTTTTTGATTAAACCACTCCTTTCACCAACACGATCTATTCACAAACACCATTATCTTTTCTAAACCATTACGTCATTAACTCCAATTAAACCATTCCTATCACCAACACAATACACTCAGCGCCGTCATTATTCAACCCATGACGCCATCAATTCTTTTTAAACCACTCCTCATTTCATCACGATCCACCCATCGCAGCCATTTTTCTTTTCTCAAACAATTACGTCATCATATTAATGACGTCATAAAATGGCACAAGAACCCTCCTCTGGTTCAGAACATACATATCCTAACTTTTATCTGATCAACAGATAATTGAAATTGCAATGCCCTTTCAGGGTGGGCCAGCTGTTGCCGTAATGCCTCAATTTATCTTTGGTTTTGTTCAATTATTTGATGCAACTGTTGTATCGCTGGTTCGTTTTCCATTGTGCTACTTCGATTTCTATCAAAAATTTCTGCTCTGTTCATATATAAATAAAAAAATTCACTTTTTATCACTTTCAATACCACTTCACTGTGTAATTTATCTTTTGATATTCACTGTTATTTCCTTATATTATTTTTTCGTTCTTCGACCCCTTTCTTACTATATGTTTGTTTATTTGTTTTATATTTTCGTTCTAATTGTAGCAAATAATATGTTCGTTAAAACTTTCACCGGGCTATCACTCAAATGTAAATGTTATGGTATATGTTCGTATTTGTTCGTACACTGGAACTTTACAATTGTTCCTACCGACTGCGCCAATTAAATTGTATATAATATACAATTTTAAAAAAAAACAAAAACAATATTTTATTTTCTTTCTTGTAAACAACACTTTATTTATTTTTTGATACAATCACAATTACAATTTATTTACTCTTTAATTACAAATGTATTACACGAATAGAACAAAATGGAACAACTCTTTAGAGTTTGTTCCGACGATTTTAACAGCGATCTTAAGACTGACTATGACTCTCTTTTACTAATTTTACATATATCATATCTTTTTACATAAGTTCGTGTGATCCTCTTTTATATTTTAATTAACAAAGAAAAATAATGCTTTTTTAAGCATTTCCTATTTACTTCAAATTTTACTTTATGGTTTAGTCTACATACATATTGTATTTCAATTTTTTGTTAAGATTAAATAATTTTTAACATTTTTATATGCAAACATCAGCATTTTATGCTGATTCTATATTTTTACATTAACATGAAGTTTGAATTTTGTTTGTTATCAACAAGAGTCATATTATTATCATGTATTTCTTCTTCTTTTTTTTTTTTTTAATTACTTATGTTGGATAACATAACTCGCACACCCTTCGTCTAGACAAGACAAGACAAGATCAATGCCTTTGTGAAGTTAGCATCCATCTCATCCCCCGGTTCAGAACCGGCATAAACATACTACTCTTAGGCTCCTACTCCTAAGCTTCATTGAAAATTTTCCTTTCATTAAAAGTTCATTTTGTTTCCTTAAAATATTATTTTCCTTCTTTAAAAATTCGGTGTAATCCTTATATAATTCATTTGTTTACTTTAAAATTTTAACCATTTCTTCTAAGGCGGCATATTGGTCTTCTATTTTTGTTCTGGCCATATTATTAGCTGCAAAATATCTGTATGTTATCTGTAAAATTTGTATTTTCATTATTATGGTAAATTTTTTGTTTAATTTTTAACTTATTCCTTACACTTAACTTATAATTTTGATTTATTCTTTACCTTAGCACCAATTTTATAACACACTGGCTACTACACCATTTAATATGATTACCACACTAAAGATTACCGGTTATATGACATCATGTACTGCACATGACCGAACATTATCAAACCAATGTTTCTCAGAAGTAGCTAAATAAAGGGGGGGGGGGGGGGGTCTAGAACGATTTCTTGATAGAAACAATCTGAACTAAACGATAGACCCGCTTTCTGACATTCTGACTCACAGACAGACTGATCAAAGATTCAGAAACGTCTGATAAACCTAAGCCATTTTCTAAAAATAAAATACAGACTTTTTACTGTTCGCAGACATACTTCCTTAGAGTTATCTAAGGAATTTTGGAGGATTTCTTTTGGAAGGTCCTATGGCAAATGTAACGCTGTCCTACGAAAAGGTCTTTTTGTGATCGTGGGAAAATCGGCGGAATTTTCCTATTTTTTGACCCATAACTTTTTCTGTTAATTTCCAAGACTTTCAAAAATTTTTTTTAAAAATACAATTTGACTTTTGTTAGGATTTTCCTGGGACTTTTCTTAGGACAAAAGCAGAATATATCCGTAGTTTTTCCAAATACGTTTTTTATTTTAATATACCCTAATGTATATATTGCAAATAGTAGGGAAAATGAAAACAAGATTTCTTAAGTTTTTTCTAATACATTTTTATGTACATATGTAACTTCAAATAAAATGTCATAAAACTTGAAAATAAAATATATTGAAAGTAAATCAAATATGTTTGAAAAAAAAAATTCAACTTACACTAAACAAAGATATATAAATATACATTCTTTTGAAATAAAGATTATTAAATAAACTAAAAGTAAGAATTTTATCGAAATTTCTAATATTTAAATTCTACTTATTCTAAATTTTTGTTATTATTGTCTGTTAACCCTTTGCTGCTTCTATAATTTAAAAAAAAAGGTAATTGTAAGACAAACATAATTAATGATAAAACTTCATATGTATTCCTTACCGTAAACTTTTCCGCAGTACTGCCTTTCTGGTTGCGTCTTTTGTTTTAGTCAAAGTTTTTTTCAAAATCTCTAGAATTTGGATACTGGATGAACTTGCAAAGCGCCTTCAACAAATATCTACAAAGAAATAAACCGTATGTGTATATAATTATGAAATAATATCTTTGAACTAATGTAAAAGTTTTCACTGCTATTGTTCAGAAAATTACCTTCAACAGATTGGATGAATTTTTTTTTTTCTAATAGCAATCTTGAATTTATCATCAAAGCTATTCCATGTTAACTTCACGCTCTTTTCGTCAGTGAAAATATTGTGTAACACTCCTTTGAAAAAGTCTGATGCATGAGCAGTTTGTAATTGTGTTTAAAACTCCTATAAAAAAAAACACTAATTTGTTACAACATAATAATTATTTAAAATGCTGATGAAATCATAAATATATGTATATGTACATACCATTTTTTATTCACAGTTCCCACATTCGAAATCAGCTTCGATTTTGAGAAAATCTTTGGAAGTAATTAATGTTTTACCTCCTGGCACTGGTACATTCAAAATCTTGGACATCAGGTTTTCGAAACATTTTGCAATTTTTTTTCTAAATTTTGTATGTAACTTCCCACTTTAAGTTCCTGTTTAAATTTTTCGTTCATGAAGTTTTTTATTTCAAGTTTAAGCTCATCTAGCTTAGCGTTGTTTTGTTTATCTTATTAAAAATAAATAATAGACAAAGTAACTATATTACGTTGCTTCTGACATTAATTAATTGATTTACCTGTAGAAAAGAAAAAGCAAGTGCTTGGAAATAACCAAAAAAGCAATGCCATGGAACATGTGACAGCTTTTGGCTCAACAAAAAAAAAAATGAGTTAACAGAACTCCAATTAAATTGTTGGAAAAAAAAAAAAGGAAATGAAACTCAAGCAGTTAAAAAAGAAACACGAACACAAGATGAAACAACTCAAATAACTGCATGAAATAAAGTGTAATATTAGAACAATATTGATTACTTATTAGCATAATATTGATTGCTTTTTTGCAAATACAAGCTTTATTACAACATGCCATTATCTGACATTTACATTTCACACTATTAACATATTTATATAAATCTTGTGTATTAACGTTTGTTGGATTTGGACTTAAGCTCCTACTCCTAAGCTTCATTGAAAATTTTCCTTTCATTAAAAGTTCATTTTGTTTCCTTAAAATATTATTTTCCTTCTTTAAAAATTCGGTGTAATCCTTATATAATTCATTTGATTTCTTTAAAATTTTAACCATTTCTTCTAAGGCGGCATATTGGTCTTCTATTTTTGTTCTGGCCATTTTATTAGCTGCAAAATATTTATATGTAATCTGTAAAATTTGTATTTTCATTATTATGGTATTATGGTAAATTTTTTGATTAATTTATAATTTATTTCTTATACTTAACTTATAATTTTTATTTAATCCTTACCTATAATACCTCTTTTTTTTAATATACCCTAATGTATATATTGCAAATAATAGGGAAAATGAAAACAAGATTTCTTAAGTTTTTTCTAATACATTTTTATGTACATATGTAACTTCAAATAAAATGTCATAAAACTGTTTTTTTTTTTTTTATATTCTAATGGGCTGAATTTGGTTTCATGCCATTTTCTTTCTGGCCTCCCTGTATAAGGATGGATAGTCATGGTTTAATTGATGATTTCTATTAAGCTTTGTGCATTGCAGTAGATGTTCTTTGTCCATTTTTTTATCTCCACATAGTGGTAGTCACGTCCTGTTTCAAGTCTAAATTTTGCTACAGCAACTCTTCTGCTCTCGTTGATTGTTTCTGTTCTTAGGTCTAATATGTTCTTCCATTTTTGTTCTTTCAATCTTTCTTTGAGCGGTTGCCTGGCAACACTGTAAGTGAGTACCTCGTGTGCAATTCGCTCCGTGTATTTAATTAAATTTAATAGTTTTTTGGTGTTTTCAATTAATTAAAACAGTGTATATTAATTCTTCATATATTTTTACATTAGTTTTACTATTTATTTTATTCTCACATAGAGAAATAATTTAATAAACTTTATGAAAAATTCTATCTTACCCCAAACGTCAAAATATTTTTTGACAAGGGTTGTCGTTTTATAACTTTTTGAGTAAGGAAAGGAGTACATACTCCAGGTACAAAAAAGAGTCGCCACCATGGGTGAGCCCTTAGGGGCAAATACCTCTAACCGTTTTCGGTTACTTGGGACTGATGACGACATGGCGCCTGCACCCAAACGCCAGCTAAAAGGTCGAAAAAGAATGACCGATATAAACAGTATTCTAAACTTCCCGGATCTACCGGAAAATACACCATTAGCAAACGAACAATTATACCTACTTGTCACCAACAGGGAAGTAGATAATGCTAAATCTAAAGGAGACGAAATTGTTTATCGGCGCCTTGACCAGGAAAACCCTTTCCTTGTAACGGGTGCCCTAAAAGCTATTAGTAAAGAAATTTTACACGCCGAATTTAGATTTGATGGTAAACTACAAATGTTGGTTCCAAATAAGGCTGCAGCTGAGACATTCATCAAACACAAAACACTTGTGCTATCTATAAACAAATCCATCAAGGTAGACATCGAGTACCATCATGGGCTGAATACGTGCCGTGGCATTATCTTTTGCCCCACGCTTAAATACTTAAATGAATGTGAAATCCAACAGGGCCTAGAAAAAGAACACGTTAAAGAAGCTAGGCACATCAAAAGACGTAACCAATCAACGCAGGAAGAATACAACACTGGGGCAATCATCCTGACATTCAACAGATTTAGGCTTCCTTCAAGTATTAACGTATGTTATGAAAAGGTGCCTGTACGAGAATACTTCCCAAACCCGATACGTTGTACGAATTGCCAAAAACTGGGACACACTAAAGCCAGGTGCAAAGACCTACCCAAGTGCAAAGAATGCTACAACGCTCCTCATGAAGACTCATGCTCTACCTCGTTCTGTGCTAACTGCGGAGTTTACGGCCATCCCTCCTACTTTAAAGACTGTCCTAGCTATGCGAGGGAAAAAGAAATTCTACGCATAATGACAACAGATAGATGCAGCAAATTTCAAGCTAGGAAGAAATACTACGAGAGGTACCCCAAGGCTCCTTCTGGTTCATCAGCTCTATCCAACAGGTCTAGCTTAAGAAACAACATATCTTTTGCTGAGAAAGTTGCAGAATCGATGCAACAGACAGCCAAGTCCGCTAATACCCAGATCTCCAGCAATCTATTGTAAGTACACCAACCTTTACAAAACCAACTAACAAACCAGACAATTTACAACCTGTAAGAAGCACACCTAATAATGACCACAAACATATAACAAAAACGACACCAATACAAACAAATAACTCCCCCCTAAAAACCAAAAATTTAAACAATATTTCTTCTCCCAAAACTAATAACACTTCTTCTTCTTCAACAAGCCCCACTACTTCTACAACTACTCCTCTCTTACCATTTGTTGCTTCTACCACTCATGTGGGTGAATGGCACACCATTGCCAAAGCCCAAATCCTAAATTTAAACCAAAAATCTAAACTTTTAATGGATGACTTCATCCAAAATCAGGGCAGTAACTTCTTAGGAAGCGGTCTGTCCTTCGCTAATTACATTAATGAACACGGCAGTTGTCAAATTCCGTTTAAGCCAGTCTTGGACGGGACGTGCGATGATCCCATGGATTAACCTCAAGCGCCATAATGTGTTTGAGTTGATCCACCTGCTTGCGTTTGGCCTCTAGTCTTCTTGCTGAATATTATTATTCATGTTAGACTAATTCTCTCAGCAGGTCCTTAATGACCAGCTTACAGGTAACATCTCGTAAGCTAACCTGCTTGCAGTGGAACATCAGAGGCTTTCGTGCTAATCAGCACAACCTTGAACTTCTCATTTGGCGGTATAAACCGCACATAATTCTCTTACAAGAGACTCTTCTCTCCTTCAACGATAGGCCCTCGAACTTCCGTGGATACAGCTGCTACTTTGCCGGCGGCGGTGTTCGGGATGCTTCACGGGGAGTTGGCATTCTAGTACGGTCAAGTATAAGTCACTCTCTTCTAGACATCAAGTCTTCCTTCCTTAATGTGTCAGTCACCGTACACACATCACCTCCAGTGACTTTTTCTTCAATTTACATTTCGAGAACTAATCAGTTTTCCTCCTCCTCTCTAGCCAACTTTGCTAGGCAACTTCCTTCCTCCTCTATTATCGGCGGCGATTTTAATGCCCACCACCACTTCTGGGGGGACCCTAGGATCGACTCCAGGGGTTCTATTATTACAGATTGGTTATCCAATTCAAACTACACGTTATTAAACGATGGAGCCCATACTTTCGTATCTGCGATACACCATACTAGCTCCGCATTAGACCTTACCTTGGCCGCTGGGCACCTAGCCAGCAATTTGTCATGGCTCGTCCATGACAATCCAGAGGGTAGTGACCATTTTCCAATTCTTATCATGAGTAACATGCTATTACCTGTTAAGAAATCTTCGAAGAGGCTTGTTGAAACAAAGGCTGATTGGGATCAATTCTCAAAGTCCGCGCTGTCTCTCGCCTCTTCTTTTCCCACTTGCAGCCACGTCAACAAAGAGTCAGCAAATTTAAAAAGAATCATCAAAGGTGCTGCTTTCTCGTCCATGCCTTTAACCGAGACCAAAATTTGTCATGATCCTTCCTGGCTAGACTCTAGCATTAGGAAGTTGATTAAGGACAAGAACCTAGCTTGGAAAAAGTACAAACGAAACCCTACGCCGGATAATTTCTTCTCTGTAAGGAGACTTACTCTTTCCTTAAAACGATCTGTTAGAGCAGCGAAAAAGGCCTCGTGGCAGGCATTCGCGTGCTCGATAGTACCGTCGGATTCATTGGGGGAAGCATGGCGGAAGGTGCGTCGCCTTTACGGCAAGCCTACCTCCGCCATTCTTTCCTTGACGACGCCTTGCGGAACTATTACAGATCCGTACGAAATTGCCGACGAATTTGCTCTGTCCTGGGCTTCAGTTGCCAGCGATGTGAATTTACCCGAATCGGTTGTTAGAGCTAAAGATGACTTCTTGATTGGAACGTCTTATCATACGAGACACCATCTCTCTTATGCGGTCTCCATTAAAGAACTGGAGGATACTTTAAGTTCCTTTAATGGCTCCACCCCTGGTGCTGACCAAATAAGCTACCGTATGATGAGAAACCTGCCAATCGAAGTCAAATTTAGAATCTCCGTGTTATACTCTAACATTCTAAGCAGTGGTGTTTTTCCTCATAGCTGGAAAACGTCCACACTAATTCCAATTCCAAAAAAGAACAGTAGTTCAAAATCCGCCTTGGAGTTCCGACCCATTTCTCTTATCTCTTGCCTTTCAAAGACTTTAGAGAAGATTATGGGTAAGCGGCTTCAGACGGTAACTGAAGCTTTGTTACATCCTGGACAACATGGTTTTCGTCCTCGTAGAGATACTGTCACACTCCTTCATGACCTTGAAGAGGAGCTGGCCTCTTCCTTGTCAGCGGGAGATCATTCAAATATAGTTTCCCTTGATCTAGAAAAGGCTTACGACAGGATCCCAGCCTATGTCGTTTGTCAAAAACTGATCTCCTGGGGTGTTGACCCAAGTTTTGTTAAGTCTGTCCATAGCTTCATGACCAATAGACAAATTTCGGTCAGAGTTAACGGTTACAATTCTTCCCAATGCTCTCTGGATAATGGTATTCCTCAGGGCTCGCCCCTGTCCACAACAATTTTACTAACATACATGGATTCGTTACTAGTCGATTTGGCAGAATATAAAAATATTAGAATATTCATTTATGCTGACAATATTCTGCTATGTGCTCCCACTAGTACTCCTGTTGCTTTGTCTGAACTTCGTGGAGCCTCAGAACTGACCTTGAAATGGGCGCTTGAAAAAGCGGAATTTCTCCACATATGTCGGAGACGCAAGTGCTCCATAAAAAGCATTAATATTAGATCATTTACACTCCATTGCGCCAAGACACTTAAAATTCTGGGTATCCACTTCTGTAAAAACCTCAAATGGGGAGTCCAGGTTAAAGTGGTGGTGTCTAAACTCCAGAAAGTTCTCAATCTTATCAAGACCCTTGCTGCAGGTAAGATGGGTGCTCCTCCATCTACACTCATCCAGATAGCCAAATCACTAATTAACGGTATCACAGGTTATGGCCTTACACTTTTCGGTGATTGCTCACCCTATTTGAAGAAAAATATCCAAACGGCTATCAATAATATCCTCCGCGTAGCTTCTGGAGCGTACCGCTCCACTCCAATCCCCATTCTCTTAGCAGAGTGTGGTATTTGGAGTATTGAGATTTTTGGAAATTTTGTATGGAAATTTTTAAATGGCAACACAAGACTCAGGTTCTCTACACTTCGGAGGTCGGTTGCTCTGATTCGTCAGCTTATAGGTTCATTTCCTCCATTTCCACCTCCGTTACGACTAACCACAGACGATCATCAAGTAAAAAATTGCATAGTGGACAAGTTTACCCAATACCCTAAGGACTCGACAAATGTAGGGATCTATCGGGCTCTACACGCTGAGTTCTGTCTGTCCTACCGAGACAGATTTCACCTGTACACCGATGCAAGCAAAACAGAAGAGGGCACTGGACTTTCAGTAATAGGTAGACTTCCTAACGGGGAATGGGAGGTATTGATTCAGAAACGATTGCCTACGGACACTCTGGTGTTTGATGCGGAACTGGCGGCAGTCTGGCTAGCTGCATCCATGCACGCTGATAACAACAGACGTCTGGTTATCTTTTCTGATTCTCTATCTACTATTCTTGCTGTTCTGAACACCAAGAACAACAACTTCATGGTACAAACTGTTAGGAACCTTCTAATATCCCATGACATTCGCTTATGCTGGATCCCAGGTCACGCGGGCATCACTGGTAATGAACTCGCAGACCAAGCTGCCAAGGCAACTATTGGTAAGTTTTGTGAGTCTGAAACCTCATTTATTCCAGACCCTGATGCCATCTACAGACTGGGACTGAGGCGACAGAGAGATAAAAGGCTAGCCGCAACTCTCGAACTCGTCTCAGAGTCCATCCAGGATTATATAACTATTAATAAGAATCTCAAACCGTCGGTGTACAACCCACAGCAGTGTAGAACTCGTCAAATAGCGCTACTGCGTTTAAGACTAGGTCATACTAGATTGACCCATCCTTTTTCGTCTTTAGGTAGGGATGGGTTGACTTGCCCCCTGTGCAACGAGACCCTCCACACTAACGCGACCAGACTACTCTACGACTGTCCATCAGTACGAGACAAGCTGGTAGATCTTGGTGTCCATCCCTTGAATAGGGGAGAACTTCTTAACACCGGTCAATCACATGACTCTCCTCTATTCGATCTACTCGCTGATCTGGATCTATATAAACATCTATAAATCGGTTCTGGAACTTTCCAGCTAGTGTGTACATATTCCATTACATTGTAGTTAGTTTTAAGGAAAAAGTGTATCAGTCTTAGTCATTTAAATTTCCTAGTTTAAGCCCAAATTTCTTTATTTTTATATTATAATTACTTAATGCTAACTCTATAGTAATTGTCACTATTTATATTTCTAACTTATAATTTTTTCGTATTATACCTATTTCTAGATCTGTATTAGCTTTTAGTTTTAATTTTTCTTACTTTGAATTGTATTAAGATCTATTATTAGTTTTTTAAGTTTAAGTATTATTAAGTTTATTTCCTTTAATTCTTGTTTAATTATTTTAGGTATTTTTTCATTTCTAGTTTACATTAGTTCATAGTCCTTACTTTAAGCTAAGTTAGTTTTAATTTTTCTTACTTTGAATTGTATTAAGATCTATTATTAGTTTTTTAAGTTTAAGTATTATTAAGATTATTTCCTTTAATTCTTATTTAATTATTTTAGGTATTTTTGTATTTCTAGTTTACATTAGTTCATAGTCCTTATTCTAAGCTAAGTTAGTTTTAATTTTTGAATTATATAATTTTTCTTTTTGTTAGTGTATAAGTTAGTTTTAAGCATTCTGTTTGTCGGTAGATCGCCAAAAGGCCCTGGCGGGTCGTTGTGGGCGAGGAGGGTTGGCAATTTATTGTTCTTCCCTCCTTTTAATAAAATAAAAAAAAAAATAAATAATCTTTCTTTAGTATTTCAAGGTATTTGTGTTGTATTTGTTTTTTAATTGTCTGTTGTAACAGTTTGTATTGTTGTTTCGTTATTGATTTTTTTGTAGAATTCCGGTTCCTTTTTTGCTAGCCGGTCTGCTTTGTCGTTTCCTCATAAATCGATATGTGATGGTACCCACTGGAAAGTAATTTTTTTATTGTCGTTTTCCAGCATCTTAATGATTTTCCTGCATTCTATTGCCATCTTATCTGCGGGTTTGTTTGAAGCAATATGTTGAATTGCTGTTTTGGAATCTACTAACAATATCGCTTTATCGAAGGATTTTTTCCTTATTTGTAAGTTTCGTAATGCTAACAGGATCGCTGTAATTTCAGCATCAAATGCTGTAGCTCTGGAACCTGCTGCCGCATACGGTTCAAACAGCTTACAATGTACTCCCGCTCCTGCTTGTTGATTGTTGACTGTTTTGGAGCCATCCGTTTAAACCTGCAGCCATTCATTTTCTGGATATAGTGTATTAAGGTGTTCTATTGTGTACGTCTTCAATTGTTCAATATTGTATTCAGATTTTTTATTATCTAATCCTTTTATAATTAAATTAATCGAATAGTTTAAATATTTTAGTGGATTTAGGTATGGATTTATAAGTTGGTAGTTCTTCTATATATATTGGTAGTTCTTCTTCTATATATTGTGTAAAATTTTATTTGTGCTATTTACGAATGTATTTTGTGTTTCAGTCTTCGTTGGTCTTATTTATTAAGCTGGAATTTGGGGTCTTTCTTTGACATCTTCAGTTTTTGTACACATGCTTGTCTTTCGATGTCTATTTTTATAGGTGTAATATCTGTGTACAACTGCAATGTTTCTATGTTGGTGGATTTCACTGCACCTGATGCAGTCTTAAGGCGTTGTTCTGTGTTCTTTCTAATGCTTCTATTTCATTTTTACTTGCTGTTATAAGTGCCTCACAACCATAGAGTAACACAGGTTTTATGTACACTTTGTATGTGTTTGTCAATGTGTTCAATGTGCTTCCCCGTTGCACTCCACTTAATCTTTTTAGCAAGGTACTTCTGGCTTTGGTTTTTTGTGTTATAGTTTCAATATGAATGTGACCATTTTAGTTTATTGTCTAAATATACACCTAGATATTTTGTGCAATTACTTTTTTGTATTTTTTTGTCATTAATATTTAAATCAAAGTCTAAATTTTTGTGTCTTAATGAAAAGTACTTATTCACCGTTTTATCTGAATTAATTTCCATATTATTCTCTAATGCCCATTTCTCTATAGTTGTTATGACTTCCTTCATTCTATTTTCTAAATTACTTTGATGTTTTCTTTTTTTGTTCTTTTCTGATATCCACACCACGATGTCATCTGAAAACATGACACATTTTACATCTTTAATTTTCTTCATTTCCTTTGGTAGGTAGTTAATATATATATTAATTAGGGTAGTACTAGAATCTGCACCTTGTGGTAACCCTACTTTTTGTTGTTTGTATTTCGATTTAAACCTATTATAATTTACTGCTATCCACCTTTGTGATATGAATTGAGATATCCAGTTGATCATGTTTTTCTTTACTCCAATTTCTTTCATTTTCTGGATTAGTTTTGATCTCCAGACCGTATCGTATGCTCCTTTCAAATCAATGAATAATGCTAACCCACTTTTGTCTTCAATAAATAATTCTTTAATATCTTGTATCTGTTAACCCTTTAACAAACAATAAAACTTCAATATATTTAAAAAAAAAAGGTAATTGTAAGACAAACATAATTAATGATAAAACTTCATATGTATTCCTTACCGTAAACTTTTCCGCAGTACTGCCTTTCTGGTTGCGTCTTTTGTTTTAGTCAAAGTTTTTTTCAAAATCTCTAGAATTTGGATACTGGATGAACTTGCAAAGCGCCTTCAACAAATATCTACAAAGAAATAAACCGTATGTGTATATAATTATGAAATAATATCTTTGAACTAATGTAAAAGTTTTCACTGCTATTGTTCAGAAAATTACCTTCAACAGATTGGATGAATTTTTTTTTTTCTAATAGCAATCTTGAATTTATCATCAAAGCTATTCCATGTTAACTTCACGCTCTTTTCGTCAGTGAAAATATTGTGTAACACTCCTTTGAAAAAGTCTGATGCATGAGCAGTTTGTAATTGTGTTTAAAACTCCTATTAAAAAAAACACTAATTTGTTACAACATAATAATTATTTAAAATGCTGATGAAATCATAAATATATGTATATGTACATACCATTTTTTATTCACAGTTCCCACATTCGAAATCAGCTTCGATTTTGAGAAAATCTTTGGAAGTAATTAATGTTTTACCTCCTGGCACTGGTACATTCAAAATCTTGGACATCAGGTTTTCGAAACATTTTGCAATTTTTTTTCTAAATTTTGTATGTAACTTCCCACTTTAAGTTCCTGTTTAAATTTTTCGTTCATGAAGTTTTTTATTTCAAGTTTAAGCTCATCTAGCTTAGCGTTGTTTTGTTTATCTTATTAAAAAAAAAAATAATAGACAAAGTAACTATATTACGTTGTTTCTGACTTTAATTAATTGATTTACCTGTAGAAAAGAAAAAGCAAGTTCTTGGAAATAACCAAAAAGCAATTCCATGGAATATGTGACAGCTTTTGACTCAACAAAAAAAAAATGAGTTAACAGAACTCCAATTAAATTGTTGGAAAGAAAAAAAAGGAAATGAAACTCAAGCAGTTAAAAAAGAAACACGAACACAAGATCAAACAACTCAAATAACTACATGAAATAAAGTGTAATATTACCAATATACGTATATATTGGTGTAATAGCACAAATTTTATAACACACTGACTACTACACCATTTACTTTGATTACCACACAAAAAATTACTCGTTAAATGACATTGTAGTCCCGTCTCTGGTTTTCGGTGACTGCCAACCAGGGTATGTCGATTTGTGCCAGTTCCTCTCGGCTAATGTTAGTTAACTCTACATTAGCCGGAATTTTTGAATAAGAAACTGGCATTGGCAGTTCCGGTACTGGTGATACTGCCCTTATACTCTTGTAATGCCGAAGTATATTGTTGACAAACCTCGATGGTGTTGGGCTGTCTTCCTCCGGCACGTCGATTTCTATTAATCGCCACGGCAGGAATGTGATGGCCTTTGGTGATTGCGGCTCATATTCGGCCTGAAGTTATACTACTCTGATCAAAAACAACCCGGACTCGTTCATGTACAACCCCCGCCAATATTTTAAGATGCATTTCTTTTAGTATTTATGTTTGTATACCTGTTTTTTACATTTCCTCCAAATTCGAGCTATATATGTCAATCAGTTAAAATTTTAACTCGTATTTATATGGAAAAAAATATGAAAAGGACTTTTAATGACAAAAAGAAAAAACGGTTTTTAATTAACTGACAATTTTGAAAGGAAAGAAATTTGAAAATTTGACATAACGTTTAGACTACAATTGCATTATGGCAGTTTGCAAATCTTTGTGATTGGTCTCTGTAATATGCTATTTGAAGTTTTAATGGTTACAACTCTGCATAAATTATCATTGCCTGGATGTAATTGTATAACCTTACCTAAGGGCCATTGTGTGGGAGGATATCGTTCATCCTTTATTAATACGATATCATTTTCTTGAATATGAGTATCATTTTTATTCCATTTGCTACGTTGTTGTAATGTATGTATATATTCATTTGACCATTTTTTTCAGAAATGATTTGTCAGCAATCAATATTGTACTAATAAGCAATCAATATTGTACTAATATTACACTTTTTACATATATTTCCATCTGTTCATATGTAAAGCTTGATCTGGATGGGATGGTTCTGGAGTAGTCAGTAAATGTCGCCCTGTTAAAAAATGGCCTGGAGTTATTAATGAATGATCGTCAGGATTATTAGTCAGTGATATTAAGGGTCTGAAATTAACACAGGCTTCTATTTGGCATAGTAAAGTGGTTAATTCTTCATAAGTTAAACTAGCTGCTGGAATAATTCGCTTCAGATGTGTCTTCACTGATTTTACTCCTGCCTCCCATAAACCACCAAAGTGTGGAGACGATTGCGGGTTAAAATACCATTTTATATTTAGGTTTATTGAAATTGTATTGATACTGTTTTTGATTTCTTTTAGGTATTTTTTGAATTCGTTATCCAGAACTTTGTTAGCGCCTACAAATGTTGTGCCTTGGTCAGAGTAAACATCTGTGCATAAGCCTCGTCTGCTGACAAATCTTCTGAAGGCTGCTAAGAATGCGTTAGTTGTTAATTCGGTTACCAAATGGATATGTATGGCTTTTGTAACCATGCAAATGAATATGGCAATGTAGCCTTTCAAGGTTTTTGCTTTTCGGATCTTTGCAATTATGAAGGAATCGAAAACAGGCTACAACTCGTATTAATTTTGAAAGGGATGAGTATTTGAATAATAATGATGGTTCTTGTATATTTAATATTGTATGTTTTGGGCTGTATTGGCCATGAATTTTGAGTGGTAATTAACCAATTGGGACCTGACCACCATAATGTAAGAGATGGAAGTAATTCCGGAGGAATTCCTCGCGACGCACAATCAGCTAGATTACCTGCTGATGGAACATATCGCCATTCTTCTGGTGGGACATTATCTTGGATTTCTACGACACGGTTTGCTATGTATGTTTTCCATTTTGATATAGATCCTTTAATCCAAGCTAATGTTATTTCAGAACCAGACCAGGCGTATTTTTGGATATTTTGAATATCCATATCGTTTTGTATTTGTTTCATGAGTTTGGACAATAAGACTGCTGCATATAATTCAAGTCTAGGTAATGTAATGGGCTTGATAGGAGCAACTTTGGTTTTTGCAGCTATAAGGGAACTAGTTTTGACGTTATTTTGATAGATAACTAAATATACTACTGCTGCATATGCTCATGTTGATGCATCACAGAATCCATGAAGTTCTGCTCTATGGTGTGAGTGGAATCCTGTCCATCTAGGAATTTTGATTGTTTGGAGTTGGGTAATTTGATTTCGGAAGCCTAACCATTCATCTGATAGATGATTGTTGAGATGTTCATCCCAGCTACAGCCTGATATCCAGAGTTTTTGGATTAATATTTTAGGTATAATTATACATGGTGCTAACCACCCGAAGGGATCAAATAAAGACGCTACTTCAGACAGAATGGTTCTTTTTGTATAATTTTTTCTTTGTTCGTGTAATTGAATTTTAAATTGGAAAACATCTTCACCTGGATACCAATGGAGACCTAAAGTTTTGAATGACTCTTGTGAAGTAAGTTCTAATGAGGTTTTCATTTCCCTATCTTCGTATGGAATGTTAATTAACAAGTCTTGTGAATTTGAGGTCCATTTTCTCAAATAAAAACCTGGTGTTTTTAACATGTCTATCATCTGAGATTGTAATTCCAATGCTTCACTCTTGTCATTGGATCCCAGACAACAGTCATCTACATAGAAACAAGTTGGTAAGACTTTGGCTGCTTTCGGAAAATTCTTAGCTTCGTCTTTTGCTAATTGTTGCAATGTTCGTATTGCAAGGAATGGTGCTGGTGTGGTTCCGAAGGTGACGGTTGTTAAAGCATAGTCTTTTATTTTATGATGGGGTGATTCTCTCCAAATAATTCGTTGGTAATTGTGATGTTTTTTAGAGATCCAGATCATCCTGTACATCTTTTCTATATCTGCTGTCATCACATATTGGAATTGTCTCCATCTCATTGATGTTGACCATAATGTTGGTTGTATTGTTGGACCAGTGAGCATTTGTTCATTTAAGGACTTACCATTTGTGGTTTTGAAAACTACTCTTAGTTTAGTTGTTTTACTGTCTTTTATGACAGCGTGATGTGGTAAGTAGTAATGTTGTATATGTTTGTTGTTACTATTTGGTTCTTTTACTTCCCTCATATGACCCATTGTTAAGTATTCATTTATACACTCTGTATAAATGAAAATAAGGCTGGTCTTTAGCAAATCTTTTTTCTAGACTTAATAGTTGATTTATAGCTTTTGACCTTGATTGTCCTAATTCAGGGCCTTCTTTGGATTTAAAGGAGAGTTCTACTTCGTATGTTCCATCGCTTTTTCTTATGTGTGTTGTTTGAAAATTGTCTTCACATAGTATGTCCTCCATTTTTAGTGGTTTTGAAATATGGATTTCTTCTATTTCCCAGAACTTTCGTAATTCTTCATTTAAATTTTCTGTCGGTGATGTTATCGTGTGAAACGTTTTTGTATTGCTGTCTGATATGGTAAATCCAAATAAAATCCATCCTAACAAGGTTGATTACATTATTTTGTAATATTTTTGCATATATTTCAGCACCTAACAAGAGTTCTATTGATTATGGTATTAGGTGTTTTACCAGTAATCTGATTGATGACGAAAACTTCAACATTTGTTTTGAAATTGGTATGAATTGATCTCATACATACTTTTATTTTATATTGTGCATGTGCTGTTTGTGTTTTTCTTAAACCTGATATTTGTGTATCAGTTGGAATACAATTTAATTTTAGTTTTTTACATGAAGACTTTGAGATGAAAGATTCTGTGAACCCGTGTCCAATGAAGCTCTTAATTGAGTCGTTCTGCCATTGTTATCCTTTACGTTTACTAGCGCTGTGGCTAGTAAAGCAAGTTTCTTACTCTGTCTATGGCTCTGTGCTGTTAAATTTGTAGAGGTACTTGTTGTGCATTCATTTGGAGTTTTTTGTACATGTAATAATGTATTGTGTTTTTTGTTACATATAGCACAAGTGTTTTTGCTTGAACATTTTTCTATACTATGTGAATCATACAAGCAATTTTTAAAGTGATTATGTTGTGTGGCAAATTCTATTTTTTTCCTGTATTTTTATCAAAATTGTTTGCCGATCGTGTAAGTTGCTCAAGCAAAGATGTTTGAGTCTTAACGATGGCAGAGACTTCCACGTTTATACTGCCAGGTCCCATTCTGGTTGCACTATTGTTCGAAGGACCAAAAAATGTATTGCCGCCTCTGTTTTTCTAATACCTAGAAATGGCAGAGATTGACAATACAATGTTAATTTTATTAACAAGTACAAGTGCAGCTGGTTCGTAAACCAGAATTAGGGAGTTGGGCAGCAAAATGAAAAAGTCTTGTTTTAAACGTTATAAAACTTATATTTATTGAAACTTAAAAATTAGGAAAACAATAATTTTAAAAATAAATATTCAAGCAAATTAATAAAAGAAAATTCAAAATAATAAAAAAATATAAACTTCAATGCAAAGTAAAAATTCAAATAATAAATTATAATTAAATAAGAATTCAAAAGGATAAATAAATACTAATAAAAAAATTAAAAAAAAAATTAATTAAAATGAATTAAATAATAAAATAATTAAAAATTATAAAGCATATATGTAATTTATATTAGTATAGACTTAGTACAATTACTGAAGTTGTTTAGGTTTAAATGTAATATACCGGATCGTCAGTTAAGATTCGCTGAAGATCGGTTTGAATGTAGATGATATTCAAGTTAAGATTCGCTTGAGATATCACTACGAAGGTACTTTGGATCCTAGTTAAGATTCGCTAGAATCCGGATTAGTATAAAAATATTTTTTGATTTAACGATCCAGTTAAGATTTGCTGTCTCGTTAAATCGGGGGTACCTTTTAGTTAAGATTCGCTAAAAGGCTCTAGAGGTTCGAAGGATTAAGATTCGTCCTTCTTGATTCTCAATTAAGATTCGCTGAGACTGAATAAGCAGACAAGGAATTAGTGAAGTGTTCACTTTGAAAATTTGATCAAAAATGATGATTTCTGGTGAATTTCATCTCGTTTATATATGATCTGGGTAAACTGTATTTCTATTGTTTCCCAGTGTAAACAATGGAATAATGTAAACAATAAATTCTATGTTTATTGCACTTGTCAAATAATGAAAATAAATAGTTTGACAAGTGCAGTAGTGTTGTATGTGTAGTAAATAAATAATGAAATAAATATTGAAATAAATATTTTAATAAATATTGAAATAAAAAATGATCGTGACAAATAAAAATGTGAAAAAATAATAAGTGTGAAAAGTGTGAAATATAATAAGTGAAAAAAAAATGTCACAAAGGAAATGGTGGTGAAAAAAAAAAATAAAATACTGTGTTAGTAGTGTAAAATAAAAAAGGGGTTATGTTTTGCTTTTTGGACAAAACATTTTCCCGCCTCCGAAGAGACTGTACTTACTACTTCTTTGGTTTGTAAGCGAATTTTTATTCGCCTATTACCCTTAGTGAACCGCAACCACCCTTTGTTGAGCACTGGCGTCCTAAATTCCTTTGTGGCTGCGGTGACTGCCAACCAGGGTATGTCGATTTGTGCCAGTTCCTCTCGGCTAATGTTAGTTAACTCTACATTAGCCGGAATTTTTGAATAAGAAACTGGCATTGGCAGTTCCGGTACTGGTGATACTGCCCTTATACTCTTGTAATGCCGAAGTATATTGTTGACAAACCTCGATGGTGTTGGGCTGTCTTCCTCCGGCACGTCGATTTCTATTAATCGCCACGGCAGGAATGTGATGGCCTTTGGTGATTGCGGCTCATATTCGGCCTGAAGTTATACTACTCTGATCAAAAACAACCCGGACTCGTTCATGTACAACCCCCGCCAATATTTTAAGATGCATTTCTTTTAGTATTTATGTTTGTATACCTGTTTTTTACATTTCCTCCAAATTCGAGCTATATATGTCAATCAGTTGTTTTTTGACAGCACTTTGTTTAGGTCAAGTTTTTGCTTACTTTCGATTTTGCGATGGAAAAAATAATTGAACAAAGAATTTGTATTAAATTTTGCGTAAAAAATGAAATTAATGCTACTGAAACGCTAAAAATGTTGCAAAAATGTTATGGTGATAGTTCTCTATCGAAAACAACAACATTTGAATGGCATAGTCGTTTTAAAAATGGTCGTGAATCAGTGAAGGATGACATTCATCCTGGGCGTCCTTCAACATCAAAAACCAAAGAAAATGTTGATCTGATTAAATCAATGGTTTTGGAAAATAGAAGATTAACGATCAGAGAGATGGTTACTGAAACAGGAATTTCATTTGGTACAATTCAAAGCATTTTAAGTGATGATTTGGGCTTGACACGACTTGCAGCGAAATTGGTTCCTAAATCATTGAATTTTTTACAAAAACAAGAACGTGTTATTGTTGCTGAAGAGATGCTTTCCAGAGTAAATGCTGATCCTGCATTCATTCAACGGATCATTACTAGTGATGAGACGTGGGTGTACGAGTTTGATGCGTTAACAAAGCAACAATCAAGTGAATGGCGCGCTTCAGAAGAACCAAGACCCAGAAAAATTCGTCGTACTCAATCAAAGAAAAAGATTTTGCTTACCGTTTTCATCGATTATCGTGGTGTTGTGCATCATGAATTTTTACCAACAGGTCAAACAGTTAATAAGGATTATTATTTAAGCGTAATGAAGCGTTTACGAGAAGCAGTTCGTCTAAAAAGACCCGATTTGTGGCAAAATAATTCGTGGATTTTACACCACGATAACGCACCTTCTAACACAGCCGTGGTTATTCGTGAGTTTTTGACTAAAAACTCAACAAACACTATTCATCAACCACCATATTCACCGGATCTCGCACCGTGCGACTTTTTTTTGTTCAGTCGCTTAAAAAAACCACTTCGGGGAACCCGCTTTGACAGCATAGAAGCAATTAAAGACAAATCGAAGAAGGAACTTATGGCGATCCCAAAAAGTGAGTACGAAAAATGTTTCCAGGATTGGATTAAACGGTGGCACAAGTGCATTGCATCAGACGGAGAATACTTTGAAGGGGAAAAAATGCCTTATCTTTTCCTTCAATTTTTGTTTTAAAATATCGGAGGGTGTCCTATCCATGGTATGTAGCTAGTCTTTGGTTTTGTTTATAAATATTTTATGTTTTTAATTTTAAATCTACTTTTTTAATTTCCTAAAATAATTTTAGGTACGCACTAATTGCTGAACGAAATTTAATGATGAAAAAATAAAATTTTAACTCGTATTTATATGGAAAAAAATATGAAAAGGACTTTTAATGACAAAAAGAAAAAACGGTTTTTAATTAACTGACAATTTTGAAAGGAAAGAAATTTGAAAATTTGACATAACGTTTAGACTACAATTGCATTATGGCAGTTTGCAAATCTTTGTGATTGGTCTCTGTAATATGCTATTTGAAGTTTTAATGGTTACAACTCTGCATAAATTATCATTGCCTGGATGTAATTGTATAACCTTACCTAAGGGCCATTGTGTGGGAGGATATCGTTCATCCTTTATTAATACGATATCATTTTCTTGAATATGAGTATCATTTTTATTCCATTTGCTACGTTGTTGTAATGTATGTATATATTCATTTGACCATTTTTTTCAGAAATGATTTGTCAGCAATCAATATTGTACTAATAAGCAATCAATATTGTACTAATATTACACTTTTTACATATATTTCCATCTGTTCATATGTAAAGCTTGATCTGGATGGGATGGTTCTGGAGTAGTCAGTAAATGTCGCCCTGTTAAAAAATGGCCTGGAGTTATTAATGAATGATCGTCAGGATTATTAGTCAGTGATATTAAGGGTCTGAAATTAACACAGGCTTCTATTTGGCATAGTAAAGTGGTTAATTCTTCATAAGTTAAACTAGCTGCTGGAATAATTCGCTTCAGATGTGTCTTCACTGATTTTACTCCTGCCTCCCATAAACCACCAAAGTGTGGAGACGATTGCGGGTTAAAATACCATTTTATATTTAGGTTTATTGAAATTGTATTGATACTGTTTTTGATTTCTTTTAGGTATTTTTTGAATTCGTTATCCAGAACTTTGTTAGCGCCTACAAATGTTGTGCCTTGGTCAGAGTAAACATCTGTGCATAAGCCTCGTCTGCTGACAAATCTTCTGAAGGCTGCTAAGAATGCGTTAGTTGTTAATTCGGTTACCAAATGGATATGTATGGCTTTTGTAACCATGCAAATGAATATGGCAATGTAGCCTTTCAAGGTTTTTGCTTTTCGGATCTTTGCAATTATGAAGGAATCGAAAACAGGCTACAACTCGTATTAATTTTGAAAGGGATGAGTATTTGAATAATAATGATGGTTCTTGTATATTTAATATTGTATGTTTTGGGCTGTATTGGCCATGAATTTTGAGTGGTAATTAACCAATTGGGACCTGACCACCATAATGTAAGAGATGGAAGTAATTCCGGAGGAATTCCTCGCGACGCACAATCAGCTAGATTACCTGCTGATGGAACATATCGCCATTCTTCTGGTGGGACATTATCTTGGATTTCTACGACACGGTTTGCTATGTATGTTTTCCATTTTGATATAGATCCTTTAATCCAAGCTAATGTTATTTCAGAACCAGACCAGGCGTATTTTTGGATATTTTGAATATCCATATCGTTTTGTATTTGTTTCATGAGTTTGGACAATAAGACTGCTGCATATAATTCAAGTCTAGGTAATGTAATGGGCTTGATAGGAGCAACTTTGGTTTTTGCAGCTATAAGGGAACTAGTTTTGACGTTATTTTGATAGATAACTAAATATACTACTGCTGCATATGCTCATGTTGATGCATCACAGAATCCATGAAGTTCTGCTCTATGGTGTGAGTGGAATCCTGTCCATCTAGGAATTTTGATTGTTTGGAGTTGGGTAATTTGATTTCGGAAGCCTAACCATTCATCTGATAGATGATTGTTGAGATGTTCATCCCAGCTACAGCCTGATATCCAGAGTTTTTGGATTAATATTTTAGGTATAATTATACATGGTGCTAACCACCCGAAGGGATCAAATAAAGACGCTACTTCAGACAGAATGGTTCTTTTTGTATAATTTTTTCTTTGTTCGTGTAATTGAATTTTAAATTGGAAAACATCTTCACCTGGATACCAATGGAGACCTAAAGTTTTGAATGACTCTTGTGAAGTAAGTTCTAATGAGGTTTTCATTTCCCTATCTTCGTATGGAATGTTAATTAACAAGTCTTGTGAATTTGAGGTCCATTTTCTCAAATAAAAACCTGGTGTTTTTAACATGTCTATCATCTGAGATTGTAATTCCAATGCTTCACTCTTGTCATTGGATCCCAGACAACAGTCATCTACATAGAAACAAGTTGGTAAGACTTTGGCTGCTTTCGGAAAATTCTTAGCTTCGTCTTTTGCTAATTGTTGCAATGTTCGTATTGCAAGGAATGGTGCTGGTGTGGTTCCGAAGGTGACGGTTGTTAAAGCATAGTCTTTTATTTTATGATGGGGTGATTCTCTCCAAATAATTCGTTGGTAATTGTGATGTTTTTTAGAGATCCAGATCATCCTGTACATCTTTTCTATATCTGCTGTCATCACATATTGGAATTGTCTCCATCTCATTGATGTTGACCATAATGTTGGTTGTATTGTTGGACAGTGAGCATTTGTTCATTTAAGGACTTACCATTTGTGGTTTTGAAAACTACTCATAGTTTAGTTGTTTTACTGTCTTTTATGACAGCGTGATGTGGTAAGTAGTAATGTTGTATATGTTTGTTGTTACTATTTGGTTCTTTTACTTCCCTCATATGACCCATTGTTAAGTATTCATTTATACACTCTGTATAAATGAAAATAAGGCTGGTCTTTAGCAAATCTTTTTTCTAGACTTAATAGTTGATTTATAGCTTTTGACCTTGATTGTCCTAATTCAGGGCCTTCTTTGGATTTAAAGGAGAGTTCTACTTCGTATGTTCCATCGCTTTTTCTTATGTGTGTTGTTTGAAAATTGTCTTCACATAGTATGTCCTCCATTTTTAGTGGTTTTGAAATATGGATTTCTTCTATTTCCCAGAACTTTCGTAATTCTTCATTTAAATTTTCTGTCGGTGATGTTATCGTGTGAAACGTTTTTGTATTGCTGTCTGATATGGTAAATCCAAATAAAATCCATCCTAACAAGGTTGATTACATTATTTTGTAATATTTTTGCATATATTTCAGCACCTAACAAGAGTTCTATTGATTATGGTATTAGGTGTTTTACCAGTAATCTGATTGATGACGAAAACTTCAACATTTGTTTTGAAATTGGTATGAATTGATCTCATACATACTTTTATTTTATATTGTGCATGTGCTGTTTGTGTTTTTCTTAAACCTGATATTTGTGTATCAGTTGGAATACAATTTAATTTTAGTTTTTTACATGAAGACTTTGAGATGAAAGATTCTGTGAACCCGTGTCCAATGAAGCTCTTAATTGAGTCGTTCTGCCATTGTTATCCTTTACGTTTACTAGCGCTGTGGCTAGTAAAGCAAGTTTCTTACTCTGTCTATGGCTCTGTGCTGTTAAATTTGTAGAGGTAATTGTTGTGCATTCATTTGGAGTTTTTTGTACATGTAATAATGTATTGTGTTTTTTGTTACATATAGCACAAGTGTTTTTGCTTGAACATTTTTCTATACTATGTGAATCATACAAGCAATTTTTAAAGTGATTATGTTGTGTGGCAAATTCTATTTTTTTCCTGTATTTTTATCAAAATTGTTTGCCGATCGTGTAAGTTGCTCAAGCAAAGATGTTTGAGTCTTAACGATGGCAGAGACTTCCACGTTTATACTGCCAGGTCCCATTCTGGTTGCACTATTGTTCGAAGGACCAAAAAATGTATTGCCGCCTCTGTTTTTCTAATACCTAGAAATGGCAGAGATTGACAATACAATGTTAATTTTATTAACAAGTACAAGTGCAGCTGGTTCGTAAACCAGAATTAAGGAGTTGGGCAGCAAAATGAAAAAGTCTTGTTTAAAACGTTATAAAACTTATATTTATTGAAACTTAAAAATTAGGAAAACAATAATTTTAAAAATAAATATTCAAGCAAATTAATAAAAGAAAATTCAAAATAATAAAAAAATATAAACTTCAATGCAAAGTAAAAATTCAAATAATAAATTATAATTAAATAAGAATTCAAAAGGATAAATAAATACTAATAAAAAAATTAAAAAAAAAATTAATTAAAATGAATTAAATAATAAAATAATTAAAAATTATAAAGCATATATGTAATTTATATTAGTATAGACTTAGTATAATTACTGAAGTTGTTTAAGTTTAAATGTAATATACCGGATCGTCAGTTAAGATTCGCTGAAGATCGGTTTGAATGTAGATGATATTCAAGTTAAGATTCGCTTGAGATATCACTACGAAGGTACTTTGGATCCTAGTTAAGATTCGCTAGAATCCGGATTAGTATAAAAATATTTTTTGATTTAACGATCCAGTTAAGATTTGCTGTCTCGTTAAATCGGGGGTACCTTTTAGTTAAGATTCGCTAAAAGGCTCTAGAGGTTCGAAGGATTAAGATTCGTCCTTCTTGATTCTCAATTAAGATTCGCTGAGACTGAATAAGCAGACAAGGAATTAGTGAAGTGTTCACTTTGAAAATTTGATCAAAAATGATGATTTCTGGTGAATTTCATCTCGTTTATATATGATCTGGGTAAACTGTATTTCTATTGTTTCCCAGTGTAAACAATGGAATAATGTAAACAATAAATTCTATGTTTATTGCACTTGTCAAATAATGAAAATAAATAGTTTGACAAGTGCAGTAGTGTTGTATGTGTAGTAAATAAATAATGAAATAAATATTGAAATAAATATTTTAATAAATATTGAAATAAAAAATGATCGTGACAAATAAAAATGTGAAAAAATAATAAGTGTGAAAAGTGTGAAATATAATAAGTGAAAAAAAAATGTCACAAAGGAAATGGTGGTGAAAAAAAAAAATAAAATACTGTGTTAGTAGTGTAAAATAAAAAAGGGGTTATGTTTTGCTTTTTGGACAAAACATTTTCCCGCCTCCGAAGAGACTGTACTTACTACTTCTTGGGTTTGTAAGCGAATTTTTATTCGCCTATTACCCTTAGTGAACCGCAACCACCCTTTGTTGAGCACTGGCGTCCTAAATTCCTTTGTGGCTGCGGTGACTGCCAACCAGGGTATGTCGATTTGTGCCAGTTCCTCTCGGCTAATGTTAGTTAACTCTACATTAGCCGGAATTTTTGAATAAGAAACTGGCATTGGCAGTTCCGGTACTGGTGATACTGCCCTTATACTCTTGTAATGCCGAAGTATATTGTTGACAAACCTCGATGGTGTTGGGCTGTCTTCCTCCGGCACGTCGATTTCTATTAATCGCCACGGCAGGAATGTGATGGCCTTTGGTGATTGCGGCTCATATTCGGCCTGAAGTTATTCTATAGTTGCTGTTGTTGTTGGTGCTGTTGTTGTTGTCGCTGTTGAAGTTGTTGTTGCAGCTTCTGCTGATCTGGCAGTTTAGGTACCTTCTTGGTGGTTGCTATTGGCCTCTTAAACGTAGTTCTTAGACTACGTTTTTTGGTGGCCGTTAGCTGTTGCCTTATCTTTTCCTTCAATTTTTGTTTTAAAATATCGGAGGGTGTCCTATCCATGGTATGTAGCTAGTCTTTGGTTTTGTTTATAAATATTTTATGTTTTTAATTTTAAATCTACTTTTTTAATTTCCTAAAATAATTTTAGGTACGCACTAATTGCTGAACGAAATTTAATGATGAAAAAATAAAATTTTAACTCGTATTTATATGGAAAAAAATATGAAAAGGACTTTTAATGACAAAAAGAAAAAACGGTTTTTAATTAACTGACAATTTTGAAAGGAAAGAAATTTGAAAATTTGACATAACGTTTAGACTACAATTGCATTATGGCAGTTTGCAAATCTTTGTGATTGGTCTCTGTAATATGCTATTTGAAGTTTTAATGGTTACAACTCTGCATAAATTATCATTGCCTGGATGTAATTGTATAACCTTACCTAAGGGCCATTGTGTGGGAGGATATCGTTCATCCTTTATTAATATGATATCATTTTCTTGAATATGAGTATCATTTTTATTCCATTTGCTACGTTGTTGTAATGTATGTATATATTCATTTGACCATTTTTTTCAGAAATGATTTGTCAGCAATCAATATTGTACTAATAAGCAATCAATATTGTACTAATATTACACTTTTTACATATATTTCCATCTGTTCATATGTAAAGCTTGATCTGGATGGGATGGTTCTGGAGTAGTCAGTAAATGTCGCCCTGTTAAAAAATGGCCTGGAGTTATTAATGAATGATCGTCAGTATTATTAGTCAGTGGTATTAAGGGTCTGGAATTAACACAGGCTTCTATTTGGCATAGTAAAGTGGTTAATTCTTCATAAGTTAAACTAGCTGCTGGAATAATTCGCTTCAGATGTGTCTTCACTGATTTTACTCCTGCCTCCCATAAACCACCAAAGTGTGGAGACGATTGCGGGTTAAAATACCATTTTATATTTAGGTTTATTGAAATTGTATTGATACTGTTTTTGATTTCTTTTAGGTATTTTTTGAATTCGTTATCCAGAACTTTGTTAGCGCCTACAAATGTTGTGCCTTGGTCAGAGTAAACATCTGTGAATAAGCCTCGTCTGCTGACAAATCTTCTGAAGGCTGCTAAGAATGCGTTAGTTGTTAATTCGGTTACCAAATGGATATGTATGGCTTTTGTAACCATGCAAATGAATATGGCAATGTAGCCTTTCAAGGTTTTTGCTTTTCGGATCTTTGCAATTATGAAGGAATCGAAAACAGGCTACAACTCGTATTAATTTTGAAAGGGATGAGTATTTGAATAATAATGATGGTTCTTGTATATTTAATATTGTATGTTTTGGGCTGTATTGGCCATGAATTTTGAGTGGTAATTAACCAATTGGGACCTGACCACCATAATGTAAGAGATGGAAGTAATTCCGGAGGAATTCCTCGCGACGCACAATCAGCTAGATTACCTGCTGATGGAACATATCGCCATTCTTCTGGTGGGACATTATCTTGGATTTCTACGACACGGTTTGCTATGTATGTTTTCCATTTTGATATAGATCCTTTAATCCAAGCTAATGTTATTTCAGAACCAGACCAGGCGTATTTTTGGATATTTTGAATATCCATATCGTTTTGTATTTGTTTCATGAGTTTGGACAATAAGACTGCTGCATATAATTCAAGTCTAGGTAATGTAATGGGCTTGATAGGAGCAACTTTGGTTTTTGCAGCTATAAGGGAACTAGTTTTGACGTTATTTTGATAGATAACTAAATATACTACTGCTGCATATGCTCATGTTGATGCATCACAGAATCCATGAAGTTCTGCTCTATGGTGTGAGTGGAATCCTGTCCATCTAGGAATTTTGATTGTTTGGAGTTGGGTAATTTGATTTCGGAAGCCTAACCATTCATCTGATAGATGATTGTTGAGATGTTCATCCCAGCTACAGCCTGATATCCAGAGTTTTTGGATTAATATTTTAGGTATAATTATACATGGTGCTAACCACCCGAAGGGATCAAATAAAGACGCTACTTCAGACAGAATGGTTCTTTTTGTATAATTTTTTCTTTGTTCGTGTAATTGAATTTTAAATTGGAAAACATCTTCACCTGGATACCAATGGAGACCTAAAGTTTTGAATGACTCTTGTGAAGTAAGTTCTAATGAGGTTTTCATTTCCCTATCTTCGTATGGAATGTTAATTAACAAGTCTTGTGAATTTGAGGTCCATTTTCTCAAATAAAAACCTGGTGTTTTTAACATGTCTATCATCTGAGATTGTAATTCCAATGCTTCACTCTTGTCATTGGATCCCAGACAACAGTCATCTACATAGAAACAAGTTGGTAAGACTTTGGCTGCTTTCGGAAAATTCTTAGCTTCGTCTTTTGCTAATTGTTGCAATGTTCGTATTGCAAGGAATGGTGCTGGTGTGGTTCCGAAGGTGACGGTTGTTAAAGCATAGTCTTTTATTTTATGATGGGGTGATTCTCTCCAAATAATTCGTTGGTAATTGTGATGTTTTTTAGAGATCCAGATCATCCTGTACATCTTTTCTATATCTGCTGTCATCACATATTGGAATTGTCTCCATCTCATTGATGTTGACCATAATGTTGGTTGTATTGTTGGACAGTGAGCATTTGTTCATTTAAGGACTTACCATTTGTGGTTTTGAAAACTACTCTTAGTTTAGTTGTTTTACTGTCTTTTATGACAGCGTGATGTGGTAAGTAGTAATGTTGTATATGTTTGTTGTTACTATTTGGTTCTTTTACTTCCCTCATATGACCCATTGTTAAGTATTCATTTATACACTCTGTATAAATGAAAATAAGGCTGGTCTTTAGCAAATCTTTTTTCTAGACTTAATAGTTGATTTATAGCTTTTGACCTTGATTGTCCTAATTCAGGGCCTTCTTTGGATTTAAAGGAGAGTTCTACTTCGTATGTTCCATCGCTTTTTCTTATGTGTGTTGTTTGAAAATTGTCTTCACATAGTATGTCCTCCATTTTTAGTGGTTTTGAAATATGGATTTCTTCTATTTCCCAGAACTTTCGTAATTCTTCATTTAAATTTTCTGTCGGTGATGTTATCGTGTGAAACGTTTTTGTATTGCTGTCTGATATGGTAAATCCAAATAAAATCCATCCTAACAAGGTTGATTACATTATTTTGTGCCAAAGTTGGTGTTTCTAAAAGTTTCGACTTTAAAAAATTAAATGCCCTAAGTTCTTTGTCATTAAAACAAAATTCAACATCCTTTTTCAGAAGATCGTAAAGAGGTTTTGCATGAATTGCAAAGTCTTTAATAAATTTACGAAAATAAGATGTTAATCCTTGAAACCCTTGAACCTCCTTAACTGTTTTAGGGATTGGATAGTTTTCTACAGCCAATAAATTTTCTTTATTAGGACGAATACCTTTACAATTTACAGTGTAACCTAAATAATTGATCTCTTGGTATAAAAATTTACATTTGTCAAACCTTAGTTGTAACGAATATTTACATAAAATGTGGACAACCTCTTTAAGTACCTCAAAATGTTCTTCAATTGTTTTTGTGGCTATCATAAAATCATCTAAAAAAATAAGGACTTTTCCTTCATCAATAAGACCTTTAAAGATTTTATTAATAAATCGTTGAAACACAGAAGGTGCATTTTTAAGCCCAAAAGGCATCTTGAGGTATTCAAATTGTCCAAAAGGTGTAACAAATGATGTATATTTTACACTATTCGGAGCAACAAATACATGATGAAAACCACTACGCAAATCTAAAGTAGTGAAATATTTTTTTTCACGTAATCTATCAAGCATATCTTCTATGTGTGGGAGTGGATAATTATCTCGGACCGTTAATTTATTAATTTCCCTATAATCCACACATAGACGTAATTCACCAGTTTTCTTTTTAACTAAGACAATAGGTGAAGCATATGCTGAATTGCTTTCACGGATTATCCCCTGCGCCAACAGATCATTAATAATTTTCTTTAGTTCAATTGTATGTGAATATGGTAATCGCCGAGGTTTTGAATAAACTACTTCATCTTTGATTAATTTTATATCCAGTTGAATATCATCATGAATGCTATTATTACAAGGAGTACCAGATATAGTCCAAGTATGCTGTATTATATCATAAATTTTCCTTTGAGTCATATAATTTAATTTTTCATTAATATTTAAAACAATTTTTTCTGAGTCATCATCAATTTGTATGTTTAATATATCAGAAAACGACAGAATGTCATCGTTATGATACATACCTTTATTATTTACATTATCCACTTGTTTAATATTATCTTCTAATTTTTCGATGTTTTTATTTTCATTATTATGTTCATTTATCTTGATGACTTGATCATTCTTCATCAAATACATATTATTATGTTTAATAAAGTCACGATGTTATATATTAGAGAGTCCTTTATTTTAAAATTCTTGTGTGATTGGTAAAAGATTTTCGTCGTGGCTATTTTCTCTCTTTATATATATAACATGGGTTGGAAGAATACGTCTTCCAAGTCTGTGTGGTTAATTCAGGTTTAATAAATAACAACACTGTATTTTTGTTTTAGAACTTTATTCACAAACACTTATTTTGTATACAATATAACGAACTTATTTTACTCTAAATTACTTTAAATCTACTTTCAATAACCGACCGAAAACCAAACTTAGAATTCGAGAATGTAGAATGTAAATGTAATTCTTCTAGAATTAATTTATTTAAACAAGATTCTACGTTGAAATTAATTAATAATCAAAGTTACGCGGTATTTTACTATGCGACTTTACTTGTTCAAATCCAAAATTATAACTCACTGATAATCGTAATTATTCTTCAATAAATACAATTATCAATTTTCCCTACTCCATTTAGTTTAACTGATAAAAAACAGTTCCTTATTTCAAAAGACTATTTTTACGTTACGTTAATTTAATATTTCGGCCTTGCCAATAGTAGGGAAGATTGGCGTAATCATTTTCTATTCTTATTGTCTTACTTCCTATTATGAAGACAGTAATTGTTTTTCTTTTATTTCTTGTCTTCAATATTGCATATTGCTCTATATTGTATTTAAATGCTTAGAGTTTAATTGCTTAACACTATGCATTTTTCCTATATGCATTTACCATATGTTATTGTTACACAGTTGTTATTTTTGTTTTTTGACACAATTGTCTTAACATAATATGTAATATTTGACTGACCGACTTATGAATGAATTATAAAATCAAATATCACCTTGTTCTGATTTATTTAACATACATAGTTATGTGTAACATGATTACTGTGATATACTTTTTGTTTTCCGTATAGCAGTTTACATTATTTTAAACATCTGGATTATTTTGCAATAATTTCGGTAACCTGATTTTTTAATTAGAATAGGAAATGATTTACCAATTGGCAAGCCAATTTAATTTTGTTTAGTAATTTATTTGAAATTTCTACTCATGAATATTTTTGCGTAAATTTTGATTTTACATTTTTATTGATTCATCTTATTTATTATCAAATTGTGTTACAATTTGATATTTTTTATACAACATTTCCTCCCCCCTCGAAAAAATGGTTTGTGGGGTTATAATATTTGTAATTTATTTATACATAATTTTCTTTTAAAATGTTTGGTTCGGTACGGTATTTTTTTTTTTTTAAATTTAATTTCGTTTTAATTTATTTTTATTTTATATAAATGTATGCTTATATTTTTATTTACTATAATTTTTTTATTATTATTTATTCATTATATTTTTTTTTTTACAATACTACTGACCAATTTATTTTGTAAGTTCATTAATTCCATTTATGCGTTTTGTACATTTTTTATTTTCTTACATAATATTTTATAATATTTTTTATATTACATTATCATATTGACAGTGAACTTCTAAATATTAAATTTCTTTTTGCTTTGTATGCGATTTTATCTTCTTTGTATGACTCTATATATTAGTTACATTAAGTTGTTAAATTAGACAATTATACGTTTTTATGTACATATATTTATTTATATGTAATTTTTTTTTTTTTATTTTTTTTATTTTTTTTTTTTTTATTTATTTATTTTTTTTTTTATATTTTTGTTTGAAATGTTTATTCTATATTGTTAATATTATAATGTATAGGTATATGTAAATATTTTATATATATTTTTCTTATCATTATATTATTACCTTATTTTTAATAACAATGTTCTTATGTTCATATGTTGCAGTTATACAGAGTTGTAATCTGATCTTGTCACAGATGTGCAAGAATACTTCGTTCTTTGATATTTTTTTTTTTTTTATGTATGTATGTATATTTGACTATTGTAATTATACTTTTATAATTGTTTTTCATTAATTGCATGTATGGAAGTATGTTAATTAATATACACATATATATTTTATAAGTATATGAATCGTAATTTTGACTTTCCTAGACTATTAGACTACCCATTAAACGTTTTTGATAAATAATGTTTTTATAATTGTGTACACTGTATATATGTCATTAGGTATGTATGTTTGTCATGTGTAATGGTCATGTATGTTTAGTTTATGTATTTATTTGTTTTTCTGTTTACATATCATAGATTTTCCCATAGTGGATATTAAGTCAAAAAAAAAAAAATTGTGGAGTTTTGAGTTTCAAAGTAACCGACGGTAATTTATATTAATTGTGGTACTATACGTGTTATGCGGTTTTATGAATTAAAATTCGATGCCATTTTTCCCAGGCTTTTTTGTGTTTGTTTATAATATTTTCCATTAAATTACTTGCTTATTTAAAAAGTAAAAAGTCAAAAAGTAAAAATCAATAGCCTAAAATTTCTTTAACCGATTATTATGAATAACCTTTAACTTCCTTCCGATTTTTATGGTCGTATTTACATCAGAGTTCACGCGTATTACTTCATATGGCCCCTTCCATATTGGTGACAATTTATGCTTTCTAGCATTATCACGTATGAGCACCCGATCACCAATGTGAAATTTTTCTATACGCATGTTTTTATCGTAATAATTTTTTGATTGATGTTTTTGAGCAATTAAATTTTGTTTAACATGTAAAACACACAACCTTTCTTACCAAGCGTTTATTTAAGAAGAAAGAATATTATAATTTATTACAATATTTGTACCTTATCGAAAACTAAATTGGTCTAAGTCTGATTGGTATAAACAGTAGTTATTCTATAGGTATAACTTTGTCAGTACAATATTACAATATTGCCAGACCCTTACAATCGGCCAACCTGTGCTATAATCGACCTCGATTATTAATATTATTTACTTTTATCCTAAATCAATTTTTCTTTTTATAAGATAATACATGTTCATTTATACCTTAATTATGTTATTGTACATTTCTTTTTTTTCTTAAATCAACTATTACATTTTATATGAAAATACAAGAGTAAATAGAATAGAAACTATCTCTTAAATATCACGAACGTAAGGTTTCATATTGATAGGTGCACAAACACCTTTGTAGGAAATCCTACTTAATTGAAACCCGTCAACATCTCCGATAACATACCTATCGTTTTCTAATACATCTTTAACTTCGTAAGGACCTCGGTATTTAGGCTGAAACTTTTTGTTTATACCCGGCAAAGTTACTACGTTTTTTATCATTATTAGATCACCTTTTTTATAAACCCGAGGCGGCTTATGTAACTTATCATAATAATTTTTATTATAGCTCTGACACATTTCGATTTTTTCCGAAGCTTTTTCTCTAATTTTATTTAAATCACATGTACCGTGCGTTAATACATTATCTTCTAAATATTCTTTTACCGTGTCGCATAATTTGCCTTTTTGATTTTTGCCAAATAGCAACATACTAGGCGTATAACCTGTTGATTTACATACCGTATTATTTAATGCATATTCAACCTTACTCAGATATTCACACCAGTTTCCCGTCGTGTTTTCGTTACAATTTTTACTGATCATTGGTGTCAACATCCGATTTATTCTTTCGACTTGGCCATTTGCTTGAGGACATTGCGTTGCTACTTTAATATGTTGTATATTATTACATTTCAAAAAGTCAGAGAACTGCTGTGAACAAAATCCAGTTCCTCGGTCAGAAATAATTTTGCTAGGACGACTGTATGTGTTAAAATAAGTTTCAAGACATTTAATGGTTTCTTTTGTACCAGTACTAGCAACCGCGTACAACTTAGTAAATTTGGTAAAACCATCTATGATCACCAATATGTGTTTTTTACTTGAACGTGTATTGGGTAAAGGACCGTAATGATCAATGTGTATGACTTCAAAAGGTGATTTTCCTTTTGGAATAGTATGCAATATTCCTTCAGGTCTCCCTCCCACTGGTGAAAAATGTATACACTTTAAACAACTTTGAATGTAGTCTTTTATTTTCTTTTTCATTTTCGGAAACCAATAAGTTGTTTTTAACATTTCATAACATTTTTCTAGGCCTAAGTGAGACAAAGATTCGTGATGTGTTTGAATGACATTACGTTCCATTTGGGCTGGGACATAAAAAAGAACTTGTCCATTTACTTTTTTATAGATTAATCCGTTTATCATCTCATAAAGTGGACTTTCCTTTTTCTCTAACTCACTGGCTATTTTTTGAATAACAGGATCACGGTGCTGGCAGGTGGCTAATGCGGACTCGAGTGAATCTTCTTCAACTAACAAAATGTTAGTACACCTGCTCAATGCGTCTACATGACCCATTTTAATACCAGGACGATGTTCAATTTGATAATCAAAGGACTGTAATTCAAGAGCCCATCGGGATATTCGCGGATTAAGGATCTTTTTATTTAAAGTTAGGGTTAATGATTTACAATCCGTAATAATTTTAAATGGTATACCGATTAGATAAACTTTAAAACGTCGCAAAGCATAGATAATAGACAATGTCTCGAGTTCATAGCTATGGTATTTTGACTCAATTTCGGTAGCTCTTTTCGAAAAAAAGAATATGGGATGAAATTTTCCGTCTTTTTGCTTTTGCATCAGAATGGCTCCAAAGCCTACGTTACTTGCATCACAATGAAGTTGTGTTTCACTTTTTGGATCATATATAGCAAGTACAGGAGATTGAGTTAACTTGTCTTTCAAAGTATTAAAAGATTGCAATTGCTCCGTACCCCATTGAAACAATGTATTCTTCTTTAAGAGATCGTAAAGAGGTTTAGCAATAATTGAAAATTTTTCAATAAATTTTCTGAAATATGAGCACAGACCAATAAAGCTTTGCAACTCTTTAACATTCTTAGGAATTTTAAATTGTTGAATAGCACGTACACTGTCTTCATTAGGACTTAATCCGTTCTTATCAACAATATACCCCAAAAACCGAACTTTTTCGAATAAGAATTTACATTTGTCAAAACGAAAATCTAAATTATTTTCATGTGCTATTTGCATTACGTCATCCAAAATTTGCAAGTGTTCCTCTAGAGTTTCAGTTGCAATAAGTAAATCATCTAGGTATGACAACAGTTTACCGTCTCTTAACAATTTTTTGAAAACTTGAGAAATGTATTTTTGGAAAATTGACGGTGCATTTTTAAGACCAAATGGCATTTTTAAATATTCGTACTGACCGAAAGGGGTGACGAAAGAAGTAAATTTAATTGATTCTTCAGCCATACGTACATGATGAAATCCGGTTTTCAAATCAAGTGTACTGAAATAACGTTTGTTTTTAAGTCTGTCTAGTAAATCTTCTATTAGTGGTAGAGGATAATTACATTTTACAGTTCTTTTATTTAATTCGCGAAAGTCGACACATAGTCTTAATTCTTTGTTTTTCTTTTGAACCAAGACTATGGGTGAAGCGTAAGGTGAATCACTTTCACGAATAACCCCTCGTTTAAGAAGATCTTCAATAATTGTTTTCAATTTTTCGGTATGTGCAAAAGGTAGACGTCGAGGTTGAAATTGAAATGGCTCATCCTTGCAAAGATGAATATGCATTTTAACTTTATCATTGTTTCGTATTACGTTGTTACTTCGTTTCTTGGTTAGGATTTCTTTCACTTTAATTTTACTTTCAATGGGTAAATTATTATTAATCTGGAAATCACTAATTTCATCAAAACAAATATCAATATTAAAAATTTCTAAATGATCAGAGCTATAACGGTGATCATCATAATACATACCTTCCATATGATTGTCCTTTATTATCTCACTGTTTCCATGATTAATATTCTTATTAGATTTCATATGAACTTGTTCAGTTTCTATTTTCTCTTGTATTTTCCCATTTTTACAATCATTTTTACTTAATTTTAGGCCGATCTTATTAATGAAATTTCTTCCTAAAATAAACGGATATTTCATAGAATTATTTTTAACTACAAAAATATTTAAAAGACATTTGTCATTTTCATAAAAAATCTTACAATCTACATCACCAATAATTTGCAATGGACTGTCATTAATACCACAAAATTTTTGTTTACAAGCTGAGTTTACATTGATTAAATATTTAGGAATATAATTCTCTTGCAGAAAACTAACAGGACTACCTGAATCTATTAAAGTTAACAATTTAATTCTACATGTAAAATCTAAGTTATTATAAATTTCACATTGTAAATATTTTTCAAATTGATTGTTTTTATAAACATTTAAATTGACATTATTGTCACTGACATTTGATGTTTTTTTACCACAGTGCTGATCAGCTGAATTTGATTTATTTTGATCTACTACATTTTTAACATGTAATACATTAGATCGTCTAGTACACAATTCGGACGAATGGTTTACATCACCACATATACGACAGCGATTATGATTTTCATGTAATTTTGGACAATATTTGCTTATGTGACCTTTTACATTACATTTAAAACATTTCACATTCGAATAACGTTGGTTTGGATGAAATCTTTTGTATTTTTCATCTTTGGATGTTGTTGCGTGCTGAATGTATGCTCCTTGTTTTATTTTTTCGTACATTTTGAAATAATCTTTTAATTCACATATATTTTTTGCATTATACAATATTAATTTATTAGTTTTATTGTCAGGTATTCCATCGATTATATATTGTATGACGTCATGCTCGTCGATTTCACCTAGACTAGCTATTTCTTGCATGCTTAATATAAACTGTTGGTAAGTTTCATTGAATTTTTTCTTTCTGGACCGTAATTCATCATATATTTCAGCCTTGCTAATTTTTTTATCGAACTCACTTAACAAACTTTGTTTCAAATCTTCCCATGTAGAAGAAGAGACTGTTCTTAAGAAAAGTTTGGCTGTGCCAGACATCAGTCGTTTAGCATATATGTATTTTGTTTTTTCATTCCAACCTAAATTTTCCGCTGCTTCTTCAAAATGTTGTACCCATTTTCTAATTGAATAATGGTCATCGCCGCTGAATTTGTTCAGAGATTCTTCAACGTCCTTAAAACTGAAGCACGTGTTATTTCTGTTGCTAACCTCACAAAAATTTTTGTTCAGCTCTGCCAGTTCACGTTGTAACTCAAGGATTCGTCGTTTTTTCTCTACTTCTTCCTCTAACTGTCTTAACTGATTATTTAAATCATTTAATTGAACATTATTACCTTGTACGTCTCCTTGTATCAATCCATCATCCTCTTGATTTTCGCTATCCGATTGGATTTCGTCAGGGAAAGCTTCTTCCAATTCTTCCGTCGACAAACTTGGTAAGACTTCAAATAATCTGGCTTTTAACGTTGTTTTATTTCCCAAAGTGCTTAGATTTAATTCCCTTAATTTGACCCTTAATTCATCATTGGTTGCTAATTCAATGAATCTTTGAGCACGTTGCTCCAACATATTTTTGTCGGCCATTTTCTAATTTACACTGTTTTTTTTTTTTTTTTTTTATTTATTTTTATTTTTTATTTTATTTTATTTTAAAAATATCCTTCACTTTAACTTTTATTACATAGTAATGTACATATAAAAAAATTTTTTTTTTTAAAATTGCTTCCACGCTTTACGGTTTACCCCACACCTGAATTGTAAACCACACAACCTTTCTTACCAAGCGTTTATTTAAGAAGAAAGAATATTATAATTTATTACAATATTTGTACCTTATCGAAAACTAAATTGGTCTAAGTCTGATTGGTATAAACAGTAGTTATTCTATAGGTATAACTTTGTCAGTACAATATTACAATATTGCCAGACCCTTACAAACAATTTCTCGTATTTTCTGCATTTTATACTTAACTTGATTACAATATTTGTCAAAATTATAGATTGGCTCTGGTGATTTATTTAACACAGATGGTAAAGGATTACTAATACCATATAATGCATGAATTGGTGTGAATTTACTTCCTGTATGAGGTGAATGATTATGCACTAACATTGCTTCTGCCAACCATTCATCCCATTCAGTTGGATTTTCACCAACAATTGTTCTGAGATATTCAACCAATGGACCATGAGTCCTTTCTAATGAACCGTTTGATTGTGGATGATATGCACTTGTCTGTAATTTTTTGATTTTTAGTAATTTGCATAGCTCTTTCATTGTTTCGCTTAAGAAATTTGCGCCTTGATCGGTTATTAATTTTTTCGGAATTATAGAATATTTTAAAATGATATTTTTATAAAATTTTTGTGCTACAGTAGTGGCTTCACAATCTTTTAATGGTACACAGTCTAAAAATTTGGTTAAGTCATCTTGAAATGTTAATGTGTATTTATTATTGTTTCGTGTTTCAGGTAATGGCCCTACAATGTCTAAATAAACTTTTTCAAAGGGTTGATCCGGAGTGTCTGTTATTACCATAGGCATTTTATTTTGCTTGCCTGCTTTATTTTTCTTACATTTTTCGCACTTTTTAATATATTTTTGTATGTCTTTCAACATATTTTTCCATTTATAAAATGGTCGTAGTCTTTTATAAGTCTTAAGTACTCCTAAATGTCCACCTAATGGGGTATCGTGATATTCATGTAATATTGTCTTAATGTCATTTTCATCTGTTAGTATTTTCGCACTGTCTTTGGTTTGAATATGTGAATCTTTAATTATTTCTGTTTCGTTATCTGTTTCATTATCGTTATCAGTGTTATCAACTGATTTTCCTCTGTCTTTTTCTACGTTTATTTGGTGTCTAGCCCTAGTGACTACATTACAATTAATTTTATGACTTGTTAAATTGTTTTTATTTTTATTTTCAATTCCCTTTTCACTTGAAGGTATTCGACTTAAAGCATCCGCATTCTGATTTAATTTCCCTGCCTTATATTCTATCTTTAAGTCATAATCTGCTAATTTAATCTGAAACCTAGCTAATCTTGTTGTTGTATCTTTTAATTTTAAAATTCCTACTAACGGTTTGTGATCTGTAAAAACCGTAAAATTTCTACCATATAAATAACATCTGAAATTTTTTACAGCCCAAACTATAGCCAACATTTCTCTTTCGATTGTAGAATATCGTCTTTCTGCATCATTTAGTGTTCTACTAGCATATGCAATTGGCTGTTCGTTGCCAAGTTCACCCTGTGATAAAACAGCTCCTAATGCTTCACCGCTAGCATCAGTTGTCAAAAAGAATGGCTTTTCATAGTCAGGATAAGTTAATAAAGGTGGATTTGTTAGAGCAAATTTTAATTTTTCAAATGCTTCTTCACATTTTTCATTCCACTGAAATTTCGTATCTTTCCTCAATAGTTTTGTAATTGACTCTGCTATTTTTGAAAAATTTGGTATAAACTTCCTATAATAATTCGCTAGACCTAAAAATGATTGCACTTGTTTGACTGTTTTTGGCCTAGGAAAATTTACTACACATTTAACCTTGTCTGGGTCTGGTTTAATTCCTTCCGCTGAACATTTATGGCCTAAATAAATTACTTCTTTTCTTAAAAAGTTGCACTTTTCTGGCTGTAATTTTAAATTATTTCCTCTTATTCGTTGAAAAACCTCAATCAATTTTTTATTGTGATCTTCCAGATTTCTACCGTATATCACAACATCATCTAAATAAACTAACACCTTCAGTCCGTTTTGTCCTGTCAAAATATTATTCATTAATCGTTGAAAAGTGGCTGGTGCCCCTGTTAAACCAAAAGGCATCCTTTTAAACTCGTAGTGTCCTTGATAAGTACTGAATGCTGTTTTTTCCCTATCTTTTTCATCAACCAACACTTGATGATATCCACTAGCCAAATCTAATGTTGTGAAATATCTAGAGTGGCCTAATTGATCTAATATTTCGTCAATTCTAGGTAAAGGATATACATCTTTTATTGTTATTTCATTCAGTTTCCTAAAATCTACCACAACTCTCCAACGTTTTTCTCCAGAAGGACCTGGTTTTTTAGGTACTACTAATAAAGGAGAATTGAATGGACTTTTACTTGGTGTGATTATATCATTATCTAACATTTCTTTCACTTGATTTTCAACTATTTCTTTTTGTACTTGAGGTAATCTGTACATTTTTTGATTAATAGGCCCCTTCCCTGGTTGTAAAGGAATTTGATGTGTTATTGCTTTTGTACAAGTTAATTTGTCACCTGGTAAATGAAAAATGTCATTAAAGGATTCACATATGGATTTTATACTTTCAGATTCTTCAGTATTCAGATATTCTGGAATTGATAAATTTTCTTGTAACAATTTTAATCTTTCATAATTATTTTGTTTGTCTTTGTCACATGAAAGTTTATGTATCGTTTTAAAATTATGTTTTGTACACTGTCTACTGTATAAGGTATTCGTTTCTATATTTTCAATTTTATTTTGTGTTTTATTTTCTTCATTGGAATAAAATTTGAGCAATTTATTAAATTTATAGTCTTTATTTTCAAATTCATATAATTCAAAGTCATTTAATGGATAAAATATTATTTTAAAATTTTTAATGTATACATCTTTTTCGTTACTATTTAAAATTGAAACAACCGTTTGATTTTTATGCGGTGTCGTTATTGCACCGGCGAGAAATACACCTGATTTTATTTCTTGTGATTCACATATCACATCATTATCGAAATTAACTCTAACTGTAATAATTTTTTCAGTACGCGCGGGTATTTTGTATTCTTCGTAAATTTTAACAATATTTACATTTTTTGTTATATTTTTAAAATCATTAACTTTTATCTTGTTTTTAACATTATTAACCTCTACCTTATTTATTTTATCAAATTTCTCAGATTTTTTATTTTTAATTTGTTCGCATGATTCAATTTCTGTAATTTCTGTCTTATTTCGATGTTTATAAAGATTCTTTTTATATTTTCGTTGCAATTCATCTCTCTTTAACATTTTTAATTCTTCACCTATTATTATTATATTTTGGCTTTCTTTATTTAATTTCTTACTTAATTCTTTAACAATTTTTTTATCTTTATTCAACATTTCTTTATTTAATTTAATATTATTTTTATCATATTCTATATTTTCTTTAATTTTATTTAAATTCTTTTTAATTTTTTCATACATTTGTCTCATTTTTTTAATATTTGTCATTTTATTTTCTTTACTTATTTTATTATTGTTCACATGAACGGATTCTTTTATTTGATTATTATTTTCGCGCTTATTTTTCTTTACATTTGGTTTTAGCGTTTTGATTTTTTGATTACTTTGATTTTGTCCATTAACATATGTTTCATATAGTGAAGCTAAGACAGGTATTTCATCATTTACCTGTACTTCCTTATTTCTCATATGAGACGAAATCTTAAAATGTGCATTTGAACCAGTTTTGCTGTCAGCAGAATTTTTTCGAGATAACATTCGATTATTAACAATTTTTTTATTATAATCCTGATTTGACAAAGCAAAGACAGTTGAATTAATTTTCGACTGTACTCTATCTACATCATTCTTATTTACAGAATGTTGAATTTCAGAAGAGCATATATTCTGTTTTAAACCAGCAACCCCTGTTTGCACAGTATTTGCGAGACACTGTGAGGATTGTGGTAACTTATTAATATGGCTTTCTTTCATATTCAACTTCTTAAATTTGTTAATTTTCGATGACTCTTTTTTAATCTGTGACGTCGTTACATCTTTTCGTTCAGATGAATCTTGTAATTCTATTACAAATTCTTCTTCACTAGTTTCCTTGCGAGGGAAACGTAACTGCTTATTTGGCCCATCAATTATACAATTTTCTGATAAAAAATCAAAACCTAATATACCATCTTCTTCGATATTGTTCATATCTTTTATAATTTGAAAATCGCATCTCTTTGGATTTTCAAGTTCAAGTTTAGCAGCACAAGTACCTATTGTTTCACCTTGTCCGCAAACCGTATTTATTTTCAATTTATTTTTTGTATTTATTTTTATATCATCTTTTAATATATTTTCCTTTAATAAACTTATCTCCGCGCCTGTATCTATTAATAATTCGGTTTTATCTTTTTTACTTATATCTACTGGTAATTTTACTACAAATTTTTCTAATTTTTTATTTAAATTTTGGGGCTGACACTCACTCTTTTCATTTTCTTTGGCTGGGTGACAGCCCTTTTTTAGTTTCCCTGATTTTTGTTTTGATTGTCCCACAATCTCTTTGCGTTACAATCTTTCATAATATGCCCTTGCCTTTGACAGAAATTACATTTTATTTCAACGGTTTTATTCCTATTCTCATTTTTACTATTATTACTTTGCACGTATTTTACCGATCTTGAATCATTTTTACTGTCTTGACACTGCTGTATTGCATGTCCATACATTTTGCAATTTATACAAAACGGTGTCGATTTTCTGATTCTACATTCATCAAATGTATGATTATTTTTACCGCAAAAATTACAAACTTTTATTTCGTATCTTTGATTATTATTTTGATGTTTAAAGTTAGAGAAATTTTTATTTCCATAACTGGAGTTATAATTGTTATTGTTGTTATTAAAACGTGGATTTGAATTTAGAAAATTTCGGTTATTATTATTGAAAGTTTTTTGATTTTGATAATGATTATTGGGTGGACTTTGCCCCCTTTGTACGTTAAATCTTGGATTATTATTGTTAAAACTAAAATTGTCATTATGATAATTACTATGTATTTGTTCGTTTTTGTGTGTTTGTGATAAATTAAATGTTCTTGTATTTTGTGTATTCTGTGATTTTTGTATATTTTGATATTCATTAAATGTGTTTGTGGATTGAATATCTGTTAATTCAATTCTTTCTAATTTATTTATAATTTCTTTTAAGTCTGTCTTGTCTTCATTAGCCGCTAGTAGTCTGTATGTAGGATTTATTAATCCTGTTCTAAACGAAAATGCAGCAATTTCCAGTAAATCTGCTTTTACTGCGGCGTTGTCATTTGTGTGACGTTCTTCCGCTTTCTTTTCACACGTATTTAAAAGTTTTTGTACCCGACTACCAAAATTTCTTACAGATTCACCTGGAAGCTGCCTAATCATTCTTAATTCATTTAATAGTATTAGGTAAGATTTGTCATTAACTAATGTGTTATGTAGAATAGATTTTATTGAGTCAAACGTTTCACAACATTTACCGTCTAAAAGTCTAGCTGCTCTACCTCTGAATTTCATTGGGAGCATTTGAAAAAATAATTCTTTATCTTCTTCTTTATCTAAACATCTATACATACTTTCATAACATTTTATAAAAGTATTTACTTCTGCACCTACATCTTCTGTATCTTCTGCATATAACATAGGAACATTATTTAACAATTGATTTACTAATTCTATGCCTGACATTTTAAAAATTTTATCTAACTCTGTAGTAAATTCTTCAGAACAACTAAAATTATTTCCTTCACTTTCTTTTTCTGAACCTTCTGTTGTACCTAATGATGTCCTAGGCTTATAAATTCGTGTGCCTGATCTTAGTTGAATAAAATGCAACAGTTGCTTTTCCTCTTCTCTTGTTAATGCTATACTTGGGTGAATAATTTTTCGTGACTTACCCGCTGCTGATGTTGATGCTGCTTGAGGAGGTGTATTTGTGTTGCTGGTATCCAGTGTGTTGTCTTCACTTGGTGATTGATGATTTAATGGTGCTGGATCGCTGCTTCCTTCAGATGTTTCACTTGCACTAAATACTGGACTGAGATTCTCAAATGTGAATGAATTGACTTTCTTCTCAAATCTCACTTTCCTTTTTTGATCTTTAAAAGGTGTTGAACTCGTTTGACTAGTCGACATACTATATACTTTAATTTTTTCAAAAATTTTTATTTTTAAAAATTTTAAATTATCACATTAAATTTTTATTAATACACGTATTTATCAGCATAAATAATTTTTTCACATTCAATAAATATTATTTGTGTCAAATTGAATTTTATTTCAAAAACTGATTTTAGTTTTAATTCTGAAATTAATTTCAAACTGTGCTGAATTTAATTAATTTATTTAAAATGTTACTGATTTTTATTAATTTTAACTGAATTATTTTCTGAATTATCTTGCTGAATTAATTTATAATTATTGTAATTAATTTGCTGAATCAATTTTACTATAATAATATCTCTTTTTTTTTTTTGAATTTATTATTTTTTTTTTTCACAAACACCTTATTTATTTTCGTTTTTACACAAAAGTTTAACGGCTGCGCTAAATTATAGCAGCAAAATTTTATTAGCACAAATTTGTTAGATTAAAACGGATAATGTTTTTATTAAAACGTTTACCGGCTGCGCCAAAAATATTACGCAGCAAACTTTTATTAGCACATATTTGTTAGATTAAAACGGAAGCGTTTATAATGTCTTTATTAAAACGTTTACCGGCTGCGCCAAATTAATGTTATATATTAGAGAGTCCTTTATTTTAAAATTCTTGTGTGATTGGTAAAAGATTTTCGTCGTGGCTATTTTCTCTCTTTATATATATAACATGGGTTGGAAGAATACGTCTTCCAAGTCTGTGTGGTTAATTCAGGTTTAATAAATAACAACACTGTATTTTTGTTTTAGAACTTTATTCACAAACACTTATTTTGTATACAATATAACGAACTTATTTTACTCTAAATTACTTTAAATCTACTTTCAATAACCGACCGAAAACCAAACTTAGAATTCGAGAATGTAGAATGTAAATGTAATTCTTCTAGAATTAATTTATTTAAACAAGATTCTACGTTGAAATTAATTAATAATCAAAGTTACGCGGTATTTTACTATGCGACTTTACTTGTTCAAATCCAAAATTATAACTCACTGATAATCGTAATTATTCTTCAATAAATACAATTATCAATTTTCCCTACTCCATTTAGTTTAACTGATAAAAAACAGTTCCTTATTTCAAAAGACTATTTTTACGTTACGTTAATTTAATATTTCGGCCTTGCCAATAGTAGGGAAGATTGGCGTAATCATTTTCTATTCTTATTGTCTTACTTCCTATTATGAAGACAGTAATTGTTTTTCTTTTATTTCTTGTCTTCAATATTGCATATTGCTCTATATTGTATTTAAATGCTTAGAGTTTAATTGCTTAACACTATGCATTTTTCCTGTATGCATTTACCATATGTTATTGTTACACAGTTGTTATTTTTGTTTTTGACACAATTGTCTTAACATAATATGTAATATTTGACTGACCGACTTATGAATGAATTATAAAATCAAATATCACCTTGTTCTGATTTATTTAACATACATAGTTATGTGTAACATGATTACTGTGATATACTTTTTGTTTTCCGTATAGCAGTTTACATTATTTTAAACATCTGGATTATTTTGCAATAATTTCGGTAACCTGATTTTTTAATTAGAATAGGAAATGATTTACCAATTGGCAAGCCAATTTAATTTTGTTTAGTAATTTATTTGAAATTTCTACTCATGAATATTTTTGCGTAAATTTTGATTTTACATTTTTATTGATTCATCTTATTTATTATCAAATTGTGTTACAATTTGATATTTTTTATACAACAACGACCTAAAATAGAACAATAATTCATTGAATTATTTGAAACAACAAAAAGCATCATTTTAACAAAATTATTTTCAAATTTAATTTTTGCTTTTACCTGACCTATAATATTTAAACGGCTATTATTTATACCACAAAATAAATACTTATCTTTATCAATATTTTGTATTACAAATTGTGGTATGTATTTTTCTTGTACAAAACTTATTGCGCTACCAGAATCCAGTAATGTTGATAAAGTATTTGTGCACATTATTTTATCATTATCGTTCAACAGCTGATATTCCAATTCGTAAATAAAATCATTATGCATGTGTAAAATTGTACTTTCTTTATCATAATCATCATTTACAACATTTTGAATATTCATAACTTTGTGTGGACATTCATTGGCTTTGTGATTTTCATTACCACAATTGAAACAACTACCTTTTTTTCGAAGTGGCTTAGGACAGTTAGAAATTTTATGACCGTATAAAAAACAATTGTGGCATTGAGGGCTTTTGTATTGTTGTTGACCTTGACTTTGAATTTTAATCTTTTCTGTGATATAATTTTTATTTAATGAATAAGCATGACCTTGACGAGATTTAAGAATTTCATATTTATGAATTAATGATTTTAGTTCACACAATGAATTTGCTTGATATAAAATTATTTTGTTGGATTCATTGTCTGGTATGCCACAGATAATGTAGTGAATTAAATCACATTCATCAATGTCTGCCAAAGCAGCTATTTCTTGCATCTCGAGAATGTATTTATGAAATGTTTCATCTCGTTGTTTTTTCCGAGATTGTAATTTTCTATGAATATCTGCTTTAGATATTTTTCTCTGAAACTCTTGAATCAGTTTTTCTTTGAGATCATGCCATGTGCTAACAGACACTGTGCGCAAAAAAAGTCGTGCAGTGCCACACATTATCCTTTTGCTATACACTAATTTTGCATTATCATCCCATTTTAAGGCGACAGCGTTCTCTTCAAAATTTTTTAACCACTTTTCAATACATAAATTATCATCACCAGAAAAGGTAGGTAATGAATTTTCAATGTCTTTGAAATTAAACATTTGAGAACTACCACTTGGTGTATTATCATCATTATTTAGTAGGGAGATTTGTTTTTTTAAATTTAAAATTTCTTTTTTTTTCTTTAAAATTTCTTGTAGGCGATTAAATTCTTCATTTAAATTATTTAACGTGATATAGGAATTATCTGAACTATTACCTGTAGCTCCGGAAGTACTAGAGCCGCCATTTTGTGATTCGTGAATGTCCACATGGTCCTCATGTTCTCGTTGACCAATTTCATCCTCTTCTTCAGCCTCAATAATCTCCTTAATCCTTTCGTAGTCATAATCCTTCCAAGCATCTTGGAGTCTTAAAATCAATGTTGATTTATTCCCATGAGTACTTAAATTCATTCTGCGTAATTTTAATTTTAACACGTTGACTGTACAGTGTTCAAAAAAATTTTTCGCTAGATCATTTTTTATTTGACTCATTTTAATTTTCATATATCATTTATTTTTTTACTCCAAAACTAATTAATACACATTTAATTATTTGGAATCAAATTTTAATAATAACTTAAAAAGATTTTTTTTTTGTTTTTTACATTTACTTTGGGCACACACCCCACACCTGATTTGTAAGATTCACTTCACAACAATAAAAAACAAAACTTCTTATTTCGAGGACCATTTATTTACGAATGAATTATAATATCATATTACTCGTCTTATTTTACATAAATTATATATATAATGTACATATACATAGTTTACTATAAAATATTTATAAATGATAAATTTTATAGATAATTATAAACATTATTGGAATTGCCAGATCTACTACACAAACAAAAATTATTTGTTCTTCTTCTTTAATATCACTGAATAACATTTCAGTCCATTTATAATACCCATCTGTATTGTTATTTTATTTGTGGTAATAGTATTAATAAAGGTACAACAAATTGAAAAGATATATCAACATTTAAATTGATGCATATTTTGATATTACTCGATGTTTACTACATGACAGCGAAACAAAATAAAACGGAGAGGAAAAAAAGAATATGACACGAAACAAAATGTGAAAAAAAAGAAGAAAATATCTTTGCGAAATTAAAAACCCGCGGGTACCGGGCTACCTGATATTCTCCTAACTTGACTTCATCCAGTAAACTGGAATTATTTGAAAGTGTTTCATAATTATTTATTGTGTAAAACCTACCATCGTTTACAAATTTTTTATGAATGCTTTTTTAAATGGGACCCAAAGGTGTACAAATATCAGTGCTTCACACTGATAGAGTCCCGTACTTGTGTTTTTTATGAATGTTTTTAAATGGCTGTTTATTTAATGTTACGTCATTCAGCATCGAGAAAATTAGAGAAATAAATTGCTAAATTTTGTAAGCAATAGAAATTTTAGAGAAAGGATTTGTTAAAAATAAAACAAAAATTATAAAATGTTATGCCCTGTTTTCTATTGATTTCTTTGTTTTTCTAAAGAATTTTTATGGCTATTAATATTGCTGTCGACTTTTCAATGTGTTGAAATTTTATTTTTCATTCGCACCTTTTAACAGCTATTGGAAATTATTGTAACTGTAAATCCAATTTTATATGGAACATTTTTCTCTTATTTCCTTACTCTATCACATATGTTAACCTTCTTCTATTCGGTATGATTATACTTTTTGTGGATCTTAACTACGCCATCTATCAAACATAAATAAACTTCAGAAATGTCAATAATTAAAAGGATTGAAAAGAATATAAATCCTTAATGATTTTATTATCTACGAATCATAAGCATTCGATTGGTATATATAAAGTGGTATTTCATTGTTACTTTTGGTCGTATGAACGAGTAGGTCGAAAAAGGATTTTTGCTTTTTAAAGGATATAGGTAATTGTATCCTTAAAACTCATACTCAAACTCATATATGTATTTGTTTTGATGCAAATAGACTTGTAAAACAAGATTCCAGAATCTACTGCTATTTTGAAAAATCTACTGCAATTCTATCAGACGTTTACTGTACTTTTTATTTTTTGGCGTCCGAACCAAAAGAATATAGATTAAAACATAAGAATGGGCACAGCATGGGAGTGAGTGCAGCCAAAATCCAAAACTAACACATATAAGCAACATAAAATTGCACCAATACTAATACAATGTTGGTGCAGGTCATTACATTTTGATAAAAGTAGACCGCGTATAGAAAAAGAGGTATATGAAAAAGGATAGCCGCGAAGCACAGAATAACCCGGAATTACTACATCGTTTTATTCTAGAATCTAGAGAGTTCTGAGAATTATTTTGTTTACAAAAATACAATTTCTCGGTGAGTTCCGAGAATTCTTAAGTGTTGTTGGGATAATGTGTTATAAACAAACATTATAATTTATCTAATCAATAATTTATTCTATTTTATAAATAGTGTCATGCAATCATTTTAATATCTGTTTAAAGTGAAAATGTTTGGATAGACTGTAATATATTTTTTTTAACGAAAAACTTCAAAAAGTTTTATTTAAAATATTATTGAATACAATTTTGAATTGTATGGAGGTTTTTGTGTTTACAATTTTTGAAGAAAAATATATTATTATCGTGTGTGATATGAATTTTAATCAATAATTATGAATATTTAGATATTGTGTGATAGTTTGTATCTAATGTCATGTGAAAATAATTTGAAAAAGATATTGTTATATTCATTTAAAAATCTTGTACGAAAAATCAAATTTTCACGTGTATGAAAACTTCGGGGAGTTCCAGGAACTTCAATTTTCGTATACGGATAGGTAAATTTTATATGATTTTAAAACTCCGGTGAGTTCCAGGAAAACGTGGTTGATGCAAATACAACAAACATGTGGTTATACATTTTTGAGTGATTGTTTTCTTCTCTTTTTTTCAAATGGGATATGTAGAACTATTACATTTTGGCATTCATAGTGCATTTTTTTTGTTTTTTAATGCTTTTATGTATTGTGTTTTTCTTAGAAAATATCAGCATCTCTTTTGGTTTTTTTAGTCTAATTTAAATTTCTCTTCTTGTACTTTAGTATCTATATTCTTTTACTCCGAACACTGATGCTGGCAGCTCAAGTGTCAAGTGTCAGTTTCAGTTTAGTTTTGTTTTGTGTAGTTTTTGGTTTTATTTTTAATTTGTTTAGGTTAAAAGCTAACAGCTAGTTCGATCATTTTTGTACTGTCGAATTGTAAATTTTTACAAGAATTTGTACGATTTGTGATGCGAAGTGTAAAGAATATGAATATTTTAATATAAAAAAAAATATATTACATATTTTTATTATTTTTATTTTATATTAATTAATATTAATATTTAATTTTTAAATATTTTAAAAAATATTAATTTACTTAAAAAAATTATTAAAAAGTACAAATAATGGTATTAACTAAATTGTTTGAATTTTTTTTTTTTTTTTTTTTTTTTTAATAGGAAAATTTCACATTTTTGGATAATCAGAAAAGTTGTTAAATTTAAATTTGCAAAAACTTTTTTAATTTTGCCAGCTAAAAAGTCGTTAAATTTGAATTTTCATACAATTTTTAAATTTTGACAACTAAAAAGTCGTGATATAAAGAATTTATTCACAATAATTCACTATAATGGTACTTATACCTAAAGTGTGTATGGCAATGCTTTTTGATTCGATCGATCAAGTTACATGATACCGAAATTAAATTCAATCGAAATGAAGCAGCTCCTTCGATCAACCGTCGTATCGAAAACGGTGATAACTCCCTATATGTACATGTAAAATACAAAAATTGTTTATTGACTATACAGTGCAAATTAAAACATTTGTAACCAAATTATGAATTCATTTACATTGAAAAATGAATTCATATTATTCTGAAATACACAACAATTACAATACAAACATTATTATGATTTTCAATTATTTTGTTTGTAATAATTTAAAACCAAGTATCTCGTTTTATTGTTGTTTATTATGAAGATTACAGTACAAATGTATTAATTGCAATTTAGCAAAGTGGTCATATGTATTTTATGCAGCACTGTATGTGTATTATTTTAAAATCACTTATATTTTTGGTGCCACTTATCAATTTTTGCCTGAACTGTTTTTTAAAAATTTTCAAATATAAATTGAAACAGAAATAAATATACAATGAATATTGAAAATTTCATACAAAAAATAGTAATTTTCATTTATTAATAAAATGTAAACTACGAAACATTTTTCATTGATTTTTTTTTGCAATCAGTTAGGAAAAGTTGAAATTTTATGTCTACATACTATATATCACAAAAATTACATAAATCATACATTTAATAGCAGATAAACTGTAACAAAGTCTAAGTACTTTTTTAGGAAACATGCTTTCACTCTTTTTCAATTTTCTAATGAACGGAGTCCTCTATCAAAAATCTGTCCGTTTAATGACCACAATTCCCTTCAACCAATGTGTGTTGAAAATTTCATTGAAATCGGTTGGATCGTTTTTGAGCTAGGAGGTCACCTTGAAACCCGATTTACCATTTCCCACACTTAATATAAAGTTCAGAACTAATTGTACATCATCATCTTAATATCAACGGTACCAACAGCATTGGATATTGAGATTTTATTCTCTCTAGTAAATGCAAATTTATCATTTTTTCGGAATTTACCACATGGATAAATTATTGCACTGCATTCACCTAGACTAGCTAGAGTGAATTCAGGCATACTTCTTCTTCTTGAAGCTTACAGTCCTTGATGGACCTTTGCTTCCACAACAACCTTCCTCCACTCTTCGCGATTTTGAGTTATTCTGTTCCAGTTTCTAATACCCATGTGGCCATTATCATTGGATTTCACGTTTTGGTGTATGTCACACCTTAACGACTGATCAAGGAACTCAGTTCGAATCTTTACTTTTCAAAGAACTTTCAAACGTCTTAGGTAACCATCGGATTCGGACTACAACCTATCATCCTCAATCCAACGGATCGGTAGAAAGGTTCCATAGACAACTAAAAGTGGCCATTCGAGCTTCTGCCAACCCCAAAAATTGGTACCATAATTTACCCTGGATACTTTTGGGACTTCGCTCGGCCCTTATTGAAGATGTAGGTTTCGCTCCTGCACATCTCCTCTATGGTCAGCCTCTACGTTTACCTGGCGAATTCATCGCATCAAATAGCTCACCAGACTTTCAATTAACAAACCCTGTGGCCAAAGAAATACAACAAACACTCACTAATTTACAGCCACATTCTTCGCGAACAAGAAAACAAAAAAGCATTTTTGTACCACAGGACATTCACACTTGTTCACATGTTTTCGTCAAAGATAATTTTTATAAAAGTAGTTTAAATACGCCATACACTGGTCCACATGAAGTTTTATCAAGACAGGACAAAGTTTTCAAAATATTAATGAATGGAAAGGAAGAGTTCATTAACATCGATAGATTAAAGCCCGCCTTTTTGCTAAGTCCAGATACTACCATTTCTTGTCCAGTCACATGATCAGAAACAAAACGTAAAGTAACATTTCAGTTGTAAATTTTGTTTTTAACGTACGCTTATTCTCATTTTTAAATTTATAAAATTTTTGCAAAATTTTTTTTCCCAAGGGGGAGTGATGTGGCGGTAATCGTTATCAGTATTTTTACTGCACTACGAAACTATACATAATATGGTTTCTAGTACATAACAATTACAAGTTTAATGCAATTCACTCAAACTAGCTCTATGCACATTAGAGGTAGTTGAGTTTCATACACACTGGTAACGATTACGCACACAGTACTCATACACTTAATATTATTTATTAATAAGTAGCAGGTAGCTTATTATTTACTATATAATAAACCCTATGTAATAATTAGTAGTTAGGTTGTCTAATATATAATTTTATATTTTAAGTCTTCTTGTTCTGACTGCGATAGAGTTCACACATTGTATTAATATTTTATAAAATAAAGTGTAGCATAAGTTAACCACGTGCATTTTTAATTAATTAACCACACAAACCCACAACCCATTTTCTGAAGATCTTCTACTGCATCTAACCACCTCTTCCTGAGCTTTCCCACTCTTCTTTTGCCTACCGGCGTGCTTCGAAATAATATTTTCGGTACCCTGTACTCAGGCATTCTTACTAAGTGTCTTAGTTACCTCAGTCTTTGTGCCTCAATTAACCTGATGACGTTTTCTTTGTTTAATTATTGATCCAGTTCGTCATTATATCTTAGCCGATATACCATTCTCCAATATTGGACCAAATATCCCTCTAAGAATTCTTCTTTCGTATACCGCTAATTGTTGAGTATCCCGAGTATTTAGTGTCCAGTTTTCACAACCGTAAGTGAGAACTGGCCTAACGATGGTTTTGTAGATTTTTATCTTCGATGCTCTGGTTAGAAGTTTTTTACTTAGTAGTTTTCTATGCATTCCCCATACTCTGCTGGCTGCAATAATACGGTCATTTGTTGCAATCGACATATTCTTTTCAGCGCTGAATATTACACCTAGGTATTTAAATTCAGTGACTTCTTCAAATTTGTAATTTGTATTCACCACTAGGTCCTGTTTTTCTCTTTTCCTGTTTGTGCGGACCAGATATTTGGTCTTACTCTCATTTATTTTAAGGCCAATTTTATCAGCTTTGTGTTGTAATTCAATGAATTTATTCTTCACCTCTGTACTTCTGGCCAAAATGATTATGTCGTCCGCATAAGCACAAATCTGAGTTGATTTGTTTATCAAGGTGCCTTTAGGATCAATTTCTTCAATTACAGAATGCAACATTAAATTAAATATCAACGTAGATAAAGCGTCTCCTTGTTTCACACCAGCATTTATTACGAAAGGTTCGGATTTTCTGTCACATACTAGCATTTTGGCTTCTGTATTTCTTAATGCATTAGGGTTAAATTTATTAACTTTCTGGGGAAACCAAGCTTCAGAAGTGTACCATCAATTCTATATCTTTTTATTTTGTCAAAAGCTTGTTTAAAATCTATAAATAAGCAGTGTACTTTAATTGAGTATTCTAAAAATTTTTCAAAGATTTGGCTCACAGTAAAGCAGTGGTCTGTTGTTGATCTGTTGCGTCTAAATCCACACTGATAGTCACCAAGTATTTCTTCTGCAATTTCATTCATTCTTTCGTATAAGACGTTGGAAAAGACTTTATATCCTGTACTTAGAAGTGAAATGTCTCTGTAGTTACCACAGTCGGCTATGTCGCCTTTCTTGTGCACGGGTACCATGAGGCTTACACCCCATAGCTCTGGCATTGTCTCGCTTTTCCATACCCTGAGAATAAAGTTATGGATTTTATTTTTCAGGCATTCACTTCCATATTTTAATAGTTCAGCTGTTACCATGTCTTCTCCGCCAGCTTTGCCATTTTTTAATTTCTTTAACGCTTTCAACGTCTCATTCTTATCTGGTAACTTGACGTAGTTTTCTGCAGTATATATCGTTTCGTTTTCTTCTGGTTCCTCACACTGATCGTTCAGAAATTCTTGGAAGCATTCCCTCCACCTTTTTAGGATCGTATCATCTTCAGTAATCAGATTACCATTTATATCTTTACAGACTTTCAGTACCGTTTTGTATTCTTTAGCCTGTCCTTTGATTTTTCGATAGAATTCTTTGGCATCTTTACGTAGACGAGATTCTTCTATTTTCTTAATTTCCGAATTTATAAATTCCCGTTTCTTTTTCCTAATTAATTTCTTTGCAGCCTTACGTTAATTTTTGTATTGTAACTCAAGTTGTCTGGTGTTTCTTTCAATCGTTCTGGCTCTAGCTAGTTTTTTACGTTCATTTGCTATTTTACATTCGCTTTCGTACCAGTCATTGAACTGTCGCTGTTTAATTCCGATAGTTTCCGTTGCGGCTCCTACAATTGCCTCCTGTACTCCGATCCAGCTACTGTTGATCGAACCATCACCATTTTCATTTTCCTGTTATATTATATTTTAGTCTAATTTTTGATGAAAGGCTGTTTTGCTATCTATATCTCCAATCAATTTTTCTGTCTCTCATTTAATCCTTTTGTCTGTAGTTTTTTTAATCTTAGCGATTCTTTGTCTGATTTTAGCTATGACTAGGAAATGGTCTGAATCACAGTTTGCTCGTCTGTAACTTCTGACGTCAATAATAGTCGAAGAGTGCCTTTTATCGACTAATACATGGTCTATTTGATTGAACCCCCTACCACCGGGCATTCTCCACGTGTACTTGTGTATATTTTTGTGCTTAAAAGAAACACTACTAATATACATTTGGTCTCGGCATGCGAAATCACACAGTCTTAGCCCGTTCTCATTGGTGGTATTAAGAAGAGAGTGTAGTCCAGCTACTTGTCCGACCATGTTTTCCTTTCCGGTTTTCGCATTGTAATCTCCGATTACAATTTTCATATCGTATCTATTCAGTTTACGCAGCACTATTGACAATTTGTTGTAAAATTCTTCTTTTTACATGTCATCATTGTCTTCGGTTGGAGCATAGACTGATACTGCTGAAATGTTATAGAATTTGCCTTTCAGTCTTAATACACATATTCTTTCATTGACTGCTTCGAATGAAATTATACTATTTCGTATGCTTCTATCCACAAAGAAGCCGGAGTAGAAGATGGAGTATCTCTTCTTGTTGATGACACCATTACCTTTCTGTAAGCATCATTAGTGTTAAAGGATATAACACTATTATCGCTTTAAAAAGTATATCAAAATTTGTATATACATATATTTGTGAATACCAATGCATACTTTAACTATTTCTACTTTTTTTATGTATGTAATTTGTTTTTACAGGTGCTTGCATGATAGCCATCCCAGCCTCAACAGAAACAAATGTTGAATATCACATCAAGATATTTTTCCAGTACGCAAAACAAAAGCAAGCATCCGATTTTACTATAAATTCAAAAAAGGAAAACAGAATTTGAGTTTATTTTATATATGTATTTGATTAATTGTTGTATTATTTTAATTATTTTGTTGCTATTTTAAATATGTTTTTAATTTATTGTTGTATTATTTTAATTAGTTTGTTGTTATTTTATATATATAATTTATTGTAAATATTATGCAAAATAATATATGTATGTATATATACTGTTTAAATTTCAACTTCTCTTTGGTTTCTACTTACCTTATTTAATAAATTTTACGGTAAAATTTTTTGAAATGACATTCACTATGAATTGATTGTTTTCATTCATTATGGTTCCACTTTTTGAATTCACAATACATTCCAAAAATGATATTTATTATGAATTAAGAAACTTCACTCATTATGATTCCAGTTTTTTCATTTAAAGTGTATTCCAAAAATAATATTCACTATGAATTAAGAAATTTCATTCACTATAATTCCATTTTTTTCATTCACAGTGTGTTCCTAAAGTAACATTCATTATGAATTGAATATTTTCACTCATTATGATTTTACTTTTTTGATTCACATTGCGCTCCAAAAATGATATTCATTATGAATTAAATAATTTCAATCATTATGATTCCACTTGCGGGATTCACTAGCAATTCATAACATGATTATCACGGTGATGTAAAAATGTTCATATAGAGGTAAATGTTTCGTGATAGTCTAATGAGACTCATATGAAGAAAAAGTGAGTTCACAATCATGTAGTGGCTCCATTGTGATTACATAATGAATTACGAATGTGCTTAATAGCTTAATTACATTTATCTATCAAAATTGACCACCTAAAGTTTAAAAAGAATATGTAAGTATCCTAAAATTTAACTTTTCATTTATGCTCTCACAAATGTTTACTTTACAATAACAACTACAACTGTATAACAATAAATACCTTATGAAATACAACAACAATAAAATAAGTATAAACAATTCTTAGAAAAACCCATATATCATCTTTTCCGAAAACACAGCAACAACATATAAACAATTCTATTTTATAAACAATTATTTTTTCATGAAATACAAGAACAACGTATAAACCAAAAGAATATAGATACTAACGTACAAGAAGAGACATTGAAATTAGACTAAAAAAACCAAAAGAGATGCTGATATTTTCTAAGAAAAACACAATACATAAAAGCAATAAAAAACAAAAAAAAATGCACTATGAATGCCAAAATGTAATAGTTCTACATAACCCATTTAAAAAAAAGAGAAGAAAACAATCACTCAAAAATGTATAACCACATGTTTGTTGTATTTGCATCAAAAACGTTTTCCTGGAACTCACCGGAGTTTTAAAATCATATAAAATTTACCTATCCGTATACGAAAATTGAAGTTCCTGGAACTCACCGAAGTTTTCACCCACGTGAAAATTTGATTTTTGTACATGATTTTTAAATGAATATTACTATAACTTTTTTTAATTATTTTCACATGACATTAGATGCAAACTATAACACAATATCTAAATATTCATAATTATTGATTAAAATTCATATCACACACGATAATAATATATTTTTCTTCAAAAATTGTAAACACAAAAACCTCCATACAATTCAAAATTGTATTCAATAATATTTTAAATAAAACTTTTTGAAGTTTTTCGTTAAAAAAAATATATTACAGTATATCCAAACATTTTCACTTTAAACAGATATTAAAATGATTGCATGACATTATTTATAAAATAGAATAAATTATTTAATTAGACAACTTATGATGTTTGTTTATAACACATTATCGCAACAACACTTAAGAATTCTCGGAACTCACCGAGAAGTTGTATTTTTGTAAACAAAATAATTCTCAGAACTCTCTAGATTCTAGAATAAAACAATGTAGTAATTGCGGTGCTTCGCGGCTATCCTTTTTCATATACCTTTTTTTCTATACGCGGTCTACTTTTTTCAAAATGTAATGACCTGCACCAACATTGTATTAGTATTGGTGCAATTTTATGTTGCTTATATGTGTTAGTTTTGGATTTTGGCTGCACTCACTCCCATACTGTTCCCATTCTTGTTTTAATCCATATTCTTTTGATATAAACAATCCTACCAAAATTCCTAGGCCGCCGCCGTTTGTCTGCGAACCAATTATTACGTCATCAGGAATGCGTTCCAAAACTATAGTATAGTCATGGTTATGGTGTAGTAAAGTTTAGCCGTGGTTATGTTTCTGACAACTTAAGTTATGTTGTGTTTAAGTAGTTTTTGAACGCATTGTAGTAACCACAGTGTTTAAAATTATCAGCTGTCAAAAACATTCGTATAAAAAATAACTTGTAATTAAAATCTAATAATGGAAACTAAGAAAAAATTGTCTATTTGTATATCTTCGTTTCAGTATTTGCAGTCGATGCAAAGTATTTTCAATGAGGTAATTGATTATATTCTATGTATATTGTGATTTTTTATTTTGTCTTAAAAAATTAAATGAAAGTGTATCGTTTTAGATCATAAATATAGCCGAATCTGGCTCGGACTCGAGCAGTAATTCAGATTTAGAAGATAAGGAAATTGTAGAAGAAGTAATTGTGTCGAAAGTTAAATTTGAAGCAAATAGAATAAACAATTTTATTGAAAAATTTTGTATGTAATCACAGTGACATAGAATTTCAGTCACACTTTAGATTGACAAAACAAGCATTTGAATTCTTATTGAGTAAAATAAAACGAAAAATTGATACAACCGATAAAAGACGACCAATAATCGACATTAGAAAGCAGCTACTTGCTGTCATTTGGATTTTAGCTAATCCTAAATGTTATAGGTGAGAATAAATCCATATTTTCAAATAAAGTTATACAATAAAATTTCAAACATACATATGTATGTTTATTTATAGATCTGTGGGTGAATGATTTGACTTAGCAAAATCAACATTATCATACGCATTTTTTAGAATAATAAATGCTATTAACAAACTTGCCATAGAATTCATAAAAAGGCCAACAGAGAGTGAAATGATTGTTTCTAAATCACAATTTGAACTTATTTCTGGAATTAAAAACTGTATTGGAGCAATACAGTTACGGCATTACGACATTACGGCACATACATTGCCGTAAAAGCACCTAAAGATCAAGCCCATTGCTACACAAATAGAAAAAAGTTTCATTCAATTACTTTGCAGGCAATTTGCGATCATGAAATGAGATTTCTCGATTGTTCTGTAGGATATCCTAGTTCAGTTCATGACGCCAGAATATTTCAGAACTCTGCAATATACAACAGAGCTGAAATTTCTACTGACGTCATGTTTCCACAAAATTCTGTAATTTTAGGCGATAAAGCTTATCCGGCGCATTCCACCTTACATTGCTAATGGACGTCTTACACAAATTCAGAAAAAATTCAATGCTAAACATAGCTCAGCTCGACAAATAATTGAAAGAAGTTTTGCTCTTCTCTTTGGACGATGGAGACGACTTAAAAAAATTGAAATGAACAGAATAGACGGATATCCTGCTGCTGTTTTGGCTTGTTGTACCTTACACAATATATGTTTATTATTCCCAGAAGAATTAACCGAAATAATATGAATAATATTAACGAAACAGAAAATAATAATACGACAGGAGAAGCACTTCGTGATTTAATGGCTAGAAGCATTGAATAACAAAATATACAACTTTTTTCAAATTTTTTAATTTATTTACACAAAACTAAAATTATACATAAGATAATAAGAAAAATTTAAAAGTAAAATTAAATATAAGATATAAAATTAATAAATACATCTAAGAAATAAGGGAAATATAAAAGTAAAATAAAATATAAGATATAAAATTAAATATAAAAAAGTAAAAAGAAAATTATAATTTTTCAATAATTTTTGCCATAGTTTCTTTAAAAATGGCATTTCCATCCGATGGCGATTATGGATATGCTACAGGAAGAGGTATCGTTATTGGTTGGCTCGATGACGATTCCGCATACAAATGGGGGTGATATCATGGTCCCGTCCAAATATTTCGTCGAAAGACTCCATGTATCTGAACTTCGCTGGAGCAGCTCCTGTACTGTTGTTAATATCTTTTGCTCTTTTATACGCCTTTTTCATATTATTCATTTTATTTTTTATTTGTATGTGCGTTTTGTTAATTCCTTGTGATTCCATTTCCATTTCAATTGTTTTCCACACATTATCATTTTTCACAAATGTTTTTTTACTTTAAAAATATATAGTAAACAATTTATGTCGTCATCGGACCAATTTTCTCTAAAAGATGGTGTTGACATTAATTGTACTGAACCTGAAATGAGATTTGAAAAAATTAAAATACATAAAATTTTTATTTTGTGCATTGATGAAAAGATAAGACTCACTTTTATTTATTCTTTTATTAAATAATTGTAGCTATCTTCAAAAACGTATCGTTAGTTTGTAGCGATGCGGCATCACTACAGTATTATGACGTTTTACACATACTGATGCGATGTTATTACAATTACGATGCTGATGACAATTCTTGGTGTTTTTGAATGATTTTTGTCGGTTATCTGATTTTAAATGTTAGTGAAAAAATTTTAATTAAATTCAAATATAATGAGCGTGTACGAAATCATTGGAAAATCGGCTAAATTACTTCCAATAAAATATTTATTTAGGAGCAACACCAAAAGAATATGGATTAAAACAAGAATGGGAACAGTATGGGAGTGAGTGCAGCCAAAATCCAAAACGAACACATATAAGCAACATAAAATTGCACCAATACTAATACAATGTTGGTGCAGGTCATTACATTTTGAAAAAAGTAGACCGCGTATAGAAAAAAAGGTATATGAAAAAGGATAGCCGCGAAGCACCGCAATTACTACATTGTTTTATTCTAGAATCTAGAGAGTTCTGAGAATTATTTTGTTTACAAAAATACAATTTCTCGGTGAGTTCTGAGAATTCTTATGTGTTGTTGCGATAATGTGTTATAAACAAACATCATAAGTTGTCTAATTAAAAAATTTATTCTATTTTATAAATAATGTCATGCAATTATTTTAATATCTGTTTAAAGTGAAAATGTTTGGTTATACTGTAATATTTTTTTTTTGACGAATCAAAAAGTTTTAATTAAAATATTATTGAATAAAATTTTGAATTGTATGGAGGTTTTGGTGTTTACAATTTTTGAAGAAAAATATATTATTATCGTGTGTGATATGAATTTTAATCAATAATTATGAATATTTAGATATTGTGTTATAGTTTGCATCTAATGTCATGTGAAAATAATTAAAAAAAGTTATAGTAATATTCACTTAAAAATCATGTACAAAAATCAAATTTTCACGTGGGTGAAAACTTCGGTGAGTTCCAGGAACTTCAATTTTCGTATACGGATAGGTAAATTTTATATGATTTTAAAACTCCGGTGAGTTCCAGGAAAACGTGGTTAATACAAATACAACAAACATGTGGTTATATATTTTTGAGTGATTGTTTTCTTCTCTTCTTTTCAAATGGGATATGTAGAACTATTACATTTTGGCATTCATAGTGCATTTTTTTTGTTTTTTAATGCTTTTATGTATTGTGTTTTTCTTAGAAAATATCAGCATCTCTTTTGGTTTTTTTAGTCTAATTTAAATGTCTCTTCTTGTACGTTAGTATCTATATTCTTTTGGCAACACTTTGCTTTGCGGAATGGCTTAATTGTTGACAGTTTCATTTTCACTTTGTCTATACATTTTTACGTTTTAAATTTCCATATGATTTTGAAAACTCAAAAATTCAAATTTCTAATTTTTTTAATAATCGTTAAAAAGTCAAGAATTTTCATTTACAGATATCACGAAATATATGTAAAAATCAAATTATAAATAAAAACCATGTATTACACTTTATATTTAATAATTTCATACAAAAGCAATGAATTTACCAACTTAGCCGCATGTAGCATAATCGAAGAGTATGCTAAATTCTACTTTACCGATTTTTTTAAAACAATTTAGGCAGATCTAGCCGAATTTAGCTACATTTCGCACACGCACAATTAATAATTTAATTAAAATATAAAATATTTACATAAATAAAATTATTACGTACATAAGTACGTACAAACATAGAAATTTTTAAATAAAATAAAATTTTTAATTGATGCAACTAATGATGTATTTTTGAACAGTTTACGACGGCGACTCCACATCAACAATGCAACAATGCGTTTTTAAAGATAGTCTGTAGAAATCTTTTCAAAATTCACAAAATTTAAAATTTAAATTATTTCCGATTCTTACCATCGTCCATTTGTACATAAATTTCATTCCGTCCATTAGAATTTGGTGGTGGTATTTTTGAAATAATACACTTCAACAAAAAATTGAATAAATAAATAAATTTTGTTAAACAAGAAATAATTTTACTTACTAATAATTACCGGTCTCTTCGCTATAACCAAACAAAATAAAATAAACAAAAACTATCAACTGTCTGATAGCTGATTAATTATCGCTAACCATGCTCGAGAGTGTAGTACGTTTTTAACTACAAATAGTTAAAAATTAACCATACCACGACGTTTCTGAACGCCTAAAAGTTATGTTGGTAGTTATGTTTCTCTTTACCACAGACTTTTTGAACGACAAAAAGTTACCATAGTTAACTATAGTTATAGTTAACTATAGTAACGTTTTGGAACTCACTCCAGGTCAATGACTTCAGAGTTCATTGAACCCATGGCTCTGGATCCTTCTACTGGTCCAGAAGCATCATATTTATACTATGTACTAACTTATTATTTTAATTATTTTTAAAAAAAAGATATTCTAAAAAATATTATGTATATTTTATTGTAAAACAATTTATAATTGGACTGGAAAAACTTTTTTGACAGTTAAAAAAAATCGTCATCGTTATCTTTAAGAATAGGATACAAGTGAGCAAATAATGCTGTAATACTATATATGAGCACAGGTTTATCAAGCCAGTTTAAAGTTTTTGTATTTTTTAAAAAATTCAAATAGAATATACTATTTTGTTTGTTTGTTTTTTTTTTTTTACTTTATTTTGTGTTATATTTTCAAAATTTGTTATAAAACTTACTTAAGACTATGCACTTATAGAGAACATGTAAAAGTTTACGTTAATGTCTTTTTTTTTTTTTTTTTGTTTTTTGTCTCCAGCTTGAAATTAGCCCATTGTATCCATCTCTTTGTAGATCTACATGACGTTACTTATCCATTTAGCTAGTAGAATAACATACTTCATGTAGTCAAGATTTGAAAGATTCTTCGGATATCTACCATCAGTAGCTATCCTTCTCCATCTTTCTAAGGCAACACACTCATCTAGTATGTGTGTTGATGTTTCTTCTTCTTCGAGGCATAGCCTACAATCCAGGTTATCAACGCTGATCTCTAGTTTTTGTATGTGAACTTTAAACGCGTAATGTCCAGTTAAAAGTCCAATTACACGTCTTATAGTATTTCTATCACAATTAAGTATTAGATCTGCTATAGCTCTGTTCGGTTCTTTAATGAGCCGTCCAGAGCGCTTAATCCTTCCATTAGAAATCCAGTGCTTCCTATGTTGGTACGTTATTGTCTTAACTAATTTTATTTTTTTCAGTCTATTTCCTAAGTGTGTTTTATTTAAATTTCTTATTTTAACAATCTAGTGCTAAAATAATTTCTTAACTTCTAATGCTAACTCTATGTTTGAAGAAAAATTTGAATGATAATTTAAAAAGCCCTCACATAAGTAAACATTATTTCCATTTACATTTTGAAAAATTGTTTCTAATTTTATGATTTTATTTTTAGATTCACAACTGAGTTTTTGTAAACCTCCTTCTGAAGCATGATCAACCCAAGTAAAAGTAGAATCACTTGAAATCTGATTTTTCAGATTCAATTTTTTAATTATGAATGCAGCTATATACTCCACAGCATCTTCTTCAATGTCGTAAATTTCAACGTTTTCAATTTCAATTGAATCATTCAAATTGAAACCATTAGTGGAACTTGATAATGTTTCTGTTTCATTTGCTGGAGTAATTGACTTGATAATGTTTCTGTTTCATTTGCTGGAGTAATTGTTGTAATACGTCGTAGTAAATGTCTTGTTACATGTAGATCTTCAAAATTTTCTTCACTAATCTCTACATTACTTGAAGAGCTCACTTGTTGTGAACTGTCTGATCTTCCTAAAATTAATGTAATAGAGTACATACAATAAAACTAACAAATTTAAATGTTAATACAATATAACATATTAAATTTTAAATGTTATTTGTTAGTGTTTTAGTCCATTTGAAAAACTTAACAAACAATATTTAAAATTAAAAAAATACGTTTCAATAAGACAGCACGAAATATAAGGACAACAGAAATTAATAAAATTATAAGTAATATAATTTACCTAACAAACACAATCTTTACCTATACTTGAATTCTAATGAACTAGGATGGTCGTGAATACCACTTTTATATCGGAATCTTTCCAAGTCAACCTGGTTCAGTCTTCTCGTTATTATATACTTTATGTCATAAATACTATTTAATTGTAAAAATAGTTCTTGTAAAGATGAATTATTGAGTAAAATGGCGTTTTGAAATGGCAATAAAGATTTGTGTGGCTGAACACGTAGTTTTTCAACTACGTTGTTTGTACTTAAAATTATATGTTCGTGTTCACCCAGAGCTTGACTATACGCTTTTACTTGCTCCCTAGAATCTTTGCATAATGAAGACGAATTAAATAAATCAAGCCAGTCATTGGTTGATTTAATACAGGGTTTCTTAAACATTTTACATTCACGACCCCATTTATGATTGCGAGTTTCCTGGTGACCCCATATAAATATAAAAAAAAGATAAATAAATACTATTGATGATTTATTTATTACGTAACAATATACATACATATAATATACATATGAAAATATACATATAGTATATTTTAGAATTCTTTTAGAAACGTACAAAAATCTAAAATTAAACATTTCACAAAAGTATTGTATTTATTATAGTTTCAAAAATTATATGCTCTATTTTTTATCAAAATTGCATTTTTTGCAGTAACATAAATAAAAGGGAATTCTAACCGTCTTAGTTCGCTCGAATATATTCGAAAGCAGTCGTTGAGTGGTAAGTATTTAATTAAAATGAAAGGAAAAAATTTAATTAGATGGATGTGCCTGTTTTTTATTGCATAACAAATTAAATCTTAGTGAAATGTTTGACACTGCTGGACGTAAGACCTCTTCAACATTTTTTAGCGATGAACGATATTGGGATATAATATGTGTTAAAGCTGAGCAAGTTACTTCACATAATATGTGGTGTTGAATGGGAGAAGAACATTTAACGCCATATCTGCGATTGTGGGAAATTCAGTCCTAGTTCCGATCCAGAATTCAGTCAAGGGCTTGTTTGGAAATTGTAGTTTTAAGTTTGAGTAACTTGAAAGCTCAGCAAATTCCTCTTGAGCTTTAAGTGGCAGGTGATCAATCTCATTTAGTGGCAGGTGACATTTTAAGTTAGCATTTGATGACGACATAACATTAACTATACGCTGTACATATGATTGTGATTATAAAAAGCGAACATTGAACATTTCATGTTATGAATATCTTGAATTTGAAACTGAAAGAATTCTTAGTAATGGAGAACTAGAAATAATACGCTTACAAGACCCTAATTACAAAACTGATGTCGAAATGATAAATGTTAAAAATATGAAATAAGTTTATACTGTTGCAAAATTGCTAACAGATGGCGCCACCCCGTCTGTAACGTTTTTCAAGATTATTGAACGAATCCATCGTGTGCGATCGATTAAACAAATTTTCGAATATCGATTCGCACACCATGATCTTGAGTGATCTTGAAAAACGTGGGTGGTCGGCCATCATTTTTTCCTTCTTCGCAAGGTAGACCTTGACCGAGTAAGACGTGTTTTTTTTGAGTAGTTTGTGCGGTGCGGTTTTTTTTTCCAAGAAAAATAAAAATTTAAAAATTTTTAAACTTAAAATTCAATTCGGGACGAACAAGAAAAATAAACAAATTAAATTTTAAAATTTAATTCTTGAAATTTCGCGCGGTGTAATTTGACTTATTTCGTAAAAAAAAAAATAAAAACAATAAAAGACAATAGTGAAGTGTGTTAAAGGGCGCCCATAAAAAAAAAAATAAAATAAATAAAGATAAAATAAAAAGGACAAACAAAAAGGACCAAAAAAAAAAAAAGGGTAAGTTGAAGAAAACAGTGAAAAATAAAAAAATAAAAAAAAAAGTAAACGTGTTAAGTGCATTTTTTTTCTTGAACACCCCTTGTACAGGTGTTCAAACAAAATCAAATCATAAAAAAAAAAAAAACCTCTCGGGAACCATAATCGCGTGCATTTGTCCATTTCAGCTTTACGCTAATAAATCCGCGATTAATTTTTTTTATTTTCGTGAAATTTACAAGTGCCGGTAATTTGTATCCACGTTTATTTCAGGAACGTACCCCTATATAAAAACAAAACACTTGTAAATTTTCTAACATTTGGTGTCAGGTGTGGGGTACGTTCTGTTTTAGTGATATAACAAGTTCACGCGAAGTGAAAATTTTCACGCGAAATATCACGGTTTCACGCCTGTCGTTTCAAGTTTTGTTTTTGCCCCTTATTCTAATTTTTATTTTTTTCCTTCGAAATGGACGTTATAAATATTTCGCATGGTCAGGCCTCGCCTTTGTCTCCCCCGTTAACTGCCCCTTTCTTGCAGGTAACCGAGCACGCCGATTTGCATGACCAGCTTGTGAAATTATCGGGTCAAATGAGTGTTCAAAACCGAATGTTCGCGGAGTTGTGCAACACCATGAAGTCATTCGTAGAGTCCTACGTAGCATTTAGCGAGCAACCCTGTCCTTCAGCGGAGCACTTGGTGCCACCGCCTCTCGAATATGCTTCCGTAAGTGATGTTCACGAACAAGAACACGGCCATTTTTCGAATTCAATAGAACTGTTTGATTTTCCGGCGCCTTCTGCACCATTTAATCAGCCCCTAGTGCTTGATTGTGCCGCGCCCACGGCCATCAACGACGCCCCTGTTCACGCTGAAGAAGCCGTGATCAACGCGCCCCCTAAATTTTCAAACTCGTCCACTCCACAGTTTCCCGCACATCCACCGACCGCTGATAGATATAAATTTTCCGGTTCACCCTCGTCGTCTTGCACTCCTATCAGTGACAACGCTGCGCCCGCCGTTTCCACGCCGCGAATTAAAACTCCGCTAAAGCTTCCTGCGGATAAAAACAAAGACCGGAAGATCGGGATGATAAAATTTCTCGATCGTAAAAAAGGTTACGGCTTTATTAAGTGGCGAGATAATGGACAAGAAGTGTTCGTACTTCGTGGCGACTTCCGTAAGTCCAATGGTGAACGACGAGCTTTACGGAGTGGCGACGTCGTTTCATTTTTTATTGTCGCCACGGATCGTACGCCCCGAGCTCTAAAGGTATGGCGCGAACCCAAGCTTCTACGGAAAAGGCCGCCAAGGACAGCGCCTCCTCATTCGCGCCCAGGATGTCCAACTGCCTCTAGTCCACCGGAACCGTTTGCCTTGTCGTCCCATCAAAGATCATCACGGACAGCGCCTCCTCATCCGCGCCCAGGATGTCCGCCTGCCTCTTGCCCACCGAAGTCCTCCGCCGCGTCTACACGTAATATGCTATCGCGTGCAGCGCCTTCAGCGCCATATCACGCACGTGTCGCGTATACTAAGGACTGTCAGCGAAATACTTCCACTACTGGAGCGGCTTTAGTGAAGCCCTCTGCTCCAAAGGCTCTTCCCAAACATGTTGCCTGCAAACTTAGTTTGCTGAGTGCCTCTTTTATGCACACCACCTCATAATCGAACTGACGTCCACTGACCCCATTAGGCAGGAGTCAGTGGAAGTATCAGGCCCACTTGTCATCCTAATTACTGTCGTAACTGCCAGACCCTATCTTCTGGTTCAGTTAACGACACCCTGTGTGGGATGATAATCCACAAAGGAGCCACGCGAACTGTTAACACCCCTAAGTTCTGCTTGACGGCTCTTACGGTGAAAGTCTACCTTCGTCTACCTGCATTGACAGTGTCTCTTGAAAACAACGCCTGTCAAAGTAAAGGCTGTAGTTCAAATTTCGGCCGGGAATTTTCTCCTTGTTTATCCCGCCCATGTAGCCGAAATATTTGAACTTTGCAAACTGGGGATGAAGTGTTGAAGACAATCACTGCATTCTAGACTTGGTTCTAAATTGTCGCATTCGTTTTTTTTTTTATTGTGTCCTCGCAAAAGCTTGATTTCTTTAATTAAGTGGCAATGACACCCTTTGTACCGCTCTGGCCACTGATGAAGTCGTTTGCCACTCAGCCATTTGCTTCCCTTTCTAAGCAACTGAGTGTGCTGTCGACATTGAACCAGAGTTTCCAATGGTAGGGTGTTAACCACGACCAATAATTTGACATAGGTCACTTATTATTTCGTGCCGGACATTGTCCCCTTTTAGGCCGAAATAAACCAATTGATCAATGTCATCAAGCTCAGGCAATAATGTTCGGCTTGCCTAAAGAACCGGAATAACTTTTCCAGTCTAGTAACGCAGACCTTTTATTCCCCCAGGAAGCCCCTTTGAAACGGTTGTTTACAGAGTGTCAGTCCGCCTTTTCCCTGTCCGAGAATGACTGGGACGGACCTTATGCATTTCGGATGTCGCGCATCCACATAATGACTCTCTCCGTAAGACTGTCGTCCGTCACGATCATTTGGCTCTTATCCTTCTCTATCGCACTAACCTAACACCCTTTCTGTGTCCCTCTCCCCTTGTTCCGCTGTTGCATTAAGCTCGGTTGGAACTTCAAGATTATCGAACGAATCCATCGTGTGCGATCGATTAAACAAATTTTCGAATATCGATTCGCACACCATGATCTTGAGTGATCTTGAAAAACGTGGGTGGTCGGCCATCATTTTTTCCTTCTTCGCAAGGTAGACCTTGACCGAGTAAGACGTGTTTTTTTTGAATAGTTTGTGCGGTGCGGTTTTTTTTTTCCAAGAAAAATAAAAATTTAAAAATTTTTAAACTTAAAATTCAATTCGGGACGAAAAAGAAAAATAAACAAATTAAATTTTAAAATTTAATTCTTGAAATTTCGCGCGGTGTAATTTGACTTATTTCGTAAAAAAAAAAATAAAAACAATAAAAGACAATAGTGAAGTGTGTTAAAGGGCGCCCATAAAAAAAAAAATAAAATAAATAAAGATAAAATAAAAAGGACAAACAAAAAGGACGAAGAATTAAAAAGGACCAAAAAAAAAAAAAGGGTAAGTTGAAGAAAACAGTGAAAAAAAAAAAAAAAAAAAAAAAGTAAACGTGTTAAGTGCATTTTTTTTCTTGAACACCCCTTGTACAGGTGTTCAAACAAAATCAAATCATAAAAAAAAAAAAAAAAACCTCTCGGGAACCATAACCGCGTGCATTTGTCCATTTCAGCTTTACGCTAATAAATCCGCGATTAATTTTTTTTATTTTCGTGAAATTTACAAGTGCCGGTAATTTGTATCCACGTTTATTTCAGGAACGTACCCCTATATAAAAACAAAACACTTGTAAATTTTCTAACAATACAATGAATATATCATAAATAATCAAACAATATTCTTTCTAATTTCATTCTTAATTTAAATTTAAAAGTAGACAGACTAAAAAATAAAAAATAAAAAATTAATAAATTAATCAGAATAATTGAAGAGTTCTTATTTGAGTTTAAAAATGTAATTCAAGAACATGAAATAGAATTATTGGGGTATTTAGAATTTTTACAACCATATGCGAATATTGAAAGAGTTATTTTTATACATGGAGTTTACTATGTTGATTGTCCGTGGTCTAAAAATAACGCAACATCAGGACCTGATACTTGCGGTTGTTGGAACGTTCCGATAATGATACAAAAAGCTAAAAAAATTGTTCAATTTATATTATAGAATAAGAAGAATGTAATTAATAAATAAATAATAAAAAGTACATTTCTTAAAACTAAATACGTGTTTTATTTCAATATTTATATAACATAAAGTTTTTTATAATTATTGATTTTTATCAATCTATGAATTGTGTTCATTAGAAAATCCTAACCATTTAACAAGAACTTGATCTTTTTTCTTCTTTAAAACTTTTCAATTAAATAAATATGTTATTGGACTTGTATTATTAATAGATACAATTTTAAAAATTTCTGTAGTCTAATTTGGTGTATATCCTTTTTCAAAAACATGTTTATGTTTACTTATACGAATCGATTATAGTTAATAAAAAGCGATATCCTTTATTATTGGTAGAATAATAACCCATTTCAACTAAATCAATTTGCCAAAGATCATCTATTCCTTTTGTAACAACTTTTCTTGGAATGAATTTTCTACCAGCTTATTTATGCAATTCTTCAACTAGCTTTCTTTTAGTCATTTTCTTAATAAATGATGTAATTTCAACATAAAAGATATGTATATTTATTTATTTACTGAATATTATGTTTTTTGAATACTGATGATTTTGCTTTAACAACGTATTCATCTTTATCTATCTTTTCAATGTATAGAGTATCTTGCAAAAGCTTTTTATAATTAGCAAAATCTTTGTAATAATTATTTAAATCAATTTCTTTTTTTTTTTTTTTTTGTTTCTCTAAAGTTTTTATTTTCACTTAAATTTTTATCATAACTGGTTACATTAATTTCTAAACTTTTAGCTCTTTGTAAAATATTTTCAATGTCAAGAAAATGTGCTTGATAATTATTCACAAACATTTCTATTTTTTGTATTTTGTCAGTGAAAATTGTTTTAAATTCTTTTATCTTAAAATTTACATTTTCATCAAGATTACGTAGTTGTTCTACTAAGAGACTTCTACTATCATCAATTTCATCTGAAGGATTTGTCCTTGTGAAGCTATAAACAACCGTAATCTATCAATTAATTCATTTGGATCATCCCTTTAAATGTAGTCCGGTTTTCTTTTGTTAAGCAGAATCTTATCAAATGTAACTGTTCTTAGCCCCTCTCCTCTCTTTTCTTTGATTAATTGACTTATGATGTTTTCATATTTTATCAAGTGCAACTGTTTTTAGCTCTTCTCCTCTCTTTTCTTTAACTGATTGGCTTATGATTTCTTTATATGTTTTACCTGTATTTCCTTTAATTTGACTATGATCATCATTATAGTCTTCTCTGTATACATTGCTTATGAAAAAAATATCACGATAATTTTGAAGATCATCTTCTGTATATAATACAGGATTTTTCATAAAAACTAACTCGTATAAGCCATGAGTTGCATCATAAAGTTTATCATCTAATTTAATAATATTATCATCGATTATTAACTTACTTCGACCTAATTCAAAATTTTTCTCATTTTCATTGAACTTTGGTCCGAACGCATTATCTATTTGGCGTCCATCAAAGTATTGTTTCATGTAAAATGAAGGTAATTCATAACCTTCTTGAGATGGTTCATCAAATAATTTACTTTATATGTGTGCAATAGGTATGCTTATAGCTGATGGAGATTCTGTTTGTATAATCGTATTTTGTTGCGTTTGAAATGTAGAGTTAGAAAAATATGGAGATGTTTTTAACTGGAGAGAAGCTTTTGGAGTTTGAAATGATTTATTATTTTCAAATTTTAGAAATGATGGTTCCGCAGATGACAGTTCGTTTTTTATTTCATTCTTAATTTTTTCTCAATTTCTTCTCCTGATTTTTCTTTGAGTTCTTTAAGTGGTTCACTGATAGGTTTAAAAGTCTCTTCAACAAAAGCGCTTTTATCAATTATCTTTATACGCTTTTATATAATATCAAGCAATGTTTTAATAGCTTTGAACTTTCTACGTACGTCATTTGTTGATTTTATTAAGTTTTTCAATATTTTAGCTTTATTATCCATTTCAATAATTTGTTTATGAAGAGCTCAGCAACAGATTGATAACTGCTTATAAAATGTATAATAACTGTTTTATAACTGCTTATAAACTGCATAAATACTGCTTTTTATCTGCTTATAAACTGCATAATAACTGCTTTATAACTGCTTATAAACTGCATAATAACTGCTTTTCTAGTTAATAACTGCTTTACTGTTTTATAAAGTACTATATTGTTATAAATGTATCAAATCCTTTTCTGTAACGATCTTGATTAATTGAACAATCTTTATTAACTACTAGAAATCATCTTTCAAGCATTCAGCACACAAACTACGAAATTTTTCAAAAGACATATCTGTGTTAACATGATCATTGTATACATGTGGATGCATTACAATAAAGGGGCCACGCGAAAACGCATTTTTAAAAATTGAGCTTTTTTTTAATCGAAAGAGCATCAAAAATTAAGGATTTTAAGGTGGTAATTTTAAGGATACGATTACAGATATCCTTAAAAAAAGAAAAAATCCTTTTTCGTCCTACTCGTTCATACGACAAAAATAAACAATGAAATACCACTTTATATATACCAATCGAAAGCTTATGAGTCGTAAATTGTCCTAAAATGCATGCTTATAAAAATCATTAAGGGTTAATATCCTTTTTAATCCTTTTAAATTTTGACATTTTCGAAGTTCCGTCTTGTTTAACAGATGGCGCAGTTAAGACCCACAAAAAGTGTTTCCATTGCAAAATGAACAATTTTAGCAAATGTATTGGAAACGTCAAACAAATGACAAATGAATTTGTTTACATTCTAAAATATATAATAATATGATAATCCGGAAATTCTAGAGGATTATTAATTTATTACAAATAAATAATTAATTGTTTGTTTAAGTGTGGAAAATGGTAAATCGGTTTTCAAGGTGACCTCCTAGCTCAAAAACGATCCAACCGATTTCAATGAAATTTTCAACACACATTGGTTGAAGGGAATTGTGGTCATTAAACGGACAGATTTTTGATAGAGGACTCCGTTCATTAGAAAATTGAAAAAGAGTGAAAGCATGTTTCCTGAAAAAGTACTTAGACTTTGTTACAGTTTATCTGCTATTAAATGTATGATTTATGTAATTTTTGTGATATATGTAGACATAAAATTTCAACTTTTCCTAACTGATTGCAAAAAAAAATCAATGAAAAATGTTTCGTAGTTTACATTTTATTAATAAATGAAAATTACTATTTTTTGTATGAAATTTTCAATATTCATTGTATATTTATTTCTGTTTCAATTTATATTTGAAAATTTTCAAAAAACAGTTCAGGCAAAAATTGATAAGTGGCACCAATAATATAAGTGATTTTGAAATAATACACATACAGTGCCGAATAAAATACATATGACCACTTTGCTAAATTGCAATTAATACATTTGTACTGTAATCTTCATAATAAACAACAATAAAACGAGATACTTGGTTTTAAATTATTACTAACAAAATAATTGAAAATCATAATAATGTTTGTATTGTAATTGTTGTGTATTTCAGAATAATATGAATTCATTTTTCAATGTAAATGAATTCATAATTTGGTTACAAATGTTTTAATTTGCACTGTATAGTCAATAAACGATTTTTGTATTTTACATGTACATATAATATATATGCACGTAGACGTAGGTATATACGATATGCATATAATCATGTGTTATATAGTATTTGATATACATGTGTATATGTTTACGCATAGAACATTGAGTGTGAGAAAAAAGCAATTAGAATAAAAAAATTTGTTTTTTTTTTCTACAGAATTTCTTTGGAGTATACATTCATACATACACGTGAATGGGGACATGTTCACATTTTTGTGTGTAAATTTTTTTCTTCGGAATTTTTTTTTTTTCAATTTTTTTTATCAACTTTTTATTTTTTTGCAAATTAGAGACCCAGCCATAAATCATTTGTTTTGTATTACAATATATACAATATACATACTTATAGATACATGCATATGTATGATGAATAAGACCAAGAGAGATGTATGTGTGTACATACTTTATATCAATTTTGATGCATATGGATAGGATTTACACCTGCACGCAAATTGTGTGTTCAATAAAGTTCAAAGTTCATATACATATATGTATGTACATATGTACATTAGTACTTATGGATGAAATGATATACATTTGAATTCAAATGATTACATTTTTGACTGAGCTGATTTCGATTTCAATCAGCTGTTGCTAGCTACTCTTAAAATTTGTATGTGAAAAAGGTGTATTAAATTGTAATATTATATCATTTATTTGTTTTCTTGTTTTTACATTTTATATTTAGATAATAACAGTTTCCCAGATGGAGACAGCTAAAACACCAAATCATCTTGAATATATGTGAGAACTTGATTTTGCATTACTTGCACCACATGTTCGATTATCTGGCATCATTTGTATGTGCAATTGGGCCGGCATCGGTTAGTATTGAAATGATAACAAAAATGATGTAAACAAGAATGAACATAGCAAAATTGAATTTCTCTCATGATACGATTAAAAATATTCGTGAAGAACTTTGTCAATGATGAAATTATACAATAAAATTCACAACAAAAAAGAAGGACAATAAGAATGTAATTTTTATTAATCATGCAAATATTGTTAAGCCAAATTCGTTGATGATGGTCTTATTTCGTTGATTGTTAAAGAAACTCATATTGATGCATTCATTTTTACAATTGAAAATGGTGGTATACTCGGTTCAAGAAAAGGTGTTACCAGTCGATTTGCCAGGTGTATCTGAAAAAGATAAATCCGATTTTAAACAAGGAATTGACATGGGTTTTGCATCATTTATTCGTTGTGTACTCGGTGATGCAGGAAAAAAGCTTTAATATCAACCGGATATGCATAATTTATATGAAATTATTGCTCCATCTGACGGTGCCGTAGCCGTAGCACGTAGTGATCTTGGAAATGAAATTCCACCAGAAAAGATTTTCTTGCTGCAATAAGGTAACTAAAAATAGATTGTTTTTAATTTCTGTGTTTTGTTTAATTATTTTATAAAATTACAGTAAGGGAAACCAGTGATTTGTGCAACACAAATACTTGAATCAATGGATGAGAAAACACGTCTAACTCGCGCTGAAATTTCCGATGTTGCCAATGCAATCTTAGATGGTGCTGATTGTGTTACGTTTCAGGTGAAACAGCAAAGGATAATTATCCATTACAATGGAAAAAATATGCAAGGAAGCTGAAACTGCGCTTTAGCACAAAAATTTCTTCGCCATCTCTATCACACTATTCTGCCATTAATTTACACTGGTATACACACCTAATTACAATTTTATTAAGCATTCATTTTGTATTTAATTTTGTATTGATTTTGTTCATAAATTAGAACCAACACTATCTGATTGGCTTAAAGATGTAGATGATCTTGTACAATTTAGACTTCACTTGGTAAAAAGAATGGTTTTATAAAATTTGGAGATCCCAATATTTTGGATTAAAAATATTGTTTTTTATCAGGAAAATTGTTGCAATTTATTGCAATCACATGTAAAGTATTAAATCATTAGATGCTACTTTTAAGTAAAGATTTTGGTTTTTAACATAATATATGAATATTTTCAGGACGTGGTGGTATACATTGTTGAATATGTGATCAAGCAGCTAGACACTGCAAAAGGTAGATCATCATTAGCTGAGTATTTACAAATTATAACATTTAATGGAAAAAATAATGCGCCAAAAGTCTTAATAAATACTGGTGATAAAATACGTCATAGCATAAGGCGAGCATTAAATATAATTTAACCATTACGTATTATGTACAATGAAAATACTCGTTGTGAACAATATTTAAAATCTTATGAGGGTAATTCGAAAAAAATGTGGGATGCATTTACAACGTACACATGTTCATTAAATTGTAAATTAAAATATTGTAAATTAAATATTGTATTATTGAAGAAGTTAGCGTTAGCAATTAGCGTTCTGTTATCCATCATTTATTAGATATAAATGTTGTAACAAAAGGTCTTAAAAAAATTTATTAAAAGCACAGTTTTATATACATCTAAAAACTGATAAAGTATGTTTAATGCAAAAATTAAAATTTGATTTATGTTCATTTTAAATTATTAACAATAAGTAGAATAAGGCTATAAAATAAGATGATTATGAATAAAAAGTCATATTTTAACATTTTATATAAAAATCTTTGTTGTTTTCTTCTTCATTTCAGAAATCTTTCATTGTCTTTCAGTTATGTACATAGAAAGTGAAACAAATGTTTTAAAATTTCTAGAGTAAATTTTCAATGTTTCGATATTCTGTTACAGTAGTAAAACGTTTCCATATGGACCTTTACTTGATTGATTTTTTGACTTGCTTATCTAATTTTTGTTCCAATCAAACTGGATTATCCAATTGGTATTCTTGTTCAAATATTATTTAGAAATTTATATACATAATTAATTTAGTTTTCTTTATATATTTCTCGATTATCCTTTAAAGATATAAGATCAAAAACAGTCAAAGATATAAGATCAAAAACCATTGAGGACATAAGATCAAAAGCCATTGAAAATAGAAGATCAAAAACCGTTGAAAGTTGAAGATCAAAAACCGTTTGAAATATAAAATCAAAAATCGTTGAAGGTATAAGATCAAAAAACCGTTGAAAATAGAAGATTAAAAACTGTTGAAGATATAAGATCAGAATTTTTTATTTTTTTTATCAACAGTTTTTTTGAAGTTGATGACGGTTATGATTTCCCTCATACTTGCCTTATAGTTTAAATTTTAAAATATGTATACCTACGTATAATGTATATAGTTACATAGGCTCAATTACGAGGATCTATTCGATAAAAAATACATAATAGAACAGAATCGACTTTTACGTCTATTTGAAAAAAATACACTATATTAATTATTTGTGTCACAAATAGATTAATGATAGTAGACCGTTTTTGATCATACTACATTATTAAGTTTATCATCTTGATTGATAGTTAATTTATACTATGCCATTGAATCTGTGTGTAATCTATGTACTGTGTCGTCTTCGTGTCCAGGATTATAAATTGTATGTACATATGTAATTATCACCATAATTACTATCGAAAAATATTCAACAAAAAGCACCGGATGTTTTCAATTTTAATCGAGAATCATTCGAAATACTCGTACATACTTAATTTAACTAACAAAAAAACCACAAAACTACTTTATATACATATTATTTATTGAGTTGATTAAAAGCAACAGAAGTATGAAAATTGGTATAAAATTTCAATTATTCAAAACAAAACTGTAAAAAAAGATGATTTCTAAAGGGACAATGACATAAATAAGAAAAAGAAAACATAAAACATCTCCATACATACGATATTATTAGATATTTTTATTTAAAAAACAGTTATGAAAATAACGATTAAATGAACAATAACATGACGGATGATAATAATAAGCACTTAATTTCTTAAATAAAAGTATTTCTTTTTCTTTACAATTTTCTTTTCTTAAAAAAAAAAAATAATAATAATCGTTTAACTATTTTATTAATCGATGAGACTATTTTCTTCACTATTATCTTGGAAGTTACAAATTTCATCCCCGATGGATTATTCTCTGGATTTCCTTCATTTAAAATATTTGCTACATAAAAATGAAATAAAATTAATTAATGTTGATAATTCAAATTAAAAAAAAAAATATATATATACATATATAAGTATATATAGTATATACATACGTTCTATATTGATTAATTGTACTAAAATCTTTGCAACAAAAAGTATTATATTAGGTACAAGATCCAATAATAATTTTTCAATATTATTTAAAACCATACGAAACAAATACATTAATGATGGATCGCAAGTAATTAACTGTTAAAATATGGAAAATAAAATGAAAATTTCAATATTTTTGAAAACTTTTTAAATATAATTAATGATAAACAAACTTTATACATAATATTCAAAAATGTTTATCTTTTTCTCCAATTATAACTTGATGCAAATTCATCAGCAACGAAAATCTTTATAATTGCCTCACGACAATTTTCATCAGATATTTGTACTACAGGAACTAACTGTTTAAAGAAAAATTAAAAAAAAATTGATAAACAACACTTATATACTCTTCATTTTAATTTTAATTTAAAAAGAGAAAATTTAATAGTGCTCAAATTCAACTTACAGCATCTGCTGCTATTTCTCGTACACAACTAGTTTTATCTTCTGAAAATAATGCTGTTAAACTAGTTAAATATAACAAATTATCCTGTTTATTGATCGGTACATACATTTTTATTAAAACATATATTTGTTTAGCTAAATCTTCTTTGATATGCCAATTCATTGTATTGTCTACTTCTAAGCACATACCAACATTCGATAAAATTTCATCGTGCTTTGGTAAATCAACGGCCTAAAACGTATAATAGAAATTTGAATATAATTGTCATAGAATGCTAAGAAAGATACGATCAATAGTACAATTAGCAATTTATACCTTCAAAAAATATGCAAAATTTCGAATTGCTCCAATTTTAACTTCATCAATGTCTTTAAAGAACCCAATATAAATTGGTACAAGATCTTTACCTAATATTTTTGCTAATACATCGATTGGTGATGCAACTGTTTTTCTTACTTTCCAATCGAGATAATCGCACAAATACTGTAATACTGGTTTAATTAAATGCCAATTTCTAATTAAAAATAAAAATGAATAAAAGCACGATTATATAAAAAATATATGTTTAAATATTTAAATACTCACTGTTTTCCAATTGTTAATTCCAATTTAAATTTATTTCTTCTTCATTACATTCTAATGCCATTTCAACGTAAATTTATAATAAACTTGCTGGCATTATATTTTGTTGAAAATTTGCTGGTATCTTTCCTCTTGTGATTAGATTATTATTTGTTGTTGTTGTTGTTAATGAAATATCCAATATACTAAGATTTTGTTCTTTTTGTCTATATTCTATTGATGTTAATAAAGAAGTATTACCATGATTTAATAACTGATCTGGTTCAATATATCAATATTTATATGAATTAAAATTTGCAAATGAATCATCATCACCACCGATAGATAGTATTATCTAAAACAGCAGCATTATTAGTACTGTTATCGTGATAATATCGTATATTTTTTTCTTCATTATTATCATCATTATTATAATTATTATCCATATTGTTGTTGTTACTGTTATCGTTTTTATTGATGCCACCAATTAATTTTGCTATTGAAAATGATTTTGATATTTCATCACAACTAAATTCTTCATTACATTTTCGTTTGCTCGGCTTCTTCGTCGAGATTTTAATAATGCATATGATGATGATGATGATGGTAACGGTGACGAGTGTGTATTCATTTCATTATTAACCGTTTTTGAAAACAGTTTTGAATAATACTCAATAATTCAGGATCTGATAACTCACTGAAAATGAAAAGAAAAAAATTTCTTATTAAAATATATTATTAAATGAAACAAAAATACATACGTAAAATCTGAATCCATAGGATTAATGATTTTTAAATCATTATTATATGTATATGCTAATCCAGTAAGACGTGGTTGAGCAAATGTAGCCATAAACTCACCAAGAATCTAAAAAATAAGAAAATTTATCGATTAGTTTACGTATTCCTACAAAATATTCATACATGCATATACATACATGTATGTATATGTACACATTCTTCTTTTACTTACTTTATTTGTTTAGCTAATTCTAATACAAGTGGTGTTAATTTCTCTTTACGACATTCTATTGAACATGTTAAAGCTATTAATGGTATTGATTCAGCACAAGCTTTTCGAACATCTCAAAATACCTATATTATCACATAATTGACAAAATGGTCCTATCTATGAATATAAAACAAAAACAAAAAAATTTTAAACTTAATTTAAATAATTCAAACATAATTTAAAAAGTATACAATATTAAATAATATGTATATAGTATATTTTACCATTTTTTTTCAGTTACTTCTCTACCCAATACGTGGCATACAATTGGATATATAGTTGTACATGTTTTTCGAACATTATTTGTTTTACATGAGCAATAAAATGATCTAAAAAATTTTTTTCAGTTTTTTCTGATCACAATTTAATTTTTATTTAATTTTTATCAGATGGTCTTTAAACAAAAACAAAAATTTAAATTACAATGCACTTTTATTACAAATCACAATGCAATTACTGTACCTATTTACTTTCTAGTATGTGTAGTTACAATTTACATCGATGTTCACGAAATTATATTTCATATGACATATGTACGTACAGTCCTGTATGGTGATTTCCCAAAAGTCATTTATTTCAAATTACCTATGTATGTATTATGTAGTATGTATATACATATAACGTTTAATTAATTTCAAATTTGAATTTCGTTGAAATAGTACATGCGCGCAACCAACGTATAACACATATAACCATACATACATATATCAGAATAACGAACTGTGCACAGTGTGCGTTATAAAAAAATTCGTTCTAAAAAATGCACGTCTATTACATTGTTTTCAGTCGATTTTATTTTCAACTAACAAAAGAGAATTTTGAATTATGAGGAATGTAATGTTTAAAGTTTATATACATTAACATTGACCCCTGTAATTCAATTACTTTTATGATTAAAACACTAATACTGTTAATTTATAATAAACTTTTAATTAAATCATAAAAATTTAAAAAAAATAACGATAATAAATGAAAACATAAAAATAAACAAAAATAAATATAATAAATAAAAAAAATAACTAAAACATAATAATAATTCAAGTAATGTAAATAAATAACTCAAAAAAAAAAAAAAATACAATAAAATAAAATAATAATAACAATTCGAGACCAAAAAAAAAATACTTCAAAAAAAAAAAAAAAAAAACGATAATCTTACAAAAGTATTTCATTAATCCTATAGTAATAATAAGAGGAAAAACACGTATTACACTATATTCAGCTAAGGTCAGGTACACGGGTTTACAAACCAAGAACATCGTTAGGAACAACAGAAAGTGAAGAAAATAGTTTTAGTTTTCCGGAAGAATTTACAATAAAAAAAGCTCAATTTTTAAAAATGCGTCCTCGCGTGCCGGGTATACTTGGATAGAGCCGAAATTTTAATTATAACAATAACCGAAATTTCTCTAATTCAAATCCACGATTTAATAACAACAACAATTATAACTTCCGTTACGAGAATCGAAATTTCTCTAACTTTAAACATCCAAATAATCAAAGACAAGAGTTCAAGATTTGTAATTTCTGCGGTAAGAACAATCATACGTTTGAAGAATGTCGAATAAGAAAATCTACACCTTTTTGTATAAATTGTAAAATGTATGGGCATGTAACACAAAACTGTAAAGAAAAAAATATTAATTCAAGATCAGTTACGTATGTACAAAGAAACGGGTTCAATAACAACAATAATGGTAACAGAAATGAAAGTAAAAATAAAAATTCTGAAATAAAATGCAATTTTTGTCAAAGAATAGGGCATATAATGAAGGATTGTAACGCAAAGAGATTGTGGGACAATCAGAATAAAAATAAGGGAAACTAGAAAAGGGCTGTCACCCAGCCAGAGAAAATGAACATAACGAGTGCCAGCCCCAAACCTTATGCAAAAATTTAGATAAATTCATAGTAAAATTACCCATAGATATTAGTAAGAAAAATAAAACAGAATTGTTAATATACACAGGTGCAGAAATAAACCTATTAAAAGAAAAAATATTAAAAGATGATATAATTATAAATACAAATAATAAATTCAAAATTGATACAGTATGCGGACAAGGAGAAACTATAGGAACTTGTTCGGCTAAAATTAAATTCATAAAACCTAAAAAATGTGAATTTCATGTAATAAAAGATATGAAAAATGTAGAAGAAGATGGTATATTAGGTTTTGATTTTATGTCTCAAAATTGTGTTATTGTTGGACCAAATAAACAATTACGTTTCCCTCGCAAGGAAACGAGTGAAGAGGATTTAGTAATCGAATTACAAGATCCTTCTGAACAGAAAAAGTTGGTGAAAGAACTAGATAAAAAGAAGTCAGCAGTATTGAAAGTTGATAAAATTAAGAAATCGAATGTGAAAGAAAACAAATCTCATATCATTGGTACACAACAATCGACACAGTGTCTCGCAAACACTGATTTGTCAAGGGTTGCTGATATGAACAAAATACGTTTTTCTGAAGCACAAGGTTCTGACCATGAAAATGATGTTGAGAAAGTACAGTCAAAAATACATTCGACTGTCTTTGCTTTTTCAAATCAAATGCTATCTTGTTAACAATCAAATGCTATCTCCAAAATATTCTGTTAAGTTCACTGATAACAAAATTGGTACAAAAAATAACACAAATTATCAGATACCTCCTCATATGAATAAATGTAGAGAAGTACGGGTAAAAAATAAAATACCTGTCTTAGCTTATTTATATAAAAAATATGTACAGGAAGAGGGTCATAATGCAGAAAATGAAATCAAAACGCTAAGTACAGAAGCTAATAAACAAAAATATACAGAAAGCAAAAAAGTAGGTTCAAAAATAAAAGTAAAAGTACAAGTTCATGACAAAAAAATTAAAAAGAATGAAATAGTTAAAAATTAAATTTAGAAGAAAAAAAAGTAAAATATGAAAAAATTAGAAGGAAATTAAATGAAATCAAAAAAAATATAAGAGAAGAGTAACATAATATAAAAATAAATAAAGAAAAATTCAATACAGATAAAGAAAGTGTAGTAAAATATAATAAAATATTAAATAAAGAAATTAAAAATATTAAAGAAATGGGTAAAGAATTAGAAAAATTAAAAATTAAAGAAATTAATAAAAAATATAAAAAGGAAGATAAAAAATATAATCAGTAATTACAAATTTTGAATCTTTAAAACATAATAATGATGAAAAGTTAGAGAAATTTAATGACAAAAATAAAAAATATATTAACAAATATATGAATAATCAGTCAAATAAAAATATATTAGCAATTAACAAAATAATTCAAAAACCTGCACGTACAGAAAAATTGGTAAAAATCAAAGTAAATTTTAAAGAAGAAATAATTAATGAATCACAAGAAATCAGTCAGGAGTGTTCCTGGCGAGTTCAATAACAAAACCTTATAATAATGAAATAACCGTAGCAATTTTAAATAGTAATGAAAAAGATGTGTGTATTAAAAATTTTGAATTAATTTTTTATTATTTAAAAGATTTTGATGATTATAAATTTAAAAATAATAATTATGAATTTAATAAATTACATAGGTTTTATGCAAATAAAAAGTCGGTAAAAAGTAAAATAACAAATAATAAAAATTTTCACAATTTAAATATTAGAAAAATACATAAACTTTCATTAGATGAAAACATAAATTCAGATAAAAATAGATTAAAATTATTAAATGAAAATCTGTCAATACCAGAATATTTAAATTACGAAGAATCTGAGAGTATCAAATCAATCTGTGAATCTTTTAATGATATTTTTTTTACCAGGGGATAAATTAAGTTACACAACAGCCATTACACATTCAATTCCTTTACAACCTGGAAAGGGACCAATAAATCAGAAAATATACAGACTACCACAGGTTCAGAAAAAAATTGTAGAAGAACAGGTTAAGGAAATGTTAGAAAATGACATAATTACATCCAGTAAAAGTCCATTTAATTCTCCTTTATTAGTTGTACCGAAAAAACCAGGTCCTTCAGGAGAAAAACGTTGGAGAGTAGTTGTAGATTTTAGAAAATTAAATGAAATTACTGTAAAGGATATGTACCCATTACCTAGAATTGACAAAATTTTAGATCAGTTAGGTCATTCTAGATATTTTACAACATTAGATTTAGCTAGCGGTTATCATAAGGTGCTAGTTGATAAAAAAAGACAGAGAAAAAACGGCTTTCAGTACATATAAAGGGCACTATGAGTTCAAAAGGATGCCATTTGGACTTACAGGGGCACCAGCAACTTTTCAACGATTGATGAATAATATTTTAACAGGTCAAAATGAATTAAAAGTGTTAGTATATTTAGACGATGTAGTTATATACGGTCGAAATTTAGAAGATCATAATAAAAAATTATTTGAAGTTTTTCAAAGACTGAGAGAAAATAATTTAAAATTACAACCTGAAAAATGTAACTTTCTGAGAAAAGAAGTAGTTTATTTAGGTCATAAATGTTCGGAAAAAGGAATACAACCAGATCCCGAAAAAGTAAAATGTGTAGTAAATTTTCCTAGGTCAAAAACAGTTAAACAAGTACAGCCATTCTTGGGTCTAGCTAATTATTATAGGAAATTTATCTCGAATTTTTCGAAAACTGCAGAACCAATCACTACATTATTAAGAAAAGATATTAAATTTCAATGGAATGAAAAATGTGAAAAATCATTTGAAGAATTAAAATTTGATTATGATTATGATTTAAAAATTGAATGAAAAGGAAAGTGCAACCAAAATGCAGAAGCGTTAAGTAGAATAACTGAAAATAAGATAGAGAATAATAAAGAAAATTTAGACAATAATAATAATTGTAATATAATCACTAGAGCTAGGCATCGTATAAATAAAGAAAATGAGGTAGAAAAATCACCCGAACAAGATAACAATGTTAACCAGGAAGAAATTGAAAACGAAAATTCAAAAAATTTAAACAATAATATTAAAGATAATGCAAAAGTATTAACAGATGACAAAGAAATTAAAACAATATCACATGAATATCATGACACTGCGTTAGGTGGACATCAATGCGTTTTAAAAACATATAAAAGAATAAGACATTTTTATAAATGGAAAAATATGTTGAGGGATGTACAGAAATACATTAAAAAATGTGAAAAATGTCAGAAAAACAAATCCGGTAAACAGAATAAAATGCCAACGATAATCACACATACTCCAGATCAACCTTTCGAAAAAGTTTATTTAGATATTGTAGGACCTTTACCTGAAACACATAATCGAAATAAATACATATTAACTTTTCAAGATGATTTAACAAAATTTTTAGATTGCGTACCCTTACAAGATTGAGAAGCTACAACGGTAGCAGAAAAATTTTACAAAAATATAATTTTAAAATATTCAGTTATTCCTAAGAAATTTATGACAGATCAGGGTTCAAATTTTTTAAGTGAAACCATGAAAGAATTATGTAATTTGATAAAAATTAAGAAATTGCAAACAAGTGCGTACGGTTTAATCGAACGGTTCATTAGAGAGAACACATGGACCATTAGTTGAATATTTAAGAACAAACGTTGATAATAATCCGACAGAATGGGATGAATGGTTAGCAGAAGCAATGTTGGTACATAACCATTTACCCCACATAGGTAGCAAATTCACACCAATAAATGCATTATACGGAATTGATAGACCACTACCATCAGCGTTAAATAAATCTCTAGAACCAATTTATAATTTTAATAAATATTGTAATCAAGTGAAATATAAAATGCAGAAAATTCGCGAGATTGCAAAACAAAATTTAATTTCTCAAAAACAAAAATCGAAAAATTATTACGACAAAAATACGAGAATAGAAAAATTTCATATCGGTGATCAAGTTTTAATACGAAATAATGCTAGAAAACATAAATTATCACCTGTGTGGAAGGGTCCATATCAAGTCATTAGGGTAAACTCTGATGTTAACACAACTATTAAAATAGGTAGAAAATTAAAAGTTGTCCATAATAACCGTCTGAAAAAGTTTTAGAGTTTCATAACATTTATAAAATTAAATTAATATGTGGGAAAATTCATTTATTATGGGTACTGCATTATAACCAATAAATAATAATAAATTAATATTACAAAACAATTTCAAACAAATATGTATTTGTTCCCTTTGGCTACAATAAAGGGTACGCAAAGAAAAGCAATAATCAATGAAATTATACAAATAACGTAATTATAAAATAATATTAAAAATAATTAATAATTTTTATCAATAGGTCCTCAAATGAAAAATTTTCAAAAATGCATTTTACCGACGGCAAAATCAAGAAAAATTTTTACTAATAAAATAATATACGTGCACACAAACATTAGTTGAATTATTCATATAAATTGTTAACACCCAGAATTAGGTCAAGCTTCAAAACAAATCACGGCCATTAAAATTAAAAGATTAGGAATTACTATAGGTACTCACACACACATACACACACAAAAAAAAACATATTCAGTAACAATAAAAAAAAAAATATATATAAATGTATATAAAATCATAAATTCATTTAATAAATTACAATTACATACACTTTACACGTAAGAATATAGAATCAACATATCAAAAGAATAACAACAAAAATAACAAGTAGTGTATTTATGGGGTTTCTGAACCAGCGGCTCTGCCGGTTCATGACGTCACAAAGCATCTTGTCTTGTCTTGTCTAGACGAAGGATGTGCGTGTGTTGTTGTAGTGATAATGAGAAACTAGTTGCAGGTGTTATTTAAGGATTCATATTTAAGCAGGTGCTTTATGTTGATTATTAGTAAGATCAATAACTGTCAATGGATTTAATAAAATAGTGTAATTTATGGCTTGTGAAACAATAGATTTCTTTCTAGAAACTATCCTGAGTTTTAATTTCAAAGGAATTTAAATGGATTCAGGATTTAAATTTTTACCCAAAACTGTCAATGGATTTAATAAAAATAGTGTAATTTATGGCTTGTGAAACAATAGATTTCTTTCTAGAAACTATCCTGAGTTTTAATTTCAAAGGAATTTAAATGGATTCAGGATTTAAATTTTTACCCAAAACTGTCAATGGATTTAATAAAAATAGTGTAATTTATGGCTTGTGAAACAATAGATTTCTTTCTAGAAACTATCCTGAGTTTTAATTTCAAAGGAATTTAAATGGATTCAGGATTTAAATTTTTACCCAAAACTGTCAATGGATTTAATAAAAATAGTGTAATTTATGGCTTGTGAAACAATAGATTTCTTTCTAGAAACTATCCTGAGTTTTAATTTTAAAGGAATTTAAATGGATTCAGGATTTTAATTTTTTCCCAAAACTGTCAATGGATTTAATATAATAGTATAATTTATGGCTTGCGTTAATATTAGATTATTCCAGAAATTGTTCTGATTGGTTAAATTTTTAGAGTGGGGGTGAACTGATTATTCTAAAAATTGCTGTGATTGGTTATAGAGTTTTACATTTTCACTAAAGTTTGAAATTTTCTGGTATAAATTCACCCGAGTTTTGGTAAAAATTCACAGTTCAGTTTACTAGTTACAAAATTTAACAAGTACAGTGAAATCTTCTAAAAAGTTATTATTTATTTTGTTGAGTGAAGTTAAAGGTGAAAATAATTCAAAATGAAAAGTTTTATTTGTGAAGTTTGTGGAAGCAGTTTTGCTTTTAAAAATAGTTTAAAAAGGCATATTTCATCAGTGCACGGAGAGCGAGTTAATTGTGACATTTGTAAAAAAAGTTATTCACGCAGAGATGATTTAATAAGACATATGAGAAATATGCATACAGTGAATTCTAATTTAATTGTTGAACATGAAGTAATCAATCAACCTTCATCATCAAAAAAACAGTGTCTGAATGAAATAACAGACAATGAGTTGTGTAAGCTGTGTATTGCGTGTAAAAAAAACATTTTAGTTAAAGATTGGAGTTATCACTTAAGAACAAACACTCATAAACAAAACACAGCACAACCAATCAATGATGAGTTAAAGGTTGTAAAAAGTGGTTTTGAAGAAAGAATAGAAACACTTCTGTACGAAAATAAAAATGAATCAAACTTGGACCCACCTAAATTTTGCGAATCATCCAAACAAACGATTTTACAATGTTTAAGAAATCAGTTAAGTAAGCATGAATCGTTTAAATTTAATTTTGAATTGTTTGCAGAATATGTTAAAATTACTAAAGCAAATGATGAGCAGGAAGAAGATATGGTGTTATCAGTAAAATCTTTTCAATCTAAAATGGAAATTCTACGTGATGAAACCGAAGCACTATCAGTCGTCAACAATATGATTGATAACATGCACACAAAGATGCAAGAATTCCAAGAACGTGATAGCGGTTGGACATTGATAAGAATAAGTCATATTGAAATTAACATTAACCAGTACAAACCGATTAAAGGGTCACAGTACTTGCCACTACCATCATACATTCAACAAAAACATGCTTGCATCAATGTTAATAATTCAGATGAATATTGTTATAAGTGGGCAGTTATATCAGCTCTATATCCAGTTGACAACCAACACCATAACAACCGACCATCATCTTACTTTATTCATGATATTATTGCTACTACTATTATTCTACAAAACAATATTAGATTAGAGTTTGGGAACCTCGAATATCCGTTAAAAATAACAGACATCAAAAAATTTGAAGAAATGAATCCTGATATTAGTGTAAACGTATTTGGTTACGAAGAAATAAATCAAAACACCTGCAGGATAGTTGGTCCTTTTTATTGTACAAAACAGGAGAAAAATAAACACATCAACCTACTACTTATTCAAGATAATGATAAAAGCCATTATGTATGGATTAAAAATATATCGAGATTAATCAAAAGTCAAATAACACAACACAAAACAATGATACACCTATGTAATTCTTGCTTACAACATTTTTATAGTAAAGATGCTTATGACACACACAAAAACGAATGCAGCAAGATTGTTACTTTGATGCCATCACCTGAAAAATGTGAACTAAAATTTGAAAAATACGAACGTCAGTTGGAAGTCCCATTCACAGTTTATGCAGATTTTGAATGTATTCTTCAAGATGTAAATTCTTCTCTACCTAATCCATCAGGGTCATCTACAACAAACATTCAACAGCATGTTCCTTGTGCATTTGCGTACTATATAAAATGTTCGTATGACAATGGTTTAAATAAATTGAAAGTGTATAAAGGAAAAAACTCACCATCAAAATTTGTACAATCATTGGTTGAAGACATACTTCACATTTATCATAACTACATTATGAATCCAAAGTCTATGAATCCTTTAACACCATATCAACTTAAAATACAAGAACAAAGCAAACTGTGTCATATATGCAAGAAGTTTTTGGGAAACATTAGAGTTGCTGACCATTGTCACCTAACAGGAGAATATAGAGGTCCAGCTCACAATGAATGTAATTTACGTTATCAAGTACCTAAATTTGTTCCTATTTTGTTTCATAATTTCTCTGGATACGACTGTCACTTGTTTGTCAAAGAACTTTCAAATATTGATGGAGATATAAATTTAATACCATTAAATAAAGAATTATATGTTTCCCTATCAAAACGGATTTACGTAAATGATAGAGATACAATTGAGCTGAGATTTTTAGATTCTGCCAGATTCATGCAATGTAGCTTAGATTCTTTAGTTAAAAATCTAACACCACAAGATTTTGAAGTTGTCAAATCAATGTATCCAGAAGAGGAAGCATTTAAGATGATAACAAGAAAAGGAGTATTTCCATATGAATACATTAACTCGTGGGAACGTTTGGATGAGCCTTCTTTACCTGCACAAGAAAATTTCAACAATAAGTTGACAAACAGCAAATGTAATGATGCAGATTATTCACATGCTTTGACGATTTGGAAAAAATTCAACTGCAAAAGTCTTTGGGATTATTTAGAGCTGTATTTGATAACAGATGTGCTACTTTTAACCGATGTTTTCGAAAACTTTAGAAAAGTATGCAAAAATATATATTCATTAGACCCTTGTCAATACTATACAACACCTGGATTATCGTGGGACGCTATGCTTAAACTAACAGGAATAAATCTTCAACTTTTAACAGACATTAATAAAAAGAGGAGGTATAACACAATGTTCACATAGACATTCAGTGGCAAACAATAAGTATATGCAAGGCTTTGATAATATTAAACCTTCAAAGTACTTGGCATACGTGGATGCAAACAACTTGTATGGATGGGCCATGTCTCAAGCTTTACCTTATTCTGACTTTAAATGGGTTGAAAATCCAGAAGAAATAAATCTTACATCAATACCAGATAATTCTAACATTGGATACATTCTTGAAGTTGATTTGGAATATCCAAAAGAAATACATGATGAACACAATGATCTACCATTTTGTGCAGAAAATAAAAAGAGTCCGGGATCTAAATTGTCAAAATTGATAACAGATGTAACCAACAAACAAAATTACATAATACATTATAGAAATTTACAACAGTGTGTTCAACATGGATTAAAAATAGTTAAAATTCATAGAGCCTTACAGTTTAAGCAATCATGCTGGCTAAAAACATATATTGACCTAAACACTCATCACCGTACACTAGCTAATAATGCTTTTGAGAAGAACTTTTTCAAGTTGTTAAATAATGCAGTGTACGGAAAAACAATGGATAATGTTGATAACCGTAAAGATGTGAAAATTGTAACTAACTGGGAAAACTGCGGAAAACGTTTAGGCGTTCGAGCATTAGTGTCAAAACCAAATTTTCATAGCTTAGCCCAATTTACACAAAATATGGTAGCTGTTCAGATGAAACGAGTGCGAACATGCTACAATAAACCGATTTATTTAGGATTCGCTGTACTGGAATTATCAAAATGGAAAATGTACGAATTCCACTACGACTACATGAAACCTAAATATGGTACAAATGTTTTATTGAATTATATGGATACAGACTCTTTCGTTTACACTATACAAACTGAAGATTTTTACGATGATATTAAAGATGATATTAATAACAGATTTGACACATTAGAATATGCTCGAGATAATCCATACAACATCCCATTAAGAATTAAAAAAGTATTAGGATTAATGAAAGATGAAAACAATGGTAGAATAATGAAAGAATTTATAGGTCTTAAGTCAAAAATGTATTCAATAGATGTAGAAAATAGTAAAGTAGTTAAAAAAGCTAAAGGCGTTAAGAAAACAACTGTTGATAATTTAAGTTTAGAAAATTATAGGGACTGCTTGTATAGAAAAAAAAAATTTTATAGTAGTATGTTAGTTTTTAGATCTCATATACATACATTATATACTCAAAATGTACATAAAATATCATTAAGTTATATAGATGATAAGAGGCATGTAAATGAAGATGGTATAAGTACGTATGCTTGGGGTCATTATAGGTTAAGTGAAAAATAAAAAGAGTAGTATAAGTTTATATTTAATTTTAATAAATTTTATTGAAAACAAAAAAAAAATTACAATGTTTCATTTAAATTTGCATCTACATAATGTCTTAAAATAAATATATTTTACAAAGCACAACAACCGCCATGTACAACACATCTTAGAACATTAGGATGGTTTTGATGTAAAGTATGTAAACTTGGACATCCTAATTCATCTAAATCATGAACTACAATTTTTTTCCTGAGTGTTTCGCTTATAAATAATGTTTTTTCTCTACCCTTAACGTAAATTATTGCGTCTTTCAGGTTTTTTAATAAAAAAACTATCAAACTTCTAAAAGCAATTGAACCTTCATCCCAATTCAATCCGTGATAATTTCTTGTTAACCAATTAACTTGTTTTTGTTCTTTTACTGTTAAAGATGAATACTCGTATGGCGGTTTAATTAAAAAATGTTGAAATTCTCGTACATTATATGATATTGCTAATTCTTTTACAATGAATTTATTATTTTGAGTTTTAAATCCTTGTATATCTATGACGACAATATTTTTCATTTTATAAGATGTTTTATCTCCGTTGACAAACTAATAACTAATTTGTAAATGATCATGCTTCTTCTTTTATTATACTAATTTTCGTACATCACCATTAAGTGGGTTGTATTCAATTATTCTATCATGTAAAAGTAAACAGTATACATTTGTATTTGCTGGAATATTACCATCTGTTTGCAGTTCTATTCTCACATCTACTGGACCAGATTTAACAATTTCATTTTGATGTGAACAGTCAATAACAGCAATTGGTGCTATTTCTTTAAATTCACCCCATTTCAGTAATGGATGGTTTTCTTTACCATAGTATGACTCTTGGAATTTCATATACATATCATACAGTAAAGCATACCGATTACGGTCATACATAATATTTAAGTTATCATACGAATATGTTTCAGAATTTAAATAAACTTTTATGTTAGTAAGTTTACAATGATCGAATTTACTAGCATCCTTCTATTTTCTATTTTGTTTGTCTGTTTGTAGAGCAACAATCACAAACCGGGGTTTTTCTAATTGTGGTGTAGTCTTAACAGTCCAAACAAGATGATCTGTTTGCGGCGCGCTAGGATATTCATGCAAGTCCCAGCTTCGAAAACTTATACGAGATGATTTTCCATTTTGAACAAATTTAAGTAAACGAAGTCTTTCTTCATCTGACACACTAACATGTGGTATTTTCCACATCACTTTTGTAACTGTAAGTTTAGAACCGTCGGCTGTTGTTTGAATTGCATTTAAGTCTGTTCTTGCACGAATTAAAATCAAGTCGTGTCTTGCATTTGTGATGATTTTTTTATAATCTTCTGCGAATCCTAATAACATTTTCAGAGGAATACAAAAACTAAAATTTCCAGATGTAGGATTTATAGTTTCGTTTGGATTTATAGTTTATCCTGCATTATGAAGCATAGAACTTTCGTTTTGATTTAATGATATATAATTTTTTAATGAAGTAGTAATTCCAACATTTTTAGTACGATCAATTTCGACACCATTTAACTCATAACGTATTTCATCAAATAAATATGATGTACAATTATTGTTAAGTTTATAGTCAGCTAAATCTGTACCATCAGTTTTTTCAGTGTACCTTCAATGTAAATAATGCTTTCACTTGGAAGTACATCAAGATCTTGATTTTGAATTGAAATCCGTATTTCATCATTATTTTTAAAAGAGTCTACAAAAGGAGAGTAAGTATGATACTCTTTTTTTGTTATTCGTTCATCAAAATAAGGTTGTTGTGAAATATTCAGTATATCACTCATTATGAGTTTTTAAAACAAATCCCAGAGATTCAAGAAACTTTCTGTTTTCAATAGTTAATTTAGCTCTCGATTTCGATGTTACTCCTTTAAAAGTTGAACTAGAACTAGCAAAATTTCTGTGATGTATTGGACTTATATTTATATTTTTGTTATAAAGAATCATTTCTTTTTTTATTCTGGTTTTAAATGTAATCTGACTGTAATATTTTCGTCTCTGAAATTTATTAAATTTCCGTCTTGATCAACAATTTTAATTACGACCGATCTGATTTGTTTAACGTTAACTGGTAAATAAATTACATTTTTAGGAACCTCTGTTATTTTATACCCTAGACCAACATCCGGTGAAAACTCATGAAGAGTATGTACAGGTATATTATTACAGTACGAACCTGTTACTAAATTACATTCAATTCGAATAGCATTTACTTTAGTGATGTTTACTGGTAAATCAGATACATGTAATACATTTGCAGGTAATTCTGTTTTAGTAAATCCTAGAAGTTGACCAATAGATCGCTTCCTGTTGAAGTAAATGTTTTCTGTACTTTTAATTTCTGTTTTGAGTGTGTTGCTGTTTGCATGAATTTCGACTTTAGGTTTACTTTCTGTTTTTGCCAGCTCTTTCTGCAAGTAATTGGCAATGTCATCAACTTCATAAGACCCCACAGGTATTGTAATAACTTCATTGCCTATATGAAATAAATTATTGTTACGATGAACGTTGGGAATTGAATTATAAGTATGAAAGTCAACTAGTCCGCAAACATAGTTGATTGGTAAATCTATAAGAGGGAAATATTCTGAGGTAAGAACTGAAGTATTTCCAGTAAGAGTTAATGTAATTGACATTTTGAAAAATGTCAGTTGAGTGATTAATTTTGTGTTGTGAACCTTCTATTTAAACCGTTGATCATATACTTTTTGTCGATGAGCAGACGTAAGAATTGGATTTAGAACTTCGCTAGTTTGAACAATTCGTCTATTAAATCTTTCGCGATCGCATGCGATTATTTCCCAATATCTTTTGCGATTTTGACGATAAGCGTAGTTCCACTTATGTAAAAAAAAAAAATTTGTACTTGAGGATTAAAACACACCTTTTTCGCCATATGATAAAAAATATACTGAACAAATTTATAAAAATTCACTTTATTTATATATATTCTTTATATTTGCTGCACAGAAACTTTAAACACAAATGTCCGCCGTTAACTGAATTATAATTTTGTTGTCTCTTGTAATTATACCTTATATTACTACCTAAATATTCTATTACTTCTAAAGGAGGTTTTAAATTCCCAAAGCTGTCAAAATATTCAGCATAGTTATTGTTTTTGTAATAAGCTGCCTAATGCGTACCTGGCCCACTTGCATCATCTAAATTTATAACTCCACATTCTTTTTTCCAAGGCTTTTTTGGTAATTTATTACGCATAAAAACACCTCGAAAATATGGAATAAATTTTGAATATTTATATAAATCAAGTTCGTTAAGAGGCCTATTAGGTAGCTTATTTAAAAGTTTTTTGGATAAGGTCTTAAGAAGAGTCCAAATCCTTTTCTGTATGGTTTCAAATATAATCCTTTCCCCATTGCTATTGCTTCCATTGTTTTGTTATGTCTTTGATTTTCTGTCAACTGATCTCTCGCATTCTTGGCTTCTTTGATTACTTTTGCGATTTGCGCTGCTCCACCAGATAGTGCTCCTACAGCTGATAGTCCCGCAAAAAGTGGAACAAGAAATGGTAAAACACCTCCAGTTTTAGGTACGCGTATAACTCGTGGTATTTCAATTGATGATTTTTTTTTCTTTAAAATATCTTTGGTTGCTGTTAGAGCCAATTTTATTGCATCTTGCAGCTTATTAGGCCTATGTACTTTTATAATTGTACGGGCATTTTGAATAGCCTGATGAAAGAGCTTTTTTTCTTTTGATTTGACTATTTGTTTTTTAGTTTTAGTTTTAACACCCATTCCAAGTTTTACTTTTGTCTTCATTGCGTTCGTCACAAACAAAGCGTTTGCACGCTCACCAATACTAGCGTCTTTAGACTTTACTCTTTCCCAAGCCTTTTCTGCTAAAAGGCGATCAGCTGTATGTCGACTATCGTTATCAAGATGTTTTGAATAAAATATATCGTGCTCTTTACAGGCAGCGTCTAGTGGATTTATTCCTATGTCTCCTTTTTCTAATCGTTTTCTTAGTTTTGTACCAGGACCGCAATATTGATAGCCAGGAAGATGTAATTCAAATGGGAGTTTGTTTATTAATGAGTTAAGTAATCCTTTTCCTTTGTGCGTTGGACAACGACTAACAAATTTATTTTTATGATTAATCATTTTATATCGTTTCATGCAAAGACTAAAGTGAAATGATGACAATTAAGCTATAAATACAGTATTTATAGAAAATTTCGTTCAGTTGCTATCCAGAATGCGACTAATTAAACAACGTGACACGTTAGCAGTAAAAAACGTAGACTTTAAAACAAACAATAACAGCAGTAAAATTAGACACAGTACATTACTACCGAACAGTATTAGAGCTATTGTTGTAGGTCCATCTAACTGTGGTAAAACAAATGTTATGATTAGTTTACTCGAACATCCACACGGTCTTAAATTTGAAAACATATATATTTATTCGAAATCTCTATATCAACCTAAATACGAATATTTAAAACGCATATTAGCACCTATAAAGGGACTTGGTTATTACACATTCACTGAAAATAACGATGTTATACCTCCAAATGAAGCTAAAAGTAATTCTATATTTGTATTTGACGATGTTGCATGTGAAAAACAAAACAATATACGAGAATATTTTTGAATGGGTCGACATAGGAATGTAGACAGTTTTTATTTATGTCAGACATACACACGTATTCCAAAACATCTGATACGAGATAATGCAAATTTAATAATAGCTTTTAAACAAGATGATGTAAACTTAAAACATATATATACTGATCATGTTAACACGGATATGTCATATGAAAAATTTCGTGAAGTATGCTCCGAATGTTGGAAGGATAAATATGGATTCTTAGTAATTAGTAAAGATAATGAACTAAACAGAGGAAGATATAGAAAAGGATTTGACATCTTTATTCAAGTATAAAAACAGAGTAATAAGAAAGTTTTAGTCATTTATGTAAGTGAACTACAAAGAAACTGATCATCACGAACAAAAAAACGCAATAATTAGTTTAAAATCTGTTCAGAGCTGTTTCATAGCTGTTTCATAGCTATTTAAAGCTGTTTCATAGCTGTTCAGAGCTGTTTCATAGCTGTTTCATAGCTGTTTAAAGCTGGTTCATAGCTGTTTCATAGCTGTTTACAACTGCTTCATATATACCTGTTTAAAACTATTCCGTGCATTAGCTGTTTAAAATGGATGAAAATTTGATTAAGGATATAATCAAAACAAGAAAAGAAATTAGGAAAAAATATCTAACACTAACAAGAGGAAAAGCAGAAACTGATTTCCAACTTGAAAATACATTTAAACCAATTACACAACCTCTCAAAGAAATACTTAATGCAAAACTTAAAGAAAAAACAAAGAATAATTTTGAAGGTGATTATGAAAATGAAACACCATGCCAAAATAAGAAAATAAAACCTGAAAAAACTAGAATACCGTTTGACAATTCAAAAATTTTAAACGATAATTTCAACACACCGTTTTCTACACCAAAAGGTATTCTACAACCGAGAGTTATTGATTTACAAGCTTCAGATTCAGATAAATTTGATGATTACACAATAAGTACACCTCTTGCGTTTACAAATTCACCTAACAGTATTATAAAGAGTTTAAATTTGAAAGATAATGAAATTGATTACAAGTATGGTCCTCACTTAGATTACAATACAAATACTTGGAAAATAGGTGATTCAGCATTTGTAATAGATGATGAAAATATTGTTATAAATAACAAATCTTATAAACTTACACCTGGTTTAATACAGTTAATATTTACAAAAAGTCCCCGTAAAGGAGTATATACTATTGAAGACATAAGGACCTATGTACAAATCTTAAATAGTACAAATGCTATGAAACGTGATTACGATGCAAACAAACAAATCTCAGGACCTCGAAGTAAAAAATATCAGTTTATTAAAAGATTTTTAAATCCACATAAGGGATCTGGTTTAACAAAACTGATTATATTTATTGGGATGATCCAAACGAGCTAGTAGACAGATTAAGATTATTGTTAGCCTCACAGAATGCAGGTAACAATAATCATGGAAATGAAATAATTTCAATTATTGAAGAGCTCAAAGAAGCTGACATTATCGTATAAAAACCATATTTAACAAACAAAGTGCGTCATTTACGAAATGAGTGTTGATAAGTTTGGACGTTTCTTACTCAATTGTAAAAGAAATAATGAACGAGGCCCTCCAGGTCAACCTGGAATTGGATTTAAATTAACCCCTGATGGAAATTTTGATATAGAATATAAACGTTTACAAAACATAGAATTACCAGTTGACAATTTTGATGCTGTTACAAAAGCAATCTTTGAAAATGAAATAACAGCTTTAAGAACAAATCTTTCACAGGAAATTGATAGCAACAGAAATCTTTTAGTAGAAAAACTGCATAGTCTCGATAAAAGTGTAACCTATACGATAAATGAATTTAAAACAACTTTTAATGAAAAATTACAAAAAATAGAAGCATTTGAAAATAATCATCAAGCACATTTTCTTAAAATTGAAAATATTTTACAGAGAGTTAACCAGTTAGAACTTATTACAAACAATTATAATAAAGATTTAAGCGCAAATAAAAACTTTCTACAAGTAATAAAAAAATTAGAAACTGATTTAATTAATTATCATAAAGATTTTACTGATTACAAACAGCTTATACAAAATGCACTGTATATCGAAAAAGACAAAAATACAGGTGAATACATGGTTAAAGCAAGATCAGCGCTATTTAAAAAACATGGTCTTCATTAAATAATAAATACATACATCTCTTATGTTAACATTACGTCATTTGTTAAAAAAATGAGCAAAAGACAACTAGTTGAGGAATTACATAAATCAGCTCGTAGAAGATTTATTCGAAGAAAGGTTATTACAAAAGGAATAAATGATCTTTGGCAAATAGTTTTAGTTGAAATGGGTACTTATTCTGCTAATAATAAAGGATATCGCTTTTTGTTAACTGTAATTGACACCTTTTCAAAATTTGCCTGGGCCATTCCTCTTAAAAGTAAAAATGGCATAGATGTAACCAAAGCTATGGAGAAGATATTTACTTCGTCAAATAGAATACCACATAATTTACAAAGCGATCTCGGCAAAGAGTTTTATAATCAACATTTTCAAAATTTAATGAATAAATATAATATTAACCATTATTCAACGTACAGCACAATGAAAGCCTCAATTGTTGAACGTTTCAACAGAACTTTGAAGTCAATGATGTGGAAAGAATTTAGTATGCATGGTACTTATCGATGGATTGATAAAATAAACGAATTAGTAAAATTATACAATAACACAAAACACAGGACTATTCAAATGAAACCAGTTGATGTTGATTCCAAAAACGAAAAAACATTGTTAAAAACAGTATATGCTAATTTAAAAGTTTTTCGTAAACCAAAGTATAAAGTTGGCGATCAAGTTCGCATTAGTAAATTTAAACATTTGTTTGAAAAAGGTTACACACCTAACTGGACAACTGAAGTATTTAAAATCAAAAAAATTCAAAACACAAACCCTGTTACGTATATTTTAGAAGATTATCAAGGAAGTCCAATAAAAGGTGGATTTTATGAACAAGAACTAATTCAAACAAAGTATCCAGATACATTTCTCATTGAAAAAATCATAAAACAGAAGAATAATAAAGCTTTTGTAAAATGGTTGGGTTTTACAAATGAACATAATGCATGGATTGATAAAAAAGATTTAGTTTAATACTAAGTTAATTGAAAATTTTCAAAAATGTATTCTAATGTATTCTAATGTATTAAATATTCTAATGGACAAAATTCGTGGGTAAATAATGATCAATAATTGTAAAATGTTTATGTGTACGTATACTGTATATTAAATAAAACATGTATTTTGATTTTAACAAATGTGTTTTTCTTTATTTATTCATTTATAAATTAATTTCCTCTTATTCTATAATACAAATTCATTAATTTTTCTGCTTTTTGCTGTATCCTTGGTACATTCCAACAACTGCATGTGTCAGGTCCAGAAGTAGTAGTACTTTTGGACCAAGGACAATCAGCATAATGGAGTCCATAGATTGAAATAATTTTTGCCTTTTTACCATAAAATTTTAAAAATTCCAAATATCGTAATAATTCTTCTTTATGATCAAGTATGACATCATTGAAATCAAGTATAAAGTTTTCTATTTTGTCAGCAGTCATATTCGTTAAATTTAATGAATTTCTTTAATATAAACTATATTAGTAATTTTTTAACCTGCACACTTTTATAGCTAATTTAAAACTAACTTATTGAAATTTTTTGTTCAATAATTTATTCTCTAAAATTACTATTTCTAAATTACACTATGTTATAATCTACAAGTTAAAATGCATTATAAAAATTAGATAGTTTATGTTGTGAGTAAATATTGTAGTCATCATAGTGGAACGTTTCGTCATCATTTTTTACAAGTTCTTGTTCTTTAAAAATCAAATCGTATCCCTTTCCAATTTGTCTATTGTTGATAATAAGTAGTTTTCCTTCGTTCATATCCTTTTCAAAATGCTTGTATAACGAGCTATATTTTTCAAGTAAAAACAGTTTCATATTATCCTCCAAATCCAATAAAATTCTATTGCCGTAAGTTGTTGATAACATGACGGATTTTAGTATTCTGTATGGTTTTTTTATTTCCATGCTTGATAAGTTCAAATATATTCTACGAGCAGAATTAAGTGCTTCAACTGAAGAAGCAAACTTTTTTTCAGGAACTTCTTCTTCTTTATCTTTCCAAGATAGTTTCTTCCGTCTTGGTAATTTTTCTGCTTTTGCTGTTGACTCAGCAATATTAGTTTCAATTTGATTCTTTTCCATTTTGTTTTGAATTAAAAATTTTTGACTCTACTTGTTAAACTTTTAACTAGTAAAACTGAACTGTGAATTTTTACCAAAACTCGGGTGAATTTATACCAGAAAATTTCAAACTTTAGTGAAAATGTAAAACTCTATAACCAATCACAGCAATTTTTAGAATAATCAGTTCACCCCCACTCTAAAAAATTAACCAATCAGAACAATTTCTGGAATAATCTAATATTAACGCAAGCCATAAATTATACTATTATATTAAATCCATTGACAGTTTTGGGAAAAAATTTAAATCCTGAATCCATTTAAATTCCTTTGAAATTAAAACTCAGGATAGTTTCTAGAAAGAAATCTATTGTTTCACAAGCCATAAATTACACTATTTTTATTAAATCCATTGACAGTTTTGGGTAAAAATTTAAATCCTGAATCCATTTAAATTCCTTTGAAATTAAAACTCAGGATAGTTTCTAGAAAGAAATCTATTGTTTCACAAGCCATAAATTACACTATTTTTATTAAATCCATTGACAGTTTTGGGTAAAAATTTAAATCCTGAAAAATATAGCTCGTTATACAAGCATTTTGAAAAGGATATGAACGAAGGAAAACTACTTATTATCAACAATGGACAAATTGGAAAGGGATACGATTTGATTTTTAAAGAACAAGAACTTGTAAAAAATGATGACGAAACGTTCGACTATGATGACTACAATATTTACTCACAACATAAACTACCTAATTTTTATAATGCATTTTAACTTGTAGATTATAACATTTTATGGTAAAAAGGCAAAAATTATTTCAATCTATGGACTCCATTATGCTGATTGTCCTTGGTCCAAAAGTACTACTACTTCTGGACCTGACACATGCAGTTGTTGGAAAACATAAATACACTACTATAACATTACAAAAAGTAAACAAAAAATAAACAATGATGTGAAAACGAAGTATAGATCATATTGCACCTGTATCTTTAGCATATATATAGAGACATTATTATTAGGGAACAATATAATACATTAAGTTACATACATATACATAAGTGAAAAGTATAGCAAGTATAATATAAAAATTTTTTTTCTTCTTCTAGTATATGTAAACAAATTTTTTTATATAAACAAATCATAATTGCAGAGAAAGAATAAAATTTAATATACATACTTTAGAACACAGTTGCATAAGTCATTAATATCTAAAAGAAATAACATTATATTCATAATTTCGAAATTCTCTCATATGTTATTAAATAAATAAGCAAATGCAAATAAGAAAAAAAGAAGAAAAGTATACAGTAATATATGTAATGAATCAGAAATAATTAAATAGTCAACATACGAAAAGAACACTAATACTTAGATATCATAGGTAACATGCCATAATGAATAGGTAACAACCATATAATGAATTCGAAATTAACAAAGACAATTAAAACAAATTGCATTAATGTAGTATGTATAATAATAAAGATAATGTAAACATAAACAGTAATTCAATTTCATTGTCAAAGTTGTATAACAATTAAATGCATACATAAAATATAGGTCAATTATTAAGCTAGGTCAGAAACATAAGATGTAGAAAAATTAAAAAAAAATAAAAATAAAAAACAAAAAAAAAATAAAAATACAAAAAAAAATAAAATAAAAAATAATATACATACATATGTACGAATTAGGAACAAAAACAAAAATAAATGAATATTGAATATATGTATGTGGATAAATAATGAAATTTTTTTTTTTTTTAGATATACTGGGGAATAAAAATATACGTATAAAATAAGTAAAGTTAAAAAATAAAAATAAAAAACCGAAAATGTAAACCAACCGAAACTGAAAAGCCCTACACACCTTACCACCCATTTCTCCGAAGGGGGAGGAAATGTTATATAAAAAATATCAAATTGTAACACAATTTGATAAAACATTAGATAAATTCAAAAATTTCATACATTTTAAAATTATTTAAATAATTTATAAAGAAAATTATTTCATATATTAATTAATTCTTTGAGACATTTCATTAAAAGGAAATTCGGGCATTCAACTCATATCCGTTAACTGTATTAACAAAGAAAATATGTAATCAACAAAAAAGAAATAAATATTGCAATGACTTTCCAATTGGGCAATCATTTCATTCATTATTAAAGTTCATAATTCGTTTCAAAAAAATAAAGTACGCAAAAGTATAAATGCCAATATGTTTCAATATAAATTCCTTAGCAACATAGTTCAAAATTATATTTAACCCTTTTTATCGATAATTTTCCATATGGCAAAATAACATGAAAAAATTCATATGAAATACAAAAACAAGAATTAGCAAATTAACGATTTTAACCAAAGTACATAGGTAAATCATAATTAGGACGGAAATATAAAAAACAACAAATATATTAACATATGCAAATTCATTTATATTAAGCTCATAGTAGCAATTGTATATATTAATAAGTGCACTGCACTGGCATACAAAGTTCATATTGCACATAATTGTATTCCAGCTAATAAGTGCAATAAACTTGCGTACATTAAGAAAAGCTTAAAAGAAAAACGAACAACAATACTTAATAAAGAATATGCAAATAAAGAATTGAAATGTACCGCCCATTTCCCCTACGATTGGTACAGTCATTTATGGTAAATTATATTAATATTAAAATAACGAACTTTGGATTTAATTAGCAAAAACAAAATTTAAGTAGGGAAAATTGATAATTGTAATTATTGATAAAATAGTTACGATTATCGAAGTTATAATTTGGATTTGAAACAGAAAAGTCGTAAAAGTAAATTACCGCGGAATTACAAATCGCCTTGATCTAAAATAAATTATTTAACCAAAAATATTTTTGGAATTAATTATTAAAGTAAAACTTGGAAAAAATTCAGTTAATGTAAATTTATCATAGTAGAATTAGCCCGAAAATTATTCAGAATAAACCGTAAAGTTATATGTTAAAGATTTTCTATTCGGCGTTGATTTCAGTATTACAGTATTTCGGTTAAAAAAATATAATATAAATTATTGATATAAAATAAATAGTTAATATTTCAGTTAATTTAAGTTAATATTGTGAATATTAGTGATATTTTTAGTGAATAAAGTTTTAAAAACTAAACCACAATCTTTTCAATTGAAAAAACCTTAATTTCTTCTCAACATCCGAAACCCCTTTTAAATGTTATATACATAACACTTAAACCGAAATTATTTGGGCTTAATTTTTGGAGAATGTATGTGTGGCAAATTTCCAATATGGCGAAAAATGAAAAATGTCATTTACAATTAGTACTAAATGACATACAGTACGTACAAACACAAGTGAAGTGAAGTAGTGTGAGTTGATTTGGATGTATTAGATGTGTTACGTACGAAGTTGAAAAATGTATAAGCAAAATCCAAAATTCCAATTTTGTTCCACATATTTCTAACAATATCCTCAATACTTTCATTTAAAACATAAGCTTACCAGACAAAAAAAACACTAAATTATTTTGTTCCATTTTGTTTTGTTTAATTAAAAATTTTCTATTTAAAAAATATTCGACTTGTTTAAATATTACTACTTTATTAGCCTATTATTGTGTTAAATTAAATTTGAAATTTATTACTACGTACTTATACTGAATGATCGAAAACTCGATTTGAGTATTTGGTCATATGAAATCGAAAGATTGAGCTCAGATAGGACCGAAATGTACTGTGAAAGTAGTATATCTAATCAATAAATTTGTAGTTTAAAAATAAAATTATAACATTCAATACTACAATTTTAATCCTGCGGTCTTTCCATCTGTGTCTTAAAGAAACTATATATTTCCACTCGATTCAAGGTGAAAGCCTGGATCAGATTCATTCGATCTCTGTATAAACATGATTAAATACGAATTAAATCGTGATTGAAAACTTCGTGTATACGGTATCTAAAACCAATCTAAAAGATATCTCCCAGACTCCCAAATGACTTCATCTTCAAGATAGCTATGCTTCGTGTTTTTAACTTAGGCACGTGTTAAATCATAGGAGATAAGAAAAAAAAACAATTAGTGTTTATGATCTAAGTTTGCTCCCGTGTGGTTGTTGTTGTTTTCGTTTATAAAATGCAGTAAACTAGCAATCTGGTTAAACTAACGTAGAAAAAGAAAGAGACGAATTTATACAAATTGAACGCAAAAGAATAAAGAAAAGCTACACTAACAACAACACGTGCTTATGTTTTAAAAACGAAGTATAACTACAGGTATGAAGAAATTGAGCAATAGTGTAATCCATGTTTTAGGTTAAATCGGATTGCGGTTCATTTAGGAATTTATATATGTAGTTAATCTGTGTATACAAAATGTTAGTTCATGTACTCCTTGCCTTCAGCTGTAATTTGATACTAGTAACAGTAGCCAATGACATTAAAATCATATTTTTTATTTATTTACTCATATTTTCTTTTTTTGTGTTTATACATACATATGTATGTATGCATTTATTTCTAGTTTACATATATCTGGTTTTTTATTTTTTAAATAATTCTCGATAATGTATCGATATTTTCCAAATTTCATCATTTATTTTGGAATTTTTCATATTATTACGTTAATTTTATGATATAACATTTAATTCAAAATTTTAAATGTAAGTAAATTTATAAATTAGAAAAACAAAAAGAGGGTGAATCCTCTACTACATAACCTTATTTTGTGTGTTGCGTAAAAACCAAAAAAAGAAAAAAAAATATGTTCATACATACATACATACATATGTACATATGTATGTAAATCAAAAAATAAATAAAAAATAGAAATATGGCAACAATCGATACATCAAATACATTCGCATCAAGAGGTAATATCCGTTTAATCAAAACAAAAATTCAACAAACAGTTACAAATGGTAGATTAATGAAAAATAAATCGATTGCATTAGAAATGATAATTAGAGAATACAATAAATTAATAAAAAATATCGAATATGATATAACATTTAATTTAAAATTAGGTTATGTACAATTAATGTATGGTAAATTTTATAAATTTAATTATGATTTAATATTATTATTACGTCCAATTGAATCTAATTTACAATTAAATAAATTCATTGATAATATAATGGGTATAATTGTATTTAAATTTGATTTAAATCATATTGAAACAAAATATAATCAAATATATCGTTACTATGGTTTATCATTTGGTAATTTATGTATAAAAAATATACAAAAAATTTTTAGTAATTTAATTAATTTATATATTAAATTAGCTAATTGTAAAAATGTAATAAAGATTTTAACAGATAATGTTAAAAATTTACGAAGACGTATGAATGCATTCGATTATATATTAATACCAAAATTAGAATTAAAATTAAAGTACATTGAAGATGAATTAGATGAAAGAGATCGTGAGGATTATTATCGTTTTAAAAAGATTAGACATATGAAACAGAAAGATATTTCGCACAATCATAATGATAATGACGATGGTGAAAATCCGAAAATTTTATTTTCATTAATGGAACAGAAAAAATTTACATTAATATACGAATTAAGTGATAAAAATGAACAAAATTTCAAAATACCGTTAGAATCACAAAAAATCGATGAAGGAACTCAAACTGATACATATCACAGTGAAGTAGCCACGCAAACAACTACCACTGAATCTGTTGTTCATAGCATAAGGTTCGAGTAACATTCCGCAATTTGCATTTTATTAATTTCAATTGTATATGTTTAAATCGAAAAATAAAGAAAAAGAACGAACAAATTACAATCTTTTAACATTCAGGATAAAGGATTATTATAGTATTAAAGTGTCTATATATGTTATACGTATACATCATTATCAATAGTAAGCCATACACAACACTTTTTCTTACATGCAAACCCCCGCGCCACTCAATTTGTCGGTTTTTCTGACATTTTTACTATCATGTGTGGTAAATACTACACGCCGTTTTTTTTCGCAATCAAGTCAACACTTTTAACTGACCTTTTTTTTTTTTGATTTGTACACACACGGTAACATGGTAAAACTTGATCCGAAACTGAAGTGGGGTGTTATCAATTGAAAACTATCAGAGTTGAAAAAAAAGTATAAAAGAAGTTTGTGGAAAACAAAGTGAAAAATTTAAAACTTAATAATGGCAGAAAAAATAAGTGACAAAAAAAATAAATAAATTTAATTTTTTCACAAATACATAAGTAAGTATGTATGATTTTACTTACACCTGCCTGGAGTTTTGTGTGGAGTGTCAAAAAAACAGACATTCCACATGTCACGCCAAATGTAATGAATTTGTTTTTGCTTTTCAAAAGCTTTTGAACTGCCACGCAATTCAACAGTTTAACGTGCATAGTGTGTGGACAATAGTGATGGGAAAAATAGTTACTTTGAGTTATAGTTAATTACTAGTTACTTTGTGAGACTATTATACTCAATATTATGCTATTTTACTAGGTTTTGATTCGAGTCAACACAATAATTTCAGCAGACTATTTTCTCAATTTTATTTTTCCGAATGAATGTTTTTTTTTTTAAGTTTTGGGTAGTTTTTTCATGTCTTAGAAGCTTTTTTACTAGTTTTTTCGTGGTTTAATCGTAGCGCAATTTTTAACCATTATTTTTCATGAATTTCTTCAGGAATATTTTTCAGGATTTTTCCGAACGGTTTCCTATTGATTTTCTTTTCTTAATTTTTTCAATTTTTACATAAAAATCAATTTTTTTCGTGATTAAATTTTTTCAATTATTTGACGACATAGAAATTTCTTTTCATATAAAATGTACTTCCGTCGTCATGTCGTTATGTTGTCATGTCCTCATAGTCCTTATTATGTAAACGTAAGCGTACGCGTAAAATTTTTAAACTCTTAAAAATTACTATTAAAAATGTTTTTGTATTAAATCTCTCTATTATATAAAAAAGTTTCGGGTGATCGTCCAATATTTTATTTTATAATTGCGTATATTAAGGAAATTCAAGAATAAATTTCGTCCTTCTATTATATTTATATAAAAAGTTTAGTGATCTCCGTGCTATGTTATATTTTGTATTTGCATATATTTAGGAAACGCTGTCTCTCTATTACATGTTACCTATGTTGCTATGTTTTTAGTGAAATATCGTTTATAAAAGTCAAAGAATAAAGTATAAGGATTGGATGCAATGTATCAATAAATTATAACACAATTATATTAGAAAAGTAGTGATACCGTATCAATACAGTATTCTTGAGCAACGAGTGGTACAATTAAATGAACAATTGTATATTTGTTAAATGGGGGTTGGTCCGCCGTTAACCGGACAGGGAGTACCCCCCTAGTAAAGCCAAAAAAAAAAATCGCAAAATTTTTTTTGTAATGAATAACGAAATTCTATTTCGTTGTGTTCCGTAAAAATGTTTCACATTGCATTCGATCGAATCTTGGAATACCTTTTATCCGTTCGATCGAACGAATGAAATTCGTGTTCGATTCGATTCGATCGAAAGTCGGAATAAGGCTGATTATCACAAATGGAAGCTAAAACAAATGAAGAAATCTTGTCATATTTGAAAGAAAATGTTTGTAGAGAAACAGCTGAAAATAAGGCAGTAAATTAAATCATTAATAATGCTAAACTAATCTTGAATCAAAAAAGTGATAGAAATGATTCTTACACTTGGAAATTTATAAATTTAAAATATATGTAAATCTAATAGCGTAAAAAAAATAATTCTGAAATCAAATGTTTTAAAAGATGATGCTCAGGTTATGCATAGTCGTAAAACTCCTGCATTATTATTTAATCCAGCTGAATGTTTACCATCATTTGTTCATATTATTGAAACATTCTATAATAAATTTCTTGAAACTAATCCTGATAATTATTCTCAAATCGAAGATATTAATGAAGCCGAGAAAAAACTTTAAAAGAATTTACTGAAGAATATGATTATACAATTTTTGATAAGATTTTAATGATGCCGTAACTACAGATAATTATGTATTATCTATTAATGATGCTAGAATTTCCCTTAATAACGATAAATCTATTTTTACTACAACTTTAAAATATTATAAAAATAAAGATGAATTAAAATCTTTTTATAGACTTCTAAATCAAAAAGATATGACGGCAAAATTATTGCCAGAAATTATTACATATTCAATTGATGTTGAAAATGACTGTATTTATTATAAATTAAAATTTTCTGGCGAAATTAACATTAAAATAACTGATGAAGAAGAAATTGCTGAATATAAAGATCTTATTACAAGATTAAAACAATAAATTTTCTAATTACAATTATTTTGACATTTTTTAAATAAAGCTCTAATTTTTATATAATTTTATCTCATTCCCCTCTTGAGTTTTAGAGAATAATTTTGAAAAATCATAATGTACAGAATTAATTTAAAAAATAAAAATTGTAATTAAAACATAGTTTTTTGTTATTCATACTTATTTAATTTTCCTAATGTTTCTTCATCATTTAAGTCTTTAATAGAATAAGTAATTGGACTAGTAAAATGTATTTTATCGATAATAGAAATTTCATGTGTCCAATTGTTTTTATACTTATTTTCAACATGTTTTTTAAAACTTTGAATCCTAACTCTATCGCCAATTTTAAATTTTGGTTTTTCATTTAAAAATTTGTTTGTACTATAAATTTTTTCAAACACTTCTTTTTCATTATTTTTATTAACTTCACATGGTTTCCTTCCAATAGTTCTGTGAACATCTTTAGTATTATACTCTTCTATTAGTTTAGGTAAAATATTAATCCATATATGATTATTATTCAATTCGAAATAAACTTTTAGTTTTTGGTTCAAAGTTCTATTCAATCGTTCAACAATGGCAGATTTTTGTTCACTATAGGTATGGTAAATATTAATATTATTTTTATCTAATAATTTCTGAACATCTTTATTTAGAAATTCTGTACCTTTATCAGTATGTAATACTTTTGGAACAGTTTTTGCTCTTTTCAAAATATTTTTAAAAGCTTGTAGCTACTTCTTTTCCAGTTTTTGTCTTTAATGGTTCTATCAAAACATATTTAGAAAATGTATCAATTACATTTAACATACACTTAAAACCTTTATTTTCTTTAGAATATTTGTCCATTATTAATAAATCAGCTGCCCATACTTCATTTAGACCTTTTGTAATAATTTTTCTCCTTGGGAAAATATGTCCGACAGACTTGAATAATTCTTTAATTCCTTCTAAATTAGTGTTATTATTTTTATTCATTTATTTTCTAATATTTTTCGCACATCTTCAAAATCTGTATCTAACTCTTTAAGTTTTATATTATATAAAGTTATTTTTCCATCAAGAAAATTTTGAAGTTGTTGATGTTTTAATTCAAGTTACTTTATAATTTCAGTTATATTATCAACTTTTTCATTGAGTTTTTTGTCATAATCAGTGAATTATTCTTTGATTTTATCTTTCCGTTCTTGATTTGTTTAATATTCTGTTTACCTCATTTCAATTTTTATGAAATGATTTCTCAATTTTATATCAATACTTGAGCCATCATCATCATCATTATTTTTATTTCTTTTAGAACTTCTTTCAAATTTATCAATACCCATTTATTAAATTAAAATTCTTCATTTAATTCTTCAGGTATATTTTTAATGTCATTATTTAAATTAGAATTAGTATTTTCTGCTTTTTTTTCTCCATATAGTATCATAAATCGTTTTACTAATTCATCCATATCATTCCAATAAACATATTCTTTTTCATTGTTAGTACACATTTTATGCACCCCACTTCCAGTTGTTGATTTATTTTTAAGTACATAAGTATGTTATATTTTTCTAATATTGGTTTGATATAATTCATATATTTTGTACCTTGATTTGATTGCATATGTGTTTAAAACAATTTTTTCATAATTTTCTAAATCTTTTCGGGTAAAATAGGGATTTGGTTCTTTCATTGCAATTCATTCCCACAATCCTCTAGTACCTTCATATCTTTTATTACAAATAATAATATCTTCATTATCAATAAGTAATGGTGAATTACCAATTCATAATTCACTTCCATTTTCACTTCTTATACCAAAAATATTATCAGTTATTTTCTGATTACTAGCATTAAAACCCAAGTATTTTGTTGCTATAGATCCAAAAGAAGTTATGGGACTTGGTAATTCTTTTTGTTCTTCATCATCTGATGTATTAGTATCGTTATTTCAGGTTTTTCAAGTTTCTCAGGTATTTTAAATACATATATCCTGAATTTCATCATGTGTTTCATAAAGTGAAGTAATTTATGGATTATACAATTCTGGTTGATTATTAAATGGTTTAATTCTTTTATTCTAGACTCTAATTTCATTGTATTTTCATCGATTTTTTGAAGTGAATCAATTAACACTTTTAAATCTTCATTTATTTGATTTTGTCTTGACTTGACTGTCTATCAACATCAACATTTAAAAGTTTTTACTTAGTTTTGCGTTGATTTTTCAAATATTCTTGGATGAATTTATCTGAATACTCTCTCTCCATTCTTATTTATAATGCAAATTTTTATTTATTTTTTAAATTGTGGGTTTGTGTGGATAAATTAAAAATGCACGTGGTTAACTTATGCTACACTTTATTTTAATAAATGTTAATACAATGTGTGAACTCTATCGCAGTCAGAACAAGAAGACTTAAAATATAAAATTATATATTAGACAACCTAACTACTAATTATTACATAGGGTTTATTATATAGTAAATAATAAGCTACCTGCTACTTATTAATAAATAATATTAAGTGTATGAGTACTGTGTGCGTAATCGTTACCAGTGTGTATGAAACTCAACTACCTCTAATGTGCATAGAGCTAGTTTGAGTGAATTGCATTAAACTTGTAATTGTTATGTACTCGAAACCATATTATGTATAGTTTCGTAGTGCAGTAAAAATACTGATAACGATTACCGCCACATCACTCCCCCTTGGGAAAAAAAAATTTTGCAAAAATTTTATAAATTTAAAAATGAGAATAAGCGTACGTTAAAAACAAATTTATAACTGAAATGTTACTTTACGTTTTGTTTCTGATCTTGTGACTGGACAAGAAATGGTAGTATCTGGATTTAGCAAAAAGGCGGGCTTTAATTTATCGATGTTAATGAACTCTTCCTTTCCATTCATTAATATTTTGAAAACTTTGTCCTGTCTTGATAAAACTTCATGTGGACCAGTGTATGGCGTATTTAAACTACTTTTATGAAAATTATCTTTGACGAAAACATGTGAACAAGTGTGAATGTCCTGTGGTACAAAAATGCTTTTTTGTTTTCTTGTTCGCGAAGAATGTGGCTGTAAATTAGTGAGTGTTTGTTGTATTTCTTTGGCCACAGGGTTTGTTAATTGAAAGTCTGGTGAGCTATTTGATGCGATGAATTCGCCAGGTAAACGTAGAGGCTGACCATAGAGGAGATGTGCAGGAGCGAAACCTACATCTTCAATAAGGGCCGAGCGAAGTCCCAAAAGTATCCAGGGCAAATTATGGTACCAATTTTTGGGGTTGGCAGAAGCTCGAATGGCCACTTTTAGTTGTCTATGGAACCTTTCTACCGATCCGTTGGATTGAGGATGATAGGTTGTAGTCCGAATCCGATGGTTACCTAAGACGTTTGAAAGTTCTTTAAAAAGTAAAGATTCGAACTGAGTTCCTTGATCAGTCGTTAAGGTGCGACATACACCAAAACGTGAAATCCAATTATGGATGAAAGCCGTACATACTGTTTTGGCCTCAATATTTTTGAGAGGAATAGCCTCTGGCCAATGTGAGAAACGATCTTTGATAGTTAGAATGTAACTATAACCATTTGAAGGGGGAAGTGGTCCAACTAAGTCCATGTGGACGTGTTCGAACCTTCCTCTAGGTACCTCAAATTTTCCATGAGGTGTTGAAATGTTTCGGGTGATTTTTGCTTTCGCTGCCGCGTGCGAGGAAATACAATCTAGTTTTTTTGAGTTGGTTTTATTGCTAGTTTTATTACACGGAGGTACACATTTTTGAGCTTTTGCTCCATAATGCTTGTGATACCAACAAACATTATTGAAATTATTCTGACTGACAGTATTATTGCGCAGACGACTTTTTGAACGAGATCTGTTTGGTGTAAAACTTCGGTTAGAAATTTTAATTTCAAGACGTCTAATGCGGTCTGTTAAATTTCGTAAGACTTCGTCAGTGTTATTTGAGGATAATGATTTTTTATGACTAATGGCAGAGATATTGGAAATGGTAGTAGCATTGTAAATTTGATCAGCAATTTTAAAAATTTCTTCGATTGGCTGAGTGTTTTCAATCGCGATAATACAAGCTTGAATAGGTGACGGAAGTTTATTTAACCATAATTTTTTAAGCAAAGATGTGTTAACTAAACTGTTACCACCAGCTAGAGATTGCATGTGTCGATATAATTCGGATGGTTTATAATCACCTAATTCAACTTTGTGTAAAAGAGTGTCGAGCTTACGCACTTCCGATTCTGAACTGCGTTGAAGTAGGTGTGTTTTCAAATTTTCATATTTGTCTTGAGCTGGCGGTTTTGTTAATATGTCAGCTACTATTTCCATTGTCTCTTGTGTTAAAGAAGCTACAAGATAATCATATTTGGTGTTTGACGAAGTGATGCCCTTAACGCGAAATTGAGATTCGACCTGGATAAACCAAAGATCCGGTCTATTATTCCAAAAAGGAGGAATTTTCAAAGAACTGATGTGAGGATTTTGTAATTCGTCGTTTTGTTTTGTACTACAAGAAATGTCTTTATTTTCACTACTTGTTTTACACGTTTTATCGTCGTTACTTGTCATTTTATTTGTTATTTTATTTGTTTTATGTAGCGAAAAATTTGAAATTTAATTCGTTTATTATTGTTAGTATTATTTTTTAATTTAAATACCGAAACTATGAAAAATACCGAAGTTTACTTACTGTGAATTAATGGAAAGGAAGAATTTAAAATTCACTATTTATTCCCGTATGTGTGAAATGTTGCGTGAAAATATGTCCAAGAATCCAGATACTTCCACCTCTGTGTCCGTTTATATATGTGAATGTTCAAAATTTATCGTCTGCTATTTATTTTTATTTTACAATATTTCAAATATATTTCGTATATTGAATTTATTTCCTAAAATTAAAAAAATAATTATTTAGAAAACTTTTGAATACAAAAAATTAAAGATTATTATAAACAAAAATTATCTATGTTTGTTGCTTGTTGAAATGTGTTGAATGAGCGCCGGTGTACTATAGATGTATATTTGTATGTATGAGTGTATGCGTGGTTTTAGGCGGCATGCGTGAATTTTAAAATCCAAGAAAATCCTTGTATGTCCTCGTCATCCGTGGTTGAAAATGCAGCATGAAGGAAGCATTTTTTTTGCTTTTTTATTTTAAAGTATTATTTTATTGTATTTTAAACAAAAATTTTGTTGTTCACGATATTGAAAGTGTGCATAAGTGTTAACCGTGCGAAAACCCAGTCAAATGCAATGTGTATGAATTTATTTATTTTCTGATTTCTTCACTTTGTAAAAAATTGAACCACTCTAAATTTATTTTATCTTTAAATTAAAAACCAATTGATTTTTTTAATTTTTATGAGTTTTCAGTTTAAAAAAAAAAATTGTACACTTTCCTGGAGTACACTGTATATGATGTGAAAGGTTAATGTATATTGATAAGGACACACCAAAATTGTTGTTTTCACTTTTTGTTTTTTTACAATTTTTTTACTAAATGAAAAAATTTTTTTTAAAATTTTTTAAATTTTTTAATTTAAATAATTTTTTAAAATTGAATTTTAAGTCGGGGTCACCAATTGTGGGTTTGTGTGGATAAATTAAAAATGCACGTGGTTAACTTATGCTACACTTTATTTTAATAAATGTTAATACAATGTGTGAACTCTATCGCAGTCAGAACAAGAAGACTTAAAATATAAAATTATATATTAGACAACCTAACTACTAATTATTACATAGGGTTTATTATATAGTAAATAATAAGCTACCTGCTACTTATTAATAAATAATATTAAGTGTATGAGTACTGTGTGCGTAATCGTTACCAGTGTGTATGAAACTCAACTACCTCTAATGTGCATAGAGCTAGTTTGAGTGAATTGCATTAAACTTGTAATTGTTATGTACTCGAAACCATATTATGTATAGTTTCGTAGTGCAGTAAAAATACTGATAACGATTACCGCCACAATATGACCATATGATATTCTTTCAAAGTTATCAATTAAATATTTTTTATCATCATATGGACTTAATCCAATTTAAGTTTCTACCATAGTATATACCTCGTGATCTAATTGATGTCTGTTTTTCTCTAGTGTTTTCTTCGTTGAATAGACAATTTTTATAAGTTTTAAATGTTAGTTTTTTATGTTGCATTTTTTAATACCTTTTGCAATTTTTTTCTCGTTAATATCTGTTCTAAAAGCATATATTTTTGATCTTAACAACAAATTCTCTTATTGGAATACCATTATATTCACCTTTGAATACACCAGGTACTTTATTATTTACTTTTGGAATATCTACTGGGAAATCGTCAACTAAATCAGAGGTATCAAAATATTTTATATTATTTTTTAAATCTTAATATAAATCATCTGTTTCAATATATAATATAAATGAATCGGTATCAGTTCCTACTAATTTTATTTTATCATCGTATTTCTTTTTTAATACACGATAATAAAATTTAAACATTAATAATTTTGATAAATCTAAAATAACAAATTCACAAAATATTGGCTTATCCAATTTTATTTTCTTATTATGACCATATACTATTGCGATACGATCTACGTCACTAATTATTTTACAATTTTGATACTTGAACAAATTAATATTTTTTTGTAACAAATCTTCACTTTTACAAATTTTTACATTTATTCTATTTCCTACATTTTCCATCATTTTACCTTATACAGAATTATTCATTATTTTGGAAAAATCTTTCTCAAAATCATTTTTACAATCTTGCCTAAGTTAGTGTTTAATGGATTCAACCACTCTTTTCTTCAAATTTAATTTCTCTATGAATTTTTTCAATAACACCACCTTGTATTTTATATTCTTTTAATAATCTTATATGAAGTTTATAATTTTTCTTATCATATAACGTACACATTAGTTTTTTATTTTTATCATTAGGTTTTGTTTCTAAACCTTTATTAATCAATTCTTTTTGATAAGATGATAATTCTTCATATATAGTATAGGTGCATAAATAATCATTGACTAGGAGCTGGTGCATAATCATTAAATTTATCATGAAGTTCTTCACGATATTTTAAATCAACTTCTAGGAAATATCCATCATTATAGTTATCAAAATTATTATGTAAATTATTTATTTACAGGTAATTTTTCAGACATAGCACACCCATATAAATTTTTCGCATCAAGATACATAATATAACTAACATGTTTTTTCTGCTTCTTCTTTACTTAATTTAATAACTTTCATTCTTTTTTCATCATACCAATAACAATTATTTGCTACAGCATAACTACTTGATATCATCGATATTCCACCTCTAATTCCTTCTTCACAAAATTTATAAATTTCTACATCTGTGTACAGTTCTAATGTTTGTTTCAATGCTGCAGAATAAGCTCAATATGGAGCAGAAATATAATAAGCAGGATTTATATTATAATTTTTATAACACATTTCTCTAAAATTCTCAAAAACGTCATATAAAAGAATAGTATCTAATTTAATATCAATAGGAAGTTTTTTTTTATTAGACTTTGAAAAACAATCAACCCAATTATATGGATAGACACCTTTTCCTTACATAAAACACTTACGTTCAAGTGACTGTTTTTTATGTGCATTATTTAAACATTTGAAAACTTCATGATTTGCTTTTTTAGTTATAACTGTGTTACAATAAATACAGTTATCTTTAGCATATATTGAGTGTTCTTTAACTATTAAATCTGGATTTTTTATTTCACTTTATATTATTATTTTGTGTTCCTTACATGTTTCTTACATTCACAACAATATCCACTATTAATATTTAGAAGATTTTTAACTAATTTATCTAATGAAAAAGGCATGAACTGCAATGTGTCAATAATTCTAAATTCTAAATACAATTCTATGAAATCAACCTAAATTATTTTCACATTTTCAGAATTATATTTTTTTACAATTTTTTATAGTATACAATTCTTCTAAATCTTGTTTTGAATTATTCGCTTGAAATAATTCTGTGGCTTTAGCAGGTAAGAGATTATTTTCTCTTCCAATAATTTTATCAGAATTTATATAATAAACAACATATTGTAGTTATTAATTGAAGTTTAATACTAATGAATTAATCAAATATTTTTTTTATTAAAGACAAGATACCATCTTTATTTTTTCAAAATGAGTATTCATATTAACATTGTTTGGTGATGTAATAGTATATTCTTTAATTAAATTTTTAAAATTTCTATTTGTGCATTCTTTTATGGTATGTGTTAACATCCGTTCACACACATAATGTTGCTAAGACAGCAATTAGCTATTTTTCCAAATATTTATAGTATATCAATTAATATGTACAATAAATTTAATGTATATGCATAAATTTTATATTACTCAAATTACATTTTTAATATTTCTTTATTTTATGTAAAAATGCATTGATTGTATATTATATTGTAACCAATTGTTATCAAAGGTTGATTTTTTTATAATATTTGTTATATGTAATTATGAGAAAATTTGTATTTCTAACAATTTAAGAATTGTAAAGGTAAATTAATTTTAATAAATAATTTAGTCCAATTTTGGCAATCAACAAAAACGTTTCATTTCAGCAACGAATTTCTTTTGGTTTTGTACTTAAAGAAATAACATTTTTAGATTAAGAATTTCTTTTGGTTTTGTACTTAAGGGCAGCCAGCAACAGCTGATTGAAATCGAAATCAGCTCAGTCAAAAATGTAAAAATTAAAAATCCGTTGAATCCGTTAATAATTAAAAAAAAGACAAATAAATATGTATATATGTCACGTATGAATTCAAATGTATATCATTTCATGCGTAAGTACTTATGTACATACATACATACATATGTACATAAATATACGAACATTGAACACACAATTTGCGTGCAGGTGCACTTCCTATACATACCCATCAAAATTGATATAGAAGTATGTACATAACCCCCGGATCAAAAATAATTCGGACTTGGTCAATAAAACACAAAGTACAAGTCTATTCATTAATATTTATTTTTTCCCCTTCAAAGTATTCTCCGTCTGATGCAATGCACTTGTGCCACCGTTTAATCCAATCCTGGAAACATTTTTCGTACTCACTTTTTGGGATCGCCATAAGTTCCTTCTTCGATTTGTCTTTAATTGCTTCTATGCTGTCAAAGCGGGTTCCCCGAAGTGGTTTTTTTAAGCGACTGAACAAAAAAAAGTCGCACGGTGCGAGATCCGGTGAATATGGTGGTTGATGAATAGTGTTTGTTGAGTTTTTAGTCAAAAACTCACGAATAACCACGGCTGTGTGAGAAGGTGCGTTATCGTGGTGTAAAATCCACGAATTATTTTGCCACAAATCGGGTCTTTTTAGACGAACTGCTTCTCGTAAACGCTTCATTACGCTTAAATAATAATCCTTATTAACTGTTTGACCTGTTGGTAAAAATTCATGATGCACAACACCACGATAATCGATGAAAACGGTAAGCAAAATCTTTTTCTTTGATTGAGTACGACGAATTTTTCTGGGTCTTGGTTCTTCTGAAGCGCGCCATTCACTTGATTGTTGCTTTGTTAACGCATCAAACTCGTACACCCACGTCTCATCACCAGTAATGATCCGTTGAATGAAGCAGGATCAGCATTTACTCTGGAAAGCATCTCTTCAGCAACAATAACACGTTCTTGTTTTTGTAAAAAATTCAATGATTTAGGAACCAATTTCGCTGCAAGTCGTGTCAAGCCCAAATCATCACTTAAAATGCTTTGAATTGTACCAAATGAAATTCCTGTTTCAGTAACCATCTCTCTGATCGTTAATCTTCTATTTTCCAAAACCATTGATTTAATCAGATCAACATTTTCTTTGGTTTTTGATGTTGAAGGACGCCCAGGATGAATGTCATCCTTCACTGATTCACGACCATTTTTAAAACGACTATGCCATTCAAATGTTGTTGTTTTCGATAGAGAACTATCACCATAACATTTTTGCAACATTTTTAGCGTTTCAGTAGCATTAATTTCATTTTTTACGCAAAATTTAATACAAATTCTTTGTTCAATTATTTTTTCCATCGCAAAATCGAAAGTAAGCAAAAACTTGACCTAAACAAAGTGCTGTCAAAAAACAACTGATTGACATATATAGCTCGAATTTGGAGGAAATGTAAAAAACAGGTATACAAACATAAATACTAAAAGAAATGCATCTTAAAATATTGGCGGGGGTTGTACATGAACGAGTCCGGGTTATTTTTGATCAGAGTAGTATGTACATCTCTATTGTTCTTATTCATCATATATATATGTATATGTATGTATTGTATATTACCAATATTACGTAATACAAAACAAATGATTTATGGCTAGATCTGTAATTTGCAAAAAAATAAAAAAAAAAGTTGATAAAAAAAAAAATTGAAAAAAAAATTCCGAAGAAAAAATGTACTCAAAAATGTGAACTTGTCCACATTTACGTGTATGTATGAATGTATACTCCAAAAAAATTCTGTAGAAAAAAAAAACTAATTTTTTTCTTCTAATTGCTTTTTTCTCACACTCAATGTTCTATGCGTATACATACACACATGTACATCAAATACTATATAACACATGATCATATGCATATCGTATATACCTACGTCTACGTGTATATATATTATATGTACATGTAAAATACAAAAATTGTTAATTGACTGTACAGTGCAAATTAAAACATTTGTAACCAAATTATGAATTCATTTACATTGAAAAATGAATTCATATTATTCTGAAATACACAACAATTACAATACAAACATTATTATGATTTTCAATTATTTTGTTTGTAATAATTTAAAACCAAGTATCTCGTTTTATTGTTGTTTATTATGAAGATTACAGTACAAATGTATTAATTGCAATTTAGCAAAGTGGTCATATGTATTTTATGCAGCACTGTATGTGTATTATTTTAAAATCACTTATATTTTTGGTGCCACATCAATTTTTGCCTGAACTGTTTTTTAAAAATTTTCAAATATAAATTGAAACAGAAATAAATATACAATGAATATTGAAAATTTCATACAAAAAATAGTAATTTTCATTTATTAATAAAATGTAAACTACGAAACATTTTTCATTGATTTTTTTTTGCAATCAGTTAGGAAAAGTTGAAATTTTATGTCTACATACTATATATCACAAAAATTACATAAATCATACATTTAATAGCAGATAAACTGTAACAAAGTCTAAGTACTTTTTCAGGAAACATGCTTTCACTCTTTTTCAATTTTCTAATGAACGGAGTCCTCTATCAAAAATCTGTTCATTCAATGACCACAGTTCTCTTCAACCTATGTGTGTTCAACATTTCATGAAAATCGGTTGAATAGTTTTCGACATATTAGGTGCAATTGAAAAGCTAAATTTCGATTTTTGTCAATTTTGAATCCTTATAAAATAAAAACGAAACCCTTTTTTTACAACTATTTTTTACTTAATGACCACAACTTTACTTCGTCTATCTATGTGGAAAATTTCACAAAAATCGGTTCATAAATAGCCGAGAAACAAGGTGCAAAATTTTGGAAAATTCTCAAATCCGCGCCTTAAAGAAATAATATAACTTAATCTATAAATCAATTGTCCATTCATTCAATCATATAAGAACACGCATTACATTTACCGTACATTAATACAAGAATTAATTGTACAGTATTTCATCAAAGTCTAAGTACAAGAACTTACACACATTTAAGTTGAAATCTATAATTGAGATTCAACATTTGGTGACCCCGACGTGATTCACAATTAGTGGATCTTACATTCAATTACCCAGCAAACACAAATTCAATTATCCAGCAAACCATTTAACAAGCATTCAAGTCAATTGCCAAGAACAATCAACATGTCATCAGACCTATTTACTCAACAGAATGAAAATGGAAAACTCATTCAGAGTATCATCAGTAAATTCAAGGAACATATTGCAGCCAAATCAGTTACTATCAAGTCACTGAAAGATTCGTTGTTACGTTTGGAAACGGCATGGGATTTATTTGAAACGACAGACACGAAAATTCGTAATCTTGATAAACCTCCGTTGGATCATCAATATTTTACAAATGAATATTACGAAAGGATACAATCACTATACAATACCTATCAACAGCAAATCAATGACCAAATTACGGCACTTACACAAGGTGCTAGTCATAAAAGAATTTCATCAGAATCAGCAACGGCAATTGATACAAATATTCAGCAAAGCAATCAAATTATACGTAATTCTACAATGAATAACTCAATGCCTCACATGATCAATGATCCAGATTTAACACGACTCCATCGTAGACAAAACAGCATAGCATCATCTCTTCGGAAATTGTTACAAGCACTGAAAGATGATCATGCTGAACATCATTACATTTGTCTCTTGTTATGAGCAACTGTCAGAAAATGTGGTACTTAAAGACAAGCTTAACAGGTGATGCTGAACGATTGTTGAGAAATTTTATGTTATCAGACAATAATTATTTAACAGCCTGGGAATTTTTGAAAAACAGATATACAAATCTGCGTTTACAAGCAAATTCATTGATTAATAAATTGATATCACAGCCTGCACACACGACAGAAAGCGTGTCAGCTGCAGCCGTAAAGAATTCAAGAGATACAACTGAACAAATATCTGATGAGACTAGAAAACTTGGGAGTAAATACAGAAAATTGGGATCAATTGTTACTGTATCTCCTTACGAAAAAATTAGACCGCATTTCGTTGAATTTGTACGGACAATCTCTCAAGGCACCTAAAAATTTACAATCATTACAAGAATTTTTACAATTTTTAGAAACAAGATTTCAATCATTAGAAATCTTAAATAAACCTAGATTCAACGAAATGCAGCGTCGCAACAACAGACCTGCCAAAATATTAACATCTGTCATGAACACAGAGCATTATAAATGCATTGCATGCAAGGAACAACATCCATTATTTGGATGTAAATCGTTCTTAAAACTTGCACCAGAAAACAGAGCCAGATTGATTCAAAAGAACCATCTTTGTATGAACTGTCTGAAGTCCAGTCATCAAGCATCAAAATGTACATCAAGAACATGTAAAATTTGCAACAAGAAGCACAACACGTTACTTCATTATGAGCAAAACAAAGCACCAATCAAGCAGAATTCAACCTCAAATTTCAATAATAATCAAACAGCACCAATTATTAAGCAATCAGATCCAATTGCTGTTAATACAGTCTCAACACAATCACGAAAACAATACATTTTGTTAGACACAGCTAACATCAAATTAAGCGGTCCAAACGGTACAGCAGAATGTCGTGCTCTATTAGATTCAGGCTCGCAAGTAAACCTAATAACATCTAGAATCGTGAAACGATTAGGTTTACATTCAAATTCTGATACATTGTTCATTGAAAGCGTCGGCAACAAAATACACAAAATCCAACACAAAATAAATGTTCATATGCAATCAACATGCACCAAATATGCTACACACATTGAGGCACTTGTTTTACCACAAATAACAACCATGCAGCCAGCAATAACCATTGGCACATCGAAATGGAAATTACCACAAAACATTAAATTAACAGACCCATCATTCAACATACCAAAACGAGTAGACTTATTGCTAGGAGCTGAGTTGTATTATGAATTATTAGCAGCAGAGCAACATAAAATTGGTGACGATCTTCCAGTAATTCAAAACACTCAGTTAGGGTGGATTGTTGCTGGAAGTGTGAAAAATGTAACTTCAACGGTTACAACATGCAACATATTTACCGAAATTGAAAGATTTTGGAAAATCGAAACAATTAAGGATCAACCAGCAACAATGTCTGAAGCCGAAATTCAATGTGAAAAATTCTTTTTGACAACGACACACCGAAATGCCGAAGGACGATTTGTGGTAAGATTGCCATTCAAGGATAGCCAAACAAAATTAGGTGATTCAACAGGGTTAGCGTACAGACGGTTTATGGCATTAGAAAAAAGGTTAATCAATGATAACGTTTTGCGAGAACAATATGAACAATTTATGAACGAGTATCTGCAGCTAGATCACATGGAGCCTGTAAACCTGAAGACAATAATTGGACCAAAATACTTTCTTCCTCATCACTGTGTACTTAGGCCAGAAAGTTCCTCAACAAAATTACGAGTTGTTTTTGATGCATCAGCAAAAACAATTACAAACATATCACTGAATGACATTCTTCACATCGGACCACTTCTGCAAGACGATCTATTTTCAATTTTACTCAGATTTCGTATAAAGAAATTTGTATTCACGGCGGACATTCAAAAAATGTATCGCCAAATATTTGTACACGAGGATGATAGAAGATTCCAGCATATTTTTTGGAGAAATCATATGGAAGAACAAGTTAAATGCTTCCAACTAAAAAAAGTTGCATATGGCACTAGACCTGCATCCTATTTGGCCATTAAATGTCTGCAACAACTGGCTCAAGATGGTAGTGCAAAATATCCATTAGGATCAAAGGTCTTATCAAAAGATTTTTACGTTGATGATGTTATCACAGGGGCTGACAGTCTTTCAGAATTACTCGAAATTCAACAACAACTGACGAAGCTTTTAAAAGAAGGAGGGTTTGAATTAAGAAAGTGGTGTGGGAATCATCCCAACCTATTGAAACATATTCCACCTGAACATCAAGAGGTTCAAATTAATTTCAATGATCACGAAGATCAACAGATAAAAACTCTGGGACTGACATGGCATCCAAAGGGTGATAATTTTTCTGTGAAGATTAATCACAATGACAGAACACACATTACAAAACGTACAGTTGCATCAGATATAGCCAGATTATTTGATCCACTAGGTATGTTAAGTCCAATTATCATCAGAGCAAAGATCTTTTTACAAGAACTGTGGCAGCTGAAGCTTGAATGGGACGACGAATTACCATCAGACCTACAACAACGATGGCGCAAATTTCAACAAAACCTTTCAGCATTAGAAAAGGTGCAAATCCCAAGATTTGTATTGTGCAACAGCACCGATAAACAAACGCAGATACACACATTTGCAGATACGTCTGAAAAAGCATATGGAGCAGTAGTTTACATCCGGTCAATAGACAAAAATGGGCAAATCAGTGTTAAATTACTGTGCTCCAAAACAAGAGTAGCTCCGCTCCAAAAAATTACGTTACCAAGATTAGAACTCTGCGCATGTGAACTAGCCACTGAGTTAACAGAACAAGTAACAAAAGACATAAACATGCAACAAACCTTAACGTATTTTTGGACTGACTCAGAAATCGTTCTCTCATGGATCAATTCATCGCCATCACAGTATTATGTATTTGTTGCTAATCGAATTAGTAATATTCAAAAATTATCAGTTCCAGAACAATGGCGTCATGTACCATCAAAGCAAAATCCTGCTGATATTCTGTCAAGAGGAATTGAAACGTCTCAATTACATCAAAGCAGTTTTTGGATATACGGACCACTTTTTCTTTATGAAAATGAAACTACATGGCCGGCTAAGTTTCAAAACAAGACACAATGTACAGTGGAGGCAAAACGCAAGACCACAGCTTTAATTACGACTCCAAGGGAAAACTTAATTGAACAAATCAATCATGGAAGGTCATTCCGAAAGTTGCAACGAATAATTAGCTACATGAGGCGATTCTTAACAAATACTAGAGACAAAATTCGTCAACCAAATCACAAGGCCGTTACTCCTAGTTAAATGCAAGAGGCATTATACATCATTGTAAAAATTATTCAACAAGACTCATTTATTGACGAGCTCAAACAGCTACGCACACATGGATATGTCGAAAAGCATAGCTCAATCAGTTCCCTAGCACCATACTTAGACAACAGAGGCATAATTCGAGTAGGAGGAAGATTGGAAGCGTCATTATTACCTCTGGATGCTAGACATCAGATGCTCCTTCCATATCCAAATGAATACACAAAAATGCTCATGACAGATCTTCATAACGAAAATGGACACATTGGTCCACAAGGTCTCTTGTCTATAACACGACAACATTTTTGGCCAATGAAAGGTAAAACAGTGGCAAAATCAATCACCCAAAATTGCATTATTTGCTTCAAATCCAAACCTAAGACAGTGAATCAAGTTATGGGCAATCTACCATCAGATAGAATAGAACCAGCGCGTCCATTTAATTTTTAATTCAGGGGTGGATTTTTGTGGTCCTATATGGGTACATTTCCATACAAGAGGTCGTAAACCACAAAAAAGTTATATAGCTGTATTTTGTTGCTTCGCAACAAAGGCAGTCCATTTAGAACTGGTAACGGATCTTACAACAGACGCTTTTATTGGAGCGTTGAAAAGATTTATAGGACGAAGAGGTAGATGCGGACATCTTTACTGTGATAATGCCACGAATTTCGTAGGCGCAAGAAATCAACTAGCAGAATTATCATATTCCGTTTATACAGAAAAGGCACAAGAGGCAATTATTAACGCATACACGTCAAAGGGAATCGAGTTTCGATTCATTCCTCCCAGATCACCTCACTTTGGTGGATTATGGGAGGCAGCAGTAAAATCAGCTAAGCATCTGCTCGTAAAAATAGTTCAATCAGCAAACCTTTCCTACGAAGAAATGGAAACCGTTGCCGAAGTCGAAGCTATTTTAAATTCAAGACCAATCAATCCCCTTACTTCAGATCCAAATGATTTGTCAGCTTTAACTCCGGGTCATTTTCTGATTGGCGAGCCGTTAATTTCAACTGTAGATCCTGAAGCACAACCAAATAAATCAACTCTCCTAACAAGATGGAAGCTTGTTACACGCATAAAACAAGATTTTTGGAACAGGTGGTCCATTGAATATTTGAATACACTGCAACACCGATATAAGTGGAAAGAAAGAATGCAAAATGTGCAACCTGGCATGATGGTATTAGTAAAAGAAGATAATTTACCAAGCATGAAGTGGTTAATAGGAAGAATCACAAACGTACACAAAGGAAACGACGGAATGGTTCGTGTTGCAGAAATCAAATCAGCAAAGGGATTCCTTAAAAGACCAGTAAATAGACTCGCACCACTGCCACACGAGAACGAAAACAACGAAAGCCCTCAAAATCATAATGTGATAGATCAAAATGATTACGATCAATCATCAACCTCTCACCATCAACCTGAAGTCGATCGCTCGAATGAAACGCCAGTCAAGAAAAGGCCAAGATTATCTTTACTCACGACACTTCTTGTAGTATGCTTCACTTTACCCATCGTTAACTCTTTATAAAATAATTCACTTCAAATATCCAGTTTCAATGCCAGCGCCGAAAATTATTTTGAAAATATAGGAAGCATGAGCCTAGAAGAAACAGAATGGAAAATTATTTCTTTCTATAATCTTAAGCCATTTTGGATGGAATTATCGGCATTAATTAATGGAACTTTAGCGTTACAACATTTATGCAATCAGTTGAATCAAACCAAAGCATCATGCAATCAAACAATTAATCATTCTAATCATCTTATTGAGGAAATTCATATAGATAATGCTTTACTAAATACTGTCAATCACAGAATAATAAAAAGAGGAGCTGTTGATATAGTCGATCGAGAAGCAAATTGGGCTTTTGGGATACTTGATGCTGACTACGCGAAAAATATGGAAGAAACGATTAATGCAATGAGAAATAACGATGACTATCTTCTTAATTTAATTCAAAATCAGACAAGCATTGTTGACGCGACGACCAACATCGTTAAGAAAGATCAACAGGAAGTAAAGCAAAAATTTGATAACCTGGACCAACATTTTGCACAAGTTTTTAACCAACTACGTTCTATTGAGGATGAATTTCAACAAAATCATCGATTCGAACTGTTCAATTCCATTTCTACACAAATGATGCTGATGTTCAACATTCAACGAAACCAGTCAGTAATTGTACAAGTGATAACTGATGGTCAACATGGACAAACTAGTCCTCTTTTATTAGCACCACAACAATTACAAGCTGAAATATTAAAAATAAAAACACACTTGCGACATCATTTGCGTCTGCCAGCTGAACAAGACAACATTCCACAATTCTACAAGTTAATGTCAGTGAAAGCAAGAATAACCTCAGATAACGTAATTTTTGAGCTCAAATTGCCGATTCTTGATGCTGAAAATTTTATGCTATTCCACTTAGTACCCATACCAACCGTCAACAATGAGACACTCATTGAAATTACACCAACTACGAAATATTTGGCTATTGATACTCAAAGAGAACGTTATTATTCTCTAACAAAAGCTCAATACGCAATGTGCATCAACAGTAATGACCAAAACATTATCTGCAAACAACGACATCCAGTGTACAGTAAGGGCTCACCTATACATGCATGTGAAGTGTCATTATTCTTCGATTCAAGGGTGCTTAAATCATGCCAGTTCATGACATCAGTCGTTAGTCCCAGGTGGATACAACTTACAACAGCAAATGAATGGATTTTTGCCATGTCCAAACCGACTTCAGCGAATCTCATTTGTGACGATGAAGTACAACATTTAATCATGTCAGGGTCAGGTTTATTACATCTTCCACCCAATTGTCAACTTAGGCAAGGACTCATTGCGTTAGATGGTCATCAAGTTTATACAAGCAAAATTCGTACATCTTACCCCCGATTAGGAGATATTAGTGAAATTATACTTGAACAACGAAGGGAACTAAACTTCACATTAACCCAAGAAGTGACATACCAACCACATGTTGAAGAATTAGATAACTTGAAGGAAGAGCTTAAAACACATACCAACACTCACTTTTCAAGAACTATTGAACCTCACCTAATACACAACTTTTCTGTTAGCTACATTGCTATAGGATTAGTAATCTTGGGTGCAGCATACATATGTATGTATGTTATAAAACGAAGTGTAAGCCTACCATCATGTTCATTCCTAGGACGAGACCAACAACACAACAAGAATTTACTGTCAACATATAATCTTGAACCAGAGGTTCAAGGCGAGGAGAGTGTTAACATCCGTTCACACACATAATATTGCTAAGACAGCAATTAGCTATTTTTCCAAATATTTATAGTATATCAATTAATATGTACAATAAATTTAATGTATATGCATAAATTTTATATTACTCAAATTACATTTTTAATATTTCTTTATTTTATGTAAAAATGCATTGATTGTATATTATATTGTAACCAATTGTTATCAAAGGTTGATTTTTTTATAATATTTGTTATATGTAATTATGAGAAAATTTGTATTTCTAACAATTTAAGAATTGTAAAGGTAAATTAATTTTAATAAAAAATTTAGTCCAATTTTGGCAATCAACAAAAACGTTTCATTTCAGCAACGAATTTCTTTTGGTTTTGTACTTAAAGAAATAACATTTTTAGATTAAGAATTTCTTTTGGTTTTGTACTTAAAGAAATAATATAACTTAATCCATAAATCAATTGTCCATTCATTCAATCATATAAGAACACGCATTACATTTACCGTACATTAATACAAGAATTATTTTTACAGTATTTCATCAGTCTAAGTACAAGAACTTAGACACATTTAAGTTGTAATCTATAATTGAGATTCAACAGTATGAAAATTTCCTTCCTTTCTACTCTCATTTTTCGCTAATTGTTTTCTTTCATATGCATCTTCATCAAAATCATAATTTTCAAATTGTCTAATAAATTGATTTGCGTTTTTCACCAACTGTATTTTTTCATTTTCATCAAAATCATAATATTCACATTGTTTAATAAATTTATTTGCATTGTAGTTGCTAACAGTATCATAAATTAATTTAATTAAATCAGTCTTATTTTAATCATAATAATATTTTGGAAATTTAATTCCTTTTGACCTTAAACCATAACTTAATTTTATTGACTCATTTTTTGTTTGCTCACTTAAATCTTTTAGCGATAAATTTTTTGAAGTCATTATTTATAAGAAAAGAAAATTTAATGTAAATAAAATATTTTCTTCAAACATTTTTAAACGCACCTTCGTTTCTCTTATGATAATAAGATTTTAAATGTTTTTGCTTATTAATAATATTGATCAATATTTTTTACTATTTTACATTTTGGACAAAATTTTGTATTACTGTAAATTCCTTTAGGTAATTTTTTATTCATTTATTTAAAAAATATTTTAAAAAAATTTTTTTTTTTTTTTAGAATTCACATTTGGTATTTCGCAACATTTTTATATATTGCGACATTTTTATATGTTGCAACATTTTGATATGATATTTGATATAACTTTTTAAATTCATAAATGACAGAATCAAGAGAAGTAATAAATGATACTCTACTCAAAATTGGGGAAAAAATTAATTTTGATGAAATTAATTATTATTTGGAGAATCAGCTAAATCTTATATTTGTTTGATAAATATGTAAAGAATATATTTGCAAAATTGATAAATCAGATTATTGTGATGAAGAAAAAACCATTTCTAAACAAATTTTAATTAAATATCTTAATTTAATGAGTCGTTTTAAATGCACGAACACTATAAATAGAAAGAGAAAAGCAGATCAATTTTCTGAAAAAAATCAACAATAAACTAAAAAAAGAAAACTACAATAAAAACAAATAATTTTTTTTCTATATAAATGGTGGTGTATTATGGTCAAGGTATTGTCAATAGTTTTATTAACAAATTACCATTTGAACTACACTTACCAGGTTATAACTATTTAGGTCTTGGACCAAATTTACAATTGAGAGTAGAAAGAGGAATTAAACCTATAAATAAATTATATGAAGCTGCACCTAAACATGACATCGGTTATTCAAAATCTAAAGATTTATCAGAAAGACATAGTGTTGACACAATCAGAAACAAAATAAAGCTGTGATGCAATACATGCTGGAAAGAGAAATATGGTTTTCCAATAATTAATAAAGAAAATAGTATGAGTGAACAGAGGTACAAAAACAAATTTGAATCATAAAAACGTCATTTTTTAGTACAACTTTTCCTATATTAAATTACTTGAAAATGAACATTAATAGATGTTGGATAAAAATTATTATTTTTTGTTTTATTTTATTATCTTCTTAGTCTAATAATTTTAACAATTTTTTATGTAACTCAAATGAAGAAAATGAAAATACAAATACTACATATACTACAAAAATTTTATATAAAATTTTAAAAAAACTTGCTGATCGATTAGATTCTTAGGCTTTCGACATACTATATTTCGTTATGAAGAAAAACTATATTATGAAGTAGAGGTAAATGAAGTATAGACAGATTTTATTTTTATTTAATTTACGATTTTACTTAATTTTGAATTTGCTCGTTATTGCAATTAAATTAAATTCAAATTTAAAAATTTTAAATTTAACCTAAAATTTGATTTAAAATAACCTGAAATTCGATTTTGATATATCAGCTGCTTATACAAACCATACAAATGTCATGGATAATGAAATAGATGGAGTGAACATCAATTGAAAACTTTAAACGTTATTAAATGAAAATTATTCTTAATTAAAATTTTAATGAAGTAGAATTTACTTAATCAAATAAACTTCATAACGAAGAAATTATTCTTCGTAATGACGTTTTTCTTCAGAATTAAGTATAAAATCTGCCAATGCCTTGATTCTTATTCTTAAAAGCAAATATTATGAATATAATTTTCTTTGATTTTAATATTTTTAGCTCAAACAAATGCACTTATATGAAATTTACTGTTATATGGCGTTCTTTACAAGAATGCCTAGTATATAAAGAAATTTTTATATTGACATTTTTTTTTTGTAGGGTGACATGGCGTTCCTACAAAAAACGCGTAGTACATAAGAGAATTTTTAAATAGAAAGTTTTTATATGACGTTCCTAGTATGGCGTTTATATGCCCTAGTATATAAAAGAAATTTAAAATTGAATTTTGAAGAAAATAATTTCTGAACTGATGGTGATTCGAACTCGGAATTCTCAGTTGAATTTCAGTTTTATGAAAAAAGAACTTTTATTTGAAAAAAAGAAGAGTTAATTTACACTTTTGTTAAATGAAGTTTTCAACAAAAGTAAATAAAAAAAAAGTCAAAATAATTGTTATTAGAAAATTTATTGTTTTAATCCTGTAATAAGATCATTATATTCAGGAATTTCTTCTTCATCAATTATTTTAATGTTAATTTCACTAGAAAATTTTAATTTATAATAAATACAATCATTTTCAACATCAATTGAATATGTAATAATTTCTGGCAATAATTTTGCCGTCATATCATTTTGATTTAAAAGTCTATAAAAAGATTTTAATTCATCTTTATTTTTATAATATCTTAAAGTTGTAGTAAAAATAGATTTATCGTTATTAAGGGAAATTCTAGCATCATTAATAGATAATACATAATTATCTGTAGTTACGGCATCATTAAAATCTTATCAAAAATTGTATAATCATATTCTTCAGAAAATTCTTTTAAAGTTTTTTCTCGGCTTCATTAATATCTTCGATTTGAGAATAATTATCAGGATTAGTTTCAAGAAATTTATTATAGATTGTTTCAATAATATGAACAAATGATGGTAAACATTCAGCTGGATTAAATAATAATGCAGGAGTTTTACGACTATGCATAACCTGAGCATCATCTTTTAAAACATTTGATTTTAGAATTATTTTTTTTTACGCTATTAGATTTACATATATTTTAAATTTATAAATTTCCAAGTGTAAGAATCATTTCTATCACTTTTTTGATTCAAGATTAGTTTAGCATTATTAATGATTTAATTTACTGCCTTATTTTCAGCTGTTTCTCTACAAATATTTTCTTTCAAATATGACAAGATTTCTTCATTTGTTTTAGCTTCCATTTGTGATAATCAGCCTTATTCCGACTTTCGATCGAACGGATAAAAGGTATTCCAAGATTCGATCGAATGCAATGTGAAACATTTTCACGGAACACAACGAAATAGAACAAAAATAAAATTTTTCAATATGTCAAAATTTTGGTTTTATTGCAAAGATATCTGTGTTTTGAATAAAACGTGAAAATTTAAACTGATTCGTAACAAAATCCTCAACTAACTGAATATCGAAAAATTTACGATTCGATCGAAAGTCATAATACAAATTTTCTGTTGACAATTCGTGAAAACAAATGAAACAGAAAAAAATCGAAACTTGAAATACGAATTTTTTCGATATCGAACAGATTTTCTATTCGCATCGAAACGATCGAAACTCGGAATAACCCTGAATTTTTTTTTTTGTCATTATTTATTACAAAAAAAAATTTGCGACTTTTTTTTTTTTTTGGCTTTACTAGGTGGGTACTTCCTAAGTAACGGCGGACCAACCTCCATTTAACAAATATACAATTTTTCATTTAATTGTACTACTCGTTGCTCAAAAATACTGTATTGATACGGTATCACTACTTTTCTAATATAATTGTGTTATAATTTATTGATACATTGCATCCAATCCTTATACTTTATTCTTTGACTTTTATAAACGATATTTCACTAAAAACATAGCAACATAGGTAAAAACATGTAATAGAGAGACAGCGTTTCCTAAATATATGCAAACACAAAATATAACATAGCACGGGGATCACTAAGCTTTTTATATAAATATAATAGGAGGACGATATTTATTGTTGAATTTCCTCAATATACGCAAATATAAAATAAAATATTGGACGATCACCCGAACCTTTTTTATATAATACAAAAAAATTTTTAATAGTAATTTTTAAGAATTGTTATATATAAAATATCGAATTGTAACACAATTTGATAAAATATTAGAGAAAATTCGAATAAAAGAATTATTTCATAAATTTAAATAAATAAAACATAAGATAAAATTGACTACAAAATTAAATTCATATAATTTCGCAATTCTACAATTATTATAATTTCACAATTAAATGTAGAACAATTTTTAAAAGAATCATAGTCCGTTAATTGATTTGTCAATTGGTTAGTCATTTTATATTAAAATTCGTACAAGTTAAGACACGCAAAATATAATGGAATGTCACCTAATTAAATATATAAAGAATTTCAATAAAGCAATTTTCAAAAGTAGATTAAATAAATATCAATATTCAGTTATGGAAAAAACCATAAACCAAATTCCAATATTTCACCATTGTACCTAGAACAAATATTTTATGAACTTATTCAAAGTCCATAAAGTCTTTTTTAAATATTCCAAATTTAATGCAACATAGGAAATATCCATGCACTAAATTCAATATTATTACCAGTATATAAATTCCATATGATTTCCTGGTAATATTAACATACATAAATTCATATACCGAAATTATATTAAATTACTTGTAAACAAATAGAGTAAAAGAAAATTCATAATTAGGTCAGTAAAAACAAGTAACAATCAAAGATCAAAATTCGACAACAGTATAAAGTGCAATAATAATTAATGCAATAATTGCACACATACAAAAAGTGGAGAGTTAAGCCATTGAGCTTAACACATATTTAGCTTCCATATGTACAGGAGTCACTGCATATGGCGACCGTTCCTTACTCCAAACTCGCGGGACCAAAATGGACCATCCAAAAAATAAACAAAAAGGGGTAGATCCTGACCAAGCCCCTAAAACGAGTCAGGAAACAACACCTGGTACATCTAGTCTGCAGAGAAGTGGTATACCCACAAGACCAGCAGACGAAAGTGTACAAAAAACTACTGTTGGCTTGAGTAAACTCAAGTTCGCAGATAAAAAACTCTCAGGGGCCAGCGAAGAAAAGCTGCGATAAAGGCTGCCTTAGAGAAGGGCGAGGCACTTAAACCTCGCAAAAAGAAACCTAGTCAGCGTCAGGCTAGAGGCCAGCAAACATCCAAGCAGCTCAAAAGGCTACTTTTATAAATACGATACGTGAAGAGGTTATCGATATAACCATGTCTTCTAATCTCATTGAACCCAACGTCTGCAAGTGGTCGGTACTAAGAGAACCATCGCTCTCGGACCACAGATACATAATAATGGAAATCAGTTCTATTGATAAACCAATCGTTATGTATCGAAATCCACGCAGAACAATTTGGGCCAAGTATTGTGAAAAAATTAGCGAAGGAATTAGTGACTGTAAAAAGATAATCAAAAATGCACTTGATATAGAAGTAGCCTCAGAACAACTAAAGTAGGTTGTTCTCGCCACTTATCAAGAAAGTTGTCCTGTATCGAGGCGGTCCAGCAGGAAGTCAATAAACTGGTGGACCAAAGGCCTCGATAGTTTAAGGATACAAACGCGTAAATTGTTTAACAGAGCGAAAAAGACAGGACAGTGACTTGAACATAGACAAATACTGACACTGTACAACAAAAAAATTAGAGAAGCCAAGCGTAATTCGTGGAGGAACTTCTGGAATGAGATAGATAATATCTCAGAGGGAGCTAGACTCCACAAAGCGCTTGCCAAAACCCCTGTAAATCCACTGGGCATTATTAAGACCAGTGAGGGGAGCTATACAAAAAATGAAAGGGACACACTGGAACTTATGCTACGCACGCATTTTCCAGACTGTGAAACCTTACAGTAGGCCAATGACCATCACACTCTAGTGCACCTTGAGCCGAGGGCGAGAAGAGAAGACTGGGATTTGGCCAAGAAAGTAGCCACTTTGGAGAAGACAATATGGGCTGTAAATACCTTCGGACCATTAAAAGTCCTGGTCCAGATGGGATTTATCCAGTGCTTTTGCAAAAGGGGGGAGTACCTCTAGCACTGCGATTAAACAGCCTAGCTTTGGGCTACGTACCGAGGGCCTGGAGACAAACTAATGTGGTCTTTATAGCTGGGGAAAGATAGCACCCAAGCAAAATCGTATGTTATGTATATAACATTTGTGAAGCGATCATAGGTTATTTATAAATATTGCTTTATTTTTACTTTTGAACTGAAATTTAGGGAATAAATGTAGGTTTATTCAATAACAAGTCATGTGGTTTAATTTTAAATATTTATTTCACTATTTAACACTCAAACTATGTTCACAAAATTTACTTAGACTAATTCAAATTTTTGTTTACTTTTTATGTTTAATTTGACACCGAACCGAAACCAACTGTACGTTCGTTACTTTATTTTCTATGTCCGGTTCGTTAGAATTTTACTTAGTTTATTTTACTTGTAAAATTTTTAAGTTTAAAATACTTTGTATTATCCAAACGCGATTTATAATCAAAGACGATTTGTAATTCCGCGGTAATTTATTTTACTGTTCTTCTTGAAATCCAAATTATAACTCTCTGATAATCGTAATTATTCTTCAATAAATACAATTATCAATTTTCCCTACTTAATTTAGTTTTGTTAATTGAGTCCGAAGTTCGTTATTTTGAAATTTATTTAAATATTATTTGAATATACGTTTAACTGAAATTGTCAATCGTAGGGAGAATGGGCGTAATCATTTCATATTCTTTTTCCGTTCATTCATAATGTTAATTATATGGTTAATTTTTTACTTGACATTTTTACCTTTTATTAATGTAATGTCACTCATATGTGTTCAGTTGTATATTTTCAACTTAACTTTTACGAATGCACTTACTATATGTTTGTTAAGCTCAATGGCTTAACTCTCCACTTTTTGTATGTGTGCAATTATTGCATTAATTATTATTGCACTTTATATGTTGTCGAATTTCGTTCTTTGATTTCCGCTTGTTGTTACTGACCTGGTTATGAATTTTCTTTTACTTTATTTGTTTAGAGTAATTTAACATAATTTCGGTATATGAATTTAAGTATGTTAATATTATTAGGAAATCATATGGAATTTATATATTGGTAATAATATTGAATTTAGTGCATGGATATTTCCTATGTTGCATTAAATTTGGTATATTTAAAAAAAGACGTTATGGGCTTTAAATAAGTTCATAAATATTTGTTCTAGGTACAATGGTGATATATTGGAATTTGATTTATGGTTTTTTCCATGGTTGGGCGCGTAAACTATTTGCAGCGTTTACAACCACAATTTACACGTAAAAAAAACGTACGTAAAGAGTTTTTCTGTTTACCGTATAGACGTAAAGAGTGTAAACGTAAACAAATTTATTAAAAATTAAATTTTATTCATTAAAAATAAAATACACAAAATATTTTGTTTAACATTAACTTCAATATTTATTTTGTGAATAAAAATTATAAAAACTGTGCTTAGTTTGGTATTTTCAAAGATCAAAATCACCCGACTTATGTTTTTTTAATCTGTTAATTTTTAAAAGTGACAGACAATTTACACACAGCTGTTTTATTCTTAGGTATTTACGTCTATTTACGCTATTTACGCAGTCTTTACGGTATTTACACTCTTTACTCTCTTTACCAAGTAAACGTAAACTCCGGCTGTTTACGCGTAAATGCATAACCCTGGTTTTTTCCATAACTGAATATTGAGATATATTATTTGTTTAAACTACTTTTTAAAATTGCTTATTTGAAATTCTTTATATATTTAATTAGTTGACATTCCATTATATTTTGAGTCTCTTAACTTGTATGAATTTTAATGATTACCCAATTGACAAATCAATTAACGGACTATGATTCTTTTAAAAATTGTTCTACATTTAATTGTGAAATTATATTATTTGTAGAATTGCGAAATTATATGAATTTTATTTTGAAATCAATTTTATCTTATGTTTTATTTATTTAAAATACATGAAATAATTCTTTAATTTAAAATTCTCTAATATTTTATCAAATTGTGTTACAATTTGATATTTTATATACAGTGTAAACTCTCTATAACGAAATTCAAGGGACCGACCATTTTTGTACGTTATAGTAGGAGAGTTTGCGTTATATGGAGAGGAGAAAAAACACACCAAAATTTCATAAATACATAATTTCATACATTATACATAATTTATTATTTTTTGTAGTCGTTATTTTTATTATTAAATTACAGAGCATTACGTTTTTTCAATTAAATCTGCTATTTTTGCCTCAAATTTTTTTGAATGCCAATATTTTTTTCGTATTTTATCCATGTTTTGGCATACAGCGAGATCATATTCATATATAATACTGTAAAAATTTTTCTAATAATGCTCAATTTTGCACTTTCAAATAGCATAAATTATAAGATTCATAGTTTCTTTAAAAATGTGTATGTGACAAATGAAACGTCCGAATTTTGATACCTGCAATGACCTTCAACCTATTTAAACGGTCTCAATAATGAAAAATTATCTCGTTATAAAGAATGACTTTAACGTTATATAGAGTGTATCAAAGTTAACACAGCACATTATAACACGCGCATCTATTTCACAATCAATAGCCATTAACCGAATATTGGTAAAATGCAATCTTGCAAGTTAACACAGCACATTATAACACGCGCATCTATTTCACAATCAATAGCCATTGACCGAATACTGGTAAAATACAATCTTGCATTTTTATAATTTACACGCGCATCCGCTCTAATTTAACAATACATATTTTTGAATATTCTGGAAAATTATTGCAAAACAACAGTCGACAACAAACAATATTTATTGAACTATAAAATTGCTGACATTTCACTAATTTTCTTAAACCGAATTGTAATTATTAATTATGTTAGAATTAAGAGTTAGTCTAAGTTTTGGATTGAATAAAGTAACATTTAAGAAGCAAAAGGAGTTTCATTTAGAACCCTTTAACTGGCGCCCGAGCTAAAGTAAACGGTCGAGAAAATTGTGTTGAGTGTTCCAGTAATTTCCTAAGTTAAAATTTTGTGAAGTTTGTGCAAGTGAAATTCTATAAAAACTATCATTGTTCATACAAAACACAGCGATAGTAGTAGAAAATAAGATTTGTTAAATTGAAACAAAAGTTTTATACAGAAGAAACTATCACAAGCAAGAAACTTTAGTAGAAATTACAAAATTTCGATAATAAAAAAAAAAAAATAATTAAAAAATTTTTTCTATCAAACAAGAAAATTATTATAAAAACGAATAAAATTTACAAATTTACAGCAAATTATTAGTGAAATTCATATATTTGCAGTGCAAAAAATTAGTACAACAAATTTATAATAAAATAAAGTAAAAATAAGGTAAAACTGTCACTGCAAGAATTTGTGGAGTAAAACGAATAATAGGTGTGAAAAAAAATCACATTGAAATTTTTATCACTGCTTATAAAAAATTATAATCACAGTGATAATACGGAACTGTTTGATAGAGTGAAATAAAAAAAAAAAAAAAAAAAAAAAAAGATTTAAAATAAACAATTGCGCTACGGCTGTTTACATAAGAACACAGTGGTAGCTTGCAACTAAAGTGAGATAAAACAAAAATTTGGAACACTATTAAAAGCGTCATCACCGTATCCATAAGAACACAGTGATAAATCATCGCTTTCAACACAATCAAAACACAGGCAGTGGACTGGGTACGCGCCGCAAGTAGGTTGTTTACAATTATAAACGTTCACAGCTAAACGGGATAACGACGGATCGCCCTCCTAGGTGTTTACTCATCGACCAGGACCAGTACAAGGAAAATTTTGGTTATCTTACTGTAAGTAACACTGAAATTTTTCAAAAAAAGAAACACGCATGATACAAATTATGAAAATTTTTTTTTTCTTTCAAAATTAATAAACTAGTTAAATAAATAAATACAAACACAAATAAAGGATAATATAAGAACAATTGTATAATAAATAAAAATTAATAAAAAAAAAAAAAAAAAGAGAAGATTTTTAATAAAAAATTGTGAGTTCTTGAAAACAAAACAATTTTATATTATCTTAAAATCTTCTATACGAAATAAATTTTGTTAGAAATTTTTTTTTCTGTCAAAGAGTAAAGAACAAAGATATTATTAAGAATAGAATATAATTTAATTGAAAACACTAAAATCACAAATAAAGATATATTGTCATAAAATTTTTAAGAAGGAAAATTTTGTTTAATTCTTGTTTATGTAGAAAAGCTTGGTTATTTCGCTCAACCATTTTTTGTATTGTAACTTTCTCAGTTTTGAAATTTGGGTTGTTACATTCAATTAATCATATTGTTCAGTTATAATTTTGTTCTTTTGTGTAAAATTTTTTTTTGGTTATTTGTATCTTATTTAAAAATTTTCTGAATTTTGTAAAAGAAAATTAGTGAAAGAACTATAATACAAAAATGACACCCATTGAAAGTTTACAAGAAGCTGTTAAACAATTAACTGGTGCTGTAAATGCACAAATAGAACAAATTAGGAGTCTAGAAAGCAGACTTAAACAACTAGAGACATTACAACAAACTACTAGGGAATCTGAACAGACAATACTGACGGCACCAAAAACTGAAGAAGACTTAAAAAACATATCTAAACTTCCTGACTGTGTTAAAGAATTGCAGCCCTTTGACGGTAATCCGGTGCAGTACGTCTCCTGGATCCACAGTGTAGAAAGTATACTTAAAGATTATGAAATCGTTCGTTCTAAACCACTCTACAGGGCGATTTTACAATGCATAAGACAAAAAATTAGGGGTAAAGCGGACTCAGCCCTAATTTCATATAACATTTTTGACGAAGATTGGCAAGCGATTAAAAAGTGTTTATCTCTCCACTACGCAGATAAACGAGATTTGCGAACACTAGAACACCAGTTAGGCACTCTGACGCAGAGAAACCTAAGTATTGACGAGTTTTACGCGACAGTGAACCATCAATTCTCCCTTATAGTAAATAAAATAAAAACAGAAGATTACACCCAGGACACAATGAATGTGCTTATTGAGACCTATAGGAATAGAGCACTGGATGTCTTCATTCGTGGGTTAAATGGGGAACTTTCCAAAATATTGACTATTCAAAGACCGCAAACCCTTCCAGAGGCCTATGCTTCATGTTTAGAAATCCAAAATTTAAACTACAGAAACCTTACCATACATTCAAAGAACTTCAGTAACTCCGTAACTGCACCAATTAATCAAATTTTTAGAACTGGACAAACAGGTACCCGAAAAGCCCCAATTCCAAAACCACAGTCACTCAAAAATATCCCCATACAACATAAAAACTTGGCCTACAACATACAACATAATCTGAGCAACAAGCCTCCAGAACGCCCCCCTCATCCCAAACAGCCGACGCCAATGGAAGTCGACCAATCTGTACAGACACGGCAGGTTAACTATATGAACAGGTTATTAAATCCTGATCCAATCGCGATGAAACGAGAAAACAAATCCGATGGGCACGCAAGAAAACAGCAGAGAATGTACCACATGGAGACACAGGAAGAGGAACCCGAATATGATGAGTACATACAACAATATAGTGACCATGAGGAGGAGGATGAAAGCGAAGAACAACATGAAATAAATTTTATGACGGGTGCCTGTCTAGCGTACCATACTTAGAATATAAAACCAGAGACAAAAAAATCTTAAAGTTCCTGATAGACACAGGAGCTAACAAAAATTTCATAAAACCGGAATTGGCCATAAACGCAAAATGTACCACTACACCCTTTAAAATAAGATCAGCAGGAGGAGATATTTTAATAACACAAAAAGTCCAAGGAAAATTTTTCGAAAGTATTGGAAACAACACCATCATAGAATTCTTTGTATTACCCGGACTTCAGACATTTGATGGGATCATAGGTGACGATACCCTAAAGGAACTTGGAGCTGTCATCGACAGGAGAAACAACATCCTGAAATTCTTGCCCAACATAGAAATTCCGCTTAAAGAAAAACCATCAATTCAGGTAAACTCCATAGAAATCCGAGACAACCATTTGAATCCAGTAACACAAAAGAAGGTTAGAACTTTGGTGAAAACATTTACATCATTATTCGGACCACTGAATGATCAGGAAACCATCGACACCAATGTTAAAGCAGAAATAAAGACGACAACAGAGGAGCCTATTTATTCAAAACTGTATCCTTATCCTGTCAGCATGCGGGAAGAAGTGGAGAAACAAATAAAAAAACTTTTGGGAGACGGTATTATACGACCATCTAAGAGTCCGTACAACTCCCCAATATGGATAGTGGAAAAGAAAATGGACGCATCGGGAGTAAAAAAATATAGGATGGTAGTTGATTATAAAAGACTAAACGCAGTAACAGTAGCAGATACATACCCGATACCTGACATAACCAACACACTCGCTAATCTTGGAAATTCTAAATACTTCACCACCATTGATCTAACGTCAGGATTCCATCAAATAAAAATGATGGAAAAAGATATACCAAAGACAGCCTTTTCCACCATGAATGGTAAGTACGAATTTCTCAGGCTACCATTTGGACTAAAAAACGCGCCGGCTATATTTCAACGCATGATTGACGACGTTCTGAAGGAATATATTGGGAAAATTTGCTACGTGTACATAGACGATATAATAATATTTGGAGGCGGAACAGAAGAGGAACATCTTGAAAATGTCCACAAGATATTTACGAAATTACAGAAGGCTAATCTGAAAGTAAATTTGGATAAAACGGAATTTCTCAAATCGGAAACGGAATTTTTAGGACACATCATTACAAGCAAGGGCATCAAACCGGATCCAAAGAAAATATCGGCTATTCAACGTATAAAACCTCCTGAAAATCTAAGGGACCTTAAAGGATTTCTCGGACTGACCTCATATTACAGACGATTTATAAAAGATTACGCCAAAATCGCCAAGCCATTGACAAACCTAACTAGAGGGGAAAACGCTCAAATTGGAACGAACCAATCAAGGAAGGTCAAAATTACTCTGAAAGAAAAGGAACTTCGGGCATTTAATCAACTTAAGGAAACACTAACATCTCCTGAAATTCTCATATTTCCAGACCTAGAAAAACCCTTTATATTAACAACGGATGCTTCTAATCAGGCAATTGGGGCCGTGCTTTCTCAAGGAGAGATCGGAAAGGATAGGCCAATTGCATATATTTCACGATCATTGAATAGAACAGAAGAAAATTACGCTACAAACGAAAAGGAAATGTTAGCTATCGTTTGGGCCTTGGACAAATTCAGAAATTATCTGTATGGAGCAAAGAAAATCAAAATCCTGACGGATCACCAGCCATTAACATTCACTCTTAGCAATAGAAATCATAATGCGAAACTAAAAAGATGGAAGGCGAGAATCGAAGAGTACAACTGCGAACTGGTCTACAAACCGGGGTGTACAAACAAGGTAGCTGATGCGCTGTCACGGCTGGAAACAGAGTTAAATGCTCTTACACCGACATCGTCGATAGGCACAATGCACAGTGCGGAAGAGGACAGTTCTGATCTAATCCCACATTGTGAAACACCATTAAATGTATTCAGGAACCAGCTCATAATCAACGAAAAGGAAGGATCACATATCTTTACGGTCAAGGAGCAACCACACCCGTCACATTCTCGTTACTATGTAAATATGCCAGTGATAACTAAGGAAAGCTTGCTCCGAGTACTACAAAAAAGGCTACAACCAAACGTCGTAAACGGCATAAAGATTCCAGAACACCGCATACAACTCTTACAAGAAATCTACACGGAGCATTTCAAGCATTTCAAAATACGAATAACGCAAAAAATAGTGCAGGACATCGCCAGCGATGAAGAAAAATTCAACATAATTCAACATGAGCACAGAAGAGCACACAGAAGGAAACGGTGGCCAAAGATAATAGAGTTACTGTTACAACAACCTCGGGGAGAAGAATCCATAAGTCTCACATAAAAAATATATAACAAATATTTTTTTCTCTTTCTCTAGCACCACATTATGGACTTTAACATCATCGCTTACCATATACAAATATACCACCCAAATAGTCTTACTGAAGGAAGGAAATGGAAAAATCATTAATGGAAACTTCAAATTGGTCCATCTTGTAAACCTGACGAATTATGAAGAAGCAATCAACACGATCTTACAACAAGCCCAACAAATTGATCCACGAAACCCAATCAGATCACAAACATTATATCAGATACAGCAGATAGAGAAATTAATAGCAGAACTCAACCTTCTAGAGATAAACGCTCAATCAACTGGATTGGATCAGCGTGGAAATGGATAGCTGGAAACCCAGATGCAACCGATTGGGAGGAAGTTGTAAAAGAACAAAACAAACTTATAGGAAACAGTAATGATCAGTTTAAAATAAATCAAGTACTAACAGAAACAACACAACAAATCCTTGAGGAATACAATAAGGTCATTGAATACATAGATGAAAACACAAAAGGAGAATACATACAGGGATTATATAATAAACTCGGCATAATAAAGGAAGAAGTAAAAGAAATAATACGAGCAGCACAACTAGCAAAAAAGGGAATAATCAACACGAACTTATTTGATAAAGAAGAAATAATGCGAGTAATCCTAGAAACCGAGGCCATACCCTATGCCAACGAGGTAGAAGCAATGGAATATGCAGAACCAACGATGCTTGTAAAAGATTCAATACTTCTTTACGCAATCTCTATCCCAAAGACAGGTAAAGAAGATTACAACCATATACTGATACGGTCAACGATTAATAATAATAGGCAAATATATCTTGAGTACAAGCAATTGCTGTTAAACCATGAACAAATATTCGCAATTATACGAGAATGCAAAAATTATAAGGACACGGTAATATGCGCTCAACATCAGTTGTCGCAGCTTAAGGAAGATCACTGTATTAACCGCCTGGTAAAAGGATTAAATGCCAGCTGTGAATATCAAATTAATACGGAAATAGAAATAGAAAGCATAAACGAAAACACAATTTTCCTGAATAACTTCAGAGGTGAATTGCAATATAAAAACGAGACAAGACACCTTGAGGGTAACCTCCTAATTCAATATCACAATGAAACATTACGAATCAACAACAGACTGTTCATTTACAAAGAAATACGTACATCTCAAATCCTACCCCCAATACTTCATCCCAACATAACAGATGCACGCACCAGATTGGACTTGAAGCTTCTTCACAACCTCCATCTGAAGAATGTTGAAAAGTTAGAGAAATTATTTTCCGAACACAAATTAGGGTTTAGTGTAGATATCGGACTTATAATTGTCATAGTAATCGTCGCTCTTTTTTTGCTAAAACTATTTAGGAACAAAAACCAATCGATGACAATACTTCCCCAGACAACGACTTATTTAAAAACAGACGCACAGACAGGACTCCAACCTATATCCTTAAATTTTTGACCCTCGGGACGATGGTCTTTAAGGAGGGAGGAGTTAACACAGCACATTATAACACGCGCATCTATTTCACAATCAATAGCCATTAACCGAATATTGGTAAAATGCAATCTTGCAAGTTAACACAGCACATTATAACACGCGCATCTATTTCACAATCAATAGCCATTGACCGAATACTGGTAAAATACAATCTTGCATTTTTATAATTTACACGCGCATCCGCTCTAATTTAACAATACATATTTTTGAATATTCTGGAAAATTATTGCAAAACAACAGTCGACAACAAACAATATTTATTGAACTATGAAATTGCTGACATTTCACTAATTTTCTTAAACCGAATTGTAATTATTAATTATGTTAGAATTAAGAGTTAGTCTAAGTTTTGGATTGAATAAAGTAACATTTAAGAAGCAAAAGGAGTTTCATTTAGAACCCTTTAACTTAAATGTATGGGTTTTAAATCAAACCAAACAAACTCAAGTAATTTTTACGTTATAGAGAGTTTTCCCTTATACGAGTTTCGTTATAAAGAGTTTACACTGTATAACATTTCCTCCCCTTTCGAAAAAATGGGTGGTAGGGTTTATTTAAATGGTTGGTTTCAGTTTCGGCTGTATTTTCCGTTTTATTAATTTTTAATTTACAATAATTGTTTGTTTATTTAGTTATTTCTAATAAAATTTTTATTATTTTTTTTATTTTTTTCTTTATGTATCCCCATATTTCTTAAATTATGTATGTATTTTGTATTATTACCACCCTATGATTTGTATTATTACTTTTTTTTACAAAAATGTGTTAATTTATATTATATGTTTTCGATTTACCTTATTTCTAATCCCAACCTATCCTAATTATTTTTATTAATTTTATATGTATGTACCGATGTATATACCTATATATTTATTCATTTTTTTTTTTTTTTAATTACTTTTATTTCAAGTTCATTAACTTAATATTATATTTGAATTACGTATTTTTTTTTTTGTATGCATAGTACACTTTTTACATTGCATAATTTCTTATAACAAGTACTTTATTATTATTTTTTTTTATCAAACTGCTTTGACAATGACCATACATTTTTGTTGATATTAAATTTCATTTTGATAATAATTGCATTTGCATTATATTTGTACATTGACTTAATAATAATATTTTTGATATATGTATGTGTTTGCAGAACTTATAGGTTTTATTTATTAATGCTTTATTAATATGACACTTTTGTACGTGTTTGTTACATTATTATTTTTATTTTCTCTCTTTTTTTTATATATAGTATTTCATTCATTAAATTTTTATTTTTATTTCAATGTATATATTTATATACGTGTTTATGTATTTATTAATCATTATTCTTATATGTATTTAAAAGGTATATTTCTTATATTGGAAATTCATTAAAAATTTTTTCTTATAAATATAGTAAATGTGTGTATAACTACACATTTAGGTTTTTTTTTTTTTTTAAAATTTATATCATGGCAAAAGAAATTTTTTTTAATTTTTTTTTTTTATATTTACTATTTGGTACGTTTGTATATTTCCACATATATCTTAAGTTCTAATATATTTAGTTCCTATATGCATTCTTAGATACAGGTTGTAATTTGATATGCTGTTTATATGGTATGCTGTTTACAATGCATTTGTTGTTGCTTAATTGTTGATATATCTATATAGTCTTATGTGTAAGCATGAGTAAATTGTTTAATTGAATTAAAATAAATTCTACTATTTTTTGTTTTTGTTCATATTGTTAAAATCATTGTATGTATGTGTGTTGATACACATATAGCAATTGTTTCAAAATTTTTAATGGCCGCGAATTGTTTGAAATTTGACCTATCTTTGGGTGTTAACAAGTTGAATGAATAATTTTATTATACATATGTATATTTATATATATTATATGTTTTCATGAGTGAAATTTTTTAGCATTTTGCCGTCGGTAAAATGCATGCCGTGATTTAATTTTATCACTTGAGTGATAATTTGAAATATATAGCTTATTATTTAATAATTAAGTACTACCTAAAGAAAAAATTTTTCCTGAAATTTAGTATTTTATTTCTCATTATTACTACTATTTTATAATGCGATACCCTCGTTATTTTATTTTATATTAAAATTATTTGTATTATTAAGTTTCTTTAAAATTTTTTCAAACGATTATTGTGTACTACTTTTAATTTCCTACCAATTTTAATTGTTGTATTAACATCAGAATTTACTCTAATTACTTCATATGGACCATTCCACATTGACGACAATTTATGCTTTCTTGCATTATTCCGAATTAAAACCTAATCACCGATATGAAACTTTTCTATTCTTGTATTCTTATCATAATGATTCTTTGATTATTGCTTTTGTGAAATTAAATTTTGTTTTATTATTTCACGAATTTTCTGCATTTTATATTTGACTTGATTACAGTATTTATCAAAATTATAAATGGGTTTTGGTGATTTATTTAATACGAATGGTAATGGTCTGTCTATTCCATATAACGCGTGTATTGGAGTGAATTTACTACCTGCATGAGGTGAATAGTTATGTACTAACATTGCTTCAGCTAACCATTCATCCTGTTGTATAAAAAATATCAAATTGTAAAACAATTTGATAATAAATAAGATGAATCAATAAAATGTAAAATCAAAATTTACGCAAAAATATCCATGAGTAGAAATTTCAAAATAAATTTATAAACAAAATTAAATTGGTTTTGCCAATTGGTAAATCATTTCCTATTCTAATTAAAAATCAGGTTACTGAAATTATTGCAAAATAATCCAGATGTTTAAAATAATGTAAACTGCTATACGGAAAACAAAAAGTATATCACAGTAATCATGTTACACATAACTATGTATGTTAAATAAATCAGAAGGTGATATTTGATTTGATAATTCATTCATAAGTCGGTCAGTCAAATATTACATATTATATTAAGACAATTGTGTCAGAAACAAAAATAACAACTATGTAACAATAACATATGGTAAATGTATATATGAAAAATGCATAGTGTTAAGCAATTAAACTCAGTTAAACTAAATGGAGTAGGGAAAATTGATAATTGTATTTATTGAAGAATAATTACGATTATCAGTGAGTTATAATTTGGATTTGAAATAGTAAAGTCATATAGTAAATTACCGCGTATCTTTGATTGTATAATTAATTTCAACTTAGAATCTTTTAAAATAAAATAAAGCTTAAAAAATTACATAAAGTATTGTCGAATAAATATTCTACATTCTCAAATTCTAAGTTTGGTTTCGGTCGGTTATTGAAATTAGATTACAAGTAATTTAAAAGTAAAATAAGTTCGTTATATTGTATTGTAAGTAAATAAGTGTTTGTGAATAAAGTTTTAAACTAAAAATACAGTGTGTTATTTATTAAGCCCGAATTAACTACACAGACTTGGAAGACGTATTCTTCTAACCCATGTTATATATATACAGAGAGAAAATAGCCACGACGAAAATCTTTTCCCAATCACAAAAAAATCTACAAGAAAACCCTTATATATATAACAATCCCACTCTGATGGATTTTTATCAACAATCGTTCTTAAATATTCAAGCAATGGTCCATGTGTTCTCTCTAATGAACCATTTGACTGAGGGTGGTATGCACTAGTTTGTAATTTTTTAATTTTTAATAATTTACACAATTCTTTCATCGTTTCACTCAAAAAATTTGATCCCTGATCTGTTATTAATTTTTTAGGTATTCCTGAATATTTTAAAATTATATTTTTATAAAATTTTTCTGCTACTGTTGTAGCTTCACAATCTTGTAATGGAACGCAATTTAAAAATTTTGTCAAGTCATCTTGAAAGGTTCAAATATATTTATTATGGTTATTTGTTTCGGGTAAGGGTCCTACGATATCCAAATAAACTTTTTCAAAGGGTTGTTCTGCAGTATCAGTGATTACCATGGGCATTTTGTTTTGTTTACCTGCTTTATTCTTTTGGAATTTTTGGCATTTCTTAATATATTTTTGTATATCTCTTAACATATTCTTCCATTTATAAAATGGTCCTATTCTTTTATATGTTTTTAACACACCTTGATGTCCACCTAATGAAGTATCATGATATTCATGCAATATTATTTTAATCTCTTTTTCATCAGTTAATATTTTTGCACTGTCTTTTCTTCTTATTCGTAAATTTTCTGATATTTCTTGTTCAATTTCATTTTGATTTTTATTAATACTATTTTCGGATGAATTTTCTTGTTTCTTTTCATTATTAACACGATGCCTAGCTCTAGTAATTACGTTACAAATATTATTTTTATCTAAATTTTCGACATTATTTTGGTTATTATCTTCAGGTATTCTACTTAAGGCGTCTGCATTTTGATTTAACTTCCCTGATTTATACTCAATTTTCACATCATAACCTGCTAATTTTATTTGAAATCTAGCTAATCTTGTCGTTGTATCTTTTAATTTTAAAATGCCTACTAATGGCTTATGATCTGTATAAACTGTAAAATGCCTACCATATAAATAACATCGAAAATTTTTTGTAGCCCATACTATGGCTAACATTTCTCTCTCCATGGTTGAATACCTTCTTTCTGCATCGTTCAATGTTCTACTTGCATAGGCTATCGGATGTTCATTTCCTAACTCACCCTGTGACAATATTGTTCCTAATGCCTCTCCGCTAGCATCAGTTGTTAAATAAAATGGTTTTTCATAATCCGGATACACTAATAATGGCGGATTTGTTAATGCAAATTTTAATTCTTCAAATGCTTCTTCACACTTTTCATTCCATTGAAATTTTATGTCTTTTCTTAATAATTTTGTAATGGATTCTATAATAATTTGCTAGACCTAAAAATGATTGAACTTGTTTGACTGTTTTTGGTCTAGGAAAATTGACTACACATTTCACCTTTTCTGGATCTGGCTTAATTCCATTTTCTGAACATTTATGGCCTAGATAAACCACTTCTTTTCTTAAAAAGTTGCATTTTTCAGGTTGTAATTTCAAATTGTTTTCTCTTAATCTTTCAAATACTTCAATTAATTTTTTATTATGATCTTCTAAATTTCTGCCATATATAACTACATCATCTAAATAAACTAAAACTTTTAATCCGTTCTGTCCAGTTAAAATATTGTTCATTAATCGTTGCAAAGTGGCTGGTGCCCCTGTAAGTCCGAATGGCATTCTTTTAAACTCATAGTGCTTTTTATATGTACTGAATGTTGTTTTTTCTCTATCTTTTTTGTCAACCAGCACTTGATGATAACCGCTAGCTAAATCGAATGTTGTAAAATATCTAGAATGACCTAACTAATCTAAAATTTCGTCAATTCTAGATAATGGGTACTTTCTAAAATTTACAACTACTCTTCAACGTTTTTCTCCTGAAGGACCTGGTTTTTCTCCTGACCTGCATAAAATCTGCATTTTTTATTAAATTCATAATCGTTATTTTCAAACTTATAAATTTCAAAATCTTTTAAGGGGTAATATATTTATTTAAAATTTTTAATGTTCACTTCTTTTTCATTATTGTTTAAAATATCTATTGTTATTTGATTATTACAGGGTTTAATTATTGAGCCTGCCAGGAACACAGCTGACATAATTTCTTGAGAGTCGCAAATTATTTCTTTATTAAATTAACTTTAATCTTTACTAATTTTTCGGTACGCGCAGGTATTCTAATTAATTCATTAATTTCTAATATATTCTTGTTCTTTTCTTTATTCATAAAATTGTTAATATATTTTTTACCTCTCTCGATAAATTTTTCTAACTTTTTATTTTTATTTTGCTTAAAACGTTCAATATTTGTAATTTCTGTTTTATTTTTATATATGATATTTTTATTCTTACGATTTTTATTTATTTCTTCGATTTTCAATTTATATATTTTCTTTTTTATTTCATTTATATTTTCATTTTCTTTTCTTAATCTTTTATTTATTCGTATTATATTTTCATTTTCTTTTCTTAATCTTTTATTTATTCGTATTATATTTTCTTTATCTTTTTTTAACGTTTCTTTGTTTATTTTTAAGTTATTCTTTTTATTTTCTTTAACTTCATTTAGACTTCTTTTAATTTTTTCATATTTTTCTTTAATTTCTTTTAATTTTAATTTTTTATCATATTTTTTATTTTCTTCATTATGTATTTGGACTTTTACTTTTATTCTCGTATTTAATTCTTTCTCATTTATCTCTTTTGGTCTACTTATGTCGTTATTTAAGAAAAATTTTAGAATAAATTCAACAAACAGAAGATGCCATAATATTTCAAAAATTTTCTTTATTACTATATCATGCGTTTTGATCTTGTTTTCTACATTTTGATTCTCTCCCTTTACATACGTTTCGTACAAAAAAGCTAAGACAGGTAGTTCCTTTTTTACCCGTACTTCCCTACATTTTTTCATATGAGGATGAACCTGAAAATTTGTATTATTTTCTGAACCAATTTTGTCGTCAGTGTTTTTCACAAAATTTTTTCGAGATAGCTCTTGATTTTTAACAGAAGTATTAACATGATTTTGCTTTGAAAAAGCGAAGACAGTCGAATCAATTTTTGACTGTACTTTTCCAACATTATTCTCATAGTTAGAAATTTGTGCTTCAGAAAAACGTATTTTTTTCATACCAGCAACCTTTGATAAATCAGTATTTACGAGACACTGTGTCAATGGTTGTATACCAATGATATGGAATTTGTTTCCTTTCACTTTAAATTTCTTATCTTCGTCAACTTTCAAGGCTACTGTCTCTTTTTTATTTTGTGTTTTTACCAACGATTCTCGTTCAGAAGGATCTTGTAATTTAATTACTAAATCCTCTTCACTGGTTTCCTTGCGAGGGAAACGTAATTGTTTATTCGGACCATCAATAACACAATTTTGTGACAAAAAATCAAAACTTAATATACCATCTTCTTCTACATTTTTCATATCTTTTATTAAATGAAATTCACATTTTTTAGGTTTTTTGAATTTAATTTTAGCCGAACAAGTTCCTATAGTTTCTCCTTGTCCGCATACTGTATCAATTTTTAATTTATTATTTGTATTTATAATTATATCATCTTTTAATATTTTTTCTTTTAATAGGCTTATTTCTGCAGCTGTATCAACTAATAATTCTGTTTGATTTTTCTTACTAATATTTAAGGGTAATTTAACTATACATTTACCTAATTTTTTGGATATTTTTTGGGGCTCGCACTCGTTTTCTTTATTTTCTCTGGCTGGGTGACAGCCCTTTTCTAGTTTCCCTTAATCTTATTTTGATTGTCCCACAATCTCTTTGCGTTACAATTCTTCATTATATGTCCTTCTCTTTGACAAAATTTACATTTTATTTCTGAATTTTTCCTATTATTTCCGTTTCCGTTAAAATTATTATTATTATCATTATTATTGTTGTAACCGTTTCTTTGTATGTATGTAACCGATTTTGAATTATTATTTTTTTCTTTACAATGCTGGGTCACATGCCCATACATTTTACAATTAATACAAAAAGGTGTCGATTTTCTTATTCGACATTTTTCAAATGTATGATTATTTTTACCGCAGAAATTACAAATTTTTAAATCTTGTCTTTGATTATTTTGAAGTTTAAAGTTAGAGAAATTTCAATTCTCGTAACGGGAGCTATAATTGTTGTTGTTACTAAACCTTGGATATGAGTTTGGATAATTTCGGTTATTATTATTATTAAAATTTCTATGATCTTTATTTTGATAATTAAATTGTGGCACTTGCGCCATCGGTGTTCTAAATTTCGCGTTATTATTATAATTATTTTTATTGTTATTGTAATTAAATGGTATTTCATTATTTATATCAGAGTACGAAAAAATTCGATTCGCGAATTGAAAAATTCAAATCTTTCGCATTTAAATCGTTCACGAATCGAATTTTATTTTTAAAACTCGCAAATCGAATTTTATAAAAAGAATTTTATTTTTTTAAATCGTTCGCGAACGAGTTAAAACCGGTTTTCAACGATTTAATTCGTTCGCGAGCGAATTTAACTCAAAAAGAATCGTTCTTTTAAATATTACGTCGTACATATGTACTTAGTAAAAGTGAAGAAACGAAGAAAGGCTTTGTTTAACAAATGAGGCAGGTAAAGTATAATGAAATTTTCCAATCTTTAGGTGTAAATGTAAAACAGAAATGGTTGTAAGGAATTTACATGCATATGTTGTATTATGGAGAATTTACATTTTCCGGTAAACGTGCACATTTGCCTCCTCGTTTGGGTAATGTGCATTCAACTTACATTTACAATTTCAAAGAAGGGAAATGTACATTGAATTCACAATAACCATGTCGTTTTGGTAAATGTGGGCCTACAAAATACGAAATCATATGTGTATTGATATTAATATATATAGACATATATACTATATATTAATATATTAATTATTAAATATTCAATATATTAATTATTAATTATTAATATATTAATTATTAATATATGCAAAGAAAAGAAACATAAATATAAATATTTTATTATTTTATTATTTAATATTTAATTAAATATTATTTATTATTTAATATAATATTATTATTTAAATAAATATTTTTTTAACTTTTCTTAAAACATGAAGGAAAAAGTATACATTTACCAAAACGTAAAGGCAAGAGTACACATTTGTCGGGAAATGTACATATATGTACATTATATTCAGTTCACATATACCTAACTTTTTGGGAAATGTACACATTTTACGGTAAAAGTGAACATTTACCAAGAGTGTACATTTACCGTAACACAATACATATATGATATAATATGAATTCTCTTAGGACATTTATATACATATAAAAACAAAAATAAATTAAAACAAAAAAAATTTAATATAAAAAAAATTTAATGAAAAAATGGTTTTAATTTTAAAATTTAAATATTATAAAATTTTTTGGTTGGTTGTCAGTTTTGTTCACTTTGAGAAAAAAAATTAATTTTTATTTTTTCGACTCCCGAATGATTCGTTTTAATTCGATTCTCGAGCGAATTCAATTTTTCAATTCTCGTAAAATAAAATTCGATTCGCGAACGAAATTTTTATTTTCGAAGAACCGAAAAATAAAACTCGCGAACGAATTAAAAATTTAACTCTTCAGAAGATTTAAATCTTGCAACGATTTAAATTTTTGGCTGAAGTTCCTTTTAGGACCAACCACCGATTTTTATGAAAATTGGTACATACACTATATGCGATGAGTCTAGTTGAATGGTGCTAGTCTCGTGGTGCGAATCGGGCTTATTTCGCTACTAGAGGGCGTTTAAAAAATTGTGGCTTTGTTTCATAAAATACGTTTTAGCTTGCGAACTATCAGTCCAATGTCACAAGTGTGTTCAGAGAAGTGATAGAAAACCTTTTGTCCTTTCGAATGATGTATTGGTGAAAATTGTATGTCTAATGGTTCGTGAGTTATTCGAGTTAAAAGTGAAAAATTTGAGAAAATTTGTCAATTTTTTTCGAAATTTTGATGATTTTTGAAGACGCTATTGGAAAAGTTGATAACATGTCAGCAAAAATAAAGTCTCTGTACATTTTTCTAGAATATTTTTTTTTACGCAAAAGTTCTATCTCTTACAGTTTTTTTTTATTCAATTAAAAAAATGCATAAGTCAAAGCAAATTTATCAAATAAATTCATTCATTTCTGTACATTGTTTGTATAGTTGTTGTTGTATAGTTGTTTGTTGTATATAGTTGTTGTATTAAGTGTATATAGTGACCTACTTACGTTTTTTAAAAGTAACGGTTTTTTTTTGTTTAATATTAAAAGCTGTATTAGTTATTATTTGATATAATTATTTGTTTAAGTTTTCATTATTAACTAGAATTGCATAGTTTCTAAATAACATTTTCTACTGTAAATAATACAATTTTGAGATTTTTTTGTAAATAATAGAAGATTATAATAAATAATTATATTTTTTAGTAAATGAATCTTCGTTTTTATAAAAGTAATTTAAGGATATATAGGTGATTGAATGCTCCTCTCCATGAAAATCTTTAGTAAAAGGCAAAAGATTTATTCGACACTGAAGAGAAGCTAGAGTATTTTTGCATATATTTATATGTATAATGTACTTATATTGTATACATATATGTATATATATATGTACATATGTATATATAGTATATATGTATGTTATTATACATATATATGTATATATATGTATAATATATATATATATATATATATGTAATATATATATGTATGTTACATATACATATATATATATATATATATATATACATTACATATATATACACATTATATAGCTGTATATTATAGGTATATATGAATAATATATATGTGTTTGAAAGTTTGCGAATGCACAACATTGTATATTGGGCTATTTCTTTGGAACTAGGTTATGTATTTGAATAAATGTTATCAATTATTAAAAGTGAGACATAGATGTTTCTCACAAAGCATAACTCATTACAATCGGATTAGTACGTCTGTAGTTATTACTGTTCAAAGTATAAAAATATTGTTTTTCGAAGAAAATATAGTTTTTGGGTCACCCTGTAAAACTTTTGTATGGAAAATTTTATACTAATTATGCGAAAAGTCGTTGTGTATTGAGGTCTTCAAATTGTGAAAATTTCATGAAAATTGGACAATAACATCATGAGTTATTCGAAGTTTTCTGTCAATTTTTGAGATTTTCTTTCAATTTTTTGACCTTGAAATGACCTTTTTCGCGCCTAGAGACCATATTTTTTGGATTGTACTCATTGAGTAGAACGAGAGTGAAAAGTTTCAAAAAAATCGGTGGTTGGTCCTAAAAGGAACTCTTACCAAATTTTTCAATTCTTCTTACCCTGATTTATATTCATACGTGCTCAATTTATTAAATTGCTATTATGTGTATTATAAGTATGTGTGTGTGGTGTGTGTATTAAATTATTTGTTAAATTCTGATATTCATTCATTGTATTAGTGGACTGAATATCTGTTAATTCACTATTTTCTAATTTATTAATTAAGTCTTTTAAATTATTTTTATCTTCGTTTGCCGCTAATAATCTATATGTTGAATTTATTAGCCCAGTCTTGAATGAGAATGCAGCAATTTCCTGCA